>JAGIQG010000012.1:30866666-31466666 GCA_024679065.1 Sphyrna mokarran | reverse complement strand
ACTATGGCTTTGTCAGAGAGGGATCATGCCTAACAAATCTGATAAAATTTTTCAAAGTGATAAGAACAAAGAACAAAACACCACGGGAAACAGGCCTTCGGCCCAATGAGCCCTCGCTGCCACCTCAATGTTCCCACTTCTACCCATGATCCCTGTCTATGTTTATAGATCTATGGATTGAAACCAAATTTGAGACAATTCAGGGAGGATTTGTTTTGCCAATCAGCCTAAGAGCACATCCCTGGGATGTGGGAGGAAAGCGGAGCACCTGGAGAAAACCCATGCAAACACAGCGAGAACGTGCAAACTCCCACAGACACAGGCCCAAATCCATGTATCTGCACAGCACAGCGATTGTCACTGAGCTGTCGTGCTGCCCATCAAATGGTCCAGGTCAAGCGTACACTAACGACGTGAAGCACTAGGCTACTCTTGAAAAATCCAAGAACAGCCCTCTCACGACCCATCGCATGTATGCCCCTTGTTAGACAACAAGGCGGACCAAAGTACCTGTAGGATAAAAACAAATACATCAAATTCATCGACTATTTACACACTTCCCAGGGAACTCCCAAGGCTCATGATCCCTATTTTAAATCCGTTTTCTATATTCCTCCATTCCCATTCTGTTCATGTGCCCATCTAAATCTCTCTTAAATAACTCCAGAGTGCCTGCCTCCACCACTTCACTTGGCAGCGCGTTCCATACCCTCATTACCCTCTGTGTAAAAAAACTCCCTCTAGCATACAAATTATACAATCAGCCCCCTCACCCTAAGCCCATGTCCCCTCATGCTATTTGAGTCCATTCTAGGAAAAAGCTTAACCCTGTTTACTCCATCTATACCCCTCATAATCTTGTACACCTCTATTAGATCTCCTCTAAGTCTATGTCTTTCTAAGGAAAACAGCCCCAATTTGCCTAACCTCTTCTCAGAACTCAACCTTCCATACCAGGCAGCATCCTGGTAAACCTCCTCTGCACTCTCTCCAGAGTCTCCACGTCCTTCCAGTAGTAAGGTGACCAGAACTGGACACAGTATTCCAAATGAGGTCTAACCAACGTTTTATACAACTGCAACATTAAAGGCCAGCTCTTGTACTCTATACCCTTTTCTATAAAGGCTAGCATATCATATGCTTTCTTCACAATCTTCTCCACCTACTCTGCCACCTTCAGAGACTTGTGCACCTGCACCTCCAGGTCCCCATGCATTTCTATACTCTTAATAGGTTTACCCTTTATCATATACCTCCCCACTACATTCTTTCTCCGAAATATATCACCTCGCATTTATCAGGATTGAATTCCATCTGCCATCTATCTGCCCAAGCTACCAGCCTATGTCCTGCTGTATCGCCTGACAATGTTCCTCACTATCCACAAGTCCAGCCATCTTTGTATCGTCTGCAAACTTGCTGATCACTCCACTTACTCCCTCTTCCAAGTCATTTATATATATTACAAAGAAAAGAGGTCCCAGTACCGAACACTGCGGCACACCACTAGTGACCGATCTCCAGCTAGAAAAACACCCTTCCACTATTACTGTCTTCTATTACCAAGCCAGTTACTTATCCATCTAGCTATTTATCCTTGTATCCCTTGATCTTTTCAACTAACCTCCCATGAGGGACTTTGTCAAACACTTTACTGAAATCCATATAGACGACATCAACAGCTCACCCTTCGTTGACTGTTTTCATCACCTCCTCAACCTCATAAGGCATGACCTCTCCTTAAGAAAGCCATGTGCATATCTCTAATCAGATTGCAACGCTCTAAGTGCCTATACATCCTATCTCTAGGAATCCCCTCCAACAGTTTCCCTACCACTGATGTCAAACCCACTGGCGTATAATTTCCAGGGTTATCCCTACTACCCTTTTTAAACAATGGTACAACATTAGCTATTCTCCAGTACTCTGGGATCCCACTTGTGTCCAAAGAAGAGACAAAGATTTGCGTCAGAGGCTGAGCAATTTCTCCTCGCACCTCCCTTAGCAGCCTGGGATAAATGCCATCAGGCCTGGAGATTTATCAGTTTTAATGCTACCTAGAAGCTCTAACACTTCCTGTCTCAGTATGGATATTTCCCTCAACTGGTCCACAGCTTCCTCAGAGACAGGACCGGTCAACAAGCCCCTCTCCTTCGGTGCAGAGTATTCATTCAGGATCTCCCCCATTGCCTTGGGTTCTAAGCATAGTTTCCCCTCCTCTGTCCCCAAGAGGTCCGATTTTTCCTTTAACCACCCTTTTATTCCTAACAAAGGAATAAAAGGCCTTTGGATTTTCCTTTATCCTATCTGCCAAAACCACTTCATGCCCACTTTTTGCTCTTCTAACTCCCCGTTTGAGCTCCCTCCTACTCTCTCTATATTCCTCCAATGCTCTCTCCGTTCTCAGCTGCTTTGACCTAACATGCGCCTCTCTTTTCTTCCAAACCAAGTCCTCAATATCCCTAGTAATCCATGGTTCTCTAATCCTACCTTTCCCATCTTTCCTCTTAGCCAGCACATACCTTCCTTGCAACATTTTCAATATTCCCTTGAAAGAATTCCACATGCCTAGTGTGGACTTACCCTTGAACAATCGTTCCCAATCAGTTTCTGTAAGTTCATGCCTAGTCTGACTGAAGTTAGCCCTTCCTCCAATTCAGCACCCTCCCCTAGGACAACAAGCATCCTTTTCCATTTGTATCCTAAAGCAGACAGAATTGTGGTCACTGTTAGCTACATGTTCCCCTACTACAACATCAACCACCTGCCCTGGTTCATTACTCAGAATGAAATCCAACATATATAACCCCCTCTCTAGTTGGATAACTACATACTGCTCCAATGATCCTTCCAGTACACATTTTACAAATTCCTCCCCATCCGAATCCCCAGCTCTAAGTACCTTCCACTCTACCTCATGGAGATTAAAATCTCCCACTATAACGACTTTATTCTTTCTGCACCTATCCAAGATATCTTTACATATGCCTTCTTTCACTGCCTGCGGGCTGCTGGGTAATACACCCCTGGCATAGTAATTGCCTCCTTCCTATGCCTCAACTCCACCCACAGCGACTCCACTCCTAACTCCTCTATATTGTCCTCCCTCTGTACTGCAGTGATGTTCTCCCTAACAACTCCACTCCCCCATCTCTTCTGGACCCTCCTCTGTCACGCCTGAAAAACTTATGCCCAGGAATATTCAGCTGCCACTGCTGCTCTTCCTTTAACCACGTTTCCATCACTGCAACCATGTCCGAGTTCCTCGCAAACATTAAGGCCCTAAGTTTATCCGTTTTTCCTGTTGTGCTCACACTGAAACAGACGCACTCCAGACCTTCAAGCCCACTCGGAACCTCCTTTTCCCTGGTGTATTTCTTCTCATCCAAGCTTACTCTTCCAACTCGCTCCCTACCGAGCTATCGGTCTCATCCCCTCCCTCCCTCCATATTAGTTTAAACCCTGCTGAAACACTCCACCTAACCTCCCAGCAAGATATTCATACCCCTCCCATTTAAGTGTTCCCCGTCCCTTCTTTCACAAATACTTCCCAGTCATCCACAAATATAAAACCCTCTGCCCTACACCAAACCCACAGCCACGCATTCAGTTGCAGGATCTCATTTTTCCTGGTCTCGCTGTTACCTAGCCTTGGTAGCAGCCCTGAGATCGCCACCCTGGAGGCCCTGCTCTTCAGCCTATGTCCCCCCCTCCAACTCCCTAAACTGCCTTCGTATATCTCCCTGCTTTTCCTTCCTACATCCTTCTCTCCTATGTGAACGATCACATCCACCTGGGTCCCCTCACCTTTCAAAATGCCCTCTACCTTGTCAGACACATCTTGCACCCCCGCTCCAGGGAGGCAAACTACTATCCTGGAGTCCCATCTTTGACCACAGAACTGCCTATCTATTCCTTTAATCCCCCACCACTATCTCCCTTCTAGCCCCCTTCCTCCCCTCTGAGGTACTCTGGTCCTCCTGCCTGACCTTTTTCACCCGTCTGCCCTCAATATTTTGGGGGACTGCCACTGGGGAAGTCTTTGGACTGTTGCCCCTCTCCTTTTTCCCCTTCCTTACCGCTAACCACCTGTTCCACACCCCCTTCCCCCGCCCCACCCCGCTTAGGCTCTGGGTTCACCACCTTACTATGCCTCCCTTCCATTATTGCCTCATTCTCCCCGACTTCCATCTTCCAATTGCCGCTCTAGTTGCTTGATCCGAGCCCTCGGACGCTGCAGTTCCAAACACTTGATGCATATGCGGACTTTCAGGAGACACCTTGCCTCCAGGAACTCCCACATATGACACCATACGCAAATGAGGCGAAGAGTGTGTGGATGAGGGAATTGCAGCTGATGTAGTTGCTATGGATTTTAGCAAAACACTTAACAAGGTCCCACACTAGAGAAGACTGAAGCACAAGGAATTCAGGAAAACTTAATGAGAGTGATCCAAAACTGGCTTGGTGATAGGATCAAAAGATGGTTCTGGTCAAAGGCTGTTCAAGTGACTGAAGGCCAGTATCATAACACAAGGTTCAGTGCTGCGTATCTTATTCTTTGTTGTATACATAAATAATATAGATGATAATTCAGGGGATAGTGTACTGTGCACAGTTCTGTTCACTCCATTATCAGAAGGATGTGGTAGAGCTAGAGGGGATACAGAAGAAATGATAGCGGCATCCTGGTACAATGGATCAATGGGATACAATGTTTCTATAACAAACAAAACTAACAAACAAACACGGCAAGTTCCATCAAATGCCCATGAAAAGGAGTCCAGAATGATGCAAGGAAGCCATCATGATTTGCATGAAACAAAAAAATCCAACAACGTAAAGTCAGAGGTTATGTCATTTTAAGATAAACAATGTAAATCTAGTTAAGTGATCAAGTACCTGGTACTTTGTTGCTTTCTCATGGCATTCTTTTAGTCCAATTTTCCTTAAAAACATCTATGACAGCTTCGATTGGAGCCACAGGATAGGCTTGGATTGGATTTTCTTTTAGACCAGAGAAGGTGGGAGGCATGATTGAGATGTGAGGGGTGTGACAGGGTGTTTAGGAAGCAGCTGTTCCCCTTGGTTGAGGAGCAGTCAATCACAAGGGGGCACAGTTTTAAGGTGAGGGTCAGGAGATTCAGAGGGGATATAAGAAAAAACATTTTCATTCAGAGGGTGATGGGAATCTGGAGTGCGCTGTCTGTGGAGGTAGTGGAGGCTGGAAACTACAACCTCTAAAAAGCATTTGGATGAGCACTCAGAACATTCAAGGATGCGTGCTGGAAAATTGGATTAATCCAACTTTAGTGGTAGTTATTGTCAGTGCAGACTCATTGGGGCAAAAGGCCTTTCCTGCATTCTATGACTGACCTAAGTTAAGAGACACAAGTCACAATAACGCACTGGTTTTAAATTCAGTAAAAAAGGAGATATTACTAATATTGAAGAAACAGCTGTAAATCAGGAATTGGAAGGGAGGAACTCAGGAAAATTACAATCACCAGGGGTGTGATACTTAGTCAACTGTTGGAACTGTGTATTGGAAGATCCCTTAGCCCTGATGGATTTTATCCTAGGGTCTTGAAAGAAGTGCTACTGACGGTTTGGGCATTGGTTTTAGTTTTCCAAAATTCTCTAGTTTCAGGGTAGTTTCCATTAGATTGGAAAATAGCAAGTTATTCCTTTATTCAAAAAGGGGGAGGGGCTGTTTAACCAATTTACTGTAGTTCTTTGAAGTAGTAACAAGGGCTGTGGATAAAGGGGGACCAGCAGATGTACTGTACTTGGGTTTCCAGGAGGCATTTAATAAGGTGCCTCCACAGAATTCCTATAGTGCAAGAGGCCATTCAGTCCATCAAGTCTGCACTGCCACTCCAGAAGAGCACCTCAACCAGGCCCATCCCAGCAGTATCCCACTGCCCCTATTTATCACAGCCAAACCTCCAAATCAAAAGATCTTTGGATGCTAAGGGACAATTCAGCACAGCCAATCCACGTAACCTGCACGTCTTTGGACTGTGGGAGGAAACTGGAACACCCAAAGAAAACCCACACAGACAGGAGAATATGCAAACTGCACACAGGCAGCAGTACTAACCACTGTGCCGCCATACCACCCGTGCTTCAAAGGTTATTGTGGAAAAGGTCACATTATAGGGAGCAACACATTGGCTAACAACCAGGAAACAGTAGGGATAAATGAGTCATTTTCTGGTTGGCATGATATGCTACAGGAATCAGTGCTGGGGCCCAGCCTTTTCTAACTTCTATAAACAATTTGAGCTTTGGGGAAATTGGTGGGACTGAAGGTGAATAAATCTCCAGGCCCTGACAATCTTCATCTCAGAGAACTTAAGCAAATGGCCTGGAAAGAGTGGATCCTTCGGTGGCTATTTTCCAAAATTCTTTGGATTCTGGAGTGGTTCCTACAGATTGGAGGATAGCTAATGTAAGCCTGTAAGCCCACTATTCAAAAAGGGAGGTAGAGAGAAAACAAGGAACTATTGGCCAGTGAGCTTAACGTCAGTATTGGGGAAGTTGTTAGGGTCTATGATCAAGGATTTCATAAATCAGCATTTGGAAAGTAGTATAATCACAAAGTCAGCATGGATTAACAAAGAGAAATCATGCTTGTCCAATCTATTGGAATTCTTTGAAGATGTAAATAATAGAGTTGACCAAGTTGGATGTGGTTTATTTAGACTTTCAGAAGGCTTTTGACAGGGTCTCACATAGCAGACCAAAGTGAAAAATTAAAGCGCATGGGATGCAGCTAATATTTTGGGATGGATAGAAAGCTGGTTAGCAGAGGAAGCTAAGACTTGTTTTAAATATTCTTTTTCTCATTGACAGGCAGTGACTAGTGTGGTATTGTAAGGATCTGTGCTACAACTCAAACTTTTCATATTACATAATAATTGTTGGAAGAGGAAACTAAATGTACTATCCCCAAATTTGCGAAGGAATCAAAGTTGGGTGAGAGGGCAACCTGTGGGGAGGATGCCACGGGAAATTTCATAGAACACTGCAGCACAAACAGGCCTTTCGGCCCACAAGTTGTGCCGATCATATCTATACCTACAAGCCATAGAACTATCTGCAAGTCCCAATCCCATTAAATCCCATGTACTCATTCAGAAGTCTCTTAAAAGACCCCAGCGAGTTCACCTCTACCACCACTGACAGCAACCGATTCCATTCACTCACCACCCTCAGTGAAAAACTTACCTCTAACATCCCCTCTGTACTTGCCCCCCAGCACCTTAAACCTGTGTCCTTTCGTAGCAACCATTTCAGCCTCCGAGAATCCACTCTATCTATTCCTCTCAACATCTTATAAACCTCTATCAGGTTGCCTCTCAACCTTCGTCTGTCCAGGGAGAAGAGACCTAGCTCTCTCAACCTACCTTCATAAGGCATGCCCCCCAATCCAGGCAACATCCTTGTAAATCTCCTCTGCACCCTCAATAGCTTCCACATCCTTTCTATAGTGAGGCGACCAGAACTGCACGCAATACTCCAAGTGGAGTCTGACAAGGGTCTTATAAAGTTGTAACATTACCTCCCGACTCCTAAACTCAATCCCTCGATTAATGAAGGCCAGTACACCATATGCCTTCTTGACCACATCCTCCACTTGCGGGACAGATTTAAGAGTCCAACGGACCCGGACCCCAAGATTCTTCTGTTCCTCAACGCTGCCAAGACTCCTACCCTTGATATTACAGTGCTTCATCCCATTGGTCCTGGCAAAATGGACCACCACACATTTATCTGCGTTGAAGTCCATCTGCCACTTCTCCGCCCAGTCTTGCATCCTACTTATGTCTCGCTGCAACTTTAGACATCCCTCCAGACTATCCACAACACCACCAACCTTCGTATCATTGGCAAACTTACTAACCATCCCTCCACTTCCTCATCCAGGTCATTTATGAAAATGACAAACAGCAAGGGTCCTAGATCCCTGGGGCACTCCACTGGTGACTGACCTCCATGCAGAAGAGGAATTGCTGAGGCCATGAGGGAAATCTTTGTATCCTCACTGGCTACAGGTGAGGTCCCAGAGGATTGGAGAATAGCCAATGTTGTTCCCTTGTTTAAGGAGGGTAGCAAGAATAATCCAAGTAATTACAAGCTGTTAGCCTTACATCAGTAGTAGGGAAATTATTGGAGAGCATTCTTCGAGACAGGATTTATTCCCACTTGGAAACAAGTGGACATATTAGTGAGGGCAACATGGTTTTGTGAAGGGGAGGTCGTGTCTCACAAACTTGCTTGAGTTTTTCAAGAAAGTGAGGAAGATGACTGATGAGGGTGGGGCAGTGGATGTTGTCGACATGGACTTCAGTAAGGCCTTTGACAAGGTCCCTCATGGCAGACAGATACAGAAGCTCATAATACTTCAATCTCACAGAATTACAAAAATGTAAGGCCCTTGTCTACCACCAGCAAGCAAAGTGAAATTATATGGGATCAGAGGTGAGCTGGCAAGGTGGATACAAAACTGGCTAGGTCAAAGAAGACAGAATTGGAAGTGTGCATTTCTGAATGGAGGGCTATGACAAATGGCATTCCTCAGAGATTGGTGCTGGGACCTTTACTGTTTGTAATATATACGAATGATTTGGAGGAAAATGTAACTGGATTGATTAATAAGTTTATGGGCAACACAAAGATTGGTGGATAGCAATGAGGACCATCAGAGGACATGGCAGGATATAGATTGCTTCGAGACTTGGGCGGAGAGACAGCAGGTGGAATTTAATCTGGACAAATGTGAAGTAATGCATTTTGTAAGGTCTAATACAGTAGGAAATATACAGTAAATGGCAGAACACTTAGAAGTATTGCCAGGCAAAGGGACCTAGGTGTACAGGTAAAAGTGGCAATGCAGATGAAAAAGGTAGTCAAGAAGGCACATGGCACGCTTGCTTTTGTCAGCCGGGATATTGAGTTTAAAAATTGGCAAGTCATATTAATGCTTTACAGAACCTTAGTGAGGTCGCACTGGTAATTCTGGTCGCTACACTACCAGAAGGATGTGGAAGGACAGAAAAGACTTATCAGGATGTTGCCTGATATGGAGGGCATTAGCTATAAGAGGAGGTTGGAGAAACTTGGTTTGTTCTCACTGGAGATTGAGGGGAGACTAGATACAAGTCGACAAGATTAAGACAGACATGGACAGAGTGGATAGTCAGAAGATTTTTCTGAGGGCGGAAGAGTCAATTAAACTAGAGAGCATAGGTTTAAGGTCGGAAGGGCAAGTTTTAAAAGAGATGTACGAGGCAATTTTTTTTTACATATAGTGGGTGCCTGGAACTCGTTGCTGGGGAAGGTAGTGAAAGTGAATATGGTAGAGGCTTTTAGTTCATGTACTTGACAAGTACATGAATGAGATGGGAATAGAGGGATATGGTCCCTGGAAGGATAGAGGGTTTTAGTTAAGTCAGGCAGCATGGTCAGTGCAGGCTTGGAGGGCCAAAGGGCCTGTTCCTGTGCTGTAATTTTCTTTGCTTCAGGATGATTTAGACAAGCTGAATGAGCCTGCATATGCACGGCCGAGGCAGCATAACATGGATAAATGAGATTATCCACTTTGGTAGTAATGATAGGAAAGCATACTGTTATCTGAATGGGTGTAAACTGAGATAGGTGGATGCTCAACAAGATCTTGGTGCCCTTTAACAGTCGCTCAAAGTATGCATGCAAATACAGCAGGCAGTAAAGAAGGCAAATGGTATGTTGGCCTTCATAGCAAGAGGGTCTGAGTATAGGGATAGAGGTGTTTTACTGCAATTGAATAGGGCAACAGTGAGGCCATAGCTGGGCTAGCGTATGCAGTTTTGGCGTCCATTTTTGAGGAAAGATGTCCTTGCTATAAAGTACAGTAAAGGTTTCCTGGGATGGCAGGTCTGTCACAAGGAGAGACTTAGTTCGTTAGGATTGTATTGATTTGCGTTTAGAAGAGTGAGGAGACATTTCAAATTCTTATAAAATTCTGACAGGGTAGATTCAGAAGAAATGCTCCCAATGGTGAAGGAGTCGAGAACTAGGGGCCACAATTTGAGAGCAAGGAATAGACCTGAGATGAGGAGAAATTTCTTCACCAGAGAGATGAATGTGTGGAATTTACTACCTCAAAGTAGTTGAGGCCAAAACTGCGATTTCAAGAAGTCAGCTCTTGTAGGATACAGCACTCAAGGGATATGAGGGGAAGGGAAAGGGGAATCAGGATATTTAATTTATCATGATCATAATCAATGGCAGAACAGGCTCAAAAGGCCTATTCTTTCTTCTAGTTTGTATGACTGCCAAATTTGCTGATAGACAGATAGGAAAGAAAGATCATCACAGAAGGATGAAAGATATTTTTTGTAGGTAGAAAATAGTGGAAAATGTGAAGTTGTTCACATTGACAGAACAAAGCAGGGCAGCAATAGTTAGCACTGCTGCCTCAGTGCCTGGGACCCTTTGAAGTTCATGATTCCAAATAAATCTGATGGTGAAAGACCTCATTTGAATTGAATCATAATTCAATTTGTGATTCAATCTCAAACTTTCACTGTACACAGAAGTGCAGAAATAGTCATGAGGAATAAAAAGCACAAAACTAATAGAACTTGAGTAATCCAATTTAATTAAAGTGGCGCATTCAGAATCACAGGTGGAGGGCACTTGGCCCATCACATTGTCATAATGCTGTTTTGGAGAGTTGTTGCCAATGGCACACTCCTGCCTTTCCCCAGTCATTATTTCTATTCAAATAATCATCTAATGTTCTTTTCACTGCTGTGACTGAACTTGTTGCCAACAGACTTCTAGGCAGAGCATTCCAGAATGGAACCACTTGAGAAAATGTTTTTCTTCTTGCATCACATTTGCTTCTTTCGCAAATCACTTTCAAATCTGTATCATGGCTTCCTTGATTCTTTTATAAGCGAGAACATTTTTGTCCAGCCCTTCATGATTTTGAATACTTCTCAAATCTCCTCAGTCTTCTCTCCAAAAGCAGTCGCATTCTCTCCAATCTATCCTCATAACAGGCTTATCTCTGAAATCATGCTTGTAAAACTCTTCTACTTTCTCCAGTGTATTTTCTATAGTATTGTATCCAAAACTGTACAAGGGGAGAGCGTGAATGAATACTTTGCGTCAGTATTCACGAAGGAGAGGGACCTCTTGACCGGTCCTGTCTCTCAGGGAGCTGTATAACAGCTGAAGGAAATATCCATACCAAGGGAGAAAGTGTTAGAGCTTCTAGGTAGCATTAAAACTGATAAATCTCCGGGGCCTGATGGCATTTATCCCAGGCTGCTTAGAGAGGCGCGAGGTGAAATTGCTCAGCCTCTGACGCAAATCTTTGTCTCTTCTTTGGACACAGGTGAGGTCCCAGAGAACTGGAGAATAGCTAATGTTGTACTGTTGTTTAAAAAGGGTAGTAGGGATAACCCTGAAATTATAGGCCGGTCAGTTTGACGTCATTGGTAGGGAAGGTGTTGGAAGAGATTCTTAGAGATAGGATGTATAGGCACTTAGAGCATTGCGATCTGATTAGGGATATGCAGCACGGCTTTGTTAAAGGGAGGTCTTGCATATATATAAATGACTTGGAAGAAGGAGTAAGTGGAGTGACAGCAAGTTTGCAGACGGTACAAAGATGGCTGGACTTGCGGATAGTGAGGAGCATTGTCAGGCGATGCAGCAGGACATAGATAGGCTGGTAGCTTGGGCAGATAGATGGCAGATGGAATTCAACCCTGATAAATGCGAGGTGATACATTTTGGGAGAAAGAATGTAGGGGGGAGGTATATGATAAAGAGTAGACCTATTCAGAGTATAGAAACGCATAAGGACCTGCGGGTGCAGGTGCACAAGTCTCTGAAGGTGAAGAAAGTATATGGTATGTTAGCCTTTATAGGAAGAGGTATAGAATACAAGAGCTGGCCTTTAATGTTGCAGTTGTATAAAACGTTGGTTAGACCTCATTTGGAATACTGCGTCCAGTTCTGATCGCCTTATTACAAGGAGGCCGTGGAGACTCTGGAGAGAGTGCAGTGGAGGTTTACAAGGATGCTGCCTGGTATGGAAGGTCTGAGTTCTGAGGAGAGGTTAGGCAAATTGGGCTGTTTTCCTTAGAAAGGCATAAACTTAGAGGAGATCTGATAGAGGTGTACAAGATTATGAGGGGTATAGATAAAGTAAACAGGGTTAAGCTTTTTCCTAGCATGGACTCAAATATCACAAGGGGTCACGGGCTTAGGTTGAGGGGGCTAAGGTATAATTTGGATGCTAGAGGGAGTTTTTTCACAGAGGGTGGTGGGGGTATGGAATGCAGTGCCAAGTGAAGTGATGGAGGCAGGCACTCTGGATTTATTTAAGAGATACTTAGATGGGCACATGAACAGAATGGGAATGGAGGAATATACAGAACAGATTTAAAATAGGAATCATGAACCTTGGGAGTTCCCTAGGAAGTGTGTAAATTGTTGATGATATTGATGTATTTGTTTTATCCTACAGGCACTTCAGTCCGCCTTGTTATCGAACAAGGGGCATACATGCAATGGGTCATGAGAGGGCTGCTCTTGGATTTTTGAAGAGTAGCCTAGTGCTTCACGTCGTTAGTGTACGCTTGACCTGGACCATTTGATGGGCAACACGACAGCTCAGTGACAATTGCTGTGCTGTGCAGATACATGAATTTAGGCCTGTGTTTGTGGGAGTTTGCGCATTCTCCCTGTGCTTGCGTGGGTTTTCTCCAGGTGCTCCAGTTTCCTCCCACAACCCAAAGATGTGCTCTTAGGCTGATTAGGGAGAATTTGTTCTGCCAAATTGTCTCAAATTTGGTTCCAATGCACTGATCTATGAACATAGACAAGGATGACAGGAATCAGAGTAGAAGTGGGAACATTGAGGTGGCGGCACAGGCTCGTTGGACTGAAGGACTTGTTTCCCATGCTTTTTGTTCTTTAGTGTGTTGCACAAGTTCAGCATTGTATTCTGTGCCCTATTAATAAAAATGACGTGGAGATGCCAGTGTTGAACAGGGTAAGCACAATAAGATGTCTCACACCACCACGTTAAAGTCCATCAGCTTTACTTGGTAGCACAAACTTGAGTGTCGTTCATTCTTCAGGTGAGTGAGGAAATGGGTTCACAAACATGGCATATATAGACACAAACTCAATTTACAAGATAATGGTTGGAATGCAAGTCTGTACAGGTAATCAAGTTTTAAAAGTGCAGATAACGAGAGTGGGGAGAGGGTTAAGCACAGGTTAAAGAGATGTACATTGTCTCCAGCCAGCAGTTAGTGAGATTTTGCAAACCCAAGCAAGTCAGGGGGTGGAGGGTACAGATAGTGTGACATGAACCCAAGATCCCAATTGAGGCCGTCGTCATGTGTGCAGAACTTGGCTGTCAGTTTCTGCTCAGTGATTCTGCATTATATGTCATAAAGGCCACCTCGGAGAACGCTTACCCGTAAGTCAGAGATGAAAGCCTATGACTGCTGAAGTGTTCCCCGACAGGAAGAAAACATTCCCGCCTGGTGATTGTTGAGCAGTGTCCATTCATCCATTGTCATAGTGTCTGCATGGTCTCCCCAATGTACCATACCTTGGGACATCCTTTCCTGCAGCGTATCAGGTAGATAACATTGGCTGAGCTGCAAGAATACATACGAATACCTGGTGAATTGTGTTCCCACATGAAATGATGGCATATGTACCGATGATACAGCACATCTTTACAAGTTGTTGTGGCAAGGTTGTGTGGTGTCATGGTCACTGTTCACCTGAAGGCTCATGTATGAGATCCTGGATTCACATCACACTATCTGTAACCCCCACGACTTGCCTGGGCTTGCAAAATCTCAGTAACTGTCCTGGCTGGAGACAATTCACATCTCTTTAACTTGTGCTTAACCGTCTCTCTGCTGGCAATGTCTGTATCTTTAAGACTTCATTGCCTGTAAAGACTTGCATTCCAACCATTATCTTGCAAATTGAGCCTGTGTCTACATTTACCACAGTTCGGTTACGTTCACCTTAGTGATGGATAGGGATAGGCATGAAGCTGGGGGCAGTAGTTATAGCTGGGGGAAGGGTAATTATGAGGACATCAGGAGAGAATTAGGGTGCATAGATTGGACTAGGAAGCTACAGGGACTGGGAACATCTGGAATGTGGAGCTTATTCAAGGAGCAGCTGCTGCGGGTCCTTGATAAGTATGTCCCTGTCAGGCAAGGAGGAAATGGTCGAGTAAGAGAACCTTGGTGTACGAAAAAGTTGATTTGCTGGTTAAAAGGAAAAAGGAGGCTTATGTCAGGATGAGGCTTGATGGCTCGGTTAGTGCAATGGATAGCTATAGATTAGCCAGGAGGGAGCTAAAGAGTGAATTGAGGAGAGCTAAGAGAGGACACGAGAAGACTTGGGCTGATAGGATTAAGGAGAATCCTAAAGCTTTCTTTAGATATGTTAAGAATAGAAGATTGGTTAGGGCAAGATTAGGGCCAGTCATAGACAGCAGGGGGAAGTTGTGCGTGGAGCCTGAAGAGATTGGAGAGGCACTGAACAAATATTTCTCTTCTGTATTCACGCAGGGAGATGTAAATGTAGTTGTGGAGAACACTGAGGTACAGGGTTGCAAACTGGAAAGTATTGAAGTAGATAGGGAGGATGTGCTAGATATTCTCAAGGGTTTGAAGTTGGATAAGTCCCCTGGGCCGGACGGGATTTACCCTAGGATTCTCTGGGAGGCAAGAGAGGAGATTGCAGAGCCTCTGGCTCTGATCTTCAGGTCCTCGTTGGTTACGGGTGTGGTTGCGGAGGACTGGAGGATAGCGAATGTGGTCCCATTGTTTAAGAAGGGGAAGAGAGACCTTCCAGGGAATTATAGGCCAGTGAGTCTTACTTCTGTTGTGGGCAAGGTATTGGAGAGAATTATTAGGGATAGGATTTATAGTTATTTAGAGAGAATGAATTGATTGGGGATAGTCAGCATGGTTTCGTGAAGGGTAGGTCATGCCTTACTAACCTCATTGAGTTTTTTGAGAAAGTGACCAAAGAGGTGGATGGAGGTAAGGCGGTTGATGTAGTATATATGGACTTTAGTAAGGCGTTTGATAAGGTGGCCCATGGAAGACTTCTGCAGAAAATGCAGATGTATGGGATAGAGCGTGATTTAGCTAATTGGGTTAGGAATTGGCTAGCAGATAGAAGACAGAGGGTGGTGGTTGATGGGAGATATTCATCTTGGAGTTCGGTGACAAGTGGTGTACCTCAGGGGTCTGGTTTGGGGCCCCTGCTGTTTGTAATTTTTATAAATGATCTGGATGAAGGTATTGAAGGATGGATTAGTAAATTTGCAGATGACACTAAAGTCGGTGGAGTGGTAGATAGTGAAGAGGGGTGTTATAGTTTGAAGAGGGACTTGGACAAGTTGCAGAGCTGGGCCGAGAGGTGGCAAATGGAGTTTAATGTGGAAAAGTGTGAGGTAATGCACTATGGCAGAAATAATAGATGTGTAGAGTATAGGGCTAATGGTAGGATTCTTAGTAGTCTTGATGAACAGAGGGATCGTGGTGTGTATGTGCATAGATCCCTGAAAGTAGGCAGTCAAGTCGAGAAGGTTGTTAAGAAGGCATATGGAGTCTTGGCTTTTATTGGTAGGGGGGATTGAATTTCGGAGCCGCAACGTCATGTTGCAACTGTACAAAACTCTAGTGCGGCCGCACTTGGAGTATTGTGTGCAGTTCTGGTCCCCACATTATAAGAAAGATGTGGAGGCATTGGAGAGGGTACAGAGGAGGTTTACCAGGATTTGCCTGGTATGGAGGGCAGGTCCTATGAAGAGAGGTTGAAGGATTTGAGGTTGTTTTCGTTAGAAAGGAGGCGGCTAAGAGGGGATCTTATTGAAGCATATAAGATGATTTAGAGGTTTAGATAGGGTGGACAGTGATAGCCTTTTTCCTAGGATGGAGAAAGCTAGCACGAGGGGACACAGCTTTAAATTAAGGGGTGATAGTTATAGGACGGATATCAGAGGTAGGTTCTTTACCAAAAGGGTGGTTCGGGAGTGGAATGCCCTGCCTGCAGCAGTTGTAGATGCGCCAAGTTTGGTGGCGTTTAAGAGGTTAGTTGATAAGTATATGGAAGAGAAGGGAATGGTTAGTTTGGAGGGGCATTGCTTTTTATATTGGTCGGCGCAACATCGAAGGCCGAAGGGCCTGTTCTGTGCTGTAATGTTCTATATGCCCAATTCCTCACTCACCTGAAGGAGCGAAACTCTGAAAACTTGTGCTACCAAATAAATGGACTTTAACCTGGTTTTGAGAGACTTCTTATTCTATTAAAAGCTTCATTAAATTACTCTATCTGGCCTGCCATCTTCATCGATCAATGCATAAATACATTCATGTCACTGTGCAGCCTTACTTTATATCATCTGTCCATGTTCTTCCTCAAAATGCATCACCCCACATTTCTCACATTGAACTTCATCTGCCATCTATCTATGCACTCTATCAACCTTTGAAGTTCTACATTTTTCTCCTCAGTTTGGAATGATTCCAAGTTTGGTCTCCTGCATATCAATATCTAGATCACATATCAAAAAAGGCAAGGGTCCCATTCCCAAACCCCAGGAAACTTCACTACAAACTCTCCTCCAGCCCAAAGAAAATCCATCAATAGTTACTGGTTCCTATTATTCAACCATTTATAGTCACATTGGTATTCTCCGTTTTGTTTTGTGGAGCACTGCATCAAATGACTTAAGTCCACTTATACGGCAACAACAGCATTACCCTTGTTGACCCTTCCCAAAAATGCCAGCATGTTAAACATGATTTCCCCTTTAGAAATCCATTAGTCTCTTTCAATGCACACTTTTCTATGTCGTTACTAATTATATCTCAAATAATTGTTTCTTGAAGCTTGCCCACCACTGATATTAAACTTGAATGATCTGTAATTGCTGGGCCTATCCTTACAACGGCATTACATTTTCAATTCACTAGTCCTACCAAAGACTAGAAGATTATGGCCAACGCCCCTGCAACTTCCATTCACACTTCCTCCAGTATCCTTGGATACATTTTATTCCGTTCTGGTGCCTTGAGGGCCTTCAGTAACACTTTTGTGAATTCTGAATCTTCCTCATCTGTCTTGATGACCTAGGTAACAGATGCCAACTATTTATTAATACTTCATCCATGTTCCCATCCTTTATATGCAAATTCTCTTTTCACTGACTAATCTGTCCCTCTCCTTTCACTATCTACTCTTGGATTTACCTTTATGTTGGCTACCAGAATTTTCTCAATACTGCTTTGCTTATCTAATATGCTTTTACAAGTCCCCTCTAAACATTCTGCTTTCCTAACATCAGCTAGCCTTTAATCTGTAGGAACCAGATCATAATCCAAATAATTTTGGAAAATTTCCAAAGAATACCAGGACCTGGAGATTTATTCACCTTCAAATTCCCCAAACCATTTTTCTATTAATGCTGATTTCCTTCAGTTCTCACTAAAACTTATTTCTCTCTCAATTTCTGGTACATAATTCAGATCAAGTTCATTCAAATTTTTAGCTGTCCAGATCACCAATAATCTATCCTGGTCCCCCATGCCGATACTGTAGTGAAGAAAACCTACCAACGCCTTCATTATCCCAGCAGACTAAGGAAATTTGGCACATCAACTACGACTCTCACCAACTTTTACAGATGCACTATAGAAAGCATTCTTTCTCGTTGTATCACAGCTTGGTATGGCTCCTGCTCTGCCCAAGACCGCGAGGAACTACAAAAGGTCATGAATGTAGTTCTATCATGCAAATTAGCCTCCCATCCATTGATTCTTCCACTGTCTCGACAAAGCAGCTAGAATAATTAAAGGATCCCACACACCCCAGAATTCGCTCCTTCATCTTCTTCTGTTGGGAAGATACAGAAGTCTGTGGTCCCCTACCAACTGACACAAGAACAGCTTTTTCTCTGTTGCCATCAGGCTTTTGAATGGGCCTATTTTGCATTAAATTGATCTTTCTCTACACCTGAGCTATTACTACAACATTACATTCTTCACTCGTTTCCTTCTCTATGAAGGATATGCTTTGTATAGTACACAAGAAATAATACTTTTCAATATATGCTAATACGTAACAATAATAAATCAAATCAAAAATGTCTTCTTTTGTGAAGACCAAAACAAAGTACAATTCTTAATTCCCTCAGCAAATTGTGGAACATATTTGAATGTCCCTGTAGGAGAGTGGGCAGATTGCACTCAGATTATAGGGTGACTGTTGAAAAAGCAGATATCAAGTCACTGATACCCCTGTTGTGCAACCTTTCTGAACATGGGTCTAAATTCTGTAATTCTCCACTCCCTGTCACCTCTCCTGAATTACTGAAATATTATCAGCAATACCACTGTAATTTCCTACAAATTGACGCAATAACAGCAAGTTGTCTTCTAGTTTTTGTGCCATCTGTTAACGGGAACAGCTTTTCATTTGTCTACTTCATCCAATATTACAATCGTGTAAATTTATCAACTCTCATTCAGTCTCTCTTCCACCAAGAAAGCCTTTTAAGTGATATGTTTTTAGGTATTGCGTTAATAGCTCTAACACTAATTTTGTCTTAACACTATTTTAAAAATACTGAAATGTTACAAAGCCAAAAGAATCGGTATGTTCCTTGTGGCAGCCTGGTTTTCAAGTAAAGCAACCTTTTATTTTCCTTAGAAGTGTTTCATCCTGTAACTGGAACGCATTGCATTTGATAATTAACTCGGTGCGGATTTCTCTTGGTTTCGATAATCGCAAAAAAAAATCATTTCAGCAAATACTGGCTAACGTTTCACCAATCACTTTAGAACTGGAGATGTTGAACAAATTATCCATCTAGATTTCTAGAACGTTCCTTGCATTTTAAATTCAGCCAATGTTGAATTCAGGCTTTTCACAGATAAGTGGAGTCGGTCATAAATAACATTCTTCAAATAAGAAGCTTTAACACGAGATCAGGCTTTGTCTAAAGGCCGGGGAAGGGGTGGGGTGGCGTTGAAGGCATGGTAAAGCGGGAAGATTCTAGATCATTCTGAAGAGCCGGGTGTGTCGCACTACAATATCGACAGGCCCAACTCTGACTCACCCAACCCGAGTACAGGACGATTTTTTCCGATTGCTCCACACGCGCATCTGCCGATAAGACACGTGTCTCCGTATAATGAGAACCCCTCGTTCATGATCCTAGAACTTATTGCCTGCGCCAATATCACCCACAAATTATTGACTCCTTGTGAGTGTAACGCTGCTATTTCTTACCATTTTGAGTGCGAATCGAATCTCCAGATGTCCTCTGCCCGAGTACGTTTAACGGACCTTCCATAGCCGCCATCTTCTACTCCTTCACTCAGACCGGAAGAGAGAGTGCGCACTGCATGCTGGAAACAGATATTCTGGCTCCTCCTACTCCGTCGCTATGGACTATGGTAACTAATTGTATTGCTTGGCTAGATATTAATCACATTGATTTCTCACAATGTTTTATTCTGGATTTATTTGAAGCAATTTGCGTTATTTGGGTAATTAAATGCGGAAGGATCAGGAGTCTTGCTTCTGGTTTGAGATGGCCGATTCACAGACTTCATCAGAGAGGCCACTTGGCACACCACAGCTCCATGTAGAGCAATCCAGGCGATCCATTCCCTCGCTCTATCCCTTTGTCTGTGTTTCTATCAAATACAAATCCAATTTTATTATTAAAATCGTAAATTGCTTCTGCTTCTACCACCGTCAAAGGCAGCGAATTGCCACTTTCCTCACATCCCCCTGCATCTCTTGCTCAAAACCTGGAATCTGTCTTCTACTCCTTGTTCCATCAGTTAATGGGAACAATCTTTCTTTGTCTACTTTGTTCAAACTGATCAATCTGTATACCTCTACTAAATCTCCCTTCCTCAAAGAACAGCACAAGCTTCTTCAACCTAACCTTGTTAAAATACCTAATTTCTAAAACCATTCGAAGAAATCTGCTGTCGCTCAAGAATCCTTAAGTCATTCTTAAAGTGTGGTGATCAGAATTGGATGTAGTACTCTGGATGTGGCGTAATCAGATTATAAAGATTCAGCATAACTTTCTTGCTTTTGCATTCAAACTTCAATTTGTGAAGTTACAAAATATAACAACTAAAAAATAAAATCAACTTGACCACATCAGAGAAGTAAAATAATTCACAATATCTATTTTATACTCATAACATTCAGAATTAATTTAAGACAATTTAATTAACAGGCAAACATAATCAAACAACACATTATATATATGTGAGAAACAAAGCTCACAGTCAAATAATTTAGTCGTAGTCAAAATTCTGAAGCGACACTCTTTTATTCATACCATCTTGCAAGAACGTGTGTCAGCAAAGCAGGCACACCGTTTCCAGTCTCACAGACAATTTTATATAGTATTCCGTAATATGCTTATCTGTTCTTGGTTTCACAACCTCTTACTCTAGGGTCTCGTGGTTGATGCAGAAGCAACACTATTTCTTACAGTTCCTCTTTTTTTAACCGGCTCGTGTTGTTTTCTGCACCACCCTTGGCTCGACAATTTTTTCGAAAGGTTCTGAGCACGTTTTCTAAGGTCTGGTCTGTGATCCCATCCTCCATTCCTGCCTGACTTTGAGACAGTAAATACATACCGTCCCCTTCATCTCCCATCCGAGGTCCCATGGGCATTCGTTTTGTCAACGTTGTTTCAATCAGCCTCTGCGTCAACTCTCTGACACAGGGGATTATACAGCATCCTATGGCCACTAAAATACCCACTACCACTAGGACAGAAGTGAAGATGGAGACCACCACCCCTTTCCATTTCCCGAACCATGTCTCTAACCATCCTGTGAGGGAGTGTCTACTCCGGAATTTTTAGCCATCTCGTTCGCCAGGGTAGTTAGCCCTCTTAGCGCCCGAGTGATTGATCCGTCAGGAGCTGTGTTATTAGGGATGAACGTGCAACAGCTTCTTCCCAGCAGCACACACACACCTCCTCTCTCTGCCAGGATCATATCTAAAGCTAACCTGTTTTCCCAAGCCATTCGACTGGTTGTTCTGCTATCCCTTTTACCGCATCCCTAGTATAATTTATAAACCTCTGCTGATTGTAATACACGTAATTTATCCAATCTACATTTTTGTTAATAGTGACCCACCAGAACAAGGAGGATTCAAAACCGGCCACTATCTGGTTGCGGGTCTTGTATTCATCTGGTATTCCCCGGGGCACCCCTATTGGGTCTAGATATATTCTATCATCAAACGAGGTTTCTAACGCTCGCTCCTTTCGATTCGTTTTCCTGGTTGCCTTCTCTTTTTCAAATGCCAGAGTAAAAGGAATAGCCAATTGTACAATTGCACATATTCCTGTGCATTTCGGGGGTAAGGTAGTCCTGAGGACGGTGCCTCCACAATACCACCATAAGTCCGCTCGGGGAATGTGCAGTTTGGAGTAATTTCCCCCTCCTTCGTTCTCTGTGATTATCTCAATCTCGACACAGGCCGCCAACTTCCCCACATTTTTGGTGAATTCCTTGCCTGATCGGCTCATGCATGCAGTGTAGTTTCTCATCGTGGAGGAGAACGAGGGAGGAGTTCTCAGGTCCTTGGCCTGCAGGGGAGGGAACATGAGGGATAACGAGGTGCAGTTCTCATTACCCCAGGCGGTTCTGTCCTGGTAGAGTGCCATCATGCAAGTTATCCCTCTTCGATCCCGTTTCCACCCGAGCTGAAAGGATACTACCTGGGCTATTGGCCGACTCGAGGCACAGGCATAGCAATTACTCTTCCCCAGACTCTGGACAGTATACTTTACCCATTCTACCCAGGCATTTGTCTCACTGTATCCTGTCTCTATCTCTATAGTCTGCCTTAGGTCTTTGATCTCAATTACTTCCACTTCATGGGGGCCGTTGGGTGGGAAAAGGGGCGTAAGGAGTTCTTGTCATCGTTTGTAGAATTATCCACTGGTCGGGGTCCAGACACTGTTATTCTGAAGCAACATCCCAGAACCGGGGTCCCCATTGTCTTTATTTCTAATCCAAATACCTTATTATCTAATTGCATATGTCTTCTCTTTATAGTGAGATAGATAGGATTACATTTCTTGTCCTGACAATTAGAACTCGGTCGAACGGGGCTTTGGAGGAGCAATATGACTTTTCCTATCTCTGATGTGGGGTCATCTCCCAGACCATCCTCATAGTATTTAAGGACCTTGTCTGCACTGCTATATTCCCTTTGTTCTTCTACTCCCTCACAAGTCATCAGGTCGCAGACGTCTGTCTCTACTACCTGAGGATTGGCATTTTTAAAGACTGTCAAGAAGAACATTTTCCCATCCTCGGGGTCTGGCTTCCATTCCTCCCAAGTGGGAAACCCCCACGTTCCCACACAGGGGAGGTTAGTTAAACAGAGTATTCCCCAGACAAACCATCCCATCCTACATCGATGTAAGGGTTCAGCAGAGAGAGAGAGTATCGGTTATCTTTTACCCCTTATGGTTTTGCCCGCGCTCGTTCGGACGCGTTACAGTTTATGGTTCAAAGTCTCTTCAATTTCAGTTTCAATGGGTCGTCCGTTAACTCGGCTGTCCACTCCGCTATTTGGGATGGAGCTCTCACTGGTCTTATCGTCCGGGTGTGATGAGTCCAGCCCTTTTCGGCAGTCCTTAACGAGGTCTCGGTAGTCAACAGGACTTGGAACGGTCCCTCCCAGTTAGGCTGTAATTTAGCTTCCTCCCACGTTTTTACCTATACCCAATCTCCAGGTCGAAGGTAGTGTGCAGGAAACTCGAGTGGTGCAGTTTGTGCTAATAGGCCACGTTCCCTTGGTCCGTGCACGGAGTTGCCTGACTTCAGCTGTGCCTACATTCAACACTTTTCTATCAGTCGGTTCAGAATGACACCCCGGAGATCGTCGTCAGTAACCCCGAGAGGGAAACTGCCGACAGAGAGACGAGACCGTTCAAACAGAAACGGGACGCGTCTTCCCGGTCTTTGGGGGCGATCATCCTTCCAGGGACGCGAGAATCCCGGACGAGTCCCCAATTGTGAGAAACAAAGCTCACAGTCAAATAATTTAGTCGTAGTCAAAATTCTGAAGCGACACTCTTATTCATACGATTTTGCAAGAACGGATGTCAGCAAAGCAGGCACACCGTTTCCAGTCTCACAGACAATTTTATACAGTATTCCGTAATATGCTTATCTGTTCTTGGTTTCACAACCTCTTAACCTAGTTTTCACAACCTCTTACTCTAGGTCTCGTGGTTGATGCAGAAGCAACACTGTGAGCCATTTTTTACAATATATTAAAAGGCAGATATCTCCAAGACAGAGCCTTTGGATTTCACAACAGACCCTGTCAGTAGGCATGGCTTGTTAAATTTCTATCTTTTGAGGGATTTCATCTTTTTCAAAGATCTAGCCTCTGAATTCCTTCAAAAATCTTTCCACGAGGACTCCCTAATGTCTGCTCTTTCTAAATGATTCAATATCCTCCTGAAACTACATCCTATTAGATTTACAAAGCTGCTTCCCTATTTCTAACTACGGTCACATTTCTAGCTCTTTCAAGACTTTACATTCTTTAAGCTGGCACTGCCCTGGTTTTCTCTAACTCCAGAGTCCTGGCTGCATGAAGCGACAAATGGCTCCTAGAGTTTCTCTGAGCCCTAACTGACTGACACAGTATCAGTAACTTTCTGCCATCTTCTTAGCTACCCGGGACTTCACTGAACCCTAACTGCTTGGAGCCTGCTGGAAGTTGCTTGACTTGTGACTCACAAGGTCCAAACTGCAATAAACCCCTTCTACCAGCAAACACACAGATAAGTTGAAACTAGAGAAACTTATTGTCATAATGGTCATGGTGAAAACAAGGGATCATCAATAGATCTCCCTGTGGACCTTGAATGAATTCCCCTATTGAGCAAGCCGAGGCTTGCCTAATAGAGCAGCAGGAGTTTAAAACCAGCTGTCTTCTCCAGGTCTAGCTTTTGCAGGTTTCAGGGTTTTGACTTGTGTACTCTAACCGCAGAAGCAGTGCTTTATTCACTGTGTAAATAAAGGGTGTTGGTGACGAAAGAGTGGCTTCACCGAGATTATTACATTGAGACAACTGTTCTGTTCCCTCTGGATCACCTTCATTGGCAAAACAAGCAATTATTCTTCAGTAAGAAAAAATGTACATTTTTAGTAAACATTGAGGCCTATATCTTGGTAAAATGCAACTGTAACCTGAAGACTCTGGCTATACCACTTTAAGATGTAGAGATGCCGGCGTTGGACTGGGGTAAACTCAGTAAAGTTTTACAACACCAATTTTAAATCCAACTAATTTATTTGATAGTAAATCAGCGAGCTTTCGACTTTCGTCTTTGTCAGGCAAATGCAGTGTTCTGGTCTGCAATAGCACACATATCAACACAGACAGACAGTCACAGATTGCTGATTAGAATGCGAATCCTTACATCTAACCTGCTATTCAAGTGTTAAAGTGGCTAACAATGTGTGTGAAGGGAATCCTGAGCATTGGTTAGAGAATTGCGTATTTTCTTCAGACAGCACAGTAAGTGAGGTTTTTTGCTAACCCAGGCAAGTCACGGGGGTTACAGATAGTGTGACATGAAGCCAAGATCCCTGTTAAGACCGTCCTCGTGTGCAGAACTTGGCTATCAGTCTCTATCAGGTAAATGTTCTTCAAGGGGGCCTTCATGACACACGACAGCACAGAGTTGCTGAGCAGAGACTGATAGCCAAGTTCCGCACACGAGGACGGTCTTAACAGGGATCTTGGCTTCATGTCACACTATCTGTAACCTCCGTGACTTGCTTGGGTTAGCAAAAAACCTCGCTTACTGTGCTGTCTGAAGAAAATAAGCAATTCTCTAACCAATGCTCAGGATTCCCTTCACACACATTGTTAGCCACTTTAACACTTGAATAGCAGGTTAGATGTAAGGATTTGCATTCTAATCAGCAATCTGTGACTGTCTGTGTTGATATGTGTGCTATTGCAGACCAGAACACTGCATTTGCCTGACAAAAGATGAAAGTTGAAAGCTCACTGATTTACTATCAAATAAATTGGTTGGATTTAAAATTGGTGTTGTAAAACTTTACTGAGTATACCACTTTAACACAGCAGGGTGAACCCTGGGAAATCTGTCATTGAACTTTTCAACAGATTACAAAAATTGGGAGAGGAGTGTGAATTTGGGCCATTCCTGAACGACATTTTGCAAGATAAGTTGGTATATGGAATTAACAACGTGATTGCTCAAAAGAATTATTGGATCTAAAAAAGACAATGGGAAAACTATATCACTGGAGAATGCAACAAAAGGAGTTCAGGAATTACAGGAAACGTCAGACAGCAATGTCCTCTGATTTATGGGGAGGGACCTCATACTGTGTTCATTCCTCATTTGAGAGCTTTTGTATAAGTAAATTATCAGAGAATCCATTACAATTTGTAGCCTAGATCACATCACCAGGCAGTCAGGAACGGCAGTATGGTTTTAAGACTATTCAGGAGCATGTTCCAAAATGTTATAGATGCCAGACAATGGACTATTTCAAGCATTGCAAAAGCCCATAACCAAGCAAAGTTATAAGGACATGCAAAATGTGTACTGTTTAGGAAAGAAGCCAAGGCCAGTATTAGACTGTACCTTGCAGGTATATCCACTACTGGAAACTGGAATGATGTAATTAAATTACACGTCCACAATAAAGATCCCCACCATAAAGGTGGAGATGTTAATAAATGGCCAGCCATTAAACATGGAGGTGTACACAGGTACTATGGGTCTCTGCAAGCAGACCTATGATCACCTCTGACCTGATAATTAGCTCCTGAGTTTAGATGATGCAAAAACCAGGTTAGCCACCTACATGAGGGAGCCATTGCAAATAAAGGACACTGTAGTGACTTACAGGCAGAAATCAACTCAACTCCCACCCATCGTTATGTGTAGACAAGGATACAGCCTGATGGGAAGAGACTGGCTCCAGAACATCAGACTGAACCGGCTGAAGATCTTCAGGCTGGGTATGGGGGAACTGTACAAAGTTATCAATGAGTATCCTGAGGTTTTCCAGGAAGGACTTGGAAGAATAAGGGGAACCAAAACCAAGATTTACATAGATCACAATGCTACATCTAAGTGTTCAGTTCAATACTGGTCTCCAGAATTTCAATGCCTGAAAAATATGGCATAATAAGGCACATACAATTTATAGAGCAGGCCTCATCTGCTGTTCTTTTCTTTAAATTGGATAGATCAGTCTGACTTTGTGGAGACTATAAGCATACGATCAAGTTTTTAAATTAGGTGGATACTCCATGCCTTGATCGAAGACCTGTTAACCAGTAGAAACATTTTCTTGATTGGATCTGACACAAAATATCCCAAGGCCTTATTCATTGTAGCTAGGGAATTCAACCAAGATCAAGACTGCCCTATCAGGATACCACAACACAATGTCTCTTGTTCCACCAGACTCCCAAACAAGCCTACTGCTCTATCACCTGCCTGCACTTTGGCAAATCCGACCACAAGGCTATGCTCCTGATCCAAGCTTACAAGCAAAAACTGAAACGGGACAATCTGATTGTTCTGGGACTTTGGCTGTTTGTAATATATATACAAACAATTTGGAGGAAAATGTAACTGGATTGATTAGTAAGTTTGCAGACGACACAAAGGTTGGTGGATTTGCAATAGCAATGAAAACCATTGGAGGATTCAGTAGGATATAGATCAGTTGGAGACTTGGACAGAGAGATGGCAGATGGAGTTTACTCTGGACAAATGTGAGGTTATACATTTTGGAAGATCTAATACATAGGAAATATACAGTAAATGGCAGATAGAGGAAGCGGAAAAAAAACTCCCAGCTAAGGGAGATGGCGGTATCTGGGAGAGGAGAAAATTCGGAGTTTTGATAGGCAAAGGGATCTGGGTGTACAGGTACACAGGTCACTGAAAGTGGCAATGCAGGTGGAGAAGATAGTCAAGAAGGCAAATGACATGCTTGCCTTCATTGGCCAGGGTATTGAGTTTAAAAATTGGTAAGTCATATTGATGCTTCATAGAACCTTAGTGAGGCTGCACTTGGAATATAATGTTCAATTCTGGTCGCCACACTACCAGAAGGATGTGGAGGCTTTGGAGAGGATACAGAAAAGATTTATCAGGATGTTGCCTGGTATGGAAGGCATTAGCTATAAAGAAAGGTTGGAGAAACTTGGTTTGTTCTTATTGGAGTAATGGAGGTTGAGGGGAGACCTGATAGAAGTCTACAAGATTGAGAGGCATAGACAGAGTGGATAGTTAGAACTTTTTCCCAGGGTAGAAGAGTCAATTACCAGGAAGCATAGGTTTAAAGTGTGGGGGGCAAGGTTTAAAGGAGATGTACAAGGCAGATTTTTTAGTGGATTCCTGGAACTCGTTGCCAGGGGAGGTAGTAGAAGTGGATACGATAATGACTTTTAAGGGGCGTCTTGACAAGTACATGAATAGGATGGGAATGGAGGGATATGGTCCCTGGAAGGGTAGGGGGTTTTAGTTAAGTCGGGCAGCATGGTCGGTGCAGGCTTGGAGGGCTGAAAGGCCTGTTCCTGTGCTGTAATTTTCTTTGTTTTTTTTCTTTGTTCTTTGAAAGTTGTATAATGTTGGGCTGAGGAATCGGAGGATCTCCTCCAGGACTGTTTCAAGTTAGTAGACTGATCAATACTTAAAAACTCAGCAATCTTGAACAAGTTTGCCACTACAATAACTGATTTCATTACTAAGTCTTTGTAACAAAGAAGAAAATCCGTGTGATTTCCAACCAGAAACCATGCATGAACAGGAATATCCACTGCTTGCTGAAAGCCCAAGTCTGAAGTGTTCAAGTCAGATGACCCGAATCTATGCATGAAATCCAGATATGATCAATGGAGATCGATCAAAAATACTAAAAAACAATACCAGATCAAGCTAAAGTCCGAGGCTAGCTACATGGACTCTCACTGACTATGGCAACATCTGCAAGACATTATAGTCTACTAAGGCATGTAGAATTGCCAATACCAATGCACCCCTCCCTGATGAGATCAATGCATTCTATGGCTGTTTCGAGCAAGAGGTCAGCAAAAGTATGCCTTCCACCCTGGAAGCCTTGGCTGAACCAATCCAAGGTCAAATCGCAAATATCAGATCAGCTTCTCGAAGATTAACCCACGGAAAGTAACTGGTCATGGGTTGACCTTCGAACCCCCAGATCCTATGTGGACCAGCTATCAGGGCTACCTGCAAACACCTTTAATCTCTCCTTACACCAATCAGAGGTCTCTAACTGCTTCAAGAAGACAACCACCCATCTACAAAAGAAAACCCAGGCAGCGTATCTTAATGACTACCATCCAGTGGCTCTCACATACATCATTATGAAGTGCTTCGAAAGGTTTATCATGGCATGAATCAATTCTGTCCTCCCAGATTGCCTGGGTCCACTACAGTTCACTATTATCACAACAGGTCCACAGCAGATGCCATCTCCCTGGCCCTACACTCAACCCTGGAACACCTGGGTAAGAAAGACACTTATGTCAGATTCTTATTTATTGACTACAGCTCAGCTTTCAACACCACTATTTTTTCAAAAGTAACCTTCAAATTCTGTGACCTAGGCTTGATTCCATTACAAGCCTCATTACCAGCCACTGCCAGCCGACTCAACAGCTGCCCTTGGGAGATGAGGATCTGGATTCTGAGATGGAAGCAGAAGAAACTGATACCCAACCCAATTCAAAACAGGTTTTGAATCTGTGGTTTTACTACACTTCTTCCTAAAGCAAAGGTCTCTATTTTGGTTCACACCACTAAAAGGTTCTGTCTTTGAGCGATTGCCAAGTGATGGCGGAAAGGACATAAGTGGGAGATATATTATAATGGCCATAGAGGATATGGGGATTGTTAATATATCTCCCCATGAACCTCATGGAGTATGAATTCCTCTACTGATCGAGCAGAGACTTGCCGAAAAGGAAGAGAGCAGCAGGAGTTTCAAACAATCGTCCCTACTTGCACCAGGCACTGTCGGACGGGTATTGTAGCCACAAAAGTGATAATTTATTCACTGTGTAAATAAAGGGCCTCAGTGAGATAATTATACTTCTTAAACTGCACTGTTCTCCATAACAACATAGTTTTTTCAGAACTCACTGAATGCTTTTAAATTAATTTTTTATAATTCCAAAAACAAAACATTCCTCTGTATTCCTTTGCAAGCAGTGTAGTCATCTCTTATTTGGCATTCCAGTTAAGTAAGCCTACTGCTGTTTTAAGGCTCTTACCTTTCTTACTGCTAACCCTGTACTACTTGGCCAAACTCCAGTTTCCCATCACTTAACACCCTTTATTGTACACCAAAGGTAAGGCCACACCTGTGGCTTACAGTCCGCTACCTTCATCTAGGGACCTACAACAACAGTCTGGATAGAGTAACAGGTTTAAAAACCAATGCAGATCGCTTCCCATTGGATGAGCCTCTGTTCACTCAATAAGGCAGCTCGTATTCTACAAAGTCCATGGAACGATCTATTGATGATGTCCATGTCCTTCATGGCCATCATAACCTTTATCCCCCTTAGATCTGAATTTTTTTTAGTATTCCTATTGTGAAGAGATCTTTTCCATCACTTGGTGCTCAGTCAGAGGTCTGATAAAGGTGGGATTGGGTCAGTTGCTGTAAACCAAACAGGAAATCTTCTCTTCCGGAGAGACTGTTGCAGGGTTAGCGATCTGGGTTCTTCCCCAAGTTTCATTGGACCAGGCACTATAGTTCTTGGCGCTTTGACTTATGTACTGCAGTCACAGAAGTGGTGATTTATTTACTGTAAAGTGATGTTAAGTGGTGTTAAGTGATGGGAAACTGGAGTTTGGCCAAGTAGTACAGGGTTAGCAGTAAGAAAGGTAAGAGCCTTAAAACAGCAGTAGGCTTACTTAACTGGAATGCCAAATAAGAGATGACTACACTGCTTGCAAAGGAATACAGAGGAATGTTTTGTTTTTGGAATTATAAAAAATTAATTTAAAAGCATTCAGTGAGTTCTGAAAAAACTATGTTGTTATGGAGAACAGTGCAGTTTAAGAAGTATAATTATCTCACTGAGGCCCTTTATTTACACAGTGAATAAATTATCACTTTTGTGGCTACAATACTGTATAAATAAAGGGTGTTGGTAGAACATAGAACATAGAACATTACAGTGCAGAACAGGCCCTTTGGCCCTCGATGTTGCGCTGACCAATTAAGAAAAAGCAATGACCCTCTAACCTAAACCATTCCCTTTTCATCCAATAAACCTATCCACTGACCACTTAAACGCCCCCAAACTTGGCGCATCTACAACTGCAGCAGGCAGGGCATTCCATACCCTTACCACCCTCTGAGTAAAGAACCTACCTCTGACATCCATCCTATAACTACCACCCCTTAATTTAAAGCTATGTCCCCTCGTGCTAGCTTTCTCCATCCTAGGAAAAAGGCTATCACAGTCCACCCTATCTAAACCTCTGATCATCTTATATGTTTCAATAAGGTCTCCTCTTAGCCGCCTTCTTTCTAACGAAAACAACTCAAATCCCTCAGCCTCTCTTCATAAGACCTGCCCTCCATACCAGGCAACATCCTGGTAAACCTCCTCTGTACCCTCTCCAATGTCTCCACATCTTTCTTATAATGTGGGGATCAGAACTGCACACAATACCCCAAGTGCGGCCGCACTAGAGTTTTGTACAGTTGCAACATGACGTTGCGGCTCCGAAATTCAATCCCCTACCAATAAAAGCTAAGACTCCATATGCCTTCTTAACAACCTTATAGACTTGATTGCCAACTTTCAGGGATCTATGCACATATACACCTAGATCCCTCTGTTCATCAACACTATTAAGAATCCTACCATTAGCCCTATACTCTACACATTTGTTATTCCTGCCAAAGTGAATTACCTCACCCTTTTCCACATTAAACTCCATTTGCCACCTCTTGGCCCAGCTCTGCAACTTGTCCAAGTCTCTCTGCAAACTATAACACCCCTCTTCACTATCTACCACTCCTCCGACTTTGGTGTCATCCGCAAACTTACTAATCCATCCTTCTATATACCCTCATCCAGATCATTTGTAAAAAATTACAAACAGCAGAGGCCCCAAAACAGATCCCTGAGGTACACCACTTGTAACCGAACTCCATGATGAATAATTTCCATCAACCACCACCCTCTGTCTTCTATCTTCTAGATAGAAGGTGATGGAAGACTGACCTCAGTGAGATTATTACACTTCTTAAGCTGCACTATTCTCCAATACAACATAGCCTGGAGGCCCACTTCTTCAATCTCCATCTCAGAGTTCAAGTGTTCATTATTTGGAGAGACCAATGTGGAGTCAGCTTCAAGCTGAGTGCTGGCATTGGCATTGACTGTCCCTATGGTCGGTGTAAGAATGGCTCGGGTAGGGACTCCCTATTTCTGAGATGATCCAAATGCTTCTTTAGGATTTTACCCTGTACCTTGACTTTGTAAGGTACTGGTCCCATTTTTTCCATAATAATCCCATCTGGGACAATCTCCAAAGTTCCTCACGTGAAATAGATTACTTCTTGCAAAATCATAGTTTCTGTCCTTGCAGAATCATAGTTTCCGTTTGGTTTTCCTGTTAGGATTCCACCCTCTCCATCAAGTTTGGGAATAGCAGATTCAATCTGGTACGAGGGTGTTATCCCAACAGCTCCACTGGAGGAATACCTGTTTTTGTGTACAGTGTGGCTCTGTAATCAAACAAAAATCATGCCACTTTGATGTCCTCTTTTCCTCATGCCATTTTTGAATGTTTGAGCCACCAATTCATTTAGTGACAGGTGATATGGAGCTGCTCGGACATGTTGGATACCATTTGAGAGCACAAAGTTCTGGAAATCACTGCAAATAAAGGCCATGCCATTATTTGGAAACCATGAGTTCCGGTATTCATTGTATACTGAAGCTTTGTTGTGATTTCTCGATTGTAGCCCACAGAGTCCATGTGATGCACCTCCAACCACTTGAAATATATCTACGTCATGATGAAAAACATGGAATCCAAGAAGGTGCACGCAAAGTACACACACACACACACACACACACACACACACACACACACACACACACACACACACACACACACACACACACACACACACACACACACCCTTCTAGGCCAGTCCATGGGTGTAGTGAGGCTGAGGGTGGAAGTTTTTGATTTTCTTGGCACAAGTACACTTCACCAATTCTATATTGTCAGAATCAAGATTGGCCAGTGAATGTAACTCTTAGCCAGCATCTTCATTTTTGATATTCGTGCATAGCCATTATGGGTGGCATGGTGGCACAGTGATTAGCACTGCTGCCTCATAGTGCCAGGGACCCAGATTCAATCCAGCTTTGGGTTACTGTGTAGTTCCATAATGTTAGATGTCATCCTGGGAGTAGAACAATTAGTTAGGACTGCCAAAGAATGATTGCATCCAAACACAAGTTTGAGCTAGGTTTCATTTCTTCAGACAGTAATCCTTGGAATCCATTGAATAGGATAATGTGCCTTATTTTGAATAAGGTTGGATCTTCTTGGGTTCAGCCTTGAATCTGCCTCTCTGATACTGGCAAGATCTCCAAAAAGTTCAGAATCATTGCATCCTTTTCCAATGCTGGTAAATGGCCCAGGCTTTTGGGTAATGGAAGACAACTCAGTCTGTCACCAATAGCTGTCAGGTTCCAGAATGGTGTTCCAGAAGATATTCATAGGCAAATTACAAGGCCCAACATTGTATCTGAGTGGAGATGATGGGGGACTTGCCTTCTCCTCTTTAGATAACACAAACTGTTATTGGGCCTAAGGACCTGTTCAGAAACTCCAAGATATATTAAGAAGTTAGCCTAGACCCCAACTTTTACTTTTGATTTTGGCATATGGATAATATATTAGCATGATAAACGATTGGTTAACTAACAGAAAGCAAAGAGGTAAATGGGTGTTCTTCTGGTTGGGGATCAGTGACTAGTGGTGTGCCTCAGGAATCAGTGTTGAGATTGCATTTGTTTATGATTTACATAGATGATTTGGAGTAGGGACCAAGTGTAGTATGTCAAAATTCACAGATAACATCTGCAGAGCAAAGTGTGCAGAGGATGCTGAAAGTCTGCTAAGGGATATAGAAATTCTAGGTGAGTGGGCAAGGATCTGGCAGATGGAGTACAATGTTGTTAAATGTGAGGTCATCCATTTTGGTAGAAATAACAGCAAAATGGACTGTTATTTAAATGGTAAAAAATTGCAGCATGTTGCTCTGCAGGACCTGGTGTAATCGTGTAGGAATCTCAAGGAGTTGGTTTGCAGATGCAGCAAGTAATTAAGAAGGCAAATGGAATTTTGTCCTTAATTGCTCAAGGATGGAGGTTAAAAACAGTGAGGTTATGTTGAAGCTGTACAAAGTGCTAGTGAGGCCACAGCTGGAGTACTGATTACAGTTTTGGTCTCCTTACTTGAGAAAGAATATATGGCACTGAAGGGGTGATGCTGAGGAGATTCACTAAGTTGATTCCAGAGTAGAGAGAATTGGCTTATGAGGAGAGACTAAGTAGACTGGAGCTATACTCAGTGGAATTCAAAAGAGTGAGGGGAGATCTTATAGAAATATATAAGATTATGAAGGGAATAGATAAGATAGAAGCAGGGAAGTTTCTTTCCATTGGCAGGTGAAACTAGAACTAGGGGCATAGCCTCAAAATAAGGGGAAGCAGATTTAGACTGAGATGAGGAGGAACTTCTTTACATAAAAAGTTGTGAATCTGTGGAATTCCCTGCCCAGTTAAGTAGTTGAGGCTACTTCATTGAATGTTTTTAAGGCAAGGATGAATAAAGTTTTGAACAATAAAGGAATTGAGGGTTATGGTAAGTGGGCTCAGTCCACAAAAAGATCAGCCATGACCTTATTGAATGACGGATCAGGCTGGAGAAGCCAGATGGCCTACTCCTGCTCCTAATTCTCATATTCTTATGTTTTTATGTTCTTTTTAGGGTGACCATAAAGTGCTTCTCTCATGATATGATGCAGCTGACCCACTGGGAAGCTTTTATCCAAACAAACTTTATTTAAGAATACAGTTAGAGTATAACAAATAGAATTAGCTTTTACCAATTAAAATACTTAAATGTAACAAAATGTAATTCTTAATAGTTATCCATCTTTATTGTTTCAATTTAACAGTATGTCTCATGGACATAAATCCCATATTTAGAATCCATTAGCACCAAAAGCAGATATACTTACATGGCTACTAAATTTAGAGCCTTTTAACATCTCCTGACTGAAATCCAGATAGCAGTTTCCAGAGAAGAATATGTCCTCAAACAGCGACAATTCAGAGAAGCAAATCTAGTCTCTGGTAGTTCCCAGTCTCAAGACTTCAGACACAGAAAGATCAAAAACTGAGGCCAGGATTCTCCCAAAAAAGTTCTAAGTATCAAATTCATGGAAAAAACTGGAGTAAATCACACTGTTTTTCTCAGTAGGACTCCCCATATGCTGTGCATTGCAGAGGCCGCCAGTATAAATATTAGGGGTGGGGTCTATTCCCCCCAGGAGGCTGATAGCTAATGACCAGCCCTGAATCCTACTGTCCCAGACCACCTGTTACCCAGCCCAGCGCCCCCCCCAACAGTGACAATTCCCACTCCCAATGGCAGACCCCACCCCAGCAGCACTCTCTGCTCCCGGTTGACCACCTTGCCCCAACTCACCCCAATTGCTAGCCTCCTTGTTGCCCTGACTGGATCCCAATGCAGAGTGGCAGCAAGACCCCCCCCCCCCCCCCCCACCCCCTTGACTTGTTCCCAGGAGACTGTTCTTCTAGGCTTTGCTATAATAGGCCCTATCCCATATATGTTGGGCAGTATCATGGTATCTCCTGAACATGGGCACTTTGCCCCTTGAGCAGTGCTGGAGGCACAGACCGACACTACTTGATCAGCAAGTTTGCAGACGATACAAAGATGGCTGGACTTGCAGATAGTGAGGAGCATTGTCAGGCGATGCAGCAGGACATAGATAGGCTGGTAGCTTGGGCAGATAGATGGCAGATGGAATTCAACCCCAATAAATGTGAGGTGATGCATTTCAGGAGAAAGAATGTAGGGGGGAGGTATATGATAAAGGGTAGACCTATTAAGAGTATAGAAACGCAGAGGGACCTGGGGGTGCAGGTGAACAAGTCTCTGAAGGTGGCAGAGCATGTGGAGAAGGTTGTGAAGAAAGCATATAGTATGTTAGCCTTTATAGGAAGGGGTATAGAGTACAAGAGCTGGCCTTTAATGTTGCAGTTGTATAAAACGTTGGTTAGACGTCATTTGGAATACTGCGTCCAGTTCTGGTCGCCTTACTACCGGAAGGACGTGGAGACTCTGGAGAGAGTGCAGAGGAGGTTTACCAGGATGCTGCCTGGTATGGAAGGTCTGAGTTACGAGGAGAGGTTAGGCAAATTGGGACTGTTTTCCTTAGAAAGACATAGACTTAGAGGAGATCTAATAGAGGTGTACAAGATTATGAGTGGTACAGATAGAGTAAACAGGGTTAAGCTTTTTCCTAGGATAGACTCGAATAGCACGAGGGGTCACGGGCTCAGGGTGAGGCGGGTAAGGTATAATTTGGATGCTAGGTGACGTTTTTTCACACAGAGGATGGTGGGGGTATGGAATGCGCTGCCAAGTAAAGTGGTGGAGGGAGGCACTCTGGAGTTGTTTAAGAAATACTTAGATGGGCACATGAACAGAATGAGAATGGAGGGGTATAGAAAACTGATTTAAAATATGGATCATGAGCCTTGGGAGTCCCTGGGAAGTGTGTAAATAGATGATGATATTGATGTACTTGTTTTTATCCTTCAGGTGCTTTGGTCCACCTTGTTGTCTAACAAGAGGCATACATGTGATGGGTCGTGAGAGGGCTGCTCTTGGATTTTTTTCAAGAGTATCCTAGTGCTTCACGTCATTAGTATACGCTTGACCTGGACCATTTGATGGGCAACAGGACAGCTCAGTGACTATCGCTGTGCTGTGCAGATACATGGATTTGGGCCTTTGTCTGTGGGAGTTTGCACATTCTCCGGGTGCTCCAGTTTCCTCCCACATCCCAAAGATGTGCTCTTAGGCTAATTGGCAAAACAAATTCTCCCCAAATTGTCTCAAATTTGGTTTTTAATCCATAGATCTATAAACATAGACAGGTATTACGAGCAGAGGTGGGAACATCGGGGTGGCGGCGAGGGCTCATTGGGCCGAAGGGCCTGTTTCCCATGCTGTTTTGTTCTTTGTTCTTTATACTGGGGTGCCTATCTACCAGCTATCCAACCATCTTGGGGCCTAATGTCCTTTCTGTCACTCCAGCAGAGTTACCTCATTAGTTCTTGGAAAATAGGGAGCTGGCCTGAACACTGCTGGAGGGAAATACTCCTCATGGGGTGGGAGATGCCAGCTGGCCTGCTAATAGCATTTCAATAGTATGTTAAATACAACTTAAATGCTTGCCTACCTCCCAGCGGATTTACAGTGGCACCAGGAATTCTGGCCTGAGAGACACAGGCATGGTGCAAAATCTTACAGGAATCCTGCGTTTGGCCAGCATGCGATTCTCCCTGCGGGCTGCATAAAAAAAATTAATGCAGCAGGATGAGAGAATTGTCACCAGAAGCTCTCATATTGCAGACTGTAAAAGAAAGATCTACTCCCAAAAAGCAGAATCTCCAATTCCATTCTCCAACTTCAAAGAAGGGAAAAGAGAAATATTACTCTCTAACAACTCAAAGCACCATCTGACTTAATACTTGGTGCAATGATTAGCTCCAAATAATCATATAACCTTATCTGTCAATCAATCTAATTAAATCCTACTCTGAAAACAGCAGGGGATCCACTAAAAACGCCACAACAGCATTGGTCCAGATTAAAACAAACATTCTACAATTAATAGCAATTATGCTGCTATGGTAACAATACAGGACTTCTGGATATACACAAAATGGCATTAAATAAAAAATGGCATGGTAATAAAAGAACTGCTGAAACAGATCCTCCACAAGAAACATGGCAAACACATTTCTTAAAGGCACAGTAGCATCACAGTTGGTAACTCTAAAAAAATGTTGACTGTAGACACATTGATTGAACTTCTTCATATCAAATGAGACCACAACCCATCCGCAAGGGTCCTGGAGGCATTCAGATGGACTTTTCATCCTGTCTTTCCAACCCCATACATAGAATGATCACGAGTTAATATAACTTTTACCTTGGAGTCAAAATGGACCAGTAAGTTAGATTACAGCAATTGACATTTCAGTTTAGAAAAAGTCTCTTTTTACGAAGCTTCTGAGGAGAATATATATCGAAACATATCTTTCGATATGTTAAGAATAGAAGATTGGTTAGGGCAAGATTAGGGCCAGTCATAGATAGCAGTGGGAAGTTGTGCGTGGAGCCTGAAGAGATTGGCGAGGCACTGAATAAATATTTCTCTTCGGTATTCACGCAGAGTGCTGGAAATGTAGCTGTGGAGAGCACTGAGGTACAGGGTTGCAAATTGGGAGTATTGTAGTAGATAGGGAGGATGTGTTAGAAATTCTCGAGGGTTTGAAGTTGGATAAGTCCCCGGGCCGGACGGGATTACCCTAGGATTCTCTGGGAGGCAAGAGAGGAGATTGCAGAGCCTCTGCTCTGATCTTCAGGTCCTCGTTGGTTACGGGTGTGGTTCCGGAGGACTGGAGGATGGCGATGTGGTCCCATTGTTTAAGAAGGGGAAGAGAGACCTTCCTGGGAATTATAGGCCATTGAGTCTTACTTCTGTGGTGGGCAGGTATTGGAGAGAATTATTAGGGATAGGATTTATAGTTATTTGAGAGAAATGAATTGATTGGGGATAGTCAGCATGGTTTCGTGAAGGTAGGTCATGCCTTACTAACCTCATTGAGTTTTTTGAGAAAGTGACCAGAGGGTGGATGGGGGTAAGGCGGTTGATGTAGTATATATGGACTTTAGTAAGGCTTTTGATAAGGTGGCCCATGGAAGACTTCTACAGAAATGCAGATGTGTGGAATAGAGGGTGATTTAGCTAATTGGATTAGAAATTGGCTGGCAGATGAAGACAGAGGGTGGTGGTTGATGGGAGATTTCTCGTGGAGTTCGGTGACGAGTGGTGTGCCTCAGGGGTCTGTTTTGGGGCCCTGCTGTTTGAATTTTTATAAATGATCTGGATGAGGGTATTGAGGGATGGATCAGTAAATTTGCAGATGACACTAAAGTCGGTGGAGTGGTAGATAGTGAAGAGGGGTGTTATAGTTTACAGAGTGATTGGACAAGTTGCAGAGCTGGCCGAGAGGTGGCAAATGGAGTTTAATGTGGAAAGTGTGAGGTAATGCACTTTGGCAGGAACAATAAATGTGTAGAGTATAGGGCAATGGTAGGGCTCTTATAGTGTTGAGGAACAGAATGATCTTGGTGTATGTGTCAATAGATCCCTGAAAGTAGGCAGTCAAGTGGATAAAGTTGTTAAGAAGGCTATGGAGTCTTAGCTTTTATTGTAGGGGGATTGATTTAGGAGCCGCAGCATCATGTTGCACTGTACAAAACTCTAGTGCGGCCGCACTTGGAGTATTGTGTGCAGTTCTGGTCCCACTTATAAGAAAGATGTGGAGGCATTGGAGAGGGTACAGAGGAGGTTTACAGGATGTTGCCTGTATGGAGGGCAGGTCCTATGAAGAGAGGTTGAAGGATTTGAGGTTGTTTTCGTTAGAAGGAGGCGGCTAAGGGGGATCTTATTGAAGCATATAAGATGATTAGAGGTTTGATAGGGTGGACAGTGATAGCCTTTTTCCTAGGATGGAGAAGCTAGCACGAGGGGACACAGCTTTAAATTAAGGGGTATGAGTTATAGGACGGATATCAGAGGTAGGTTCTTTACTCAAAGAGTGATTAGGGAGTGAATGCCCTGCCTGCAGCTGTTGTAGATGCGCCAAGTTTGGTGGCGTTTAAGAGTTAGTTGATAAGTATATGGATGAGAAGGGAATGGTTTAGTTAGGAGGGGCATTGCTTTTTATTTTGGTCGGCACAACATCGAGGGCCGAAGGGCCTGTTCTGTGCTGTATTGTTCTATGTTCTATGTTCTATGAGTATCTCTGGTATTTTCTTGGTAGGGCATGCAAGAGGCCAGCATAGAAGCCAAATTCAGGATAAATGTTCTGTAGTAATTCTCTAATCCCAGGAAGGATTTTAACAATGTGGTGTTCCTTGGGGTTGGAACTGTATGTAACTCCTTGCTATCTAGTTGGTAGCCAAAATAGGCTACTTCAACCATTTGGAAAATGCATTTTTCCTCATCAAGTGAACTCCTGCCCTGGAAAATCTCTGCAAGACTTCTTCTAGGTTGGCCAGGATTTCCTGTTCTGAAGCCCCAGTGGCCACAACATCACCTAAGTATACTGTCATTTTGGATAGCCATTGAAGTATGTCCTCCATAACTCTTTAGAAGATGACTTGACTCCAAAGGGCAAATGGGTATACTAATACAGAATCCTTATAATGTTGATGATCACATATTTCTAGAGGATTTTCACAATAGCTTCATTGCAGTGTGAATGTAAGCCTACTTGTGACTAATAAATAAATTTTACTTTAAGGACTTGTGCAATTCAAGCTGAAGATAGTGTGGTCATGTCCAACTTAAGGACATCTTGCTGCCTATTAACATAATGTATATATCTTCGATTTGAGGCATTAGGTTTCTACTGAATTTGGAGATCCAATTGACTGTTAGTTTATAAGCCCCACAAAGACCATTCTGCAAATTTCACAGGCTAAAAGTAACCTTTTAAGGTGCCCTAGTTCAGTTTCCATCTTCTCCAGCTATAGAGTATGGGACTAGTCTGGCTGTGCAATACTTAGGTGTAGCAATAAGGTCAACGTAAACCTTGGCCTTGGTTCCTCTTATTTTTTCCAGGCTCTGCTGAAAAACTCCAGGGTATCTACTAATAACTTTATACATTCTTCCCACACCTAGCCTGAAAACCTTCAGCAATCTTAACCAATGGAGCCAGCTCTCCTCATTAGGCTTGGCCTCTGGCCCCACCCAACAATGAATGAGAAATGACCTATAAGTTACTGGGGCCATTGTGGTGCCTTTTATTTGTAAAGGTTTCCCTGTGTAAGTGGCAAGTTAGGCCTTTGTTTCTTCTAGTCTGAGGAGTTGGATAGAACAAAGAACAAAGAACAAAACAGCACAGGAAACTGATCCTTTCGCCCAACGAGCCCACGCTGCCACCCCGATATTCCCACCTCTACCCGTGATCCCTGTCTATGTTTATAGATCTATGGATTAAAAACCAAATTTGAGACAATTTAGAGAGAATTTATTTTGCCAGTTAGCCTAAGAGCACATCTTTGGGATGTGGGAGGAAACCGGAGCACCCGGAGAAAACCCACGCAAGCACGGGGAGAATGCGCAAACTCCCACAGACACAGGCCTAAATCCATGTATCTGCACAGCACAGCGATAGTCACTGAGCTGTCGTGTTGCCCATCAAATGGTCCAGGTCAAGCGTACACTGACGACATGAAGCACTAGGATACTCTCAAAAAAAAAATCCAAGAGCAGCCCTCTCACGACCCATTGCATGTATGCCCCTTGTGGACCAAAGCACTTGTAGGATAAAAACAAGTACATGAATATCATCATCTATTTACACATTTGCGAGGGACTCCCAAGGCTCATAATCCCTATTTTAAATCAGTTTTCTATACCCCTCCATTCCCATTCTGTTCATGTGCCCATCTAAGTATTTCTTAAATAACTCCAGAGTGCCTGCCCCCACCACTTTACTTGGCAGTGCATTCCATACCCCCACCACCATCTGTGTGAAAAAACACCCCTAAGCCTGTGACCCCTTGTGCTATTTGAGTCCATTCTAGGGAAAAGCTTAATCCTGTTTACTCTATCTATACCCCTCTATCTATGCCCAATTGGAGGTGATTATAGATCTGTTCTCCAATAACAGAGGCTACAGCTTCTGTGTGCTCCTCCATCTTCGAGGATAGTCATTCACTAATAGTCAATTCCAACATTATCGGGCCAACTTTTATTTCACAGAATCACGAATACTACAGTGCAGAAGAGGCCCTTCAGCTCATCACATCTGCAGTGATGCATGAAATGCCCTAACCTTAATCCCACTTGCCAATACTTGGCCCATAGCCTTGAATGGTATGCCAAGTACTCATCCAGATACTTTTTAAAAGATGTGAGGCATCCCACCTCTACCACTCTCTCAAGCAGTGCATTCCAGACGGTCAGCACCCTCCGAGTCAAAATGCTTTTCCTGAAATTCCCCCTGAACTTCCCATCCCTCACTTTTAATATACGTCCCCTTGTAACTGACTTTTCAACAAAGGGGAACAGCTGCTCCCTATCCACTCTCTTCAAGCCTCTCATAACCTTGAACATCTCAATTATGTCACTTTTACAGTCTTGTCTGTAATTCCCAAAAGGCGTTTGATAAGGTGTTTCATAAAAGATTGCTGCAGAAGATTAGAGTGCAGAGAGTTGGGGGTAGGGTGTTAGACGGGATAGAGGATTGGTTATCTAATAGGAAGCAGAAGGTAGGTATTAATGGGTGCTATTCTGATTGGCATCTGGTCACTAGTGGACTGCCCCAGCAATCGATGCTGGGGCCTCAACTATTTACTATTTACATAGATGATCTGGAGAAAGGGGCTGAGTGCAGGGTGACAAAATTTGCTGATGACATGAAGATGAATGGAAAAGCAAATTGCGTGGAGGGTGTGGAAAGCCTGCAGAGGGATCTGGATAGGTTGAGTGAGTGGGCGAGGACCTGGCAGATGTTGGCAAGTGCGAGGTTATCCACTTTGGTAGGAATAATGGTAGGAAGGATTACTATTTAAATGGTGAAAAGCTGCAGCGTGCGATGGTGCAGAGGGACCTGGGGGTCCTTGTGCACAAATCGCAAAAACACAGTATGCAGGAGCAGCAGGTGATTAAGAAGACGAATGCAGTGTTGGCCTTTATAAATAAGGGGATAGAATATAAAAGTAGAGAAGTACTGTTGCAGCTGTATAGGGTACTGATGAGACCACAGTTGGAGTACTGTGTGCAGTTTTGGTCGCTGCATTCGAGGAAAGATATATTGGCCTTGGAGGGGGTGCAGAGAAGGTTCACTAGGCTGATACCAGAGGTGAGGGCATTGGATTATGAGGCAAGACTGTATAGGCTTTGTTTGTCCTCTTTGGAGTTTAGAAGGCTGAGAGGGGATCTTATAGAAACGTATAAGATAATGAAGGGGATTGAGAGGTTGAGAGACTCTTTCCACTTAGCAAAGATAGCAGGACTAGAGGACACAGCCTCAAGATTGGGGGGAGGGGGGGTGCAGTTCAGATCGGAGTTGAGAGGAATTTTTTTCACACAAAGGGTGGTGAATCTTTGGAATTCTCTGCCTAATGGAGTGGTGGAGGCTTCCTCGCTGAATATGTTCAAGTCAAGAGTGGATAGGTTTTTGATTGACAAGGGAATTAAGCGTTACGGGGACAAAGCAGGAAAGTGGTACTGAACCACTCAGATTAGTCTTGATCTTATTGAGTGGCGAGGCAGGTTCGAGGGGCTGGATGGTCTACACCTGCTCCTATTTCTTATGTTCTTATGTCTGCTACAACAAAAACAACTCAAGCCTATCCAACTTCTTTTCATAACTTAAGTGTTCCATTCCAGGCAGCATCCTGGTAAATTTCCTCTGCACCTGTACTCACATCCTTCTTATAATATGGTGACCAGAACTCACACAGTAGTCCAACTGCAGCCTCACCAAAGTTCTATACAACCCCACCATGACCTTTCTGCTTTTGTAATCTATATCCCAATTGATAAAGGCAAGGGTGCCATATGCCTTTTTCATCACCCGATTTACTTTCCTATCCGCCTTCAGAGATCTATGGACAAGCACACCAAAGTCTCTTTGTGCTTCGAAACTTTCCACTGTCAGACCCTTCACATATACTTCCTTGTCAAATTACTCCCTTCAAGGTGCATCACTTCACACTTTCAGAATTAAATTCCATCTGCCACTTACACGCCCATTTGACCATCTTGTCCAAATATTCCTGTAATTCAAGACACTCAACCTCACTGTTAACCACCTGACCAATTTTTGTATCAACAGCAACCTACCGATCCTACACCTACATACTGATCTACGTCACTTAATGATGAAAATTATGGATCCCTGTGGTATGCCACTGGTCACAGGCCTCCACTCACTAAACAGTCGTCTGTCACTATCCTCTGTCTCTACCACTAAGCAATTATGAATCCACTTCGTCCGATCACCATGTGCATTAGCCTTCTTAATAAGTCTCCTATGCGGAGCTTTGTCAAAGGCTTTGCTGAAATCCACGTAAACTACTTCAACCACACTACCCTCATGCACACATGCTCAAACAATACATTTGTTGCAAAGTTGAGCAGAATGTTAGAATTTGGTATTTGTAAAATTATTTTAAAAAATTGTAAGTTATGAAGAGGTGAAAGTATTGCATGATCCCATTATAAAGGAAGTGTTTTTGCTGTTCTTTGAATGCTAAAAAAAGCAGATGCATACAGTGCCAATACATTGTAGCGAAAGTCAAATAGTAGAGTTGCCAATCTTTTTGGGCTATTGTTACCAATCTTTTTGGAGGCATTTGGATGTTTTAAATTTAGCCTATCAGTTTAAATTAGGCATTTGGATACTAATAACCTACTAGATTTGAAGTTGATGTTTTGGTAACCTGAGAACCAATCATATTGTAATGGATGTGGATGTGTCATCGCAGGTATAAAAGAAGGCAGTGGGACAATAAGCAGAGACACCAACTGCCCTCTGCCACAGCTTAAAGCTTTTAATTTAAAGCCTCGTCTAGATAGCAAAAAAGATAGAAAATCCCATGCTTCAAAAGATGACAAACACAAAGGGACTTAGGAGTCTTGTTCAAAATTCTTTTAAGGTTAATGTAGAGGTTCAGTTGGCAGTTAGGAAGGCAAGTGCAATGTTAGCATTCATGTCAAGAGGATTAGAATACAAGATCAGGGATGTCCTTCTGAGACTGTAAAAGGCTCAGGTCAGACCCCATTTGGAGTATTGTGAGCAGTTTTGGGCCCCATATCTAAGGAAGAATATGCTGGCCTTGGAAAACGTGGAGACGAAGTTCACAAGAATGATCCCTGGAATGATAGTCATATGAGGAACAGTTACGGTCTCTGGGTCTGTACTCGTTGGAGTTTAGAAGGATGAGGGGGGATCTTATTGAAACTTACAGAACACTGTGAGGCCTGAATAGAGTGGATGTGGAGAGAATGTTTCCATGAGTAGGAAAAACTAGAACCAGAGCACAACGTCATGCTAATGGGATGTTTCCTTTAAAACAGAGCTAGAGAGTGGTGAATCTGTGGAGCACTTTGCTGCAGAAGGCTGTGGAGGTCAGGTCATTGAGTGTCTTTAAAATTGAGATACATAGGTTCTTGATTAATAAGGGGATCAGGGATTCTGGGGAAAAGGCAGGAGAATGGAGATGAGAAAAATATCAGCCATGATTGAATGGCAGAGCAGACTTGATGGACTGAGTGGCCTAATTCTGCTCCTATATCTTATGGTGTTATGGTTGTAATTTAAAGAATGACTAAAATTCTAGTCACTTTCTAAGTGATTTGTTTAAACAGCATTAGATTTGTATTTTATTTGGTTTGTTAATAATTTAGTCAACTGTTAGCTAGATAAATAGTTACTTGTTGATTTTAGAATGTCAGGGAATTATTTCGATTTAACCACTAAAACGTTACTGAAGCACAGATATTACCGCTTCTCACAATTCAGTTGCCATGTTCCTGTCTCTAGAAGAGTAGACACCTACATTGTATGCTCAGGTACTGATCTTGGTTTTCTTCCCAGGCAGCACGCTTTTTGCTTGCTCTTGAAACTTTGCTGTGGCAGTGTCCTTTGACAGTGCTTGCAATAATCTGTTATCTGGCAATTGCATCTTTCTGGAGCGTGTTTTCTAATACTTTTTGGTCTTCACTGCCTTTCCTTAGCTGACTAGTGGTAACATTAATGTTCTTATATTGAAAGGTATCTTTTAGCACCTAATGTAAACAAGCACTGTCCATTGTAGACTAATTACATGAGACTCCAACCCTGATTGGAAGACACTGCTGCTTGATGCCCCTTGTAGTTCCTGAGCCCCATTTTCTGCACTCTCTGTGGCTTTTTAAAGTCCAAATTGGCTTTTTTTGGATGGTTAGGTCATTTATACCACATACTAATCCGTCTTGCAACATCTCATCCAGAGGTTGTCCAAATTTGCAATATTTAGCTAATTTCTGCAATCTAACTAAGAACTGAATGACATTTCCCCCAGGGTTTTCCCAGCCATGTTGAAGTGATATCTCTGGAGAACTATGGTGAACTTCGGACTGTAATGTTTCTTTCACCAGGTCTACTAGCTTAGTAAAGGTTTTTGAATCATGGATACCTGGATGGTCAGACTTATTATCACGCTGAAAGTTGGGGCCCTACATGCTGTTAGCAGTAACATTTTATGCTTTTTGTCTTTTTCAGTGTTGTTAGCATGGAAGGAGTAACACATATTATGTTGGGCCCAACCCATTGGTGTCACAGGGCTCGAGTTTCCCAAAAAGAATTCTAATAGTTGTTATGTATGTTGGGAAATGTGCCTTTAAGAGACAGATGAGTCTGGATGGAGCTTCCCTAACTAGTCTTATGTTGCTTGTGCCAAGATAAAAAAATGTTAATAAACTGTTCCAGTTAATTTACTACCATTGACCTCGTGGTCTATTACTCGTCTCAGTATCAGACTCAAACATAATAACTAGCAATGGGGTGAAGTTCATGGACTGCATATCACTGCCAAATTTTGGGAGAGGGAGGCAGATTGACATCACCCTGGACTTTGAAAATGATAGGAATTGCTGAGGTTCTGGGGTAGACGCCAGGAAAAGGCCTAGGCACTGAGAGGAGCAGTCGCAAGGGGACTCAGACCGCATTTAACACCACAGAGGTACTTGCTGGGAAGGCTGAATCAGTGGTCATGAGGGGAGTCAGACTATAGTCTGAGGCCAAGTAGAGGAGAAGGATTTCTCCAGTGAAAGCACCGAGACTGTTGGGAGAAAAGCAATCACAAGATGACTTGGTTAGCAATTACAGGAAGAATACAGGAGCACAGCTGGCAAGGAAGCAGCGACAAGAAGCGCATGAAGAGTATCAAACATGCACAAAAAGTGAGTACAGAATGTGAAAAAAGAAAAAAGTCCTCCCAAAGCAACCAGAAATGGTGGACCTGTTTGGGGCAATGAACCCTCTCAAGGTATGAAGAGCTGGACATTATATATAGACCACTTCAACTCTGATTTAAAAGATGATCTAGCAGTAGTAGTTTTCTTAAGACTGTAGGAAGTAAAGCGCTTGCGCAGTTAAGAAGCCTCATACAACCAGAGAACTCAAATTGAACCTGCCTCCACCTTACATACATACAAAGCATCTCAGTCTGCATGAGTCATATGAATTTTTTCTCACATCATATTTGCTTCTTTTGCAAATCAATTTAAATCTATGCTTTCTTATTCTTAATCTTTTTGTAAGCAATTTATCCCTATCTATTCTGTCCAGTCCTTTCATGATTTTGAACATTCTTACCAAATCTCATGTTGGCCTTCTTCTCTCCAAGGATAACAATCCCAACCTCTCCAGTTTAGTCTTATGTCTGAAGGTTTTCATTCCTGGAATCATTCTTATAAATCTCTTGTGCACTTCTCCAGTGCGTTCACATCCTTCCTATCGTGTGGCATCCAGAATTGTATGCAATATTCCAGCTGAGGTCCAACTAGTATCTTGTATAACTTCAGCATAACCTTTTGTTTTTGTACTCAATACCTCTATTCATAAATCCCAGAATACTCTATGCTTTATTAACTGCTTCCTACACCTATTCTATTACCTTCAATGATCTATGCATGTATACATCCAGGTTTCTCTGCTTCTGCATCCTTTTAAGAATTTTACTCTTTGTTTTATACTGACTCTGCATGTTTTTCCTACTAGAATCTATCACCTCACATTTCTCCACGTTAAACTGCATCTGCCAGCTATCTTCTCATTCTACCAACTTGTTTATGCCCTTTGGAAGTTCTATTTAGTCCTCTTTACAATTTACAATATTTCCAAGTTTAATCTCATCCACAAACTTTGAAATTGTTCCCCGTGCACCAAGATCTAGATGATTTATATCACGGTCCCAATACCAACCTTTGGGGAACATCACTGCAAACCTTTCTCCAGCTTGAAAAATATCCATTGACAGTTATTCACTATTTCCTATCATTCAACCAATTTCTATCCGTGTCGCTACTGACTCTTTTATTCACAAACTAAAACTTTTCCCAGATGTCTATTGCATGGCATTGAATCAAATGCCTTTTGAAAGTCCATGTGCACCATATCAACATCATTATCCTCATTGACCCTTTCTGTTAACTCCTCAAAAAACTCCAGCAAGTTAGTTAGACATGATTTCCACTTTAGAAATCAATGGCAGCTCTTGCTAATCAGTGTACATATTCCATGTGGTGATTAATTCTATACTGAATAATTGTTTTTAGAAATTTACCCATCACTTATGTTAAAGTGACTACCCTGTAATTGCTAGAATTTATCCTTACAAGTTTTTTTGAAGAAAGACATAACATTTGCATTCCTCCCGTACTCTGGCACTCACAAGAGTGTAGAGAAAACTGGAAGCCAGCAGCCCTGCGATTTCCATTTTCACTTCCTTCAAAATCTTTGGATGCATTTCATCTGGTCCTTTCAGTATCAACTATCCTTATCAATTTTGAACACTTCTAAGTTTAAGGTTTGTTTATTAGTGTCACAAGTAGGCTTACATTAACACTGTAATGAAGTTACTGTAAAAATCCCTGAGTCATCACACTCTGGCATCTTTTCAGGTACACTGAGAGAGAATCTTTTAGCATGGCCAATGTACTAATAATCCTTTTCTAGGGAAAGAATTTTCTCATCTGTCATCATCTCTTGGGTTGCATCTATCTCCTTGATAGACAGATGCAAAATATTTATTTAATATCTCAGCCCCCTTCCCTCATGTGTAGATTCCTTTTTAGGTCACTCATCAGCCCTACTCCTCTTTTATCACTATAACATTTGAGATGTGATAGATAAAAACATATATATATATATATATGTATATATATAAAACATATATTCATTTGCTGGATTATTTCATAGAATGTCATTTTTTTCTGTGCTGATAAAAATGGAAAATTATTGAGTTAATAACATCTCAGCTGAATTCCAATGGCCATGGGGCTGGAGCATCAGGTTGAGCTCCAAGAGGAAAACATTCGCAGGTCTTTGGGGCAGCACAGTAACACGGTGCTTAGCACTGTTGCTTCACAGCTCCAGTGACCTGGGCTCGATTCCCGGCTTGGGTCCCTGTCTGTGTGGAGTTTGCACAAGTTCTCCTCGTGTCTGCATCAGTTTCCTCCGGGTGCTCTGGTTTCTTCTCACAATCCAAAAATGTGTGGGTTAGGTTGATTGGCCATGCTAAAATTGCTCCTTATTATCCTGAAATGTGTACATTAGAGGGATTAATGGATAAAATATGTAGGGATATGGCGGTAGGGCCTGGGTGGAATTGTGGTCGATGCAGACTCAATGGGCCAAAGGGCTTCTTTCTGCACTGTAGGGATCCTATGATCAATAATCTTAATCTCCCATAATGATGCTAATGATCAAAGAATTAGTAATTCTGACAATGGTTTCAGCAAAGAGCCTGTTTATCAACTTGAGATGTGGAGATACGAGCATCGGACTGGGGTAAACACAGAAGTCTCACAATACCAGGTTAAAGTCCAACAAGTTTATTTGGTAGCAAAAGCCACTAGTTTTCGGAGTGCTACCCCTTCATCAGGTGAACGGGAGTTCTAATCACAAACAGGGCATATAAAGACACAAACACAATTTATAAAATAATGGTTGAAGTGTTATGCTGGGGAACATTTCAGTGGTCATGGGATTCAGCCTCTGATCTTTGGATAAGCATTCTCCAAGGCGGCCTTTCATGACACACGACAACGCAGAGTTGCTGAGCAGACTGTTAGCTAAGTTCCGCACACATGAGGACGGCCTCAACTGGGATCTTGGGTTCATGTCACCATCTGTAACCCCTCACGACTTGCCTGGACTGGCAAAATCTCATTAACTGTCCTATCTACAGACAGTACACATCTCTTTAAGCTATGTTTAATGCACTCTCCACTCACATTGTCTGTATCTTTAAGACTTGACTCGCATTCCAACCATTATTTTGTAAATTGAGATTTTGTCTTTATATGCCCTATTTATGAATAGAACTCCCACTCACCTGACAAAGGGGCTCCAAAAATTAGTGGCTTTTGCTACCGAATGAATCTGATGTTCTTTAACTTGGTGGTGTGAGACTTCTTACTGTATCAACTCAAGACCAGTACTTCCAAAATCAAAAGGAATCCTGACTCCTATTAAAACTCAAGCTTCCAATCATCCTGTGTTCAGCATTGAGGAGACATGTCACATAGCCTTCCTCAAACTGTGCTGTGATATGGTCTGTTGGAACTGAAGTCTGACAGTTACTGTCTGACCTTTCAATATGGACAGAACTCTAGATAACAGCCTGTGTGGTCTACCATTAAGGTGGTGACAGAAAAGAGAACTTGGACTTTCACCAAAACTATCAGTTTCTGGGACCTCCTGACTAAATCATTCTATGTCGCTTCTCCTGTCATGCGTGTCTCGTGTGGGAAAGATGAGGGAATTCTACAATCACTCAGAAGAAACATTCCAGTTGGCTTCTGATTCTGGAATCGTATGTAAAACCTATTACTGCATTTAATTGTATTCAATAAATAGATGATCTGGAGGAGGGGGCTGAGTGTAGGGAAATGAAATTTACTGATGACACGAAGGTGAGTAGAAAAGCAAATTGCGTGGAGGATGTGGAAAGTCCGCAGAGAGATCCGGATAGGCTGAGTGAGTGGGCGAGGACTCGGCAGATAGAGTATAATGTTAGCAAATGTGAGGTTATCCACTTTGGTAGAAATAATAGGAGGGATTATTACTTAAAAAGGCAAAAAACTTGCAGCATGCGACGGTGCACAAATCGCAAAAACCCAGTCTGCAGATGCACAGGTGATCAAGAAGGCGATTGGAATGTTGGCCTTTATAGCGAGGGGGATGGAATATAAAAGCAGGGAGGTCTTGTTGCAACTGTACAGGGTATTGGTGAGGCTGCAACTGGAATACTGTGTGCAGTTTTGGTTGCCACATTTGCGAAAGGATATATTGGCCTTGGAGGGAGTGCAGAGAAGGCTGATACCAGAGAAGAGAGGATTAGCCTATGAGGAGAGATTGAATAGACTGGGTCTGTACTCGTTGGAGTTTAGAAGTCTGAGGGAGGATCTTACAGAGACATATAAGATAATGAAGGGGCTAGATAGGATAGAGATAGAGAGATTCTTCCCGCTTAGGAAGGATAGCAGAACTAAAGGACACAGCCTTAAAATAAGGAGGAGGGGCAGTTTAGATCAGATTGAGGAGGAACTTCTTCGCTCAAAGGGTGGTGAATCCCTGGAATTCTCTGTCCATTGAAGTAGTGGAGGCTACCTTGCTGAATATATTTAAGTCACCGGTAGATAGGTTTCTGATAGACAAGGGCATTAAGGGTTATGGGGAGAAAGCGGGAAAGTGGAACTGATTCACTTCAGCTCAGCCATAATCTTGTTGAATAGCGGGGCAGGCTCAAAGGGCTAGATGGCCTATTCCTGCTCCTATTTCTTATGTTCTTATTTGTGCACAAGTGCTTCCCCGAGATGACAAATGCCCTGTACCTGAGGGCAGCTGACTATGTCAACTTTAACATGGGCCAGGCCCAACAGAAGTCTGTGCTGCAGGTTGCGCCATCATCACAAAAATGCCGTATGTACAGAGGGCAATCGACAGAATGCACATCACCCTGTGGTACCCATATGATCAGGAAGTAAGCTTCATTGAAAGGAAAAAGTTCCACTCCCTGAATGTTCAGATTGTGTACGATTATCCGTTTAACATCATGTAGCTGTGTGCATAGCACGCAGGGATCGTGCATGACAGCTTCATCCTGTGCAGCTCCAACATCACCCAGCTCTTTGATGACCATCCAGCCAATTGGTTGGCTAATGGGGGACAAGGGCTATTTGCTTGGCTAACAGACAGATGAGGAGGCCTGAGACAGAGGCAGAAACTGGATTTAGTGAAGCCCGTGCTGCCATTTGCTCCAGTACATTGGGCTCCTGAAGATGTGGTTCCATTGCCTGGACTGCTCTGGAGATGCCCTCCAATACAGCCCCATAAGGGTCTCCCACATCATGATGGCTGCTGCACATGCCACAACCCGTGCAGCAGTGAGAGACATATGGAAGAGGAGGATGATGATTGGCTTGGCCAGATGATGCTGAAGAGGAGGAGGGACCTAGGAAGACGTAGAGGAAGAGGTCTAGGAGGATGGAGACCAAGCAGCAGCATTGGCAGGGCTTGGCCTTGAGCGAGGCACTCATTGCCGCAAGGTTCTTAGATAAGGGAGCTTGGTGCACCATAGCTTGAGCCCACACTCAAGTTCTGGTGCCTTCAATGCCCCCACACCATGTCCACACCCCTCACCCCCTTTCCATCACACCAGGGTGATGGGCTAGGTTGGCTGTCTGAGTGAATTACTAATCCAGGCAGAAGGTTGATGATGACTGTCACTGTGATGCTGCTCTAGTGCTACACAAATGGCGGCACAGTAATTAGCACTGCTACCTCAGAGATTCAGGGACCTGGGTTTGATTCCCAGCTTGGGTCACTGTCTGGGTGGAGTTTGCACATTCTCCTCATGTCTGCATGGTTTCCTTTGGGTGTTGTGGTTTTCTCCCATAGTCCAAAGATGTGTGGCATCTAAAAGAAGCCAAAGATATGTGGGTCAGGTGCATTGGCCATGCTAAATTGCCCCTTGATGTTCCAGGATGTGTAGGTCGGAGGGATTAGCGGGATAAATGTGTGATGTTTCAAGGATGATGCCTGGCTGGAATTATTATTGGTGCTGACTTGATGTGCCAAGTGGTCTCCTTCTATAGTGTTTCTCTGATTCTAAGTCTGACTCCCACCTGTTCTCTAACTGCACACTGGCACCAGACCCAGATCGTAATTAGGGTTGGGAACACCACTGTACGAACATTAGAACATTACAGCGCAGAACAGGCTCTTCGGCCTTCGATGTTGCGCTGACCAATTAAGAAAAAGCAATGACCCTCTGACCTAAACCATTCCCTTTTCATCCATAAACCTATCTACTAACCTCTTAAACACCACCAAACTTGGCGCATCTACAACTGCAGCAGGCAGGGCATTCCATACCCTCACCACCCTCTGGGTAAAGAACCTACCTCTGACAACCATCCTATAACTACCACCCCTTAATTTAAAGCTATGTCCTCTCATGCTAGTTTTCTCCATCCGAGGAAAAAGGCTATCACTGTCCACCCTATCTAAACCTCTAATCATCTTACATGTTTCAATAAGGTCTCCTCTTAGCCGCCTTCTTTCTAACGAAAACAACCTCAAATCCCTCAGCCTCTCTTCATAAGACCTGCCCTCCGTACCAGGCAACATCCTGGTCAGCATCCTGGTAAACCTCCTCTGTACCCTCTCCAATGCCTCCCCATCTTTCTTATAATGCGGGGACCAGAACTGTACACAATATTCCAAGTGCAGCCGCACTAGAGTTTTGTATAGTTGCAACATGACGTTGCGGCTCCGAAATTCAATCCCCTTACCAATAAAAGCTCCGTATGCCTTCTTAACAACCTTATCGACTTGATTGCCAACTTTCAGGGATCTATGCACATATACACCAAGATCCTTCTGTTCATCAACATTATTAAGAGTCCTACCATTAGCACTATACTCTACACATTTGTTATTCCTGCCAAAGTGAATTACCTCACACTTTTCCACATTAAACTCCATTTGCCACCTCTCGGCCCAGCTCTGCAACTTGTCCAAGTCTCTCTGCAAATTATAACACCCCTCCTCACTATCTACCACTCCTCTGACTTTGGTGTCATCCACAAATTTACTAATCCATCCTTCAATACCCTCATCCAGATCATTTATAAAAATTACAAACAGCAGGGGCCCCAAAACAGATATCTGAGGTACACCACTTGTAACCGAACTCCATGATGAATAATTTCCATCAATCACCACTTCTATCAGCTAGCCAATTCCTGATCCAATTAGCTAAATCACCCTCAATCCTACACATCTGCATTTTCTGCAGAAGCCTTCCATGGGGAACCTTATCGAACGCCTTACTAAAGTCCATATATACCACATCAACTGCCTTACCCTCATCCACCTCTTTGGTCACTTTTTCAAAAAACTCAATAAGGTTAGTAAGGCACAACCTACCCTTCACAAAATCCATGCTGACTATCCCCAATCAATTCATTTCTCTCTAAATAACTATAAATCCTATCCCTAATAATTCTTTCCAATACTTTGCCCACAACAGAAGTAAGACTCACCAGTCTATAATTCCCAGGAAAGTCTCTATTCCCCTTCTTGAACAATGGGACCACATTCGCTATCCTCCAGTCTTCTGGCACTATACCCGTAACCAACGACGACCTGAAGATCAGAGCCAGAGGCTCTGCAATCGCCTCTCTTGCCTCCCAGAGAATCATAGGGTAAATCCCGTCCGGCCCAGGGGACTTATCCAACTTCAAACCCTCGAGAATATCTAGCAAATCCTCCCTATCTACTTCAATACTTTCCAGTTTGCTACCCTGTACCTCAGTGTTCTCCATAACTACATTTACATCACCCTGCGTGAATACCGAAGAGAAATATTTATTCAGTGCCTCTCCAATCTCTTCAGGCTCCACGCACAACTTCCCACTGCTGTCTATGACTGGCCCTAATATTGCCCTAACCAATCTTCTATTCTTAACATATCTAAAGAAAGCTTTAGGATTCTCCTTAATCCTATCAGCCAAAGTCTTCTCGTGTCCTCTTTTAGCTCTTCTCAACTCACTCTTTAGCTCCCTCCTGGCTAATCTATAGCTTTCCAGTGCACTAACTGAGCTTTCAAGCCTCATCCTGACATAAGCCTCCTTTTTCCTTTTAACCAGCAAATTAACTTTTTTAGTACACCATGGCTCCCTTACTCGACCATTTCCTCCTTGCCTGACAGGGACATACTTATCAAGGACTCGCAGTAGCTGCTCCTTGAATAAGCTCCACATTTCAGATGTTCCCAGTCCCTGTAGTTTCCTAGTCCAATCTATGCACCCTAATTCTCTCCTAATAGCCTCATAATTACCATTCCCCCAGCTATAACTACTGCCCCCAGGTTCATGCCTATCCCTATCCATCACTAAGGTGAACGTAACCGAATTGTGGTCACTATCAACAAAATGTTCACTAACTTCCAAGCCTAACACCTGGTCTGGCTCATTGCCCAGCACCAAATCCAATGTAGCCTCACCTCTAGTTGGCCTATCTACATACTGAGTCAAAAAACCTTCCTGCACACTTTGTATAAAAACTGACCCCTCTAACGAGCTAGAGCTATAGCTATTCCAATCAATATTAGTTTGGTTCAATGCCTCAGGTGGGAGGTCATTCCAAGGGTTTGGTGGGTGTTTAGGCTGTCATGCCAGGCTATCTGACACTGAGTGGAAGACCCTGGCATGGGCAGCAACCCCTCGTCCTCCCTCAGGGTGCCTGTGGGTCCTTGGGACATTCCATGGGACGGAAGGACAGCTCGAGTGAGCTCCATAGGCCTATGTGTAAACTGGCTATGCCAATCCTGGAGGTCCAACTTTTTCTGCCCCATGGTGTGTGAGCCTTCAGCAATGGCCCTCTGAGTCTGGACCAAGCTCTGGATTCCCTCATCAACAAATCTCTGAAACTGGGCCAAACGCTACAGCCCCTCAGCAAGTGCCCTCTGAGACTGCGCCACGCTCTCAAAGAATGCATCATGACCCTCTCTGTCTCCAGCATGCTCCCAGGCCCTAGTAACTCAACCATGCTTTGGACTCTAGCACCATGGTGACCATTTTCTGTTTCACTGTGGTCACCACCCCTGCAGTATTGGCCTGGGTACAATGTAATGCCAGCATCATCTCCTGCAACTGAAGGCTGTGGAATTCCTCCAAACAGTTTAACAGTTGTTGCAATATTGCTGACACTCCTCCCACGATATCAGCTCTGCATCTACATCTCCAGCAGCTTTGGGATAATGGATCCCTATGGTCTGGTACCTGGCTGGGGGTCAGCTATTACTGGCTCTGGCAGACCTCTGCTTGCCTGACCACTGAGATGTTCCTGCCTCCATCTATGGCTGTGTGGTGTGCACCAGTTGCAACAACTGCTAGCAGGTGGTGCTGGCATTGCATGGTGCACATTAGAAAGTGCCCCAAAAGGCATATTGCTAATATGTTTCACTGAGGTGACTGTATCTCTGCTGGTGGACAGCGCATTTGTTGCCTGTGTCACTGGCTAGATGGTTTCCTTGGAGCTATCAAGCCTCTCTTTGAGCTGTTGCCTGGGTCTCCACAGCAAGGCGGATGGAAACTCTGAGGACCCGACCTCAAAGGGAGGTGCAAGAATCTGGACAGATTGCAACTTACTTGAAGTAGTGTTTTGTGGTTCCTCACTTCTGTGGAGCACCCCGACAAGGCTGTCAGTTGTTATGATGTAACCAATGATAACATGAGGGTCAGCTGACCAGTATAAATAGACAATGTAACCAATGGCAAAAAGACATGGTGATCAGTTGACCAGTATAAATAGAAAGCAGATGGGAATTGTGGAGAACTTACATGGCCCAGAGTGTGGCCTGTGTTTTGGTGTAATGAAGTTTCTTTATTAAATATTTTTCTTAGTAAAAGAGGGATTATAGTCTGTATCAATTGGTATATGGGAAGAACCCAAAATTACTGACAGTGATAACATGGGTGGAAGAGGGAACTCACGCTGTTAAAATGGCCGAAGGCTCTGTTTCCTGTGCTGTGTTTGTTCTTTGTGTTCAGACGTTCCTCTGGCATTAGAAGGGACAAGCATTAACCTCTGAATGCTATGAATGCAGGGAGAAAGGCCTTCATTAACGTTGAGGTTTCAGAGCAAATACAATGATTACTAAGGCATTGCATAAGGTGTACATTTTGAAAAAGGTGATATGGTCTATAATGAAAGAAAGGGCCTAAAAACTATGGAAAGGGAAAGATAAAATGATAGGAACAAATGGCAAGGTAGTTGTACTACAAAATGGTAACCAGATAGTGCAAGCTCACTCTTCAAGAGTAGTGGAAATTGATTCTGGAATGGGAGCAGCTGAACAAGATGTAGAAATACAAGAAGCACATTATACTTCACATACACATACCTTAAGCAACTATGATGACCCAACAGTTATAGACGGGAGGAATCTGATGATCAGCTAAGTGACAATAAGGCATGAGCTGTTACTTCAAAAGTTCAGTTACCCAAAGTGGGCACAGTAGTATCATATATATCCGAAGGGTCAAGTGAGCGGAGAGATGCTACTATAGTCAGAAGAGCATGAAGAATCACAAGAAAATATAAACACTGGCTCAATGTCCAAAATCAAGGGCAAAATGTGAAAGTTATAGATTGGGGAAATGGGGTTGAAAGATGGATGCCAAAAGAACAAGAAGTAAGTTTTGTTAACGAATCAGTGAGCACTTGTGAACCCAGGAAAAGATCACGAATCTTTGATTAAAGTTATGCCAACGAAAGACAGAGGTCTGAAAGTAGTAGCCCTGACAGAGACAGATATGATAGTGGAGGTTGAAGTTTAATGAGTTTAACTGCATTTATTTCAATGCAAGAGGCCTAACAGGCAAGGCAGACAAACTCAAGGCATGGATGTGTACATGGGACTAAGATATTATAGCAATTACTGAAACATGGCTAAGGGAAGGAGAGGACTGGCAGTCAATGTTCCAAGTTACAGATGCTATAGGAAAGATAGAATAGAAGATAAGAGAAGAGGGGGAGTTGCTCTTCTGATTAAGGAAAACATCATGGCAGTACTGAGAAGGGATATATCTGAATATTCACCCACTGAATCAATATGGGTTGAATTGAAAAATAAAAAAGGAGTCACTTTGACAGGGTTGTACTATAGGACTCCACATAGTCGGTGGGAAATTAGGGAGCAAATATGTTAGGAGATTATAGATAGCTCCAAGAAAAATAGGGTGATAATAGTAAGGGATTTTAACTTTACCAACATTGACTAGGACAGCCATAGTATTAGATGCTTGGATGGAGAGGAATTTGTTGAATGTATTCAAGAGGAATTTCTTATTCAGTATGTAGATGGTCTGACGAGAGAGGGGGCAAAACCTGACCTCTGCTTGGGAAATAAGGAAGAGCAGGTGACTGAAGTGTTAGTGAAGGATCACTTTGAGACCAGTGACCATTACTTCATTAGTTTTAAGATAGCTATGGAAAATGATAGGTCTAGCCAAAAGTTAAAATTCTAAATTGGGGCAAGGCCAATTTTGATAGTAGCAACTTTCAGTAGTTAATTGGGAGAGTCTGTGGGAAGGAGAAGGGATGCCTGGTAAGTGGGATGCTTTCAAAAGTGTGTTAACCAGGGTTCAGGATAAGCACATTCCTCTTGGAAGGAGGCATATGACATGCAGAGGCAGCTGGGATCAAGTAGATCCCTAGGAGAGTATAGAGAGAAATCAGGAGGGCAAAAAGGGTTCATGAGATTGTTTTGGCAGATAAGGCAAAGGAGAATCCAAAGAGCTTCTACAAATACATAAAGGCCAAAATAGTAACTAGGGAGAGAGTAGGACCTCTTAAGGATCGACAAGGTCATCTATGTATGCAGATCCATAAGAGATGGGTGAGATCCTAACTGAATAAGTCTCAGTGTTCACTATTGAGAAAAGCATGCATGTTAGGGAACTTGGGGAAATAAAGAGTGATATTTTGAGGAGTGTACATATAACAGAGAAGTAGACAAATCCTTGGAACCTGATGAAGTGTATTCCAGAACACTGTCAGAGGCTATTGTGGGTCCCCTAGTAGAAATATTTGAATTATCGATAGTCACAGGTGAGGTGCCTGAAGATTGCAAGGTAGCAAATGTTGTGACTTTGTTTAAGTAAGGCTACAAGGAAAACCCTGGGAACTACAGGCCGGTGAACCTCACATCTGTAGTGGTTAAGTTGTTAGAAGGTATTTTGAGAGACACTTGAGAGGCTCTTAGAGCTGCAAGAACTGACCCTTGCATCAGGGACATTCAGTATGGCTTTGCAAGTGGAAAATCATGTCTCACAAATTAGATTAAGTTTCTTAAAGGGGTCACCAAGAAGGTAGATGAGTGCAGTGCAGCTGATGTTGGATTTTAGCAAGGAATTTGACAAGGTACTGCATGGTAGGTTGTTGCATAAGGTTAAATGTCACAGGATCCAAGGTGAGGTAGCCAATTGGACATAAAATTGGCTTGGTGACAGAGGACAGAGGATGGTTGTACAGGGTTGTTTTTCAAACTGGAGGTCTATGACCAGTGTTGTGTCTCAGGGATCAATGATGGGTCCATTGTTATTTGTCATTTATATTAATGATTTGGATGAGAATTTAATAGGCATGGTTAGTAAGTTTGCAGTTGACACCAAAATTGGTGGCATAGTGGACAGTGTAGAAGGTTATTGAGGATTGCAATGGGATCTTGATCAGATGGGCCAGTAATCTGATGTATGGCAGATGGAATTTAGTTTATATAAGTGTGAGGTGAAGCACTTTGGTTGATTGAGCCAAGGCAGACTTACTTAGTTAATGGCAGGGCATTGACGACAGTTATAGAACAAAGCGATCTGGGGGTACAGGTTCATAGCTCCTTGAAAATGGAGTCACAGGTGGACAGAGTGGTGAAGAAGCATTCGGCATGCTGGGTTTCTCATTTTCTTGCTATTATGACACTTAGAATTTTTTTGGGAAGATTTTGAACCTGAAGAAATTCAAACAGACAAAATAACTTCAGCAAAACTACAGCTAAAATAGAAATTACTAGTGTAGAATTCTAAGCTAGGAAAAGGGAAGAAAGAAAAATGGAAAGACAGAAAGAGGAAGAGAAGCAGAAAGAGTGAGGAAAAGAGAACAGAAAAAGAGAAGAAACATAGGAAGAGCGAGAGAAAGAGAATAGGAGAGAGAAGAAAGGAGGAGAGGATAAGCTTTCCAAATATAACAACATAAAGCAGTTGGAACATGCTTGAACAGTGTGCTCTTGTGCCCACTAAAAGCACTCCTAACCTTGGTCCATGTGTCAAGTTATTCAAACTTGCCAATTAATCCTTTAGTTTGATAAGGACTTAGTGTAAAAAAACTTAGAGGTTGGCTCTGATTGAGCTTGCCCTAACAGCAACTTAGTGCCTCAAAAATCGAAGTATTCAAGAGTTCACTTAGAACCCCGTTCCACCAGTAGCAACCACCTCCCCTCGACCTTCTGCACCAGGGATCAGTACTTGGGCTTAATGCTCTCTCCCCTGAGCAATGCACACACCTTGTTCCTTTGGGAGGTCTGCTCCCCAGATTTGTGCCTTGGGAGACCAGTTGGGTTTCATGCTGCTCTGGTCTCATGCGAATGTGAATGGATGATGAAGCCTGATAATTGTTATTGTATTCAAACAATGTTTCCAGCATTCAATGTCAAGAAATATGATACATCACTGGTGGTGGGAGGGGATAATCGCATTTATATGGTATGAAATACAATTTGGATCTTTCGTAAGATTTGCCATTCCCATCACCAACCAAACCTGACAAAAATGGAAGCAAAAAATTCAGCCCTCAGAGTGGAGGAGAGAAAAACTGAGAAATAGAAAAATATTAACTGAAAAGGAAGATATATGAGAGAGCAGTATTAAGGGAAATTGAATACTGAGAGAGTTTGATAGAATTAAAGTAGGCAATATTAATTATTAGATGGGGACAGAGTAAAGGGATAGTAAACAAAAGATAAAGAAAAGAATTAAAGTCCATGTATGTGAATACGCAAAGTGTGTTTAATAAAATTGACGAATTATGGTAATATAAAAGCAAATTCCTGTAGATGTTGAATCTGAAACAAAAACAAAAAATGGTGGTAAATCTGATAGCAGGTCTGATAGCATCGTTGGGGAAATAATAAAGTTAATGGTCTCAATCTGGATGACCTTTCATCAGACAATCCTCTTTTGACAAAGGATCACCCAGAAAATTTAACTCTATTTGCTCTCCATAGATGTTGTCAGACTTGCTGACATTTTTCAGCATTTTCAGTTGATGAACTATGGCAGAGGTCAATAAATTGAATTAAAATATTTTTGCTATAGCAAAGATCTGGCTCAAAGAAGAGCTAGACTAGGCATTTAATATTCCTGGGTGCAAAGTGTTTAGGAAAAAGAGGAAAGGAAGAAAAAGTGGATTAGTGAGAGCATTGCTTAAAGGTGGCATTACAATACCAGAGACAAAGGATGCTCCGGAGGCAGGAGGGTCAAGGACAGAATTTTTCTGGCTATAGGTAAGGAATGAAAAGATTCAATAATATTGATTGGTGTAGTATACAGATCCCCAACAATTGGAAGGGATGTAGAGAAACAAATATGTAAACAAACTGCAGAGAACAAAGAACAAAGAACAAAACAGCACGGGAAACAGGCTCTTTGGCCCAACGAGCCCGCGCCGCCACCCCACTGTTCCCACCTCTACCCGCAATCCCTGTCCATGTTTATAGATCTATGGATTAAAAACCAAATTTGAGACAATTTAGGGAGAATTTGTTTTGCCAATTAGCCTAAGAGCACATCTTTGGGATGTGGGAGAAAACCGGAGCACCCGGAGAAAACCCACGCAAGCACGGGGAGAATGCGCAAACTCCCACAGCCACAGGCCCAAATCCATGTATCTGCACAGCACAGCGATAGTCACTGAGCTGTCGTGTTGCCCATCAAATGGTCCAAGTCAAGCGTATACTAACAACGTGAAGCACTAGGATACTCTCGAAAAAAAATCCAAGAGCAGCCTCTCACGACCCATCGCATGTATGCCCCTCATTAGACAACAAGGTGGACCAAAGCACCTGTAGTATAAAAACAAGTACTGATCCCTGGTGCAGAAGGTTGAGGGGAGGTGGTTGCTACTGGTGGAACGGGGTTCCAAGTGAACTCTTGAATACCTCGATTTTTGAGGCACTAAGTTGCTGTTAGAGCAAGCTCAATCAGAGCCAACCTCTAAGTTTATTTTTACACTAAGTCCTCATCAATATCATCATCGGTTGACACATTTCCCAGGGACTCCCAAGGCTCATGATCCCTATTTTAAAATCAGTTTTCTATACCCCTCCATTCCCATTCTGTTCGTGTGCCCATCTAAGTATTTCTTAAATAACTCCAGAGTGCCTGCCTCCACCACTTTACTTGGCAGCACATTCCATACCCCCACCACCCTCTGTGTGAAAAAACTCCCTCTAGCATCCAAATTATACCTTACCCTCCTCACCCTAAGCCCATGACCCCTCGTGCTATTTGAGTCCATCCTAGGAAAAAGCTTAACCCTGTTTACTCTATCTATACCCCTCATAATCTTGTACACCTCTATTAGATCTCCTCTAAGTCTACGTCTTTCTAAGGAAAACAGTCCCAATTTGCCTAACCTCTCCTTGTAACTCAGACCTGCCATACCAGACAGCATGCTGGTAAACCTCCTCTGCACTCTCTCCAGAGTGTCCATGTCCTGGCTAGCATACCATATGCTTTTTTTCACAACCTTCTCCACCTGCTCTGCCACTTTCAGAGACTGGTGCACCTGCACCCCCAGGTCCCTCTGCGTATCTATACTCTTAATAGGTCTACCCTTTATTATATATCTCCCCTCTACATTCCTTCTCCCAAAATGCATCACCTCGCATTTATCAGGATTGATAAATCTGCCATCTATCTGCCCAAGCTACCAGCCTATCTATGTCCTGCTGCATCGCCTGACAATGCTCCTTACTATCCGCAAGTCCAGCCATCTTTGTATTGTCTGCAAACTTGCTGATCACTCCACTTACTCCCTCTTCCAAGTCATTTATATATATTACAAATAGAAGAGGTCCCAGTACCGACCCCTGTGGCACACTACTAATGACTGACCTCCAGCTAGAAAAACACCCTTTAGTGAGACATGACCTCTCATCTACAAAACCATGCTGTATGTTGCTAACAAGACCATTCAGTTCCAAATGTGTATAGGTCCTATTCCTAAGAATCTTCTCCAACAGTTTTGCTATCACTGACGTCAAGCTCACTGGCTTATAGTTACCCGGGTTATCCTTGCTACCCTTCTTAAATAATGGTTCAACATTGGCAGTCCTCCAATCCTCTGGTATCTCACAGTGGTCAACAAAGAAACAAAGATTTTTGTCAGAGATCCAGCAATTTCATCTCTTGTCTCCCTCAGTAATCTGGGATAGATGTCATCTGGCCCTGGGGATTCGTCTACTTAATGCTTTTTAATTCACCTAGCACTTCTTCCCTCATAATGATGACTTGTTCTAAAGGGTTTACACACCCATCCAAGACACCATTAATCAACGTGTCCCTCTCATTTGTGAATATCGATGTAAAGTATTCATTAAGGATCTCACCCACTTCTTTTGTTTCTGCACAATTTCCCTCCTTTGTCCTTGAGTGGACCAACTGTTTCTCCAGCTACCTTCTTGTTCCTAATATACGTATAAAATGCCTTGGGATTCTTCTTAATTCTGTCTGTCAAGGATATTTTGTGACCCTCTTCTTGCCCTTCCAATTTTCTGTTTGTGCCCTCCTCTATTTTCCCTATATTTTTCAAATGTTTCATCTGCTTTAATTGCCTAGACCTCATTTTTTTTGACTAGACTCATGATTTCTCTGATCATCCACAGTTCCTGTATCCTGCTTTTCCCGTCCTTCCTTTTCATAGGTTCATACCTGTCCTGCATTCAGATCAACTGCTCCTTAAAAGACTCCCCACATGCCAAATGTGGATTTAACTTTAAGTAGCCTTTCCCAAACAATAGCCTCCAAGTCCTGCCTAATTTGGTTGTAATTCGCTTTCCATCAATTTAGCACCTTGACCGTAGGACAACACTCGTCCTTTTCCATTGATTTCTGAAAGCTTACAGAATTGTGATCACTGTTTGCCACATGTTTCCCCATTGCAACTTTGATGACCTGGCCAAGCTCATTCCCTAGTACTAGATCCACAATGCTCATCCCCAATCTCTCCACTTGCTGACCTACTGTTCTGATCCCCTCTCCCCTGCCACATTAGTTTAAACCTACTCAAACCATACTAACAACCCTCCCAGCCAGAATATTGGTGCCCCTGCAGTTCAGGTGTAATCCATCCTGCTTCTACAGGCCCAATCTTCCCTGGAAAGCACCTCAGTAATCCAAAAAAACTGAAACCCTCCCTCTTACATCAGTTCCTTTAGCCACATGTTCAGTTGTACTATCTTTCTGTTCCTAACCTCACTAGTATGTGGCATGGGGAGTACTCCTGAGATTACTACCCGAGAGGTCCTTCTTTTCAATCTTCTGCCTAACTCCTCAAATTGTTGTTGCAGGACCTGGCTACCCCTTCTACCTATGTCATTTGTGCCAATGTGGACAATGACATCCATCTGATTTCCCTTCCATTTTAGGATGTTTTGCACCTGCTCAGAGACATCTGAGAGCCTGGCACCAGGGAGGCAAACTACTATCCCAGAGTCTCCTTCACGTGTACAGAAGCACCTATTTGTGCTCTTAACTATTGAATACCCTACCACCATTGCTTTGCTAACGCTTTGTACCCATGATCTGTAAAGCAGGGCTGGCTGTGGTGCCTTCACTCTGGCCACTGCTGTTGCTATCCCCATCAGTATCCAAAACAGCATACTTGTTAGATAGGAGGACAACCATAGGGAACCGCTGCACTAACTACCTACCCCACCTGGAGTCACCCATTTATCATCCTACATCTTGGGTGTGACCATATCTCTGTAGCTATTATCTATAACAATTTCAGCTAATTGTATGCCCCTCAGTGCCTCCAGCTGCTGCTCTAATCAATCCATGTGTTCGGTGAGCATCTGCAACTGGATGCATTTCCCACAGATGCAATCCTCAGGGACACTTGAAATGTCCATGGTATTCCACATTGTGCAGGAATAGCCAATTGACATCTCTCTCCTTCTATTGGTTGTTAGATTTAAAAAAACTAAATATTAATTAGGCACTTAAAAGCTGCTCTCACGAATAGACCCCCTAAAATTAATGTGTCTCCTGATTACTTAAGTCGGTATAAATATTAAGTCTAGCTTGCCATCTTCTAGAAAGTGTAAAAAATCTCTTACCTTACAAAATGTAGCTCAGATTCTCTCCTGTGAACCTGGGAATGAACTGGTTAAGGACATGGGTCACCTGATTTATAAAGAACCAGTCAGGATCCTTTTTTTTAAAAGTCTAACGTGCTGCTGAAAATACACTTACCTGTCTCTAAGCTCCACTTTCCGGACTCTTCTTCCTCGTTTCCTGGTTGCTCCTGCTGCTAGAGTTCCCAAGAGAGACTGATAAATAAAGTGTAATGTATTAATTTCATAGTGAGTGTCAGGGATTTATTTAACCAATAAAAATTGCTGAACCACTTCACACTTTTTTTTTACAGATTATAAGACAAGATACTCCTCTTTGAGTGTTTCGGTGTTAGTTCTCAGAGGGAGGGTATCAACCTCCACTTTATAGCAGTGACCACTGTCTTGAAGGTCACGGGCATAGCAAATAACATTCACGTCACACAAATGCCAGGCAATGACCATCTTCACCAGACAGAATCTAACCATCAGTCTTTGACATTCAATAACATTACTATTGCTAAATTCCCTGCTGTCAACAACTTGGGGCTTACCATTGACCAGAATTTGAATGGGACAAGCCATACTACATACTACAGCTACAAGAACAGGTTAGAGGCTAAGAATCCCGTGGCAAGTAACTCACATTCTCACTACCCAACGCCTGTCCACCATCTACAATGATAAGTCAGGAGTGTGATGGAATAATCTCCACTAACCTGGATGAGTGCAGTCCCAATAACACTCAAGAAACTCTATCCATCCAGGAAAAGCAGCCTGCTTGATTAGAAACTTCCCACAAACATTCATTTCCTCCACTAACTAGGCAGTGGCAGCAATGAGTACCATCTACAAGATGTCTTGCAGGAACTCACTAGGATCCTTAGACAGTAGGTTCCAAATACATGACTGCTATCATTAAGAAGGACTAGGGCAGCAGATACCTGGGAACTCTGTCACTTACAAGTTGCCTCCCAGTCATTCATTCACTATCTTGACTTAGAAATGTAACACTGCCCCTTTCATTGTCTGGGTCAAAATCCTAAACTTTCTCCCCAAAAGAGCTGTTTTTACTTAAACTATAAGGATTGCAGCTGTTCAAGAAGACAGCTCACAATTTTCTCAAGATTAAGTAGAGATGTGCTGCCTAGCCAGCAACTCACACCTCTGGACATGTAAAATAATCAGTTTCACACATGGAATGTTGGCTTCAGATGTGGCATCATTTCAGATTCATTTTCATTTGTGATGCAGGTGGGGACAGTCAAACTTATCTCGATGGTGTTCATGTGCAGTTTAAATGCTTTCCCTTTTATAGTGTGTTGACATGATGTTTTTGGACCGGCTGAAATCGAGATGGAGACGGTTAGAGAGGGTTAACGTGTCCACTGACTGTGTAGATTTCTGTGTTGCTGGTTTTGCAGTCGGAATCCCACTGATGCATAGATGGCACTGTGTGTTTTACAGACAAATTATCATTCCCGAACAAAGGGGCAGCTGATTTGTTTCATCGCATATTGAAAAATATATTTACTGACATAACAAAGATAATTCGCGGGGTCTGATGGTTCTCTATTCATTGTCTGCGGAAATATTCTTCATCGAAAGAGATCTGCTGCCGTCCGAGAACAGCAGCAAGCCATGGATTCAGAATACCCTTCCTTTGAAAATCCTCTCTATACAGAACTGAAACATTTTTGCAAGAAGGTGAAACGAGTTTGCATGGATTTAAAGGAAGATTTGATTCCCGACAAAGATGATCGATATTATAGGTAAGGAGATCTCCCCTCCTTACCAGTTTAGTTGGTTATATAATATAACCGGAGAATAATGAAATGACTTTTCAATGAATGCAATTATTTTTTGATACATTGTAAATTAATATTGACTATTGCAAGAAAATATTTCCTACTGTGATATTTATTTTAATTTCATTTCTTAATATTCCATCTTGAGAGATTGGCAACGTGTCTCCCAATTTGATGCTCATTTAGAGATAGAAGTAAATTACAGCAGTTTCCATCCATACTGGATTGCATTACATTGAAATGAAGGGCTACTGAATTGTTTATTGCAAGAGAAATGGTTAACGATTTGTCGACGAAGCCGATCACTAATTTTTGCTTCCTGTTGGAATCATTAGCAACCAGAATAGTAGATTGCAGATGTATTCAAGACGTGTAAAAAACCAAGCAAAGTTCAATCTTAACCCACCCATTGCTTCTTTTACGCAGGTATGCTGTTCTCAATGCGGTCTTGTGCCCGCGGAGGGGGAGCAGCAATTCCATAATACGTTATTACTATATGTTAGAAGATATGTTTTAATAACTGAGTTGCTGATGGTTATAGAACTGAGAAAATGGCGTTGGTTATGAATTATTCATGAAATGGTGGACGTATTACATTTAGTAAACGCTTAGCAGATGTTTAATCGGCGATAAATGAACATATACTCAAAATCTTTGATTAAGTGTCAGCAAATAATTTATGCAGTTTCATACGTTCATACATATTTTATGTTTTATAGAGGTGCGAATTTGTCATGTTTTAAAATCCGGACTGAGGAAAAAAAAGTGAAGGAAGGTCACAAGTGGTCTTGTTGAAATCGGAATTGTTATGCCAATATATTAGGTCGGATTTTACCATCAAATTGCGCCCATTTTCAGGCGTGATAAATTGGTAAAGTCAGGCATGAAGTGAGTAGCACGATCTACGCGGCCTCTACGCTGGTTCCCCCTTTACCAAGGCCCAAAAATGGAAGCGATCGAGACTACACCCAAATTCGCACAACGGCCATTTGAATGCATTTAAATTGAATTAATGGGCTGCACGTCCAACTTTACTAACACTTGCCCCTTTACCCAATCCCGAATCGGTGTGAATCAGACATGCTTAACAGAAGTCTGCTTCAGGTGCTCCATTAGTGAGGAGGTAAGCGCGTAGCATCTGATGGCTCTCTGGTGCTCATAGGTATCCTTTCATTGTGGCTATTTTCTTTGATTTGATGGCTGCTCTGTGAGTATGTGGAGGTGGGGGCTCTTGCTCTGCTGGGTCTCCAATGTCCAATTTGCAGCATGGACCCAGATCTCAGCACTGACCTCATGTCTTGCAGTGTTGGTGGGTCCTAGCGCACTCAGCTCACTTCCAGCTAAAGATGTGCACAAAGTCCATGCAAATTACACTGCTGCAGCTTCTCAACTCCATAAGGAACTGTGATTATGGGGAGCATATGGCTGGAGGAATGGGGGGCCGTGATTGTGGGGAACATGTGGCTGGAGAATTTGGAGGGGAGCTGTGATTGTGAAGGGCATGTGGCCAGGGCAATTAGTGGGAGGGCTATGAGTATGGGGAGCATGTGGCTGGGGGAATTGGGGAACTGTGATTGTGGGAAACATGAGACTGGGGGAATTTGGGGTATGGACAGTGACTGTTGATATGCTAGGGACGTGCAGCATTCCTTAATCTGTACATGTGTTTCTCCAAACCACCCCCCCCCCCAAGTGATGATGCAACCAACCAATCTTACTGTTCTTTTGGTTGCTGCTGGAGCTGAGGAGGGGCAACTGGAGGAAGAATTGTGGGCACAGGAGACCCAGACCTTACCACTTGCATGAGTAAAGGGAGATGACCACCAGAGGCAGGAGGTGGCCACCATTCACCCGGAAGAGGGTGCAGGAGATGGTGGGAGTAGAGACACTGGCAGTTTCGTGCATGTCTTTTGAACAGATGTCAGATACTGTGTGCTGCTGACATCCCTGTCTCCAAAAGGAGACAGTGCAACACCTATGCAACCTGTTGCAGGATCTGGTACCTAGAGATGCGGAGGCACCCACTCAGTGATTGATTGTCAAATTGATGGCTGCTCTGAACTTTTTATGCGACTGGCTCTGTCCAGACCCCTCCCAGGGATGTCTGCGGCACCTCCCAATCAGCTGTTGACACCTGTGTCAAGCAGGTCACAGAAACCCTGTATGCCCAGCTGGGCAGTACAACAAATTTAATCTGGCCCAAGCTCATCAGCCTGGACTGCAGAGTTCACAGACATTGCGGGGATACCTACTGCACAGGGGGCCATTGACTGTATACATATTGCTCTCAAGGCCCCCTCTCTACAGAATCTGCAGAGATTCATCAACAGAGAGGAGTTCCACTTCCTGAATGTTCAAGTAGTGTGTGACCATAAGATGAAAATGTCTGCACAAGACATCCAGGTAGTGTGCACAACAGCTTCGTTGTCAGGAGCTTGGACAATCTGGAGGTGTTTGAGGAGGAGCCAAGGCTATGGGAGTGGCTCCTACTTGATATGGGTTTCCCGCTTCGAATATGGCTGATGATGCCTCTGCGGAGCCTGTTACTGAGGCAGAGACCTGCTATAATGAAGGTGTGTAGCCACACACGTGATAAGGGAGCATTGAGCCCCTCAAAATGCAATTCCAGTGCCTGGATTGATTTGGTGGGGTCCTCCAATACAGTCCAGTGATCTTTTCCCACATAGTGGCTCCAGAGAGAGGTGATATACTGGAGGAGGAGGATGTGAAGGTTAACCAGCTGGACATCGCTAGGGAGGATGAAAAGGAGGAGGAGGAAGAAGAGGAAGAATATGCCAAGGAACACTGACTAGGTGCTGGAGTGCTGGCAGCTCAAATGAAGCATGCAAGGGTAGCAAAGGAGGCCCTGATCACTAGGTAGTTCAGTCACTAGGGTGTCTGTGGGTTCCATTCCCCCTCCCTCAAAATTCCTTCCATCTCCTGCTACATTTTCACACCAGAGTGATGGGCCTGGGTATTCTGTATTAGCAAGTTTTGTGGCAGGCAGGAATGTGATGACGACTCGCAAAGCACATTATGATGATGCCCTGGTGAAAACGGGTCTGACTCCTATGTGAACATATACGCTGGCATTTAGGTCTATGTCTGTGTAGTGGGTAAGGGATGGATGGATAGAGAGGGGAACAGGAGGGAATCACTCGTGGGGTCTGGAGAACCAATGTCTTCCTTTCCTCAGTGACACAGCAATGAAGCATTGTTCCGGAGATCATCAATGGAAGAGGATTCTTATTTGAGACAAATCTGTGACATAATAGTCACACAGGTGGATGATCGAAAAACATTCAGTTGCAATGAAGATCTTCAAATCAGACATTCTAACATAAAAACTTGTGAACAGAAAACATTAAGACGCTTAAATATCTTTGTGACTAGTGCAATTCCTTTACCAGTACCATCTCAGTGCAGCTACAACTTTCAAACCTTATGAGGCCTACCATACTTCTCAGTGGCTCCCCACATTGGAGATAGAGGGGGCCACCTGCCTACCTCGCCCGTTACCTGTGATGCACATGGCAGGCATCCTCTGGAGGCCCTGGACCTTGAAAGGCTTTGGTCTGATGCAAGGTGTCTGGGATATTTCCATGACACCACCTCATGAGGTCCCTGAGGTTTACCAGTGTCAGGAAGGGGAAATCAGAAGGTATAGCCACAGTCTTCTGGCTGGAAGGCCTCGGCAAAGGCTGAAGCCCTCCCTCTTCCCTTGGGGTTCCTGTGGGCTCCTGGGTCACTCCATAGGACATAGTGCTTCTGTAGTGAGCTCTAGAAACTCCAGTGTCACCTGGCACTGCCAGTCCTGAAGGGCCACTGCATCCCACTCATGGTGGTCAAGCCCTCTGCGATGGCCATTTGAGTCAGGGGCCACTCTCAGTGGCTGTAGCAAATGACCCCTGAGAATGAGCCATATTCTGCAACCCCTTATCCATAATTGTCTGAGACTGGATGTGGAGATGCCAGCGTTGAACTGGGGTAAACACAGTAGGAAGTCTCACAATACCCTCCTCTACTCCTGCCCACATATCTATTCAGGCACCCAGCTATTTTTCTGTTTCCCTGGGAGGGATATAGGCAATTACTTCCTTCCAGATTTGCCAGTTCTTACAATGGTTATGTAAAAAGATCTTCTGTTTACCAGTGAAATGAAAGTCTCTTGTCTTAGTAATATTAATTGACAAACCAGTAAGATCACAGAAAGACTGCAATATCTTTAAATAGTGCACCATCGCTGTATAAGAGTCACTCAAAAGAGCAATGTCATCTGCAAAGGCCAAAGTCGAGCAGTTGACTCTTGCTCCATCCAGCATCATACGTACACCTGAATTAGCCTCATTGCGACAGATCCTTTGATATATAGTCTTAATGTTAAATAAGATTGGCGAAGGTGGGTTTCCCTGCTTAACACCCCTTTCTATACTTATTGGAGTGGTCTCAGACTTGTTGCCTTTGATTACAGTTGTATTACCAGTGTAAAGACCTTGAATAAGATCTACAAAGACCTTTTGGGAATTTCACACGTTCAAGTGACTTAATGAGAAGTTTATGACCTATGGCATTTGGCCTTCGCCAAATCAACAAAGACAACAGCTAAATCTTTACAATTTTTCTTTGCACCCTTGATAATATTCTGCAACACAACAATGTTCTTGTTGCAGCCAGGTGTAGCAGCCAAAAAAACCCTTCTGTCTAGGGTTAATTTCGACAGTGTCACTCAACCTCTTAGCCACAATCTTAGTAAAGAGGCGGAGCAACATAGGGCCAATAGTAATTGGATGCCAATTGTCAATGTTCTTAAGGTGTTCTCAATCCTCACACTTAGGGATCAAGACAGTTTGACTATGTTTAAACATTCGGAAACCTTTCCTGACACCAATGAGAGGGTAAAAAGGCGAGGCAACTGATTTTCCTTAGCCTCGTGGATATTACGGAGGTCTTCAAGTTTTTGACCATCTGGTCAGGGCACATTAGCCTCTTTAATCTCTTTAATTGCCAAGGAAACCTCATCCACAATAATTGGCCTCATCAATTCCCCGGTGTCTACATTACCCTTACACACTGCAAATTTATTAATGTTAAATTTATTATTTTTAGTGGCGAGTTTCTCTCAAACTTGCCTCCAACTGTACTACAGAAAGTGGAAATGATTCAACTACAGGTTCCCCTATAATCTGCCTTGCTAGTTGACGTCTATTGTTTTGACAGAGCAGTTGGGTAGCTCTAAAAATAGTTTTGTTTTTTGCCCTTCGTTTTCTCGTGCCAGTATTACCATCCTCCTTTATACCTTTGCTTCTCCTTATCAGATATACCTATCCTTAAGGATTCTTTCCTGATGTTTGGTTTACCCACCATTCATAACAAAATTCGTAATCCCTTCCATTACCGGGCATGACCATCAGGATTCCTATTACCCGGGCATGATATCAGGATCATTCCTCACATGTATTAACCTCTCCACCTGTGTTAACTGTTCATCTATCTCCCTATGTTTAGGGATCAAGATTGGGGGTCGGTTAACAGAACTGTCACACTGGAATGAATCCACAATGTCTAGCTCATCCAAATCTTGATGTTGCTCGGAATCCAGGGATTCTACAACAGCTGCCAGTGCCTTGCATTTATTTTCCAACAACCTGTGCTTATCGGAGATTTGCTTAGGTGTTTTAGTTTTAAGAAGCGCACTAATATCTTTATTGATCTTCTGGGATCCAGCAAATCTAAGTTCTAAGTTGCGAGGAGTGCTTTTTCCTCTTCAGACCAGACTGTTGTCAACCTTCCCCTTTTAGCCAGAGCTGGCAGTGCCTGTTTTAACTGCTTTACATTATGAAGGGCAAGATGTTTATGTCTTTCATGTTGAGAAAGTCCACTAACTGATGAGAACACAAGTTCACACTGGGTGCACTGAAATTGCTCGACCACCAAAGGTAATCTCTCACTTTTACACTTTGGATAGCGACAAGCAATGGAGTGATACTCTCCAGCCTTACCGCACCATGAACATTTAGTACAAATGTTCTTAAAACTATGCGCTACCTGACAATGCTTACGAAATGCTTGAAGTGTGGGCAGAATGGTGTCGCAGGCCTTACAAAATAAAGCATCAATGGAATAATGGATAATTACCTCCTTAATTTCTGAATGGTTCTGACTAGATTTAACACGTATTGTCTCGATTAAAGGTTTTGCTACGCTCAATACTCCCATCGCTTACGGTAGTGGTGGTATTTTCCACAATACCCTCACCTCTATTCGGGACTTGATCAGCCTTAGAACATAGAACACTACAGCACAAACAGACCCTTTAGCCCACAAGTTGTGCTGATCACATCTATACCTACCAGGCTATAGAACTATCTGTAACTCCCAATCCCATTAAATCCCATGTACTCCTCCAGAAGTTTCTTAAAAGACCCCAGCGAGTTTGCCTCTACCGCCACTGACGGCAACCGATTCCATTCACTCACCACCCTCTAAGTGAAAAACTTACCTCTGACATCTCCTCTGTAATTTGCCCCCCAGCACCTTAAACCTGTGTCCTCTCGTAGCGACCATTTCAGCCCTGGAAACAGCCTTCGAGAATCCACCCTATCTATTCCTCTCAACATCTTATAAACCTCTATCAGATCACCTCTCAACCTTCGTCTCTCCAGGGAGAAGAGACCTAGTTCTCTCAACCCATCTTCATAAGGCATGCTTCCCAATCCAGGCAACATCCTTGTATATCTCCTCTGCACCCTCTCAATAGCTTCCATACCCTTCTTATAGTGAGGCGACCAGAACTGCGCACAATACTCCAAGTGGGGTCTGACAAAGGTCTTATAAAGTTGCAGCATTACGTCCCAACTCAAACTCAATCCCTCGATTAATGAAGGCCAGTACACCATATGCCTTCATGACCATATCCTTCACTTGTGGGGCAGATATAAGAGTCCTATGGACCCGGTCCCCAAGATCCTTCTGTTCCTCAATGCTGCCAAGACTCCTACCCTTGATATTATACTGCTTCATCTCATTGGTCCTGCCAAAATGGACCACCACACATTTATCCGTGTTGAAGTCCATCTGCTACTTCTCTGCCCAGTCTTGCATCCTATCTATGTCTCGCTGCAACTTCAGACATCCTCCCAGACTCTCCACAACATCACCAACCTTCGTATTGTTGGTGAACTTACTCACCCATCCCTCCACTTTCTCATCATGACAAACAGCAAGGGTCCTAGAACAGATACCTGGGGCACTCCACTGGTGCTGACCTCCATGAAGAAGAAGACCCATCCACAACTACTCTCTGCCTTCTGCAGGCAAGCTAGTTCTGGATCCACAAGGCCAAAGCCCCTTGGATCCTATGTCCTCCCACCTTCTCAAGAAGTCTTGCATGGGGGACCTTATCAAACTCCTTGCTGAAATCCATATAAACCATGTCCACTGCGCTTCCTTTGTCAATCTGTTCAGTCACATTTTCGAAGAATTCAACTAGGCTCGTAAGGCACGATCTGCTCTTAACAAAGCCGCATTGACTATTCCTGATCATATTGAATTTCTCTAAATGCTCATAAATCCTATCTCTCAGAATCCTCTCCATCAACTTATCGACCACTGAGGTCAGACTTACTGGTCGGTAATTGCCCAGGCTATCCCTGTTCCCCTTCTTGAATATAGGCACCACATTCGCAATCCTCCAATCTTCTGGAACCTCGCCTGTCTCCATTGACGACGCAAAGATCATCGCCAGGGGCTCTGCAATCACTTCCCTCACCTCCCACAGTAACCGGAGGTACATCCCATCTGGACCCGGCAATTTGATGGAATTTAACAGTTCTAACACCACCTCTTTCGTCGTGTTCACATACTCAATCTTTTCAGTTTGCCGCAATCCTGTAGTGTAACCCCCCAGATCACTCTCCACTTGAGTACTGAGGCAAGGCACTTATTAAGCACCTCTGCCATTTCTTCTGGTTCCACACAGACTTTTCCCTCTTCACCTTTTATGAAATCATTAGGCAGGAAATTGGAAGAATAAACTGGAAGAAGGTGTTCTTGGGGAAAAATACTGAAGGAAGGGTTCTCTTCTCATCCTTTTACTCTTCACATATTTGTAGAATTCCTTGGGATTCTCCTTAATCCTACCTGCCAAAGCCTTCTCGTGACCCCTTCTGGTCCTTCTAATTTCCTTTTTAAGTTCCCTTCTACAAGTCTTATATGCCTCTAGATCCTTAACATCTCCTAACTCCCTGAATCTATTGTGCAACTTTCTTTTCTTCCTAACTAGCTTCATCACAACCTTTGTGCACCATGGTTCTCTTGACCTACCAAAACCTCCTTGTCTCACTGGAACATTGTCATGCAGAGCTCCAGACAAACATTTCTTCAAAATCCACCACCTTCCTTCAGTACTCTTCCCCAAGAACACCTTCCAGTTTACTCTTCCAATTTCCTGCCTAATGATTTCATATTTCCCCCTACTCCAGATAAACACCTTCCTATCCTGCCTGATCCTGTCTCTTTCCAATGCTATCGTGAAGGAGATAGAATTATGATCACCATTCCAGAGATGCTCTCCTACCGAGAGATCCGACACCTGTCCTGGTTCATTAGCTAGCACCAGGTCAAGTACAGCCTCTCCTCTCGTAGGCTCACGTGTTGTGTCAGGAAACCCTCCTGAACACACCTAACATACTCTTCACCATCCGAACCCCTTATCCTGGGAACATTCCAGTCGATGTTTGGGAAATTACAGTCTCCCATCATGACAATTCTGTTATTTCTACATCTTTCTAGATCTGTTTCCCTATCTGCACCTCAATATCCCTATCACTATTGGGTGGCCTATAAAAAAAACATCCAGCAAAGTTTTTGACCCCTTGCTGTTTCTAACTTCCACCCACAGAGACTCCGTAGACAGTCCCTCCACAGCATTCTCCTTCTCTACAGCTGTGAGACTGTCCCTGATCAACAGTGCCACTCTCCCACCTCTTCTACCTCCCTCCCTGTCCTTCCTGAAGCACCCAGTCCTGTCCCTGAGACATCCAAGTCTCTGTAATGGCCACCACATCACATTTCCAAGCAGCAATCCAGGCCCTGAGCTCATCCACTTTATTTGCTACACTCCTGGCATTAAAATAGACACACCTCAGTCTGGGCGCTTCCCTTCTCCATCACCTGTCTAACCTCCCTCTCATACTGTCTATAATCCTTCTCTACTTGGGAGCTAACCTCCGCGCTCCCAGTCACCTCATCTCAATTCCCTCCCCCCAACCTTTCTAATTTAAAATCCGTTCAGAAGCCCTAGGCAGCCTTCCCGCCAAGATACTGGTCCCCCTGGGATTTATTGTAAAAGATCATTGCAGTTCTCTCTACATCATCATCTGCTGGATGGGTTGTCCAAGGAAGTTCTTCTACAACAGGATTTCTGACTTCATCTACTGTGGTAGCAATCTCGCTTGGTCTGGGTCCAGAGTTCACCTGCCCAATGGTGCCGGTAGGATGTAATGGGTCTCAAGACCATCTCCTCAGTTTGAGTAGAGACAGTTCTTGTCACGAGTTTAGTGTAGCCTAACATTTTCCACTTTTCCCAGAGAGCAACAACTAACTCTGCAGGGGGATTGTTGGTTACCTGGGACCAAACCCATCTGGACTCCTCCACAATAGGGGGGACATTCATTTTTTCTCTGACTACTGTCCTAACCCTCACCAATTTAATCGCAGAGTGCTATAGACCTACTGTCAAATACGTGGTTTTTGGCAAGTCAATTTAGCCCTTAGCAGCGAAGCTGCCAGATTACCGGTGGGGCCAGCGAGGAGGCACGACTACACTGTGCATGAAAAAGCGCACAAAATGATCACAGTGGTAACTACCCAGAGAGAACTTTCCAGGGAAACCCCTCCAAGAGAGTCATAGTTACTCCTGCCAAACCTGTCTTTTGTTTACCTCTTTTTTTTTTTTTAAACAGTGGCATCACATTTGCTTGTCTGGAGAATTTTTACACACTCTATAGTTAACTGAGCCCCTTTCTCTGCATTCTCAACTGATGAAGTGATTTCAATGGTTTGATTTTAAAATCCAAACTTGTTCAGCCAACTGCTTTTGGGTACTTAAGTCATTTATGCCACATACCAGTCTGTCTCTCATTTCATCAAGAAGCGATCTGAAGTTGCAATGCTCAGCCAATTTCCACAATCAAACCAAGATCTTAGTGATAGGTTCCTTCTGAGTTATTGCTGGGGGAAATGCCTGGGATTATGGGTGGTGTGAGAGGGTCAGATGCCTTGTTAGACAATATACGGTCTCAATGGGCTGAATGGCACCCACTCTATTCTGCACTGCAGGGATTCTATTCTAAGAGGGAAGGTTTCAATACAGTTCTTTGGAGACATTCTGGGGAGAATGTCTCTAAGATAGGATCATTCCCCATCACAGACTGCACTTTTGTTGGCGAGGTGTCAGATCCAGTTGAATGATGTTCATGGATTTTCTCTGTACAATAATTTTCTGTGATTTATTGTTGTTTATTAGGAGCAGGAATATCACTAATTTTAAGGGAAAGGTCAAAATAAAATCCATTGTGTAAAATTCTCCTGACAAGCAATAGCTGCAACAAACTGCTTCCGCGCATTGGCCATTGACACCATGATGTGGAGATGCTAGCATTGGAATGGGGTAAACACTTTTAGAAGTCTCACAACACTAGGTTAAAGTCCAACAGGTTTATTTGATAGCAAAAGCCACTTGCATTCAGTGTGCTACTCCTTCGTCGGGTAAGTGGGAGTTCTGTTTACAAATAGAGCATATAAAGACACAAACTCAATTTACAAAATAATAGTTAGAATGAGTGTCTTTACAGGTAATCAAGTCTTAAAGGTACAGATATTGTGAGCAGAGAAAGCGTTAAGCACAGGTTAAAGAGATGTGTATTGTCTCCAGACAGGACAGTTAGTGAGATTTTGCAAGCCCAGGCAAGTCGTGGGGCTTAGTTAGTGTAACATGAACCCAAGATCCCGGTTGAGGCCATCCTCATGTATGCAGAACTTGGCTATCAGTCTCTGTTCAGTGATCCTGCATTGTCGTGTGTCGTCAAGACCACCTTGGAGAACGCTTACCTGAAGTTCAGAGGCCAAATGCCCTGTGACTGCTGAAGTAATCCTCAACAGGAAGAAAACACTCTTGCCTAGTGATTGTTGAGCAATGTTCATTCATCCATTGTCGTAGCATCTGCAAGGTCTCCCCAATGTATCATGCCTGGGGACATCCTTTCCTGCAGCGTATCAGGTAGATAACGTTGGCTGAGTTGCAAGAGCTATGTACTGTGTACCTTCTGTAATATGCTGGAGAAGCTATGACATCTTCTCTGGAGCCTTCAAAACGATTCCCATACCTCACTTCTTGCCTTCAAATAACCGCACAACCTCAAACAGCAAACTATCCAGCCTTCAGGACAACAATGACCATGACACCACACAACTCAATCCAGCACACCTTGCAGAGGTTGCTGTGGCAATCGACATGGATGACGTCATCACATATGAGAACACCATCCACCAGGTACACAGTACATATTCTTGCAGCTTGGCCAACGTTGTCTATCTGATATGCTGCAGGAAAGGTTGTCCCCAGACATGGTACATTGGGGAGACCATATAGACACTACAACAATGGATGTATGAACACGAATTGACAATCACCAGGCAAGAATGTTCTCTTCCTGTTCAACTTCAGTGGTCATGGGCATTTGGCCTCTGATTTTCAGGTAAGCATTCTGCAAGGCAGTCTTTACGATACATGACAGCGCACAATCGCTGAGCAGGGCCTGACAGTCAAGTTCTACACACGAGAATGGCCTCAACTAGGATCTTGGGATAATGTCACACTGTCTGTGAGCTTCACAACTTGCTTTGGCTTGCAAAATCTCAGTAATTGTCCTGTCTGGAGACAATATACATCTATACTTAACGCTCTCTCCACTCACGTTATCTGTACTTTTAAGACTTGATTATCTGTAAAGACTCACATTCCAACCATTATTTTATAAACTGAGTTTGTGTCTCCTTTATACCCTGTTTGTGAACAAGAGCTCTCACTTACCTGATGAAGGGAAAGCGCTCTGAAAGCTAGTGGCTTTTGCTACCAAATAAACTTGTTGGACTTTGACCTGGTGTTGTGAGAGCTCTTACTGCATTGACACCATGGCAGCCTTGAACCAGGACCACAGCGCTTGCGCCTGACGTGTGGGTGTGCGTGCGGCCGGCCGGCCGGCGGTTGTGAGATGGTCATGTAAGGATTGAGTGACAGGAAGAAATAAGCTGTATTCGGGATCATGGAGTTGTAAGTTCAAAAGTCTGGCTCTCATGTTTTGGGAAAAGGGAGTGAGACGGTTCCCATCTCCCGGAGTAGGAACAGCGGTGCCGGTTAACCGGTAGTTGGATTCCTGGTGAAGCGGGGCCTACACAGCCGGGCAGAGAGCGGACCTGAGAGGAGCGGGAAGGGAATTGGGCAAAGTCAGTCAGCTGGAGCTCCCAGTTTTATAGCCTGGAAAGATGTGTTAGGTTTGGTTCTAAGATAACGTGTTGTATGAAAAAGCTAAATGCAGAATATTCAACTTCTGGAATTGGACAAGGATCATCAATTAATAAAAACTAAGTTTACGATTGATATGCGGAAGTTCGACGTCATGCACTTGAACTGAACCTCAGGTGAAATTGTAGAGGTAAAAACTGTAATAATTCAGTTTCTGACAAGAGTAGGAACATTCGAAGATCCAGTTGTCATGTTTCCCAATGGGGGCATAAGTACTGTTCAGTATTTATCTCTCTTTGTGAAATTTCGGTCTCTCGTTAAAACGTTTATAGCTTTCACTGCCCAATAAACAGCTGGATAGTGGGAGGAGCTACCACCATCTGTGGAGTAATAACATTTTGGTAAGCTAATCGAAAAGGTGTATGATAAGTGAGTTATTGTGAAATAAAACTTCAGCAAAAATTAAACTATTTTAATGTGTAATTGCAAATCGAATGCTTTTGTGAAATTTCTTGCCAAACTGCATTATGCTCATCCTTCTGTTGGAATCAAGCTTTTAACTTTCATCATTCTTAGACTTTGCAACTTTTAAAGCTGACTGGTATTTTGAGAACGCGGAATGTTAATTCTCGGATTGTTAGTTCAGAAGAAGCTTTGTACATATTTGCTACAATCTTAAAAGGGATAGTCAATATTTTTCTTATTCCTGTACCAATCTTGTATCAGTAATGTTATTGAAACGTTCAGTAGCTGGTGGAGAAAATGATATTGAACTATGTGATGACTGAGTGTTGTGTTTCTCATCTGAGCTTGGGGAAAAATGTAGTTTTTTAGCTAACAATGAACTTGACTAGCTGCGTGATGTTTATGGTATGTTTGTTTCATGGCTGAGAAATCTCGGATAGTTGGTTTCTAGAAGATACTTTTAGGCAGGAAAGAATTAGAACATAGAACATAGAACGTTACAGCACAGAACAGGCCCTTCGGCCTTCGATGTTGTGCCGACCAAAATAAAAAGCAATGCCCCTCCAAACTAAACCATTCCCTTCTCTTCCATATACTTATCAACTAACCTCTTAAACGCCACCAAACTTGGCGCATCTACAACAGCTGCAGGCAGGGCATTCCACTCCCTAATCACTCTTTGAGTAAAGAACCTACCTCTGATATCCGTCCTATAACTCATACCCCTTAATTTAAAGCTGTGTCCCCTCGTGCTAGCTTTCTCCATCCTAGGAAAAAGGCTATCACTGTCCACCCTATCTAAACCTCTAATCATCTTATATGCTTCAATAAGATCCCCTCTTAGCCGCCTCCTTTCTAACGAAAACAACCTCAAATCCTTCAACCTCTCTTCATAGGACCTGCCCTCCATACCAGGCAACATCCTGGTAAACCTCCTCTGTACCCTCTCCAATGCCTCCACATCTTTCTTATAATGTGGCGACCAGAACTGCACACAATACTCCAAGTGCGGCCGCACTAGAGCTTTGTACAGCTGCAACATGATGCTGCGGCTCCTAAATTCAATCCCCCTACCAATAAAAGCTAAGACTCCATATGCCCAATTCGATTCAAAAATCTTGTATGGCAAGTCATTGTAGGTTTGGGCTGCTAATGATATAGTGAGGGAAAACAGACATCTAGGATCTGAAAAAACAAGGCAAGCGTCTTTGGATCAGAATGAAAAATTGTAGCATTTATCACAAGGAATAAGAAGGAAGTTGTACTATGATTCCAATCAGTGTTATAACTGGACGGGAGGATCCCAGAATGGAATCCGAGCTCAAAAGATTTAAGTTTTTGAAGTTTGATTTTATCAAATGTGGAGGAAACAAAGAATAAGAGGACTGCTAATTAATTTTTAACAAAACATTTATTAAACATTAAAAAAAATTGATTTTAATACAATACTCTATTCAGCAACTGTTTATTCCTGTCTGGCAGAAAAGCAAAATGGGTAAGAGGGCACGGCTTATGAAGGAAATTAGAGAGTATCCGATCTAAGGAAGAAGCGCATAGATTAGCTAAGAAAAATAATAGGTCTGAGGATGAGAGCAGTTTAAAATTCAGCAAAGAAGGATCAAGGGATTGATTAAAAAGTGGAAAGTAGGCTTGCAGGGAACATAAAGACTGAGACGCTAAGAGTTTCGATAGATATGTGAAAAGAAAGAGGTTGGTGAAGACAACTGTAGGTTCCTTACAGACAAAAAGGGGGAATGTATAATAGGGGACAAAGAAATGGCCAAGCAACTGAATGCCTTCTTCACCACTCAGTCCACCTGTGACTCTATTTTCAAACAGCTATGAACATGTACCTTGAGATCTGTTTGGTCTGTAACTCTCCCCAACACCCTACTATTAACTGAGTAAGTCCTACCTTGGTTCAGTCTACCAAAATGCATCACCTTGCATTTGTCTAAATTAAACCCCATCTGCCATACGGCAGCTCACTGGCCCAACTGATGAAGATTCTGTTGCAATTGGAAATAACTTTTTTCACTGTCCACTGTGCCATCAATCTTGGTGTCGTCTGCAAACTTACTAACCATACTTTGATTCTGTCTTTACAAAAGAGGACACAAATCAAATATCAGAAATGTTGTAGAATGTAAGATTTAGTGAGAGGAAGAACTGAGGTATATCAGTATATTAGTAGAGAAATGGTGCTTGGAAAATTGATGGGATTGAAGGCAGATACACCACCAGGGCCTGATAATCTACATCCCAGAAGTGGAAGGAAATAGTGGATTCACTAGTAGTTACCTTCCAGGATTCTGTAGATTCTGAAACAGTTCCTGCAGATTGGAGGCTAATGTCACTTCAGTATTCAAAAAGGACTGAGAAAAAAGAGGGAATTATAGACCAATAAGCTTAATGTCGGTAGTAGGAAAATCCTTGAATCCATTGTTAAGGACTTTATAGCAGAATATTTACAAAGCAGTTGCAGAATCAGACGGACTCATGGATTTATGGAGGGGAAATCATGCTTCATAAATCTGTTAGAAATATTTGTAGGTGTGACTAGAAGAGTTGACAAAAGGGAACCAGTAGGTGTGGTATGTTTGGATTTAGAGTCAGAGTTTTACAGCATGAAAACAGACCCTTTGGCCCAACTTGTCCATGCTACCTTTTTTTAAACCCCTAAACTAATCCCAATTGCCTGCATTTGGCACGTAGTCCTCTATACCCATTTTACCCATGTAACTGTCCAAATGCTTTTTAAAAGACAAAATTATATCTGCCTCCACTGCTATCTCTGGCAGCTTGTTCCAGACACTCATGACCCTCTGTGAAAACATTGACCCTCTGGGCACTTTTGTATCTCTCCTTTCTCACCTTAAACTTATGCCCTCTAGTTTTAGACTTCCCTGTCTTTGGGAAAAGATACTGACTATCTAGCTGATCTGTGCCCCTCATTATTTTACAGTCCTCTATAAGATCATCCCTCAGCCTTCTATGCTCCAGTGAAAAAAGCCCCAGTCTATCCAGCCCCTCCTTATAATTCAAATCATCAAGTCCCAGGAGAATCCTAGTGATCTTTTCTGGACTTTTTTCTAGTTTAATAATAATCTTTCTTTAATAGGGTGACAGAACTGTACACAGTTTTCCAAGTGTGGCCTTGTCAATGTCTTGCACAACTTCAACAAGACGTCCCAACTCCTGCATTCAGTATTCTGACCAATGAAACTAAGCATGCTGAATGTCTTCTTCACCATTCAGTCCATCTGTGACTCCACTTTCAAAGAGCTATGAACACGTACCCCTAGATCTGTTTGGTCTGTAACTCTCCCCAGCACCCTACCATTAACTGAGCAAGTCCTGCCCTGGTTCAATCCACTAAAATGCATCACCTCACATTTGTCTAAATTAAACCCCATCTGATATTCAGCAGCTCACTAGCCCAATTGATCAAATTCCTGCTACAATTGGAGATAACTTTCTTCAGTGTCTGCTATGCCACCAATCTTGGTGTCATCTGCAAACTTACCAATCGTGCCTCCTATATTCTCATCCAAATCATTAATATAAATGACAAATAACGGTGGACCCAACACTGATCCCTGAGGCACACCGCTGGTCTAAGGTCTCTAGTTTGAAAAGCAACCCTCTACAACCACCCTCTGGCTTTTGCCAAGAAGCCAATTTTATATCCGTTTAGATACCTCGCCCTTGATCCTGGAGAAACTTTTAGAGTGTTTGATAAAGTCCTGCACAAAAGCTTATCGTGCAAGATTAAAGCACATGGGATTGGGGGAAGTGTATTAAGATGCGTAGAAAACTGATTGGCAGAGAGGAAACGTAGATAGGAATTAATGGATGCTTTTCATACTGGCAGGAAGTAACTGGTGGGGTGCCACAAGGTTTGGTGCTAGGACCCCCAGCCATTCATAATAGAAATGATTTGGATGAGGGAACAAAATGTAACATTTCAAAGTTTGTAGATGATACCAAGTTGGATGGGAGGGTGAACTGTGATGAATGTAGAGATCCTTCAGCACGATTTGGACAAGTTGGGTGAGTGGGCAAATCAATGGCAGATGCAGTGTAATTTGGATAAATGTGAGGTTATTCGCTTTGGAGACAAAAACAAGAAGGCAGATTATTACCTGAATGGCTGTAAATTGGGAGAGGCGAGTGTGCAGCAGGACCTGAGTGACCTTGTGCACTAATCACTGAAGGTAAACATACAGGTGCAGCAGGGAGTAAAGAAGGCAAATGGCATGTTGGTCTTCATTGCGAGAGGTTTTGAGTACAGAACCAAGGATGTGTTGTTGCAATTATACAAGGCCTTGGTGAGGCCACACCTAGAGTATTTTGTGCAGCTTTGCTCTCCTTTTCTGAGGAAGTATGTTCCTGTTCTCAAGGGAGTGCAGTGAAGATTAACCAGGCTTATTCCAGGGATGGCAGGACGATGTATGAGGAGAGGATTGTTTTCCTGGAGCTCGAATGAGGGGTCAGACTAGACAGGCTAGATGCAGGGAGATATTCCCAATAGTGGGGGAGTCTAGAACCTGGGGCCACAGTCTGAGGATTCAGGTTAGACCATTTAGGACAGAGGAGAGGAGATATTTCTTCACCCAAAGAGTGGTGAACCTGTAGAATTCATTACCACAGGAAGTCATTGATGCCAAAACATTGAATGTATTCAAGTGGTGGCTGGAAAGCACTTGGGCAAATGGGATCAAAGGTTAAGGGGAGAAAGCAAGATTAGGCTTTTGAGCCTAATGATCGTAATAAATGGCGGAGCAGACTTGAAGGGCCAAATGGCCTCCTCCTGCAAAAATGTTTTCTATGTGGGCCGAAGGACTGGTGTAGGGCAGAGGGTTTCATATTTGTGGATAACTGGGAAGTGTTTGTGAAAGAAGGGCACCTGTATAGAAGGGACGGGAACACCTAAATGGGAAGGGTGTGAATATCTTAGCTGGGAGGTTAGCTGGAGTGTTTCAGCAGGATTTAAACTAATATGGAGGGGGGGAGGGGCTGAGACTGATCTCTCGGTAGAGAGCGAGATGGGGGATAGAGCAAGCTTGGATGAGAAGAAATACACCAGGGAGAAGGAGGTTCCGAGTGGGCTTGGAGGTCTGGATTGTGTCTGTTTCAATGCGAGGAGCGTAACAGGAAAAACGGATGAACTTAGGGCCTTAATGTTTGCGAGGAACTTGGATGTGGTTGCAGTGACATGGTTAAAGGAAGGGGAGCAGTGGCAACTGAACATTCCTGGGTATAAGTGTTTCAGGCGTGACAGAGGAGGGTCCAGAAGAGGTGGAGGAGTAGCGTTGTTAGTTAAGGAGAGCATCACGGCAGTGCAGAGGGAGGACAATACAGAGGAGTTAGGAGTGGAGTTGCTGTGGGTGGAGTTGAGGAATAGAAAGGGGGCGATTACTATGCTAGGGGTGTATTATAGGCCACCCAACAGCCCACGGGTAGTTGAAGAAGGCATATGTAAAAACATTTTGGATAGGTGCAGAAAGAACAGAGTCATTATAGTGGGAGATTTTAATCTCCCTAGGGTGGATTGAAAAGTACCTAGAGCTGGGGATTTGGACGGGCAGGAATTTGTAAAATGTGTACTGGAAGGATCGTTGGAGCAGTATGTGGCTAGCCCGACTAGAGAGGTGGCTATATTGGATTTAGTTCTGAGTAATGACCCAGGGCAGGTGGTTGATGTTGTAGCAGGGGAACATGTGGCAAACAGTGACCACAATTCTGTCTACTTTAGGATACAGATGGAAAAGGATGCTTGTTGCCCAAGGGGCAGGGTGCTGAATTGGGGGAGGGCTAACTATGGTAGGATTAGGCAGGAACTTATGGAAACTGATTGGAAGCGGTTGTTTGCGGGTAAGTCCACGCTAGGCATTTGGGACTCTTTTTCAAGGGAATACTGAAAATGTTGCAAGATAGATATGTGCCGGTTAAGAGAAAAGATGGGAAAGGTAGGATTAGAGAGCCATGGATTACTCGGGATATCAAGGACTTGGTTAGGAAGAAAAGAGAGGAGTATGATAGGTCAAAGCAGCTGGGAATGGAGACAGCATTGGAGGAATATAGAGAGAGTAGGAGGGAGCTCAAATAGAGAGTTAGAAGGGCAAAAAGGGGGCATGAAATTATTTTGGCGGATAGGATTAAGGAAAACCCAAAGGCTTTTTATTCCTATGTTAGGAATAAAAGTGTGGTTAGAGGAAAAATCGGAACTCTTAGGGACAGAGGAAGGGAACTGTCCTTAAGCCCGAGGGAATGGCGGAGATCCTGAATAAATACTTTACGTCAGTATTCACGAAGGAGAGGGGCTTGTTGACAGCTCCGGTCTCTGAGGGAAATATCCATACCGAGGGAGCAAGTGTTAGAGCTTCTAGGTAGCATTAAAACTGATAAATCTCCGGGGCCTCATGGCATTTATCCCAGGCTGCTTAGGGAGGTGCGAGGTGAAATTGCTAGGCCTCTGACGCAAATCTTTGCCTCTTCTTTGGACACAGGTGAGGTCCCAGAGGACTGGAGAATAGCTAATGTTGTACCGTTGTTTAAAAAGGGTAGTAGGGATAACCCTGGAAATTGTAGGTCGGTGAGTTTGACGTCAGTGGTAGGGGAGCTGTTGAAGGGGATTCTTAGAGATATGATGTATAGGCACTTATAGCGTTGCAACCTGATTAGAGATACACAGCATGGCTTTGTTAAAGGGAGGTCGTGCCTTACAAATCTGGTAGAATGTTTTGAGGAGGTGACGAAAACGGTAGACGAATGGCGAGCTGTTGATGTCGTCTATATGGGTTTCAGTAAGGTGTTTGACAAAGTCCCTTATGGTAGGTTAGTTGAGAAGGTCAAGGGGCTCATGGGATACAAGGACAGGTAGCTAGATGGATAAGTAACTGTCTTAGTAATAGGAGACAGAGTAATAGTGGCAGGGTGTTTTTCTAGCTGGAGTTCGGTTACTAGTGGGGTGCCGCAGGGCTCGGTACTGGGACCTCTTCTATTTGTAACATATATAAATGACTTGGAAGAGGGAGTAAGTGGAGTGATCAGCAAGTTTGCAGACGATACAAAGATGGCTGGACTTGCGGATAGTGAGGAGCATTGTCAGGTGATGCAACAGGACATAGATAGGCTGGTAGCTTGGGCAGATAGATGGCAGATGGAATTCAATCCTGATAAATGTGAGGTGATGCATTTCGGGAGAAAGAATGTAGGGGGGAGGTATATGATAAAGGGTAGACCTATTAAGAGTATAGAAACGCAGAGGGACCTGGGGGTGCAGGTGAACAAGTCTCTGAAGGTGGCAGAGCAAGTGGAGAAGGTTGTGAAGAAAGCATATAGTATGCTAGCCTTTATAGGAAGGGGTATAGAGTACAAGAGTTGGCCTTTAATGTTGCAGTTGTATAAAATGTTGGTTAGACCTCATTTGGAATACTGCATCCAGTTCTGGTTGCCTTACTACCGGTAGGACGTGGAGACTCTGGAGAGAGTGCAGAGGAGGTTTACCAGGATGCTGCCTGGTATGGAAGGTCTGAGTTATGAGGAGAGGTTAGGCAAATTGGGGCTGTCTTCCTTAGAAAGACGTAGACTTAGAGGGGATCTGATAGAGGTGTACAAAATTGAGAGGTTTAGATAGAATAAACAGGGTTAAGCTTTTTCCTAGGATGGACTCGAATAGCACGAGGGGTCACGGGCTTAGGGTGAGGGGGGTAAGGTATAATTTGGATGCTAGAGGGAGTTTTTTCACACAGAGGGTGGTGGGGGTATGGAATGCGCTGCCAAGTAAAGTGGTGGAGGCAGGTACTCTGGAGTTATTTAAGAAATACTTAGATGGGCACATGAACAGAATGGGAATGGAGGGGTATAGAAAACTGATTTAAAATAGGGATCATGAGCCTTGGGAGTCCCTGGGAAGTGTGTAAATAGATGATGATATTGATGTACTTGTTTTTATCCTACAGGTGCTTTGGTCCACCTTGTTGTCTAACGAGGGGCGTACACGCGATGGGTCGTGAGAGGGCTGCTCTTGGATTTTTTTCGAGAGTATCCTAGTGCTTCACGTCGTTAGTGTACGCTTGACCTGGACCATTTGATGGGCAACACGACAGCTCAGTGACTATCGCTGTGCTGTGCAGATACATGGATTTGGGCCTGTGTCTGTGGGAGTTTGCGCATTCTCCCCGTGCTTGCGTGGGTTTTCTCCGGGTGCTCCGGTTTCCTCCCACATCCCAAAGATGTGCTCTTAGGCTAATTGGCAAAACAAATTCTCCCTAAATTGTCTCAAATTTGGTTTTTAATTCATAGATGTATAAATATAGACAGGGATCACTGGTAGAGGTGGGAACATCGGGGTGCCAGCGCAGGCTCTTTGGGCCAAAGGGCCTGTTTCCCATGCTGTTTTGTTCTTTGTTCTTTGCACTCCTTTAGCTTAACACTTACAGGCCTAAGGTTACTATACAATTGAAGCTACAATAATTTCACCAGCACACAAAGTCAGTGTTTGTGGATTTCTCCTCAGAATTCCCCCCAAGTGATTGTCATATGAGAGTGTTTAAATTCCACTTCTAGAAATAGACCTTAAGTAATTAGCATTTCAAAATTTACTTTGTTTTCCAAAGACCCAGTTGGCTGCCACTTCACCTTTGACAAAGACTCATTGCCAGGATTTCAAACCAACTCTTTGTCCCTTCCATGAGATCACTGTTTATCTACCTTTTTAGGTCCCAGTCACTAATTTGCTATTTGTTCACAGACAGTAATAAAACAATTACTCAAGTTGCTTTTAGAAAATCTTTTTCTAGTTGATCTCTAATCTTTCCCGACCTTTCCTAGCTGTTTGAACAGAAGTCTGTTCTCCAGTAGTCTTTGATTACTGAGTTTTAGATGATCCAAAATCATCGTCATTACAATTCTCAGCTTCAAGCAGATCTGAATGATGCATCCTCTCTCTCTTCCAGTATTTAACTCAACTGATTAGTTTTGCTACAGATTTCTGCACAAAAGGGAACTTTCTACTTCTCTCATAAGTTGCTTGGCAATTATCAGAAGTCAGCTTTCTGAAACTCTTTTTAAAAAAGACACACTAGCATCTTGGTTGGATATTGAAATGAAACCTGCACATAGACAAACATTGTTTGCTCAATCTGAAAACTAATCACAGCTTCCATGCCAGCACAGAACATTAAATGATTGTACCTTATTTCGAATGTTTACCCTTACAAATACAAATGCTAAATGGGATAGAAACATAGAAACACAGAATAACTACAACACAGTACAGGCCCTTTGGCCCGCAAAGTTGTGCCAAACGTGTCCCGAAATGGGATATGTTTTGAACAGATCTAGCAACTTCAAACTGGGCATCCATGAAGCACTGTTAGTAGCCAAATTGTATCAGTCTCTAGTCTCACAGCCTGGCATATCTCCCATTCTATTTTTACTGTCAAGCTGTGAGATCATCCTTGGTTCAGTGAAGAGGGGAGGAGCAGTGCCAAACATATCTAAAAATGAGGTATTAATCTGTGAAGATACAAGACTCCTGAAGATGCACTAGATGAAGCTATGAGAATCCTCAACTAATGAGTCAGATCTAAGCTCTGCAGTCCTGTCTCATCCAGTCATCAATAATTTTGAACAATTAACTAAGAAGGAGGAAGCCCCACAAAGATCCCTAACCTCAGTAATGGAGGCACCCAGCACGTCAGTGTAATGGACAAGGCTAAAGCATTGTAGCCACCTGTAGCCAGAAGTACTGGGTGTCTGACCCATCTCTGCTTCCTCCTGAGGTCTCCAGCATCACAGATGTCAGTTTTCAGCCAATTCACTCCTTGTGATGTGGAGTGAAGTAAATTGGCAGCAGCACGGTAAAGTGATATGGGTGGTACAGTAGTTAGCATTGCTGCTTCACAGTGACAGGGACCGGGGTTCAATTATTGGCTTGGATCACTGTCTGTGTGGAGTTTGCACATTCTGCCCAGGTCTGCATGTGTTTCTTCCAGGTGCTCTGCTTTCCCCTCTCAGTCCAAAGATGTGCAGATTAAGTGGATTGACCATGCTAAATTGCCTCTTGGGGAACTAGCTAGGGTAAATGCATGAAGTTATGAGGATAGGGCCTGCATGGGATTGTGGTTGGTGCAGACTTGATGGGCCTAATGGCCCCTTTCTGCACTGTAGGTTTATATACTATACAATGGCTGAAGGTACTGTGTACTGCAGAGGCTATAGACCCTGACAATATTTGGCAACAGTACCAAAGACTTGTGCTTCAGAACTTAGTTAAGCTACAACATTGGCAATTACCTGGCAGTGTGGAAAATTTCCAGGTATATATTGTTCACAAAAAAAAGGTTAAATCATACCTGGCCCATGACTATCCCATAAGCATAGTGATAGAAAGTGTTGTTGACAGTGCCATTACTGTGTAAATACTATTATTTACACAGTAATAAATTGCCCACTGGTGTTCAGTTTGTGTTTGGTCACTCCTAACCTTATTACAGCCTTGTTATACATGGACAGAAAAGTCTGAAGAGACTGCAGAGACGAGGTGAAGGTGACTGCCTTTGATATAAGGCCACATTTGACCAAATGCAGCACCAAAGAGCCCTTGCAAAACTAAAGTGAATGGAAATTAGATGGTTAAGTTCTCCACTAATTGGAGTTATATCTTGCGCAAAGGAAGATGGTTGTAGTTATCTGTCATTTCAACCCTGGGACAATGCTGATTCAGGAGTACCTCGACCCAACGATCTTCAGCTGCTTCATCAAAGAACTCTCCATCATAAGATTTGAAGTGGGATGTTCACAGTTGACTGGGCTTGTTGATGGCATAGTGGTAATGTCACCGGTCTAATAATTCAGAGATTTCAGCTAATAGTCTTGGATACATCGGTTAAAATCCCACCATGGCAGCTGGTGGAATTTAAATTCAGTTAATCTGGAATATAAATGACCATGAAACTATCACCCATTATTGTTTTTTAAAAAAACCCATCTCGTTCATAACATCATTTATGAAAGGAAATTGCTATACTTATCTAGTTTGGCCCATGACTCCAGATTCATAGCAAAAAATACTCTCAACTACATTCTGAATGGCTGAGCAAGTCATGTAATTGATAGGCAGTAAATGCTGGTCTTGTTAGCACCACTTACATCTCATGAAAAGTACTGTATTGAGGGCAGTGTACTACAATGACTAGAATACTGATTCATGGACAGAAAACAAGAATAGGATTAAATGCCTCTTTTTCTAAATGGCAGGCAGCTATGATCGGTGCTGGGACTCCAGCTATTCACAATATATATTAATGATTTAAATGAGGGAACTAAATGTAATATCCTCAAAAATGCAGACGACACAAAGGTGGGTAGGAGGGTGAGCCGTAAAGAGGATGCAGAGATTCTTCAGTGAAATTTTGGACAAGTTGAGAGAGTGGACAAATTATTTGAAGTTTATTTTTTAATGTCACAAGTAGGTTTATATTGTAATGAAGTTATTGTGAAAATTTACAGATGCATTGTAATTTGAATAAATGTGAGGTTATCCACTTTGGTAGCAAAAATGGGAAGACTGATTATTATCTGAATGATGTGGAGATGCCGGCATTGGACTGAAGTCTCACAACACCAGATTAAAGTCCAACAACTTTATTTGGTAGTAAACCCACAAGCTCTTGGAATGCTGTTCCTTCATCAGCTAAGTGGAAAGTTCTGATCAGAAACAGGACACATAAAGGCGCACACACAGTTTACAGAATACTGATTAGAATGCGAGTCTTTACTGCTAATCTTCTATTCAAGTCTTAAAGGTGCAAACAATGTGAGCAGTGATAGCATTAAGCACAGGTTAAAGAGATGTGTATTGTCTTCAGTCAGGACAGTAAGTGCAAGTTCAGGCAAGTCATGGGGATTACAGATAGTGCGACATGATCCCGGTTGAGGCCATCTTCGTGTGTGTGAAACTTGGCTATCAGTCTCTGCTTAGCGACACTGCATTGTCATGTGTAATGAAGGCCACCTTGGAGAACACTTACCTGAAGATCAGAAGCTGAATGCCTGTGACCACTGAAGTGTTCGCCAACACTTCCTGTTGGTGAACAGTCTTGCCTGGTCATTGTTGAGCGATGTTCATTCATCTGTTGTCATAGCATCTGCATGATTTCTCCAATGTACCATGCTCTGGGATATCAGACGGCTCAAATGTGTGCACCTTTTTTGTTGTCTCAGTCAAATATGTTATTGTGGGCGGAGTTTTCTAAATGATTGAATTTTCATTATTTTGACTGTCTTGGCGGCTTGTTGCCGCAGGGTAAGATGCTAGGGGTGTGGAGGGCTCTGATTCCCCTGGGAAGAGGGAGTTGTTCCCAGTCATCGCCATGCTCAGAGTATCTGAGAGCCTGTTCCACTACTACTACTACTACTACTACCCCCCCTCTGTCTACTGCATACTCATTCTCCCCTTTTGACTCTATTGTCCCAGTATGTTTCATTCCTTTCTGTGCTGAAAGCTGGGACTTTAATTTAGCAGTCTCATACTGGCATTTGGAATGGTCCATAGCATGGACAGGAAGGGAGCTAGAAGAGGTGGGGGAGTGGCACTGTTGATCAGAGTGTGATGGATGCCGTGGAAGGACTGCCTGTGGAGTCTCTGTGGGTGGAGGTTAGGAACAGGAAGAGGTCAATAACTTTGGGTGCTTTTTATAGGCCGCCCAATAGTAACAGGGATGTTGAGGAGCAGATTGAGAAACAGATCCTGGAAAGGTGTAGTAATAACAGAGTTGTCATGATGGGAGATTTTAATTTCCCAAATATTGATTGAAATCTCCTTAGAATAAGAGGTTTAGGTGGGGAGGAGTTTATTAGGTGTGTTCAGGAGGGTTTCTTGACACAATATGTGGATAAGCCTACAAGAGGAGAAGCTATACTTGATTTGGTATTGGGAAATGAACCTGTTCATGTGTCAGATCTCTCAGTGGGAGAACATTTTGGAGATGATCATAATTCTATCTCTTTTACAATAGCATTGGAGAAAGATAGGATCAGACAAGTTAGAGAAGTGTTTAATTGGAGTAAGTGAATTATGAGGCTATCAGGCAGGAAATTGGAGGCTTAAATTGAAAAGAGGTTTTGTCAGGGAAATCTACAGAAGAAATGTTGCAAATTTTAGGGAATATTTGTGTGGAGTTCTGCCTAGCAACATTCCAGTGAGACAGGGAAGTTATGGTAGGTTACAGGAACTGTGGTGTACAAAGGCTGTAACAAATCTAATCAAGAAGAAAAGAAAAGCTTACAAAGGGTTCAGAGAGCTAGGCGATGTTAGAGATTTAGAAGAGTATACAGCTAATAGGAATGATCTTAAGAAAGAAATTAGGAGAGCCAGAAGGGGTCATGAGAAGGCCTTGACATGCAGGATTAAAGAAAACCCCAAGGCATTCTACAAGTATATGAAGAGCAAGAGGATAAGATGGAAAAGAATAAGAGCTATCAAGTGTGACATGGGAAAGTTTGTATGGAACCGGAAGAAATAGCAGAGATACTTAATGAATTCTTCACTTCAGTATTCACTGTGGAAAAGGATGTTGGTGGTTGTAGTGCAAACTTGCAGTGGACTGAAAAGCTTGAGCATATAGATATTGAGAAAAAGAGGATGTATTGGAGCTTTTGAAAAGCATCAAGTTAGATAAGTCACCAAGACCGGATGGGATGTACCCCAGGCTACTGTGGGAGGTGAGGGAGCCACCATTGCTGAGCTCTGGCAATGATCTTTGCATCATCAGTGGAGATGGGAGAGATTTTGGAGGATTGCAGACTCCCTTCCTTTATTCAAGAAAGGGAGTAGAGAACGCTCTGGAAATTATAGACCAGTGAATCTAATCTCAATGGTTGGTAAGTTGATGGAGAAGAACCTGAGAGGCAGGATTTATGAACATTTGGAGAGGTATAATATGATTAAGAATGGTCAGCACGGCTTTGTCAAAGGCAGGCAGTGTATGCCTTGCGAACCTGATTGAATTTTTTGAAGATGTGACTAAACATGTTGATGAAGTAGATGTATATATGGACTTCAGCAAGGCATTTGAAAAGGTGCCCCATGCAAGGCTTATTGAGAAAGTGAGGGGCATGGGACCCAAGGGGACATTGCTTTGTGGATCCAGAATTGGCTTGCCCACAGAAGGCAAAGAGTGGTTATAGATGGGTCTTTTTCTGCATGGAGGTTGGTCACCAGTGAAGTACCTCAGGGATCTGTTCTGGGACCCTTACTCTGTGATTTTTATAAATGACCTGGATGAAGAAGTGGAAGGATGGATTGGTAAGTTTGCTAATGACACAAAGGTTGAAGGTGTTGTGGATAGTGTGGAGGGACGTCAGAAGTTGCAGCGAGACATTGATAGGATGCAAGAATGGGTGGAGAAGTGGCAGATGGAGTTCAACCCAGATTAAGTGTGGTTTGTTTTGGCAGATCAAATAGGACAGCAGAATATAATATTAACGGTAGGAATCTTGGCAATGTGGAAGATCAGAAGGATCTTGGAGTCCGAGTTCTTAGGACACTCAAAGCAGTTGCGCAGGTTGAAACTGTGGTTAAGAAGGCGTATGATATACTGGCCTTCATCAATTGAGGAATTGAGTTTAGGAGTCGAGAGATAATGTTGCAGCTATATAGGAACCTGGTCAGACCCCACTTGAAGTACAATGCTCAGTTCTGATTGCCTCATTACAGGAAGGATTTCTATTCAAGGCTCAGCAATTTTATTTCTTGTCTCCCTCAGTAATCTGGGAAATTGTCTACCTTAGTGCTTTTTAGTTCATCTAACACTTCCTCCCTCTAAATGATGACTTGTTCTAAAGGGTTTATAAGCCCCTACGAGACACTATTAATAGATGTGTCCCTCTCCTTTGTGAACATCGATGCATTAAGGACCTTATCTGCTTCCTTTGGTTCTATGCATAATTTCCTTCCTTTGTCCTTGAGTGGACTAACTCTTTCTCTAGCTACCTATTGTTCCTAATAGATGTATAAAATGCCTTGGGATTCTCCTTAATCCTGTGTGCCAAGGATGTTTCTTTTTGCTCTCCTAATTCCCTGGAAGGTAAAGTAAAAAAATTAAAATTTATTTATCAGTCACAAGTAATGTTTACGTTAATACTGCATTGAAGTTACTGTGAAATTGTTTGAGCACTTTTCTACTTTACCTATGTTCAATTCTGCTCACTACACTACTAGGAGGACATGAAGGCTTTGGAGAGAGTACAGAAATGGTTTATCAGGATTTTGTCTGGTATGGAACATACTAGTTATGAGGAGAGATTGAGTAAACTCAATCCCTTGTTCTCCCTGGAAAGATGGAAGCTGAGGAGCTACCTGGTAGAAGTTCATAAAGTTATGAGAGATGCATATCGGGTGAGCTGTTGGAAGCTTTTTCCCAGCGCAGAAATGATTGTTATGAGGGATACAAATTCAAAGTAAGGGGGGCTGCGGCGGGGAGGTTCAGTGGAGTTGGGGAAGTTTTTTAAACAGAGAATGGCAGTGCATTCCAGGCCACGTCAGATAAGGTGGTTGAGACAGATTCGTTAGTGATATTTAAGACTTATCTGGATAGACACGTAGACTAGGAATAGAGGGATACGAGCGATTGGTTGAGTTAGGACAACATGATCGGTGCAAACTTGGAGGGCCAAAAGGCCTATTTCTGTGCTGTACTGTTACTAAGTTTTTGATCTTAATATCAACAATTTTGATGGGAACATGTTTGTGGGGAGGAGCTATGATTGGGAAAATTTGCAGATGACACAAAGATTAGCCATGTAGCGAATAATGTAGAATTTAGCTAAATTCTACAGAACTTCATCAATAGCTTGGTGGAGTAGGTGATAACCTGAGAGATGGATTTTAATATAGAAAGTGTGAGTATTTAGCATACTCTGGGATACATAATAAATGTGCAAATATTAAGAAGAGTACATGATGTGAGAGAGCTTGGTATGCAAGTACACAGGTCCCTAAGAGCAGCAGTTCAAGTAGACAAGGTTGTAAAGTAGGCATGTGAAGTGCTCTCTTTCAATGGCAGAGGTATGAATATGAAAGTAAGGTTATAATGATGGAATTGTATCAAACACTAATGAGGCCACAATTAAATACTGCATGCAGTTCTGCAATGCAGAGGAGGTTTACAAGAATATTGCCAAGTGCAATTGGAAAATCATCTTCAGAGCATCTGCCATTCCTTCCCTGAACCTCAGTAAATTTGAAAGCAATCCAATTAGGAGGAGAACAAAGAGCAAAGAAAATTACAGCACAGGAACAGGCCCCTCAGCCCTCCAAGTCTACACCGACCATGTTGCCCGACTTAACTAAAACCCCCTACCCTTTCAGGGACCATATCCCTCTATTCCCATCCTATTCATGTACTTGTTAAGGCACCCCTTAAAAGTCACTACCATATCTGCTTCTACTACTTCCCTGGCAACAGGCACCCATTACTGTTTGTCTAAAAATCAGCCTCATACATTTCCTATAAACCTTACCTCTTGCACCTTACAGCTCTGTCCCCCTATAATTGACTTTCATACCCTGTGAAAAAGTTTCTGACTATCCACTCTGTCCATGCCTCTTATAATTTTGTAAACTTATTTCAAGTCTCCCCTCAAGCTCTGACATTCCAGTGAGAACAAACCAAGTTTATGCAACCTGTCCTCATAGCTAATGCCTTCCATGCCAGGCAACATCCTGGTAAATCTTTTCTATACTGCCTCCACATCCTTCTGATAGTATGGCGAGCAGAATTAAACACTATATTCCAAGTACGGCCTAACTTAGGTTCTATAAAGCTGCAACATGACTTGCCAATTTTTAAATTCAGTGCCCTGGCCGATGAAGGCAAACATGCCTTCAGATTTCTTGATTACCTTTTCACCTACGTTGCCACTTTCAGTGACCTGTGTGCCTGTACGCTCAGGTCTCTTTGCCTATCAATACTCTTCAGGGTTCTGCCATTTACTGTATATTTCCTTTCTGTATTAAACTTTCCAAAATGCATTACCTCATATTTGTCCAAATTAAACTCCATCTGCCATCTCTCTGCCCAAGTCTCCAACTAATCTATATCCTGCTGTATCTCCTGATGATCCTCCTTGCGATCCGCAAATCTACCAATCTTTGTGTTGACTGCAAACTTACTAATCAAACCAGTTACATTTTTCTCCAGATCATTTATATACATTTACCAAGAAAGTGGATGAAGGGAAGGCAGTGGATGGACTTCAGAAAGTTCTTTGACAATGTCCTTCCTAACTAAGTTAGTTAGGAAGGTTTTGTCGCTAGGTATACATGGAGAGGTAGTAAATTGGATTAGACATTGGATCAGTGGAAGAAGCCAGAGAGTGATATTAGAGGATTGTTTCTCTGTGTGGAGGCCTGTGACTAGTGGTGTGCCATAGGGATAGTGCTGGGTCCATTGTTGGTTATCATCTATATCAGTGATCAGGATGATAATGTGGTAAACTGGATCAGCAAATTTGCTGATGATACAAAGTATAGCGTAAAAAAGAAGAACAAAACAGCATGGGAAACAGGCCCAACGAGCCCGTGCCGCCACCCCAATGTTCCCACCTCTACCTGTGATCCCTGTGTATGTTTATAGATCTATGGATTAAAAACCAAATTTGAGATAATTTAGGGAGAATTTGTTTTGTCAATTAGCCTAAGAGCACATCTTTGGGATGTGGGAGGAAACCGGAGCACCCGGAGAAAACCCACGCAAGCACGGGGAGAATGCGCAAACTCCCACAGACACAGGCCCAAACCCATGTATCTGCACAGCACAGCGATAGTCACTGAGCTGTCGTGTTGCCCATCAAATGGTCCAGGTCAAGCGTACACTAACGACGTGAAGCAGTAGGATACTCTCAAAAAAAAAAATACAAGAGCAGCCCTCTCATGACCCATCGTGTGTATGAACCTTGTTAGACAACAAGGTGGACCAAAGCACCTGTAGGATAAAAACAAGTACATCAATATCATCATCTATTTACACACTTCCCAGGGACTCCCTAGGCTCATGATTCCTATTTTAAATTAGTTTTCTATACCCCTCCATTCCCATTCTGTTCATGTGCCCATCTAAGTATTTCTTAAATAACTCCAGAGTGCCTGCCTGCACCACTTTACTTGGCAGCGCATTCCATACCCCCACCACCCACTGTGTGAAAAAACTTCCTCTAATTATACCTTACCCCTCCTCACCCTAAGCTCGTGATCCCTCATGCTATTCGAGTCCATCCTAAGAAAAAGCTTAACCCTGTTTACTCTATCTATACCCCTCATAATTTTGTACACCTCTATCAGATCTCCTCTAAGTCTACGTCTTTCTAAGGAAAACAGCCCCAATTTGCCTAACTTCTCGTAACTCAGACTTTCCATACCAGGCAGCATCCTGGTAAATCTCTTCTGCACTCTCTCCAGAGTCTCCGCGTCCTTCTGGTAGTAAGGCGACCAGAACTGGACGCAGTATTCCAAATGAGGTCTAACCAACGTTCTATACAACTGCAACATTAAAGGCCAGGGTATTCTATACCCCTTCCTACAAAGGCTAGCATACTATATGCTTTCTTCACAACTTTCTCTACCTGCTGTACCACCTTCAGAGACTTGTTCACTTGCACCCCCAGGTCCCTCTGCATTTCTATACTCTTTAATAGGTCTATCCTTTATCATACACCTCCTCGCTACATTCTTTCTCCCGAAATGCATCACCTCGCATTTATCAGGATTGAATTCCATCTGCCATCTATCTGCCCAAGCTACCAGTCTATCTATGTCCTGCTGCACCGCCTGACAATGCTTCTCACTATCCGTAAGTCCAGCCATCTTTGTATTGTCTGCAAACTTGCTGATCACTCCACTTACCCCCTCTTCCAAGTCATTTATATATATTACAGATAGAAGAGGTCCCAGTACAGAGCCCTGTGGCACACCACTAGTGACTGACCTCCAGCCATAAAAACACCCTTCCACTATTACTCTCTGTCTCCTATTACTAAGCCAGTTACTTATCCATCTAGCTACCTGTCATTGTATCCCATGAGCCTTGACCTCAACTAACCTCCCATGAGGGACTTTGTCAAATGCCTTAATGAAATCCATATAGACGACATCAACGGCTCGCCCTTCGCCTACCGTTTTCGTCACCTCCCCAAAAAATTCTACCAGATTTGGCATGACCTCCCTTTAACAAAGCCATGCTGTGTATCTCTAATCAGAATGCGATGCTCTAAGTGTCTTTCCATCCTATCTCTAAGAATCCCCTCCAACAGTTTCCCTACCACTGACGTCAAACTCACCAGCCTATAATTTCCAGGGTTATCCCTACTACCCTTTTTAAACAACGGTACAACATTAGCTATTCTCCAGTCCTCTGGGACCTCACCTGTTCCAAAGAAGAGACAAAAATTTGCGTCAGAGGCCTAGCAATTTCATCTTGCACCTCCCTAAGCAGCCTGGGATAAATGCCATCAGGCCCCAGAGATTTATCAGTTTTAATGCTGCTAGAAGCTCTAATACTTCCTGCCTTGGTATGGATATTTCCCTCAACTGGTCCACAGCTCCCTCAGAGACAGGAGCTGTCAACAACTCCCTCTCCTTTGTGAATACCGACGCAAAATATTCATTCAGGATCTCCGCCATTCCCTCAGGCTCTAAGCACAGTTCCCCTTCTCTGTCCCTAAGAGATCTGATTTTTTCCTCTAACCACTCTTTTATTCCTAACATAAGAGTAAAAAGCCTTTGGCTTTTCCTTAATCCTATCCGCCAAAACTTTTGCCCTTCTAACTCCCTGTTTGAGCTCCCTCCTACTCTCTCTATATTCCTCCAACGCTGTCTCCGTTCCCAGCTGCTTTGACCTATCATACGCCTCTCTTTTCTTCCTAACCAAGTCCTCGATATTGCTAGTGATACACAGCTCTCTAATCCTACCTTTCCCATCTTTCCTCTTAGCCAGCACATATCTATCTTGCAACATTTTCAGTATTCCCTTGAAAGAGTCCCACATGCCTAGCGTGGACTTACCCTTGAACAACCGTTCCCAATCAGTTTCCATAAGTTCCTTGGACAGTGAGGAAAGTTTTCAAAGCTTGCAGAGGGATTTGGGCCAGCCAGAAAAATAGGCTGAAAAATAGCAGATGGAGTTTAATGCAGACAAGTGTGAGGTATTGCACTTTGGAAGGACAAACCAAGGTAGAACATATATGGTATATGGTAGGACGCTGAAGAGTGCAGTAGATCAGAGGGATCTGGGAATACAGATACATAATTTCCTAAAAGTGGTGTCACAGATAGATAGGATCGTAAAGTGCACTTTTGGAACATTGGCCTTTGATTTATAAAGTATCGAGTATGAGAGTTGGAATGTTATGGTGAGGTTCTATAAGATATTGATAAGGCTGAATTTAGAGTATTGTGTTCAGTTTTGATCACCTAATTTACAGGAAGGAGATTAATAAGTTTGGAAGAGTGCAGAGAAGATTTACAAGGATGTTGCCGGGACTTAAACTGAGTTACAGAGAAAGGTTGAATGGGTTAGAACTTTATTCCCTGGAGTGTAGAAGAATGAGGGGAGATTTGGTGGAGATATAAAAAATTATGATGGGTATAGATAGAGTGAATGCAAGCAAGCTTTTACCACTGAAGCTAAGGGAGAAAAGAACTAGAGGACATGGGTTAAGAGTGAAGGGGGAAATGTTTCAAGAGAATATTGGGGAGGGCGTTCTTCACACAGAGAGTGGTAGGAGTGTGGAATGAGCTGTCAGATGAAGTGGTGAAAGCAGACTCACTTTTAACATTTAAGGAAAATTTGGACAGGTACATGAATGAAAGGGGGTGTAGAGGGATATGATCCAGGTGCAGGTCAGTGGGGTTAGGCAGAAAAATGGTTAGGCACAGCCAAGAACGGCCAAAAGGTCTCTTTCTGTGCTAAAGAACAAAGAATAACACAGCACGGGAAACAGGCCCTTTGGCCCCACAACGTGAAGCACTAGGCAACCCTCAAAGCAACATTCAAGAGCAGTCCTCGCACAACCCTTCTGTGTATACCCCTTGTTAGACAATAAGGCAGACCGAATCACCTGTGGATGTAAAAAAAAAAGACATCAATTAAGCATCTTATACAGACATTCACGGAAGATCCCCAGAAGTTCAGACGCAAGATAGGTGAGCCATAAAATATGTTGGATGGCCCATAAGAATCTAATTACCTTTATTTAGAACAATCTTTTGTATCCCTCCATCTCTAGTCTGCTCATGTGCCTATCCAGGTAAGCCTTAAACAGCTGTAGCTTGCCTGCCTCCACCACCCTACTTGGCAGTGCGTTCCAAGCTCCCACAACCCTCTGTGTAAAAAAAAAAACTTCCCCCTAACATCTGAATTATACCTCGCTCCTTTCACCCTAAGCCTGTGGCCCCTTGTGATTTTTTTGTAGCCAACCTGGGAAAAAGCTTACCACTGTTCACTCTATCTGTACCCTTCATAATCTTATATACTTATATTAGATCTCCCCTCATTCTCCGTCTTTCTAAGGAAAACAGCCCCAATTTGCCCAATCTGTCCTCATAGCTAAATCCTTCCATACCAGACAGCATCCTGGTAAACCTCCTCTGCACTGTCTCCAGGGTCTCCACTTCCTTCCAACAGTACAGCGCCCAGAACTGGACGCAGTACTCCAAATGCAGTCTAACCAATGTGCTATACAACTGCGACATTAGATGCCAGCTTTTATACTCTATGCTGCAATGTTCTATGGTCCTAAAGGAAATAGGAATGCCCCCAGTAATTATAGGCCAATTAGTCTTACTTTGGTGGTCAGTAAGTTAATGGAAAGAGTCCTGAGGGATAGGGTTTATAACCATTTGGAAAGATGCAGCTTAATCCGGGATAGTCAGCACGGTTTTGTGAGGGGTAAATCCTGCCTCACAAATTTGATTGAAGTTTTTGAGGAAGTAACTAAGTGTGTAGACGAAGATAGAGCAGTTGATATCATATACGTGGATTTTAATAAGGCTTTTGATAAGGTTTCCCAAGGTAAGCTCATGAAGAAAGTAAGGAGACGTGGGATAGAAGGAAATTTGACTGATTGATAAGTAAAATCCTGTCTCATAAGAAATAGAGGGTAGTGGTGGAGGGAAAACTTTCAGACTGGAGGCCAGCTACCAGCGGTGTACCACAGGGATCAGTGCTGGGTCCTCTGCTATTTGTGATTTTTATCAATGACTTGGAAGAGGGGACTGAAGGGGACTAAATTTGCTGATGATACTAAGATTGGTGAAGTAGTGGATGAGGTGGAGGGCTCTTGTAGGCTGCAAAGAGACTTTGATAGGATGCAAAGCTGAGCTGAGAAGTAGCAGATGGAGTTTAACCCTGACAAATGCGAGGTAATTCATTTTGGTAGGACAAACTTGAATGCAGATTATAGGGTCAATGGCAGGGTTCTGAGGAATGTGGAAGAACAGAGAGATCCTGGGCTTCATATCCACAGATCTCTGAAAGTTGCCACTCAAGTGGATAGAGCTGTGAAGAAGGCTTTTCGTGTGTTAGCATTTATTAACAAGGAATTTGAGTTTGAGTCATAGAACATTAGAACATAGAACATTACAGCGCAGAACAGGCCCTTCAGCCTTTGATTTGCGCCAACCAATTAAGAAAAAGCAATGACCCTCTAACCTAAACCATTCCCTTTTCATCCATAAACTTATCTACTAACCTCTTAAACGCCACCAAACTTGGCGCATCTACAACTGCAGCAGGCAGGGCATTCCATACCCTTACCACCCTCTGGGTAAAGAACCTACCTCTGACATCCGTCCTATAACTACCACCCCTTAATTTAAAGCTATGTCCCCTCGTGCTAGCTTTCTCCATCCTAGGAAAAAGGCTATCACTGTCCACCCTATCTAAACCTCTAATCATCTTATATGTTTCAATAAAGTCTCCTCTTAGCCGCCTTCTTTCTAACGAAAACAACCTCAAATCCCTCAGCCTCTCTTCATAAGACCTGCCCTCCATACCAGGCAACATCCTGGTAAACCTCCTCTGTACCCTCTCCAATGCCTCCACATCTTTCTTATAATGCGGGGACCAGAACTGCACACAATACTCCAAGTGCGGCCGCAGTAGAGTTTTGTACAGTTGCAACATGACGTTGCGGCTCCGAAATTCAATCCCCCTACCAATAAAAGCTAAGACTCCGTATGCCTTCTTAACAACCTTATCGACTTGATTGCCAACTTTCAGGGATTTATACACATATACACCTAGATCCCTCTGTTCTTCAACACTATTAAGAGTCCTACCATTAGCCCTATACTCTACACATTTGTTATTCCTGCCAAAGCCTCATTTGTAACCTCATTTCCTCATTTGTAACCTCACACTTTTCCGCATTAAACTCCATTTGCCACCTCTCGGCCCAGCTCTGCAACTTGCCCAAATCTCTCTGCAAACTATAACACCCCTCTTCACTATCTACCACTCCTCCAACTTTGGTGTCATCCGCAAATTTACTAATCCATCCTTCGATACCCTCATCCAGATCATTTATAAAAATTACAAACAGCAGGGGCCCCAAAACAGATCCCTGAGGTACACCACTTGTAACTGAACTCCATGATGAAAAATTTCCACCAACCACCACCCTCTGTCTTCTATTAGCTAGCCAATTCCTAATCCAATTAGCTAAATCACCCTCAATCCCATACATCTGCATTTTCTGCAGAAGCCTTCCATGGGGAACCTTATCGAACGCCTTACTAAAGTCCATATATACCACGTCAACTGCCTTACCCCATCCACCTCTTTAGTCACTTTTTCAAAAAACTCAATAAGGTTAGTAAGGCACGACCTACCCTTCACAAAACCATGCTGACTATCCCCAATCAATTCATTTCTCTCTAAAAAACTATAAATCCTATCCCTAATAATTCTCTCCAATACTTTGCCCACAACAGAAGTAAGACTCACCGGCCTATAATTCCCTGGAAAGTCTCTCTTCCCCTTCTTGAACAATGGGACCACGTTCGCTATCCTCTAGTCTTCCGGCACTATACCTGTAACCAACGATGACCTGAAGATCAGAGCCAGAGGCTCTGCAATCTCCTCTCTCGCCTTCCAGAGAATCCTAGGGTAAATCCCGTCCGGCCCAGGGGACTTATCTAACTTCAAACCCTCAAGAATATCTAGCACATCATCCTTATCTACTTCAATACTTTCCAGTTTACAACCCTGTATCCCAGTGTTCTCCACAACTACATTTACATTTCCCTGCGTGAATACCGAAGAGAAATATTTGTTCAGTGCCTCTCCAATCTCTTCAGGCTCCACGCACAACTTAGCCCTGCTGTCTCTGACTGGCCCTAATCTTGCCCTAACCAATCTTCTATTCTTAACATACCTAAAGAAAGCTTTAGGATTCTCCTTGATCCTATCAGCCAAAGACTTCTCGTATCCTCTTTTAGCTCTTCTCAACTCACTCTTTAGCTTCCTCCTGGCTAATCTATAGCTTTCCAGTGCACTAACTGAGCCTTCAAGCCTCATCCTGACATAAGCCTCCTTTTCCTTCTTAACCAGCAAATCAACTTTTTTCGTACACCAAGGCTCTCTTACTCGACCATTTCCTCCCTGCCTGACAGGGACATACTTATCAAGGACTCGCAGCAGCTGCCCCTTGAATAAGCACCACATTCCAGATGTTCCCAGTCCCTGTAGTTTCCTAGTCCAATCTATGCACCCTAATTCTCTCCTGATGGCCTCATAATTACCCTTCCCCCAGCTATAAATACTGCCCCCAGCTTCATGCCTATCCCTATCCATCACTAAGGTGAACGTAACCGAATGGTGGTCACTATCACCAAAATGTTCACCAACCTCCAAGCCTAACACCTGGTCTGGCTCATTGCCCAGCACCAAATCCAATGTAGCCTTACCTCTAGTTGGCCTATCTACATACTGAGTCAAAAAACCTTCCTGCACACTTTGTATAAAAACTGACCCCTCTAACGAGCTGGAGCTATTCCAATCAATATTAGTAAAGTTAAAGTCCCCCCATAACAATTACCCTATTACTTTCAGTCCTGTCCAGGATCGACTTTGCAATCCTTTCCTCTACCTCTCTAGAACTTTTAGGAGGTCTTAAAAGACTCCCAACAGGGTGACCTCTCCTCTCCTATTTCTAATCTCAGCTCATACTACCTCAACAGGCAAGTCCTCATCAAACTTCCTTTCTGTCACCGTGATACAGTCTTTGACTAATAATGCCACTCCTCCCCCCCCTTCTACCTCCTTCTCTACTCTGACTGAAGCATTTGAACCCCGGAACCTGCAACAACTATTCCTGTCCCTGCTCTATCCATGTCTCTGAAATGGCCACAACATCGAAGTTCCAGGTACTGGTCCAAGCTGCAAGTTCCTCCACCTTATTGCAAATACTTCTTGCATTAAAGTATATGCATTTCAAACCATGCCCTACTCCACCCGTGCGCTGCTGTGCTTTACAGTTCCCGTCTATGACCCCCCTATTCTTGTCCCTCTTAACATCCAAGCTACTCAGGATTCGTCCTCGTCCTCGTCCTCGTCCTCGTCCCCCGAACCAGTTTAAACCCCGCTGCATAGCCTTTGCAAATTTTCCCCCCAAGATATTGGTTCCCCTCTGGTTCAGGTGTAGACCATCTCTCTTGCAGAGGTCCCACCTACCCCAGAATGAGCCCCAATTGTTCAAGAACCTGAACCCCTCCCTCCTGCACCTCTCCTATCTGTCCCCCTAACTATGGAGTCTCTTATTTCCCCTACCCACCTGAGCATTCACAGCAGGCTCACCTCCAGAGACCTGCTCCCTTTGGCTATCTCCAGTTGATTCTTCCTTAACTGTAGCCTCCAGGACAGAAAACTTATTTTGGAGGGGAACAGCCCCGGGGGATTGTCTCCCCGATTGTTTCTTACCCCGCTTCCTAATAGTTACCCACAAATCTCTTTTAGGAGTGACTATCTCTTTGTAACTACTGTCAATATCCGCCTCAACCTCCCGAATTATCCGGAGTTCCTCTAATTCCAGCTCCAGCTCCTTAACACAATCCTCAAGGAGCTGCAAATGTGCACACTTCCTGCAGGTATAATCAGCAGGAACACTACTGGTGTCCCTCACCTCGTGCATACCACAGGAGGTACAACGTACTGCCTGCACTGCCATCCCTGATACTTTAATTTCTAGGAGAGAGAAAAAAAACTTCCCACACACTTTTATTATTAGGTTAGAGGAGGGGGGAGGGTGGGATACTTTACCTGTGTAGAGTATCGGATTTCCTCTCTGTACCAATTTATAGAACTCAGTAAGAATTTAGCAATACCAATTTTAAATCCAACCGATTTATTTGATAGTAAAATTGCGAGCTTTCGACACTATCAAATAAATCAGTTGGATTTAAAATTGGTGTTGCTAAATTCTTACTGAGTTCTTACTACCCCAGTCCAACGCCAGCATCTCTACACCAATTTATAGAGTCAGAGAGAGAAACTACAACTAGCGGTAAGCCTCCTAATGACAACTTCCGGTTTCCAGTTAGTTTAAAAAAAAGGCAAAAAACTACCATGCTCGCTGCTTTAACCAAAAAGAAAAAGTTAAAAATTATCTTAAACTCTAACTTTACACTCTCCTAAATCGCTGCCTCTCCGTGCTACTCCACAGGAACAATCATGAGGTTATGCTGCAACTGTACAGGACCTTGGTGAGACCACATTTGGAATAATGTGTGCAGTTCTGGTTACCTCACTATAAGAAGGATGTGGAAGCGTTGGAGAGAGTGCAGAGGAGATTTACCAGGATGCTACCTGGTTTTGAAGGTAGATCTCTATGAGGAAAGGTTGAGGGAGCTGAGAATTTTCTCTTCAGAGTGGAATAGGATGAGAGGCGACTTAATAGAGGTTTATAAGATGATGAGGAGGATAGATAGAGTAGATATGCAGAGACTATTTCCTTGGGTGGTGTAGCTGATACTAAGGGGCATAACTATTAAGTTCATGGTGGGAGATACAGGAGGGATGTCTGAGGTAGATTCTTTAGTCAGAGAGTGGTTGGGGTGTTGAATGCACTGCCTGCTGTGATGGTGGAGTCAGACACTTTAGAAGCTTTCAAGCGGTTATTGGATAGGCACGTGGGATAGCTTGATCTTGTGTTCGGACATAGCTCGGCACAACATCGAGGGCTGAAGGGCCTGTACTGTGCTGTACTGTTCTAAGTTCTATTTGTTCTATTAACCTGGTGTTGTGGGACGACTTAAAGTCCAACAAGTTTATTTGGAATCAGGAGCTTTCGGAGCACTGCTCCTTCATCAGATGAATCACCAGTCTCCAGTCACTGAAACAACTTTCTATCATCACCTGTTGTGTCCTATTATTAAGTCAGCTTTGGATCCATTTCACTAAGTTTTCCTGAATTCCACGTGCTTCAATTTTCTCAATTAGTCTCCCACTTGGGACCTTGTCAAAGGCTTTGCGAAAACCCTCAAACTACATCAACAGCACTTCCCGCATCCATACACTCGATCACATTTTCAAAAAATTCTATCAAAGCCATGCTGACTATCCCTTTTCAATCTATGTCTTTCCAACTGGACATTAATTTTCTTCTTCAACATTTTCTCCAATAGGTTTCCTACCATAGGTCTGAGACTCATTAGTCTGTAATTTCCTGATTCATTTTTTCCTGGAAATGTAGAATCACTTTGACTGTCCTCCAGTCCCCTGGCATTTTTGCCATGGCCAGAGAGGAATTAAAAATTCACGTCAGAGCCCTGCAATTTCCTGTCTTGCCTCCCACAGCTTGTCCATTTTTAAGTCTGTCAGAACCATCAATACCTCTTTTTCTCTGTCAAACTGTGTAAATTCCTCATAGCCTCTTTTCCTCAATTTTATCCTATGTTTTCCTTTTCTTGAATGAAATATTCATTTATCCTTGTGGTGTCATGCAGTTTGACATGTAGATTAGCCCTTGGCCTCTAATGGGTCCTGTTCTTTCCCTGGTTTAACCTCTTACCATTAATGTTTTTATAAAATATCTTACAATTTTCCCCAGTCCTATTTTCAAGTCCTTTTTCATGCTGCCTTTTTGCTCTTCTAATTGCCTTCTTAAATTCCCTCTTTCACTTCGTGTATTCCTCTTGTGTCTTAGCTGAATTGCTCCCTTTTCACTTACTAAAAACCTTTCTCTTTTTCCTTACCAGTCATGAATTGTCCTAGACATCCTGAACTTATTGCTGCTACATTTCTCCCTAAGAGATCTGCACAGTCCCATTTTTATATCCTTCAATGCTCCACTGTAGACTTTCCCACAAGGAACTGTTCCCAATCAACTTTGGTCAGCAGATCCTGCGTTATTTTAATAAAATCTGTCTTCCCCCAGTGTAAATTCATCTTTTTCAGGCCATCTTTCTCCCTATCTATAACAAACTGGAATCGTAGAAATCTCAGAGTCACAGAATATAGTGCAGAAGAGACCCTTCTGGCTATTGCGTCTGCACTGCTGAAGAAATGTCCTGATCTGCCCACCTAAACCCTCTTGCCAGTATTTGGCCCATAGCCTTTAATGCCAAGTACTCATCCAGGTACTTTTTAAATATGTGAAGAATATGAGACATCCTGTCTATTTAAAGAATGAGAGACATTCTCATCTCCACCACCCACTCAGTGCATTCCAGACCATCATCAACCTCCTTAGTAAAAACGTTTTTCGTCAAATCCCCCCCCTCAAACTTCCCACCACTCACTTTTAACTTGTGTCATCTTGTAGCTGATCCTTTAACTAAGGGAGCAGCTGCTCCCTATGTATCCTGTCCATGTCCCTCATAATTTTAAACACCCAAATCAGGTCGCTCTTCAGCCTTCTCTGGTCCATTGAAAACAACACAAGCCTATGCAACTTTTATAATTTAAATGTTCCATCCCAGGCAGCATCCTGGCAAACCACCTCTGTATCCCCTCCATTGCATTCACATCCTTCCTATAATGTGATGACCAGAACTGCACACAATGGCCTCATTGAAATTCTGATCAACTCAAAGAGAACAAAGAAAATTACAGCACAGGAACAAGCACTTCAGCCCTCCAAACCTGCACTGAACACCCTACCTGACTTAACTAAAACCCTCTACCCTTCTAGAGATCATATCCCTCTATTCCCTTCCTATTCATATATTTGTCAAGATGCCATTTAAAAGTCACTATTGTATTCACTTCCACTACCCTCACTCCGGCAAAGAGTTGCAGGCATCCACCCTCTATGTTTAAAATAAAATCTGCCTTGTACATCTCCTTTCAACCTTGCCTCCTGTACCTTAAACCTGTGTCCCCTAATAATTGACTTTTCTACCTGGGAAAAAGTTTCTGACTATCCACTCTGTCCATGCCTCTCACAATCTTGTAGACTTCTATCAGGTCGCCCCTCAACCTCCGTCATTCCAGTGAGAACAAATCCAACCTCTTCTCATAACTGATGTCCTCCATACCAGGTAACATCCTGGTAAATCTTTTCTGTACCCTCTCCAAAGCCTCCACATCCTTCTGGTAGTGTGGCAAATAGAATTGAACTCTATATTCCAAGTGCAGCCTAACTACGGTTCGCAACATAACTTGTCAATTTTTAAACTTATTCCCCTGGCCGATGAAGGTAAGCATGCCGTATATCTTCTTGACTACCTTCTCCACTTGCAGTGACCTGTGTACCTATACACTCAGTCCCTTTGCCTATCAATACTCCTAAGGGTTTTGCCATTTGCTGTATATTTCCTATTTGGATTAGACTTTCCAAAATGCATTACCTCACATTTGTCCAGATTGAGTTCTATCTGCTACCTTTCCGCTCAAGTCTCCAACCGATCTATATCCTATTCCATCTGCCACCTCTTCGCTCAAGTCTCCAATTGATATATGTCCTCCATCATCACTTCTGGATAAAAGCAAATTACTGTGGATGCTGGAATCTGAAATCAAAAGAGAAAATGCTGGAAAATCTCAGGCCTAGCAACATCTGTGAGGAGAGAAAAGGGCTGACGTTTTGAGTCCAGAAGATGCTTTGACAAAAGGTAGCCTGGACTTGAAATGTCAGCTCTTTTTAGGTGGAGGCCTGTAAACACTCCCAGTAATGTGGCTGCCTCCTTTATATTCTTAAGTTCTACCTACACAGCTCGTTGTCTGTATGGAGTTTGCATATTCTCCCTGTACCTGCATGGGTTTTCTCCAGGTGTTCTCACACCTGGAGAAAAGATGTGCAGATTAGGATGATTGGCTAAGTTAACCCTAGTATCAGGAGGATTAGCAGGGTAAATACGAGGGAGCAGAAATATGGTCTGAGTGGGATTAAAACAGACAGTGAAACCTTCTGTAAGTATGTAAAGAGGAAGAAAGAAGCTGAAGTGAATATTGGTTTCTTGGAAGATGAGGCTGGGGGATTAATAGTGGGGAGCGCAGAAATAGTTGAGACACCAAATCAATATTTTGCCTCAGTTTGCATGGTGGGGAACATGAGTACCATCCCAATTGTAATGGAATGTCGATGACATTGATGTATTTGTTTTATCCTACAGGTACTTCGGTCCGCCTTGTCTAACAAGGGGCATACGTGCAATAGGTCGTGAGAGGGCTGCTCTTAGATTTTGAGAGTAGCCTAGTGCTTCATGTTGTTAGTGTACGCTTGACCTGGAACAGTTGATGGGCAACATAACATCTCAGTGACTGTTGCTGTGCTGTGCAGATACATGGATTTGGGCCTGCGTCTGTGGAGTTTGTGCATTCTCCCCGTGCTTGCGTGGGTTTTCTCTGGGTGCTCCAGTTTCCTTCCACATCCCAAAGATGTGCTCTTAGGCTGATTGGCAGAACAAATTCTCTCTAAATTGTCTCAAATTTGGTTTTAGTTCATTGATCTATAAACATAGACAGGGATGACAGGGATCATGGGTAGAAGTGGGAACATCGGGGTGGCAGCGCGGGCTTGTTGGGCCGAAGGACCTGTTTCCCGTGCTGTTTTGTTCTTTGTTCTTTGAAAATGCAGAGGTTATAGAGAGGGAGGAGGAAATAAAACTACTTAGCACACTTGGGATTGTAGGCAACCAAGTCCCCAGGTCTTGATGGCCTGCATCCTAGGGTCTTAAAGGAAATAGTATTGGAAATAGTGGATCTGTTGGTTTCAGTATTCTGAAATTCTTTGGATGCAGGAAACATTCCAGTGAATTGGAAAAATGCTAATTCAGAAAGGGAGGGAGCAAAATGTAGGAAACTATAGGCCAATTAGTTTAACATCTGTTGTTGGGAAATTCTTAAAATCCATTATAACTGAAGTAATAACAGGATATTTAGAAAGTCAAAATATATTTCAGATCAGTTTGGTTTTATGAAGAGTAAATCATGTTTGACTAATTTGCTGGAGTTTTTCAAAGATGTAACAAGTGAGGTGGAAATTGGGGGTCTGGTGGATGTAGTATATCTGGAAGTCCAAGGCATTAGATAAGGTATCATACAATGTTGGTTTACATGGGAGCAGGGGAAATTTAATAGTTTAAACAGTGTATTAGCCAATCAATAAAAAACAGAGAGCCGGAATAAATGGGTCTCATTTTGATTGGTGACATTCATCTAGTAAGTCACTCCAGGGTTTGGTCATTGGGCCTCAACTATTTACCATTTATGTGAATGACTTGGACATGGGGATATTAGGTACCATAGCCAAATTTGCAGATGACACTAAAATAGGTGGGATAATAAGTTGCAGTAATGAAGTAGAAATTTACAAATGTTGTGAATAGGGCAAAAGTTGGCAGATGGAGTTTAATGTGGGAAGTATGAAGGTTATTTTGGTAGGGAAAACACGACAAATTATTTAAATGGACAAAAACTATGGAATGCTTTGGTGCAGAGGGATCTGAGTGTCCTTGTGCATCAATCACAGAAAGCTAGTATACAGACCCAGCAGGTAATAAAGGTGGCAAATGAAATCTTGGTATTTATTGCTAAAAGTATAGAATATAAACGTAATGATGTGTGTGGCCACTGTCCAGAGCATTATTGAAACCGTATTTGGAATTAACTGAGAAATGTAGTTGCATTAGAGGTGGTTCAGAGAAGGTTGAATAGATTGCTTCCAGAAATGAGGGATTTGTCTCTCAAAGAGATTGGGCGATTTAGGCCTTCACTGCTTGGAGCTCAGAAGAATGAGACAAGATCTTGAGCAACGACGGATGTTGAAGGGCGACCTGATAGAAATATACAGGATTATAAGAGGCATGGACAGAATGGTAGCTGGAAACGTCTTCCCAGGTGGAAGAGTCAATTACGAGGGGGCGAGGGGCAAGGTTAAAAGAAGATATGAGGCAGGTTTTTTTACATAGAGGGTGGTGGGTGCCTGGAACTTACTGCTGGTGGAGGTAATGAAAACAGATACAATAGCGACTTTTAAGGGGTGTCTTGACAAATACATAAATAGAATGAGAATGGAAGGATACGGTCCTTGGAGGGTAGAGGGTTTTAGTTAAGTCGGGCAGCGTTGTTGGTGTAGGCTTGGAGGCCCGAATGGCCTGTTCCTATGCTGCAATTTTCTTTCTTTGTTTTTCTTCTTTGTGTCTAGTTGAGGTGTGCAAGATGATGAGAGGAATTGACAAAGTAGATGTGGAGAAGATGTTTCCCCTTGTCGGACAGTCTAGAACAACTGGTCACAGTTTTAGGATAATGGGTGGTAAATTTAAAGCTAATGACTTCTCTTAAGGGTTGTGAGTGTGGAATTAAATACCTCAGCGTTATGGATGCCGGGAGATTAAGAAAGCATGGATGAATTTTTAATTAGTATAGAGTTGAAGAACTATGGTAAACGGGTAGGAGTTGAGGTTGAGATGAGATCAACCATGATCATATTGAATGGTGGAGCAGGCTCAAGGGGCTAAATTGCCTACTCCTCCCCTTGTTCTTGTGTTCTCATGTTCACTGCACGAGAATTTGAGTTTGTTGCCAGATCACACATGGAGTATTGCATGCAGTTTTTTCCCTTCCTACCTGAGAAAGGGTGTATTTCCCTTAGAGGGAGTGTGGCAAAGGTTTACTATGTTGATATTGTGGTTGGCAGGTCTGTCTTATGAGGAGAGATTGGTTCCACTGGGCCTATATTCGCTAGAGTCTGGAAGGATGAAATTGAATTAAATATTTAAAATTCTAACAGGCTTGATAGATGAAATGCAGAAGAAAATTTTTTTCCTGGTTGGCAAGTCTAGAACCTGGGGACACAGTCTCAGGATATGAGATAGACAATTTAGGACTGAGATGAGGAAAAATCTCTTCATTCAAAGAGTATGGTGGGTGCCTGGAACTCGCTGCCAGGGGAGGTAATGGAGCAGATATGACAGTGACTTTTAAGGGACATCTTGACAAAGATCCTACAAGGCTAATGGGATACAAAGACAGGTAGCTAGATGGATAAGTAACTGGCTTGGTAATAGAAGACAGACAGTAATAGTGGAAGGGTGTTTTTCTAGCTGGAGTTCAGTCACTAGTGGTGTGCCGCAGGGCTCGGTACTGGGACCTCTTCTATCTGTAATATATATAAATGACTTGGAAGAGGGAGTAAGTGGAGTGATCAGCAAGTTTGCAGACGACACAAAGATGGCTGGACTTGCGGATAGTGAGGAGCATTGTCAGGCGATGCAGCAGGACATAGACTGGTAGCTTGGGCAGATAGATGGCAGATAGAATTCAATCCTGATAAATGCAAGGTGATGCATTTCGGGAGAAAGAATGTAGGGGGGAGATATATGATAAAGGGTAGACCTATTAAGAGTATAGAAACACAGAGGGACTTGGGGGTGCAGGTGCACAAGTCTCTGAAGGTGGCAGAGCAAATGGAGAAGGTTGTGAAGAAAGCATATAGTATGTTTATAGGAAGGGATATAGAATACAAGAGCTGGCCTTTAATGTTGCAGTAATGTAAAACGTTGGTTAGATCTCATTTGGAATACTGCATCCAGTTCTGGTCACCTTACTACCGGAAGGATGTAGAGACTCTGGAGAGAGTGCAGAGGAGGTTTACCAGAATGCTGCCTGGTATGGAAGGTCTGAGTTACGAGGAGAAGTTAGGCAATTTGGGGCTGTTTTCCTTAGAAAGACATAGACTTAGAGGAGATCTAATAGAGGTGTACAAGATTGAGAGGTATAGATAGATTAAACAGGGTTAAGCTTTTTCCTAGGATGGACTCAAATAGCACGAGGGCTTAGGGTGAGGGGGGTAAGGTATAATTTGGATGCTAGAGGGAGTTTTTTCACACAGAGGGTGGTGGGGGTATGAAACATGCTGCCAAGTAAAAATGGTGGAGGCAGGTACTCTGGAGTTATTTAAGAAATACTTAGATGGGCACATGAACAGAATGGGAATGGAAGGGTGTAGAAAACTGATTTTAAAATAGGGATCATGAGCCTTGGGAAGTGTGTAAATAGATGATGATATTTGATGTATTTGTTTTTATCCTACAGGTGCTTTGGTCCGCCTTGTTGCCTAACAAGGGGCATACACGCAATGGATCGTGAGAGGGCTGCTCTTGGATTTTTTGAGTGTATCGTAGTGCTTCACGTCATTAGCGTACGCTTGACCTGGACCATTTGATGGGCAGCACGACAGCTCAGTGACTATTGTTATGCTGTGCAGATACATGGATTTGGGCCTGTGTCTGTGGGAGTTTGCGCATTCTCCCCGTGCTTGCGTGGGTTTTCTCTGGGTGCTCTGGTTTTCTCCCACATCCCAAAGATGTGCTCTTAGGCTAATTGGCAGAACAAATGCTCCCTAAATTGTCTCAAATTTGGTTTCAATTCATAGATCTATAAACATAGATGGCGATCACGGGTAGAAATGGAAACATTGAGGTGGCGGCGTGGGCTCATTGGGCCGAAGGGCCTGTTTCCTGTGCTGTTTTGTTCTTTATTCTTTGTTCTACGAATAGGATGGGAACGGAGGGATACGATCTCCGGAAGAGTGGAGCGGTTTTAGTTCAGTCGGGCAGTATGGTTAGTGTAGGCCTGAATGGTAGAAGCGCCTATTCCTGTGCTGTAATTCCCGTGTTCTTTGGGAGTGAACCTGCAGGATTCTCTGCTGCAGAAGGCTGTGGAGGCCAAGTCATTGAATGTATTGGGGAAAAAAAAGCTAAATAATCTTTTTGCTTTTCATGGCACTGGGGAGAAAACGAGACTCTGGTGTTGAGATAGCAGATAAGCCATGATCATATTGAATGACGGCAAAGGGCTGAATGGTATATTCCTGTTCCTCGTTTCTATGAATGGGTCTAGAATTTCGTGGCATGTATGACAACTTATGATGCAACCTGAGAAGATTGTATTGAATGTAACTTTACAAAGAACAAAACAGCAGGAAAAACAGGCCCTTCAGCCCAACAAGCCCATGCCGCCACCCCGCTGTTCCCATCTCTACCTGTGGTCCCTGTCTATGTTTATAGATCTATGGATTAAAAACCAAATTTGAGATAATTTAGGGAGAATTTGTTTTGCCAATTAGCCTAAGATCACATCTTTGGGATGTGGGAGGGAACCGGGACACCCGGAGAAAACCCACGCAAACACGAGGAGAATGCGCAAACTCCCACAGACACAGGCCCAAATCCATGTATCTGCACAGCACAGCGATTAGTCACTGAGCTGTCGTGTTGCCCATCAAATGGTCCAGGTCAAGCGTACACTAACGACGTGAAGCACTCGGATACTCTCAAAAAATCCAAGAGCAGCCCTCTCACGACCCAGCGCGTGTATGCCCCTCATTAGACAATAAGGTGGACCAAAGCACCTGTAGGATAAAAACAAGTACATCAATATCATCATCTATTTACACACTTCCCAGGGACTCCCAAGGCTCATGATCCCTATTTTAAATCAGTGTTCTATACCCTTCCATTCCCATTCTGTTCATGTGCCCATCTAAGTATTTCTTAAATAACTCCAGAGTACCTGCCTCCACCACTTTACTTGGCAGCGCATTCCATACCCCACTACTGAAAAAACTCCCTCTAGCATCTACATTATACCTTACCCCCCCTCACCCTAAGCCTGTGATCCCTTGTGCTATTTGAGTCCATCCTAGGAAAAAGCTTAACCCTGTTTACTCTATCTATACCCCTTCATAATCTTGTCCACCTCTATTAGATCTCCTCTAAGTCTATGACTTTCTAAGGAAAATGGTCCCAATTTGCCTAACCTCTCCTCGTAACCCAGACCTTCCATACCAGGCAGCATCCTGGTAAACCTCCTCTGCACTCTCTCCAGAGTCTCCACGTCCTTCCGGTAGGGTTTCCTGTCATGTTTCCGGCATTTCATTTTTGGTCATTTTATAGCTCTCAGATTTGAACAAACAATATTTTTAAAAAAATCGTTGTCAATGTATTCTAACAGTGTACTTTTACTAGCATATCTACAGAAAGCTTAGTTTCATGTTCAGAATTAGAACTGACCTTCGTTAATCAATTTGCTTTCCTGATACTGCAAAACAAAAATCACAATATTAATGATTCTGCTTATCATAATGAATTACTTGGTTTCAAACTAAGTCTTTCACATTAGAATTATGATGAATCAAAAGTGCAAAAATCCAACTTTGAAAAAACGATATACTTTAGTAACTATGTAATATCAAAATTTTCATGGCCTTAACACCATTTTTCTTTCCCTTATGGTAGATCAAAATAATGCAAGTATACTGACCCTTCCATCCACACTTCTGAATTGGTAATTAATTGTGTACAGCTTAAAAAAAAGAGTATAAAGTATTCCTCCAGACTTGTAACAATATTCTGTGGACGGTTACTTGTAGAAGCTGTTGTAGTGTCCAACTGCATAAAGTATGCTAGGACTCCTTTTGTTTCCTTTAGGGAATGGCAGCTATAATTCTGAAATTTACTGGATCGGGAACTGATAGATTATAAGATATCATTCTTTGACAGAGTGCCTGGACTGTCCACCCCAACTTAAATTCACTAATCTTACATAGTTTCTTCAAAATAATTTAGTTATTTGTTATAAAATGCTTTTATCCAGAAAAGGTATGCCAGCTTTTTAGATGTCTAGATCACCAACAACCTGTCCTGGTGTCCCCATGCCGACGCTGTACTTAAGAAAACCCACCAATACCTCTATTTTCTCAGAAAGCTAAGGAAATTTGGCTTTTCAGCTACGACTCTCACCAATGTCTACGGATGCACCATAGAAAGCATTCTTTCTGATTGTATCACAGCTTGGTATGGCTCCTGCTCTGCCAATCATGCAAGAAACTTCAATCCTGATAAATGTGAGGTGATGCATTTCAGGAGAAAGAATGTAGGGGGGAGGTATATGATAAAGGGTAGACCTATCAAGAGTATAGAAACGCAGAGGGACCTGGGGGTGCAGGTGAACAAGTCTCTGAAGGTGGCAGAGCAAGTGGAGAAGGTTGTGAAGAAAGCATATAGTATGCTAGCCTTTATAGGAAGGGGTATAGAGTACAAGAACTGGCCTTTAATGTTGTAGTTGTATAAAACGCTGGTTAGACCTCATTTGGAGTACTGTGTCCAGTTCTGGTTGCCTTACTACTGAAAGGACGTGGAGACTCTGGAGAGAGTGCAGAGGAGGTTTACCAGGATGCTGCCTGGTATGGAAGGTCTGAGTTATGAGGAGAAGTTAAGCAAATTGGGACTATTTTCCTTAGAAAGACATAGACTTAGAGGAGATCTGAAAGAAGTGTACAAGATTTTAAAGGGTATAGATAGAGTAAACAGGGTTAAGCTTTTTCCTAGGATGGACTTGAATAGCACGAGGGGTCACGGGCTTAGGGTGTGGAGGGGTAATATATAATTTGGATGCTAGAGGGAGTTTTTTCACACAGAGGGTGGTGGGGATATGGAATGCGCTGCCAAGTAAAGTGGTGGAGGCAGGTAGTCTGGAGTTATTTAAGAAATACTTAGATGGGCACATGAACAGAATGGGAATGGAGGGGTATAGAAAACTGATTTAAAGTAGGGATCATGAGCCTTGGGAGTCCCTGGGAAGTGTGTCAATAGATGATGATATTGAGGTACTTGTTTTTATCCTACAGGTGCTTTGGTCCACCTTGTTGTCTAACAAGGGGCGTACACGCGATGGGTCGTGAGAGGACTGCTCTTGGACCTTTTGAGAGTATCCTAGTGCTTCATGTTGTTAGTGTATGCTTGACCTGGACCATCTGATGGGCAACACGACAGCTCAGTGACTATCGCTGTGCTGTGCAGATACATGGATTTGGGCCTGTGTCTGTGGGAGTTTGCGCATTCTCCCTGTGCTTGCGTGGGTTTTCTCCGGGTGCTCCGGTTTCCTCCCACATCCCAAAGATGTGCTCTTAGGCTAATTGGCAAAACAAATTCTCCCTAAATTGTCTCAAATTTGGTTTTTAATCTATAGATCTATAAACATGGACAAGGATCGCGGGTAGAGGTGGGAACAGCGGGGTGGCGATGTGGGCTCGTTGGGCCGAAGGGCCTGTTTCCCGTGCTATTTTGTTCTTTGTTAAACTATAAAGAGTCGTGAATGAAGCCCAGTCTAGCATGCAAACCAGCCTCCCATCCATTGACTGTCTTCACTTCCCGCTGCTTCGGAAAAGCCGCCGGCATAATTAAGGACCCCACGCACCTCAGGCATACTTTCTTCCAACATCTTCCGTTGGGGAAACAATACTAAAGTCTAGTATAGGAAGTTTCTTATGAGGCCAGAAGTCTCAATTTCCGATATGTGCTGAGTTAACTCAACCCCGCCATGATTTAACAGGAATGGGTGATAAAAATGCAATGCTCTAGTGTGAATGTACCTGGAGTATTCTATCCAGAGAAACCAGGCAGAAACTATCCCTTAGTGTCAGAGGCCTAAGGTAGGAGAAAGATTAGAATATATTGGCTTGGGAAAATTTGATCTCTGAGAAGCAGAAAGGAGAAAGTAAAGGACATTAGTTTAAACTGAGGATTAGGCAACAGATCCCAGGAAGCACTACATTTAGGGCCAATATCAGATAGTTGTTCATACCAATAATAACCAGGTGGTGCGAACTCCCCACTTCATAGAATCACTACAGTGCAAAAAGCTGCCATTTGGCCCATTGAGTTAGCTCCCCCAGGCCTCTCCTCCACCCTTTCACTTAGGGACACGGAAATGAAAATGCTGGAACCATTTAAAAGAAAATCATTTGATGGTTATGCTGAATGGCTGAGTTAAAATGGAGCAAACAGAATCCTTGGCAAACGTTCTGTGATGACACTGAAAATGTTACATTTGGGCCTTGATTCTGGGCAAGTATGCTGATTTCCATTGTTAGTTACACATAACGTGCAGAAATCAGCACTTGGCTCAGGTGCGATTTTCTCCCGCTTCTTCTACCTCAGTGAAAATTGCTTACTGACCCTCACACACAAACTTCAACCTCCCTAGTGTGTAGCTGTAACCACCAGATGAGATAACAGGGATTTGTGCAAGTGCTGGGGTATAAAAATAAGTAAAAGAGGCCATTGTTCCAGATGAAAACATAGCTGAAATGGCTCCAAACTGACAGCATCTGCCTGTCAAACATCTGTTGGACTTAGTCCAATGATTATAGACATTGTGTTTCTTTTTTCATTGACATTTTGTTGATCTGTTTGCAGGATAGCACCAATGCGATTATATACGCTCTCAAAGAGGCACTTTGTTTTGGTGTTTGTTGTATTCTTCATCTGTTTTGGGCTGATAGTTTTAATCGGAATAGCTGGTAAGTACAAAAGTATGGAACTTGAATTTTATACACCATTTCGAGACTAATTGTTAACAAAGCTCAAATCACATCTTTATGAAAAGGGATTTTGCCTTCCAAGGTGTGATCATTTTTCTGCATGTAATGATAGATTGTTTCTTAAATTTGATTTAGAAACATATGGATGACATTGAACATTTTCTTTATCTATCCCTAATTGCCCTGAAAGAATTGAGTGAACAATGACCACTTGTGTTTCCACAACAATCTGGTAGCTTTCACGTCATTTTCTTTTTGTGTCAGTCTGCAAATTACTTGACATTGTCCCTGTCAACAGCTTCAGCCATAGAGCAAGCCCATATTTGTGTGTATATTGTGTGCATTTTGGATACAATCCAGAAAATATTTCTTGTACATCCAAAAGAAACCCCAAATTTTCTGAAAACCAAGATGTGTAATCTGGCATAAAGACAGGAAGTACTGGAAATACTCAGCAGGTCTGGCACTGGAGAGAGAAACAGTGTAAACATTTCAAGTCCAACATCATCCTCTTCAAAATTTATATGATCTGGCATAGATACACGATAAACTGACAGTTTTTAACTGTTAAGATTCACATGGTTAAAAACATTGGATTACCACTACAAATTCTTGACCTCTTCAACTGGGAGACCATTAACATTCGAACAAACCATGTAGTATAAATCTAAATTGAAAAATAAAATTAAATAGAAACAAAAAGGAACACAGCTGAATTCAATTCAGTTGCAAAATGCTCTCAAATTATTGATTCCTTTCAATGTCATAAAATTTGTAAAGGTTTTGTAACCTGTGATGATGTGTACCTTTTTGTGCAGCGAGTGATGTCAAATTTATTGGAGTTTGCATGACCCAATCCACAGAGAGACAATTGTTCGACAGTTGAAATTGACTGTTGGAGTCGGGGAGTCATTGAGTTTACAAGCTTTCTTGCTATCTTGTATGTAGTTGTTTTTCCCAAATAAATCACCTGGTCATTTATCTCTTGTTAGTCAATTTCTTGCAGTTATTACATTTGGCCATGAGGTAAAGCAGAGCTTTTTTCTGTCATCTGCTACACGTTGGAAAAACGGACCTTGAATTGTAACTCTCTTAAGAAACAATACTGCAATAATTTGAGTGCCAATGTGTCTTTAATAGGAAAGTTGAATCCATTTGACCCTGAAAGAGAGCAATGGATTCAATATATGGGGCATCTCTGATTAGTTTTTATGACCAGTGAAATTGGGACAGAGGAAAAGCAGAAAGTAATCCTCTAGCAGCTTGTGGGATTCAGAGTTATCATCTAATTTGAAGTTTGACTTCTCCTGAGGCCCCAGATATTAAAATGTTTGAGCAGTTGGTTGAACTGGTCAAAGAGCACGATCATCCAAAATCCATCAGTGATAATGCAGTGATGTAAACTTAATTCTATAATGAGAAACCCAGGGGAAATGTTAGCAACATTTATGGCACAATTAAGGCAATTAGCTGAACAATGTGAATTTGATCAACACACAAGGTGTTAAGAAATAGGTTCGTTTGCAGCGTAAATAACGTCATAGCAGAAGCAGAAATTAACTTGACAAGATTGCTCAGGCAACAGAAAGGGCTAAAAAAAAATACAGTTAGGTGGGGTCAACCAACTTTGGCAGGAATCCACAGGAAGTTGTGGCACTTATGATGATGGCGCTGAAGGCCACACTGATGGCCCAGTGTGGCGTCCACCTTCCCGCCCCTCACCGGCCCAGCATGGTCTCTGTCCCTCACCACCCTGGCCTGCCCTACTAGCCACCCTGCCCTACCTGTGGCTGAGTTCCCACACTCCCACCACTGCCCTGTCCCCCGCCATCCTCCCTTTGCTGGTGCCGCCTCTCCCATTGGCTGGTCTGGCTGTCCTCTACCTTCTGGCATGGCCCTCCGCCCTCTCCTCGCAGGTGCCGCTCCTTCTCCTCAAAGGCTCCCCCTTTTCTCACAGCCATCATCTCTTCTTCATAGGTATCATTCTTTTTCTTTTCTCAGAGACATCACCCTCACTCTACAGATATCACCTTCCCCTCACAGCCACTTTCACAGGTGACACTATGGCTCCGCATTTGACTTTTATTGTCACAATTGCCCTTACAGCTAATATTGCCGCTGTTGCTGTTATCACTCTCTGGTACAGAATATTTTCATCTCACACTCACCAGTGCCGACGTAAGAAGTATAAATGTTTTGTCCCTCTTTGAAATTTGGTTTCCTTGCATCTATCCTAATGAGTTCAAGACAAAAGCTTCCAACAGAATATTTCTTATTTTCAGCAATACTTTCAGCATATCTCTATTATCAGCACTATTTGGTAGAGAAACTGGCTAGAATGCATTTTTTCCATGCAAAATAAGAAATTAATATTATAGAATATTTTCTAATATCTCTTAAAATTGAGGCAGGTGGCAATAGTTGCACTGATCTCCCTCATTGCTCATCATTCCTCTTTATCTCTTCATGATTCCACCTGAGATTGTTGTAATTTGTTTCTCATGATCTATTCTTTCTGATTGTAGGCCCAGAAATTATCAGATCCAGACCATTGCCGCCAATTTCACCCAAAATCAAAAATAACCTGGTGAGTGTGTGTTGTGAAGCATTTGTTTGTTTCATACAGGATTTGGGAATCTGCTAACTAGCTTTCACTGTTCTGCATCCTTTGCTCCTGTTTGCTTGTTGTTGCCAGGGTTAATATTTTGGGGTCTTGGTTTAGTGATTATAAAACAAGTTATAACCCATAAAATCATTGGATATTGTCAGTGGTGCAACATAAAACCTGCACCAGGCGATTCCATGTTACATCATGGTAAACGTTCTAGTTGGAAACTTTTTCCCAGGGTAGAAATGGCAATTACAAAGGGGAACAAGTTCAAGGTAAGGGGAGAAAGGTTCAAATGAGATGTGTTGGGCAAATTTTTTACACAGAGCGTGGTGGGACAAAGGCAAGTGAAATGATTGAAGCAGACATATTAGCAACATTTAAGGCTTATCTGGATAGGCACATAAACAGGCAGGGAATAGAGGAATACAGGTGGTCGGTCTAGATTAGACAGCATGGTCGGTGCAGGCTTGGTGAGCCAAAGGCCTGTTCCTGTGTGTATTGTTCTTTGTTTTTCTGTCATCACCCTCTGTCTCCTCCAATTTAAAGTTCAAAGTTTATTTATTAATGTCACAAGTAGACTTTTATTAACACTGCAATGAAGTTACTGTGAAAATCTCCTAACTGCCACACTTTGACACCTGTTCAGATATAATGAGGGAGAATTTAGCATGACCTACCCAGCATCTCTTTCAGAATGAGAGGGGAACTGAAGCACCTGAATGAAACCCACACAGATACAGAGAGAATGTGTAGACTTTGCAAAACCAGTGACCCAGGCCAAGAATCAAACCCGGGTGTCTGGCACTGTGCTGCCCGTTGAATCCACTTTATCAAATTTTGAATCCACTTTATCACATTACCTTGTATATCATGTGTGTTTGCCTTCTTTATAATTCTCCCATGAAGAACCCTGTCAAGGGCTTTGCTAAAGTACATATAAACTACAACTGCACAACCCCCCATCTACACATCTGGTCACCTCTTCAAAGAATTTAATCAAATTTGTTCAGCATGACCTTTCTCTAATGAAACCAAGCTGACTATCCATGATCAAACTTTGCCTGTTCAAATGGAAATTGCTACGACTTAGAGGTTAATCTCCCTAACCTCGCATTGTAATCTACAGTAATTATTTGGGAAGTTGTTATCTGTTCTTAATTAACAGATTCATTAATATAAAGATTCATTATATTAATTTAGAGATTCATTAATATAAAGCCCTGATACTTGCTTTAATTTAATAATTAACATATTTTGTTTAAACAACCAGGAACTTTAACTAAACAAGTGACATATTAAAGTACATTTCAACTGAAATGCAAGGAACATTCATGATCAAAACCATAATAATAAAAATAAAATAAATTAAAAATAATATATACCCAGTTATGATAGCATTCGGAGGTTTTTGGAGTTCTTTGGTAGTTTTCTGCTGCCTGTAAGTTTTTCTGATTCAGTATCCTTCTGTAAGACAGCTGGATAATTTTCTTAAGAGATATTTAAACTGGCAGAGTGGCGTGATGCTCCAGAAATGAATGCTGGCTTATTTGACTGGCTGCCCTGGCCTCTGGCGATGTTCTTCCAGAATGTTCTCTATTGACATCGCTGTGGCTTTTGTCGTTATACTTGCTATGACCTCATAGTTTTCTTATGCCATGATTGGTTTGAGCTTGTCAACACTACCAAATTCAAATCTGATAGGATCATAATAGCTATGTTTCTCTAAACTCATAGCCTAACAAAAATGCAAAAACCTGCAGAGGCAGTTACCAAAGCAACCCTGATGCTTTTAGTCCTTTTCAAACAAATGTTGCAACCTGTAGTTTGTGTGCACTCTATATTTTAGCATCGAACTCAAAAAGAGTTTTTAAAGGGACCACACTGTTTTCTTTCCTTCTAATATCTTTTATAGTTCTTTTCTATCTTTATAACCATTATTTATATCTTTAAAAACTCAACTTCACAACCAGATTCTATCCTTCAGAATTTTCTCCATTATTTTCCCTACGACTGATATGAAGCTCACTGGTCTGTAGTTCCCTAGCTTATCTCTTCAATCCCTCTTAAATTGTGGAACCATATTAGTTGTTCTCATTGGATGAGTATTTGAATAGAAATACTGTGCAGCGGTAAAGGGAGAAGATGGGAATAGCAGTAAATCATAATGCTTGTTTTGGGCGCTGGTGCAGACATGATGGGCCAAATGGCTTCTTGAGCTATAACTATTCTGTGATTCTGAGATTGAATACAAACATTTATATACAAAGGAATAAAAACATATTTCAAATAACTAGGCTTCAGGAAACTGGCATCAAGCACAATCTAGAATTGAACCCAAGCCAGTTTTTAGTATTCATTCTCAGTCTGGGTGACAAGAAGGTAAATTTTGGATTCTAGGAAATTTGAAACATTTAAGCTAATTCAATTCCAAACACCATATGGAATTGAATTGATTGTGATGCAATCAGTTGGTACCTATTAATACCACCAAGTAATCATCAGAGGTCAACATTTAACTATTTTTTCCTTTATCACCAGACTGGCCCTTTAAAGTTGAAAACACCTGGGTTATCCACGTACAACCAAGAACTCTGGTTAATGTGCCGCTTTGAACTAAATAAATCCGCAGGTATGGTTACCCAAGTAAGGGGCAAATTATTTTACTTCATTTTATTTTACAAGTTATTTTAGCAAGGCCTTTGATAAGATACTGCATGGTAGATGCACAAGGTTAAATCTCACAGGATCCAGGGTGAGGTAGCTAAATGGATTCAAAATTGATGACAGAAGATAGGAGATGGTTGTAGAGCCTTGTTCCTCAAACTAGAGGCCTGAAACCAGTGGTGTGCCTCAGAGATCGGTGCTTAGTCCACTGTTATTTTTCATTTATGTTAGTGATTTGGATGAGAATTTAGGAGGCATGGTTAATAAGTTTGCAGGATTGGTGGCGTAGTGGACAGTAAAGAAAGTTATCTAGGGTTGCAATGGGATTTTGATCAATTGGGCCAGTGGGCTGACGAATGGCGGATGAAGTTTAAATGTGAAGTGATGCATTTTGGTAGATTGAACCAGGGCGGGGTTCAATCTACCAAATAGTAGGGATTGGGGAGAGTTATAGAACAAAGAGATTGGGAGTACAGATTCATAGCTGCTTGAAGGTGGGGTGACGGATAGACAATGGTGAAGAAGGCACTTGGTTTCATTGGTCAGAACATTGAATATAGGAGTTGGGACATCTTGTTGAAGTTGTACAAGACATTGCTAAGGCCACACTTGGAATATTGTGTACAATTTTGGTCACCCTGTTATAGAAAGGATATTTTTAAACTAGAAAGAGTGTGGAAATGATTTACTAGGACGCTACTGCGACTTGATGGTTTGAGTTATGAGGAGACTGGGACTTTGTTCCCTGGAGCGTAGAAGGACGGGCATAGATTAGCTAGATAGTTAACATCTTTTCCCAAAGTCTGAAACTAGAGTGCATAGGTGTAAGATGAGAGGGGAGAGATACTAAAGAGTCCAGGGGGCAGTTTTTTCACAGGGTGGTGAGTGTCTGGAACGAGCTGTCAGAGGTAGCAGTAGAATTGGGTACAATTTTGTCTTTTAAAAAGCGTTTAGATAGTTAGATGGTGAGATGGGCAAAGAGGGAGTGGGCCAAATGTGGGCAATTGGCACTAGTTTAGTAGTTTTAAACAAAAAGATGGCGTGGACAAGTTGGGCTGAAGGGCCCGTTGTCATGTTGTAAACCTCTATGAATCTATAGTTTGAAAGGTGAAAATGACTGCCATCCAGTCTCAGATTTCAAATTTTAAACTGCAATGTAGATTTTGAGATGGGCAGGAGGGCTCACCTTAACTTTCTTCATGCTGAACACTTTGAAAGGAAAAAGTGGAAGTTATGGACAAGGTGCTTCAGGATTCATCATCCTGATTGGGTGTATTGTAGGAAATTATAAGTGTGCAATCTGTGAATTACTACTAATCAAAATGAAGTTGAAAAGTCATGGGCTGTGATCCTGCTGTAAAGTCTATGCAACTGCTGCTCTCTGCAGGTAAAGTTTCCACAGTACTGGTGCACACAGTTATGGAAGGGGTGCAGAAATTAGAAGTTTGTTGCCAAAAGCCAACCCACTTTGTGTGTCCATTATACTTAGCTTTCAGTTTTGATTTAGTCTCACTTAAATACAGCGATGTTAATTCCCCAGATTGGATACCTCTGATGAATCAAAGTATTATAATGAACAGATTCAAATAAAAATCCTAATCCCCTACTAGGGGCATAGGAACAGGACTAGGAATAATATCTCGTATTCAGTAAGATCATGGCTGATCTGTAATCCAATGCCAGAAACACATCTTTTCCCCACATCCTTTTTATACCTATTAATAAAAATACATCAATTTCTGATTAAAACTTAACATACAAATATAGAATCATAGAAAATAGGAGCAGGAGTAGGCTGTTCCGCCATACAAGTCTGCGTTACCATTCAGTATGATCATGACTGATCAACACCATACTCCTGCATTCTTCACACAGACCTTGACACCTTAAGAACCTAAAAATACAATTTTTTTAATTAATTGTGTTCAGTTGACTTAGCCTCCACAGCCTTCTGTGGTCAAAAATTCCATGTTTACCATCTGCTGTGTGAAGAAGCTTCTCCTCATCTCAGTTCTAATTGGTCTACCCTGTATCTTTAGAATTTACAGACCCTTGTACTAGATGCACACTCTGAGGAAATATGGTTCAATGAGATCCTTGCTCATCTAAGCTCCAGCAAATACAAGCCTATTCGACCCATTTGATTCTCCAATTACAATCCTGCCTTTCCAGGGATCTATGAACTCTATACTGTTGCAGTAAGAAATCCATGCTACTGTACTCAAGTCCTCTTGCAATGAAGGCCAGTATACCATTGGTGTTCTTATCAGCATGCTATACCTGCAAACATGCTTTCAGTGACTGATGTACAAGGGCACCCAAGTCCTTTATGCACCATCATTTTCCAAGCTATGCCAAATTCAATAATACTCTGCCATTCTGTTTCTTTATCTGAAGAACATAACTTTACATTCATCCATGTTATAAAGAACAAAGAAAAGTGCAGCATAGAAACCTGTGGTGATCATGATGCTCTAACTAAAAAAAACCTTCTGCCCTCATTTTGTCTGTATAAAGAACAAAGAAAAGTAGTTAGTTATAGTTAGCCCTGCTAGTTATACAGCATATGTCATGTATTTGCCCACCCATGCAGCTTGTATAAATTACCTTGATGCCTCTTGATATCCTCTTCACCATTTGCATTCCCATCAAGTTTCATATGATCAGAAAAGTTGGAAATTTTACATTTGGTTCTGTCATCCAAATCATTGGTATATGTTGTGAACAGCCGGGGTCCAAGCATCGAACCCTGTGAACTCTCACTAATCATCACCTTGCGCTTCAAAAAAGACCAATTTAATCTTACTCTCTGTACCCTGTCAGCTAACCAGTTCCCCATCCATGTCAGTATTTTACCGCCAATCCCATGTGCTTTAATTTAGCACACTAGCCTCTGCTGCAAAGTTGGATAGAGTAATTGTAGATTGGTGTTTGTAAAATCGTAAAATGCTAGGCAAAAAGCATTGCATAGTCTCTTTAAAAGGTGGTGCTTTTCCTGTGCTTAGCGAATGCAGTAAAAATGCAAGTACATAAGAAGCCCTAAATTGAAACACTTAATTGAAAAGCTATGTAGGCATTTTTACTAAGACTACATGCTTTTGAATTTAGCCAATCAATTTGAATCAGGCACTTAGATACCAAGAAACTATTCAATTTAAATCTGATGGTTTTGAATCCTATTGTAGGAAATAGTGACATGTCACAACAGATATAAAAGAAGGGGAAAGTGGGGCAAAAAGAGAGAGCAACTGCCATCTCCCAGAGATAACAGCTCATAGCGCTCTGAGAGAGAGAGAGACTCTTGTAGCTTCATCTATGTTTTGGAGAAAGTACCATCTGGATAGCAAAGGTATTAAAGAAGAAAGAAGCTCCAGATAGAAGAATCAACAGAGAAAGCCCAAAATATTCCGGAAGAGACAAAACCTGGCTGTAATTTAGAAAGTGACTAAATTCTACTTTTGTTAATGAATGAGAATTGTATTTACTGAAACGACATACCATCTAAATAGTTAATAGAACATAGAACACTACATCACAAACAGGCCCTTCGGCCCACAAGTTGCGCCAATCACATCTATACCTACCAAGCCATAGATCTATCTATAACCCCCAATCCCATTGGATCCCATATACTCATCCAGAAGTCTTTTAAAAGACCTCAGCGAGTTCGCCTCTACCACCACCGACGGCAGCCGATTCCATTCACTCACCACCCTCTGAGTGAAAAACTTACCCCTAACATCTCCTCTGTACTTGCTTCCTTGCACCTTAAATCTGTGTCCTCTCGTAGCGACCATTTCAGCCCAGACAAATAGCCTCTGAGAATCCACCCTATCTATTCCTGATAACATTTTATAAACTTCTATCAGGTTGCCTCTCAATCTTCGTCTCTCCAGGGAGAAGAGTCGCAGCTCCCTCAACCTATCTTCATAAGGCATGCCTCCCAATCTAGGCAACATCCTTGTAAATCTCCTCTGCACCCTTTCAATAGCTTCCACATCCTTCCTATAGTGAGGTGACCAGAACTGTGCACAGTACTCCAAGTGGGGTCTGACAAGGGTCTTATAAAGTTGCAGCATTACTGCTTTAGAGAAGGGATTTATTCGGTTTGTTAATTAAGTGAATTTGTTCATTGTTAGTTAGATAAATAAATCGTTATGTGTTGATTTTAGGATGAGTGTCAGGGATTTATTTTGTATTTGACAATGACAATTTGCTGAAGTGCAGGTCACACCACTTTTTGCAGATTATAAGGCATGGTACTCCTCATTGAATGTTTCTGTGTTTGATTCTCCCCCTCTGAGAACTATCTTTGCTTTGTAACACCTCCCCCTTTATGTGAGCCTTCATCAAAAGCTTTCTGAAAATCCAATTACACAATGTCCATTGTTTTCTTATCTATTCTGTTAGTTACATCCTCAAAAAAAATTGCAGTAGATTTGTCAAACATCATTTCCCTTTCATAAATCCATGCAGACTTTCCCAAATCTATTGATATTTTCAAATGAGGGTTGTCACATCCTTTACTACTACTCACATTAAAGTCTGTAGTCTGCAACTCCTGTTTTCTTCCTTCCACCTTTTTAAATAGCAGGGTAATATTTGTCACCCTCAGTCTGCCAAAACTATTGCAGAATCTTTAGAATTTTAGAACATGACAACCAATGCATCCACTGTTTCCATACCATTTCCTTTAGTATCCTAAGATGTAGATTGTTAAGCCTGTAGATTTATCAGCTTTCAGTCCCATCAAGTTTTCCAGCACTTTTTTTGGCAATATTAATTTCCTTCAATTCCATCTCCTGACTAGATCCTTGGCTTCCTGGCATTCCTGGGAGACTATTTGTATCTTCCTCCATGAAGGCAGAAATAAAGTTGTTTAATTGCTCGGCAATTTTCTTGTTAATATAAATTCTCCCGTTTTGGACTATAAGGTACTTATATTTGCCTTCATTAATCTTTTTCTATTTAGTAACTGTAGTAACTTTTATGTTCCTTGCAAATTTACTCTCATAACCTATTTGCCTTCTTAATCAATTTCATGCCCCTCCATTATTGAATTCCAAACTTCTCCCAATCATCAGGCTTGCCTCTTTTTCTGGCAACTTTAAATGACTTCTCTTTGGATGCTATTCTCACTTTTTTTTTGCACCAGAAAGGAATGTTGCAATGAATTTGTTTCTCAAACATTAGCCGTTGCCTATCTACTGTCATTCTTAATAATGAGTTCCCCAACCTATCGTAGCTAACTCATGGCTGATACCTTCATACTTTCTTGTGTTTAGATTTAGGACCCTAGTTTCAGATTGGACTTCTTCACTTTCTATCCTAATGTAGAATTCTACATCATGTTATGGTGACTGTTCCCTAAAGAATCCTGTACGATATTATTGTTGATACAGTGGTTAGCACTGCTGCTTCATAGTGCCAGGGACCTGGGTTTGATTCCCAGTTTGGATCACTATCTATTGGGAGTCTGTATGTTCTCCCCATGTCCTGCCAGTGTCTACGTGGGTTTCTTCCAGATGCTCTGGTTTCCTCCCTCAGTCCAAAAGACATAGTGTTTATGTGCATTGACCATGCTAAAATTCTCCTGCAGTGCACCCAAAAGACACTGAAATGTGGCGACTTGGAGGTTTTCACAGTAACTTCATTGCAGTGTCAATGTAACCATGGTGTGGAAATGCTGGCATTGATCAGGAGTAAGCACAAAAAGAAGTCTCACAACACCAGGTAAAAGTTCAACAGACTTATTTAGTAGCACAAGCCACAAGCTTTCAGAGCACTGCCCCTTCATCAGGTGACTCCACCCCCTCCCTCGTGCCACCGCCCTGGCCCCTTTCCTACCCACCCCTTGATACATAAGGCTGTATTAGGAAATAAGAACATAAGAAATAAGAACAGGAGTAGGCTATCCAACCCCTCGAGCTGCCCCGCCATTCAATAAGATCATGGCTGATCTGTAGTGGTTTAGTACCACTTTCCTACTTTCTCCCCGTAACCCTTAATTCCCTTGTCAATCAAAAACCTATCCACTCTTAACTTGAACATATTCAGTGAGGAAGCCTCCACCACCTCATCAGGCAGAGAATTCCAAAGATTCACCACCCTTCGCGTGAAGAAACTCTTCCGCAACTCTGATCTGAACAGCAGCGCCCCCCACCCCTTAATCTTGAGGCTATGCTCTCTAGTCCTCCTGTCTTTGCTAAGTGGGAAAAGCCTCTCAACCTCTACTCTATCCATCCCCTTCATTATCTTATACGTCTCTATAAGATGCCCTCTCAGCCTACTAAACTCCAAAGAGTACAAATCTAACCTATTCAGTCTCTCCTCATATTCCAATGCCCTCATCTCTGGTATCAGCCTAGTAAACCTTCTCTGCACCCCCTCCAAGGCCAATATATCCCTCCTCGAATGCGGCGACCAAAACTGCACAAGTACTCCAGCTGCAGCCTCACCAGAACCCTATACAGCTGCAATAGAACCTCCCTACTTTTATATTCTATCCCCCTAGCTATAAAGGCCAACATTGCATTCGCCTTCTTAATCACCTGCTGCACCTGCATACTATGTTTTTGCGATTTGTGCACAAGGACCCCCGGGTCCCTCTGCACTGTTGCATGCTGCAGCTTTTCACTATTTAAATAGTAATTCTTCCTACCACTATTCCTACCAAAGTGGATAACCTCACACTTGCTAACATTATACTCCATCTGCCAGGTCCTTGCCCACTCACTCAACCTATCCAGATCCCTCTGCAGGCTTTCCACACCCTCCATCAAACGGTTCATATCCAGGTGCCTTGTTATTTCTGCTTTGATGACAGATTCAAGCATTTTTCCTACCACAGACGTTAAACTAACCGGCCTATAATTCCCTGCCTTCTGTCTGCTACCTTTTTTAAACAGCAGCATAACATTTGCTTGTTTTCCAATCTTCTGGCACTTTCCTGGAGTCCAGCAAATTCTGAAAGATAATTACCAGGGCATCCGCTATCATCTCTGCCATTTCCTTGAGGATCCTGGGATGCATTCCATCCCAGGGACTTATCTGCCTCAGCCCCATTAGCCTATCAAGCACCACCTCTCTAGTGACTGTAATCGCATCAAGGGCCTTATCTCCTACCACCCTTCTGTCCTTAATTTCGGGCAAGCTATTTACGTCTTCCTCCTCTTTCTCACAAAAAACTTATTCAAGGTCTCCGCCATATCACTATCATCCACCATTAAACCACTCTCTCATCCTCCAAGGGTCCTACATTAACTCTGGCCATCCTCCTATTCTTTATATATTTATAAAAACTCTTACTGTCCTTTTTGATGTTTTGAGCTAGTTTAGCCTCATGTTCCATCTTTCCTTTTTTAATCACTTTTTTAGTCACTCTTTGCTGTCGTTTGAAACTTTCCCAATCCTCCGATCGCCCACTATATTCTGAAAGCCTCAGCTTTTAATTTAATTACTCTTCTTAATTTCCTTGGAGAACCACAGCTGATTTTCCCTTCTCCTACAGCCCTTCTTCACCATTGGAATATATTTTTGCTGAGTACCGAAAAAGATCTCTTTAAAAATCCCCCACTGTTCCTTAGCCATCCTACCAACCAGCGCGTTCCTCCAATCCACATTCGCCAATTCCTCTGTCATCCTATCATAGTCCCCTCTGTTCAAACATAGTACACAGGTCTGGTACGCTACTATCTCGTACTCCATCTGCGTCATAAATTCTACCATACTATGATCACTCATCCCTAGAGGATCCCTCCCATGAATATCCCTAATTCTACCTAACTCATTACAATTTACAGATCCAAGATAGCACGCTTTCTCGTCAGTTCCGTAACATACTGTTCAAGGAACCCATAACTACAGCATTCCAAAAACTCTTCCTCCAGCCCACAGTGTCCGACTTGCATCGCCCAGTCAATATGCAGGTTGAAATCACCCATTACTAACACTGTCCCATTTCTGCATGCATCTCCTTGTTTGTTTATAGCCTGGCCCATCTCAAAGTTGTTATTTGGGGATCTGTAAATCACACCCACTAGCGTCTTCCTCCCCTTCTTATTTTTTATCTCCACCCACAGCGATTCCACATTTTGCTCTTTGGAGCCTATATCCTCTCTTACCACCGCCTTGACACTATCTTTAATCAACAGAGCCACCCCTACCCCCTTTTTCCTCCTGTCTATCCTTCCTAAGCACCTGATAGCCATGGATATTCAGCTTCCAGTCCTTGTCCCCCCGCAGCCACGTTTCTGTAATGCCCGCTAGATCATATCCATTTGTGTCATCAGCTCATCCACTTCGTTCCAAATGCTTTATACCAGCATTTGCCTGGACCTTATTTGCTGAAACACCACTACGCTCTCTAATGGGCAGAACATCCTCAACATTCACATGCACCCGTACCTTTTCCTTTACTCCAGATTTAGTAATTTCCCCTATCCTTGCACCCTACCCCCCCAAATTAGTTTAAAGCTCTATCTACAGTCCTAATTATGTGATTCGCCAGCTCTCTGGTCCCTGCACGATTTAGACATGGACCATTCCATCTGAACAGGTCCTGTCTGCCCCAATATTGGTGCCAATGCCCCATAAATTCAAACCCATTGCTCCCACACCAATCCTTGAGCCATAGATTCATCTCCTTAATCTTACATACCCTGTGCCAATCTGCGTGTGGTTCAGGTAGCAATCCTGAGATAACCACCTTGTCAGTTCTCCTCTTTAATTTGGCACCCAGATTTTTCCTCTGCAGATCCTTAGTTCCTATTTTGCCTATATCATTGGCCCCCACATGAACCACAACAACTGAATTTCTCCCCTCCCCACTCTAGATTCCTCTGCAGCCCAGACGCGACATCCTGGACCCTTGCACCAGGCAAGCAACACACCCTTCGGTGCTCTTTATCCTTGTCACAAAGGACAGTGTCTATTCCTCTAACCCCACTATCTCCAATAACCACTATATTTTTCTGCACTTCTCCTGCTCTGGCCTCAGTCTGCACCACTGTGCTGTGGGCAGTTTGCTCGTTTACCTTGCAGCCCTCATTTTTGTCCACTCTGGTAGCAAGAATCTCAAATCTGTTGTGCAGATTCAGGGATTGAAGCTTTTGCGTTGTCTCTCCCACCCCCCTCCCCCCTGGTTACCAACCCCCTCCTTCCTCCCTCCCTACACCAACCACCTCCTTCCCCTCACCAAAACCCTCTTGAATCAGCAATTCTGAGGTAGTCAATTTGGTGGTTTTGATGCTTTTTAGGTTGCACTCTCCCTCAGTGAGTTTTAGTGACTGAAGCTCAGTGCTCAGCTCATCTCCCTTGAGCTGTAGCTCCTCAAGCATCCAGTACTTACTGCAGACATGCTCACTGGGAACAGTCTTGGTGTCCGCCAGCTCCCACATGATGCAGAAAATGCACGTCACATGCCCCTCCATTTTAAAACAACCAGTGGAAAAACTAAACCAGAGCACAAAGTGAAGAAATGACATTGACCAACATGTTGAATCAATCTGGGTAGAAATAATAAACACCATCTTCTCCCTCTTCTTTTTACCTCTGCTCCCCCTTCCTTTTGCCCTATCTCCCCCCTCCCCCTGCTTGCACCCCGAAGTTCCCCCCTTATTTACATTGGATTGAGAATTGACTGATTGATGGAAAGGAGAGGGTTGGAATAAATGGGTTCTTCTTTGGCTGACAAAATGTAACTAGTGGGGTGCTGCAGGAGTCGGTCCTCAGACCTCAACTGTTTATAATCTGTATGAATGATCTGCAAGCAGAGACAGAGTATAGAATAACAAAATTTGCAGATGAAAATAAATAGGTGGGAAAGCAGGCAATGAAAAGGATATAAAGATTTTAGAGATTGGGCCAAAAAATTGGCAGATAGAGTTTAGAACAAGGAGCAAAGGAAATTACAGCACAGTAACAGGTCTTAAGGCCCTCCAAGCCTGCACTGACCATGCTGCTCAACTTAATAAAAACCCCTTACTCTTCGGGGGACCATATCCTTCTATTCCCATCCTATTCCTGTATTTGTCAAGGTGCTCTTTAAAAGTCACTACCTTATCCACTTCCGCTATCTCCCTGGCAATGAGTTCCAAGCACCCAGTACTGTCTGTGTTTTTAAAAAAAAAAGAAAAAATCTGCCTTGCACATCTCCTTTAAACCTTGGTCCTTGCACCTTATACCTATGCCCCTAGTAATTGACTCTGCCACCCTGGGAAAGGCTTCTTACTAAATAGTCTGTCTGTATCTCTCATAATCTTGTAGACTTCTATCAGGTCTCCCCTCAACCTCCGTTGCTCCAGTGAGAACACACTAAGTTTCTCCAACCTCTCCTTATAGCTAATGCCCTCCATACCAGACAGCATCCTGGTAAATCTTTCTGTGCCCTTTTCAAAACCTCTACATCCTTCTGGTAGTGTGGCGATCAGAGCTGAATACTATATTCCAAGTGCAGCCTCACTAAGGTTCTATAAAGCTGCAACATGACCTGCCAGTTTTTAAACTCAATGCCTGACCACTGAAGGCAAGCATGCCATATGCCTTTTTGACTATTTTCTCCATCTGCATTGCCGCTTTTAGTGACTTGTGTACCTGTACACCCAGATCTCTTTGCCTATTAATACTTCTAAGGGCTCTGCCATTTACTGTATATTTCCTATCTGTATTACACCTTCCAAAATGCATTACCTCACATTTGTCCAGATTAAACTCCACCTGCCATCTCTCTGTCCAAGTCTCCAACTGATCTGTATTCTTCTGTATCCTCTGATGCTTTCCGCAAATCCACCAACCTTTGTGTCATCTGCAAACTTCTAACTAATCCAGTTACATTTTCCTCCAACTCATTATATATATTACAAACAGCAAAAGTCCCAGCACTGACCCCTGAGGAATATCACTTGTCACAGCCCTCCATTGAGAAATGCACCCTTCCACTGCAACCCTCTGTCTTCTTTGACTGAGCCAATTTTGCATCCACCTTGCCAGCTCACCTCCAATCCCATGCGACTTCACTTTTTGCACCAGAGTTTAATGTGGATTAATGTTTTTCCATTTTGGCAAAAAAGTAGAAAGGTAAATTATTACCCAAATGGAAAGCAGATTCCAAATGCGTCTGGGCAGAGGGATCGAGGTGTCTATATTCCTGACTCATAGAAAGTCGGTATGCAGATGCAGCACGGAATAGTAAAGTCAAATGGGATGTTGGCATTTACTGCAAAGGCTCTGGAGTATAAAAGTAGAGAAATGGTGTTGCAATTGTATGGGTTGTTAGCGAGATCACAGCTAGAACAAAGTAACAGGTCCTTTGGTCCTCTAAGCCCATGCCGATCATGATGGTCTAACTAAAAAAAAAAACAAATCCTTTGCCCTTACTCTCTATTGTCTCTCTATTCATGTACCTGTCCAGAAATGTTGCTAATGTGCCTGCTTCCTGTGGCAGTGCACTCTAAGCATCCACCATGCTATGTGAAAAACATTCCCTGCATATTTTCCTTCAGCTTTTCCCCTCTCACCTTGAACTTGTGCCCTCTTGTAATTGACGCTTCTACCCTAAGAAAAAGCCTCTGATTATCCATCCTATCTATACCTCATAATTTTGTACTCCTCTATCAGGTCCCCCCTCTATCTTTCTAGTGAAAACAATCCTAGTTTATTCAATTTCTCTTCATAGTCAAAGTGCTCAACTAGGCAACATTCTGGTGAACCTTTTTTTTTCACTCTTGCCAAAGTTTCCATGTACTTCTAGGAGACCAGGATTGTACACAATACTCCAAATGCAACCTGACCAAGGTTTTATATAACTGCAACATTATTTCCCAACTTTTGTACTCAATGTCCCGGCTGGTGAAGGCAAACATGCCATATGCCTTCTTAATCACCTTGGCCACCTGTGTTGCCACTTTAAGGAACTGTGGACCTAAATGCCCATAAGTTAATGTATATTAATGTTTCTAAGGATTCTGCCATTTACAGTATAATTCACAACTAAATTTGGTCCTCCAAAATGCACCACCTCGCGTTTGTTTGAATTAAACACCATCTGCCATTTCTGTGCCCAAGTCCTCAATCTGTCGATATCCTGTTGAATCCTCTGACAATCCCTGGCACGGTCAGCAATTCCACCAATTTTTGTGTCCTCTGCAAACTGCAGACTATAATGTAAAATTAAAGCACATGGGATTGCAGGTAAATGTCTTGAGGTAGGAAAAAAGCTGGTTAGTAGATAGGAAGCAAAGAGTTGGTATAAATGGGTTTTTTTCTGATTGGCAGTCAGTGTCAAATGAGGTTCTGCAGGAATGCTAGGACCCCAACTGTTCATATCATATATTAATGATTTGGAAAAAGGAATTGAATGTATTATCTTCAAATTTGCATATGATACAAAGTTGGGTGGGAGAGTGAGCTGTGAGGAGGATGCAGAGATGCTTTAGTGTGATTTAACAGGCTGAATATGTGGGCATCTGCATGGCAGATGCAGTATTATAAGGATAAATGAGAGGTTATCTATTTTGGTAGCAATAGTAGGAAGACATTATTACTTGAATGGATGTAAATTGAGAAATATGAATATTCAGTGAAATCTTGGAGTCCTTGTGCATTAGTTGCTGAAAGTAAGTATGCAGGTACAGCAAGCAGTAAAGAAGGCAAATGGTATGTTGGCCTTCATAGCGAGAGGATTTGAGTAAACAGATAGGAATGTTTTGCCGCAATTGTATAGGGTGTTGGTGAGGCCACATTTGTAATACTCTGTGCAGTTTTGGTATCCTTATTTGAGAAATGATGTCTTTGCTTTTGAGGAAGAACAGCGAAGGTCTGCAGCGAAGGAGAAACCAAATCGGTTAGGATTAGATTCACTGGAGTTTAAAGGAATGAGAGGGGATTTCATTAAAACTTATAAAATTTTAATAGGATTGGATAGCATAGATTCAGAAAGAATGTTCCCAATGTCCAAAATTAGGGCTCACAGATTGAGGATAAGGGGTAAAACTTTTAGAACTGAGGTGAGGAGAAATTTCTTCACCCAGAGAGTGGTGAAAGTGTGGAATTCACTACCGTAGAATATAGAACATAGAATAGTACAGACCCCCCCGCTAATAAATGCTAACACATTATAAGCTTCTTCATGGCTCTAACCACTTAAGTGGCAACCTTCAGAGATCTGTGGATATGAACTCCATGATCTCTCTGTTTCTCCACATTCCTCAGAACTCTGCCGTTGACCCTGCAATCCGCATTCAAGTTTGTCCTGCCAAAATGAATCACCTCACACTTATCAGAGTTAAACTCCATCTGCCATTTTTCTACCCAGGTCTGTATCCTATCAATGTCTTTTTGCAGCCTAAAAGAGCATTCCAACTCATCCCCTACTCCACCAATTCTGGTGTCATCAGCAAATTTAGTAATCCACCCGTCAGCAGCAGCAGCAACCCCCCGCCCCCCCCCGTTCCAAGTCATTGATAAAAATCACAAATAGCAGAGGATCCAGCATTGACCTCTGTGGTACACTGCTGGTAACTGGTCTCCAGTCTAAAAATTTTCCATCCAGTCTAAAAATTCTCACTGGAGGGACATAAGTTGAGAGGCGACCTGATAGAGGTTTATAAAATGTTGAGAGGAATAGATAGGGTGGACTCTTAGAGACTATTTCCCCGAGCTGAAATAGTCACTACGAGAGGACACAGATTTAAGATGCAGGGAAGCAAATACAGAGGAGATGTTAGGGGTAAGTTTTTCACTCAGAGGGTGGTGAGTGAATGGAATTGGTTGCCATCGGAGGTTGTTGAGGCAAACTTGCTGGGGTCTTTTAAAAGACTTCTGGATAGTATGTGGAAAAGAATAGGATAGGGGGTTATAGATAGGTCTGTGGATTGGTAGATGTGATCGGCACAACTCGTGGGCCGAAGGGCCTGTTCGTGCTGTATTGTTCTATGTTCTCCATCACCACCCTCTGTCTTCTCTGAGACAGCTGGTTATTTGTCCAATCGGTCAATTTTTGTTCTATCCCACACCTCCTTACTTTCTTCATGACCCTACCATGGGGAACCTTAGCAGATGCCTTACTAAAATCCATGTATATGACATCAACTGCTCTACTTTCACCTACACACTTAGTTACCTCCTGTTAAAATATAGTTGTGCCCAAAACATTCTGAATTCAAGAAGGAATTAAATATTACTCTTGGGACTAAAGGGATCAAGGGATATAGGAAGGAAGAGGGGATCAGGATTTTGAATTCGATGATCAGCCATGATCAAAATGAATGGCGGAGCAGGCTCAATGTTAAATGGCCTATTCATGCTTCTTGTTTCTATGTTAAGTATCTCACCCATTTCATGTGGCTCCTTGCATTATCCTCAAATGGGGCTGTCTTTCTCTTGATGTCCTTTTGCTCCTAATATTGGCATAAAATGTCTTAAGAATTTCTTTGACCTTGTTTACTAAAGACATTTCATGGCTTCTTTTTGCCTTCCTAATTCCACATTCATGTTCCTTCCTACTTTCACATTACTGCTCAAGGGCTTTGTCAGTTCCTTTTTCTTTCTTGCATAAGCTTACAATTTCCCTTGTCGTCCATGGTTCCCAAGTCCTACCATTGCTATCCTTCATTTTTGCAAGGACATGCCTGTCCTGCACTTCAATCTGCTCTTTTCATCTCTTTTTTGAGGCAGATATGATGGCATTGGAGACAGTTCAGAGGAAGTTCACCAGATTGATTCTAGGGATGAAGAAACAAAGAGCAAAGTGCAAAGAAAATTACAGGCCCTGTCTGCACCGACCTTGCTACTTAACTAAACTAAACCCCCTGTCCTTCCGGTGACCATATCGCTCTATTCCCATTCTATTCATATATTTGTCAAGATGCCCCTTTAAAAAAAAACTATCATATCTGCCTCCGGCAGCGAGTTCCAGGCAGCCACCACCCCTGTGTAAAAAAAAAAAACCTTGCCTCATATATCTCCTTTCAACCTTGCCCCTTGCACCTTAAACCTATGCCCCCTAGTAATTAACTTTCCACCCTGAGGAAAAGCTTCTGACTATCCACTCTGACCATGCCCCTCATAATCTTGTGGACTTCGATCAGGTGGCCCATCAAACTCTATTTCAGTGAGAACAAATAAAGTTTCTTCAGCCTCTCCTCATAGCTAATCCCTCTATATCAGGCAATATCCTGGTAAATCTTGACTCTCTCCAAAGCCTCCACATGCTTCTGGTAGTGTGGCGACCAGAATTGAACACCATATTCCAAGTGCGGTCTAACTAAGGTTTTATAAAGCTGCAACATGACTTGCCAATTTTTAAACTCGGTGCCCCAGCCTATGAAGGGAAGCATGCCTTATTCCTTCTCTACCTGCATTGCCACTTGCAGTGACTTGTATACCTGTACACCCCGACCCTCTGTTTGTAATTTTTATAAATGATCTGGATGAGGGTATTGAAGGATGGATTAGTAAATTTGCGGATGACACCAAAGTCAGAGGAGTGGTAGATAGTAAAGAGGGGTGTTATGGTTTGCAGAGAGACTTGGACAAGTTGCAGAGCTGGGCCAAGAGGTGGCAAATGGAGTTTAATGCGGAAAAGTGTGAGATAATTCACTTTGGCAGGAATAACAAATGTGTAGAGTATAGGGCTAATGGTAGGACTCTTAATAGTGTTAGCGAACAGAGGGATCTTGGTGTATATGTGCATAGATCCCTGAAAGTTGGCAATCAAGTCGATAAGGTTGTTAAGAAGGCATACGGAGTCTTAGCTTTTATTGGTAGGGGGATTGATTTTCGGAGCCGCAACGTCATGTTGCAACTGTACAAAACTCTAGTGCGGCCGCACTTGGAGTATTGTGTGCAGTTCTGGTCCCCACATTATAAGAAAGATGTGGAGGCATTGGAGAGGGTACAGAGGAGGTTTACCAGGATGTTGCCTGGTATGTAGGGCAGGTCTTATGAAGAGAGGCTGAGGGATTTGAGGTTGTTTTCGTTAGAAAGAAGGCGGCTAAGAGGAGACCTTATTGAAACATATAAGATGATTAGAGGTTTAGATAGGGTGGACAGTGATAGCCTTTTCCCTAAGATGGAGAAAGCTAGCACGAGGGGACATAGCTTTAAATTAAGGGGTGGTAGTTGTAGGATGGATGTCAGAGGTAGGTTCTTTACCCAGAGGGTGGTAAGGGTATGGAATGCCCTGCCTGCTGCAGTTGTAGATGCGCCAAGTTTAGCAGTGTTTAAGAAGTTAGTAGATAAGTTTATGGATGAAAAGGGAATGGTTTAGGTTAGAGGGGCATTGCTTTTTCTTAATTGGTTGGCGCAACATCGAAGGCCGAAGGGCCTGTTCTGCGCTGTTATGTTCTATGTTCTATCAATCCTCTTGAGTTCTGCCAGGGAAAGGGTTGACGTATGAGAGATTAAACAATTTGGGTTCGTAGTTGCTGGAGCTTGGAAGATGAGAGGGGATCTGATCAAGGTGTATAAAGTTTTAAAGGGAATTAATAAAGTAAATGTATATTTACTCTTATGGGGCAATATCTAACAGAGTTCACAGGTATAGATGAGAAGTGGTGAATTTAAAACTGATGTGAAGAGGAATTGAATCTTACAAACAGTAGTGAATTTGTGGCACTTGCTGCGCCATGGAGTATTGGAATCTGAATTGTTCAATGATTTCACAAAGGAGATGGATGTAATTCTAATTTTTAAAAAATACAATAAGGGGGTATGAGGAGCAGGTGGGGTGGTGGACTTGAGACCAGGAAGAGATCAGCCATTCTCTGATTGAAGGGCTGAATTTGCTGCCATATGCTCCTAATTCATATTTTCTGATGTTTCACCCCACTTTGTTAGGAATGGGTAAACAGACCTTCCAATTAAGTCCTAATAAGATGTCAATTATCCAGTAGAAGTCACTGACATATAAAGAGGTTACAAGTGGCATTGGGAATTGGGGTGAATGGCATTTGGAGTTGATTCAGATAAATAAAGGTAGTTTTGAAGAAGCAGAAGGCATGTTTCATTTACTGAACAGCATCTCCCTTTTGTGGCACCCCACCCAACCCGTCCCCCTGCCCCACTCCCCGTCTCCCCCCCACCTCCTGTTCTCCCGCGCCCCTTCCCCACCCCTCCTTTTTCACAGTCCCCGTGTCGATTGTGAATGGCTGGGGCCCATATACTGATCCTTGGTGTATTTGCCAATCTGAGAATGACCTGTTATTTCTCCTCTCCATTTTTTTTTTTAGAGCAACACAGCACGGGAAACAGGCCCTTCGGCCCAACGAGCCTGCGCCGCCGTCATAACTTTATAGTAACAATTCCATTTTCCTATTCTAATTTTAGGTTATTTCTAATATGGAAGAATCTCAATATAGGGACAATTTGTTTCCCAATCAGCCTAAGAGCGAATTTTTGGGAAGTGGGAGGAAACCGGAGCGCCCGGAGAAAACCCACGCAACCACGGGGAGAACGCGCAAACTCCCGCAGACACCGGCCCAATGCCAAGTGTCTGCACAGCTACAGCGATAGTCACTGAGCTGTCATGGTGCCCTTCAGATGGTCCAGATAAAGCACTCATTTACGACATGAAGCACCAGGCAACCCATGAATCAACATCCGAGAGCTGTCCTCGCACCACCTGCCGAATGCATGCTCCTTGTTGGTCAAGTTGGACCAAATTACCTGTGGAAAAAAAAAGTCATAGTTAAACAGTCCTACTATATCCCTCTATCTGCATACCGCTCATGTGGCTGTCCAAGAGACCCTTAAACAGCCCCAGCGTGCCTGCTCCCACCACCTTACTCGGCAGTGCATTCCACACCCCCCACTACCCTTTGTGTGAAAAACCGCCCTCTAATATTCGTCCTATGCATAGCCCCCCTCACCCTATGGCCATGACCTCTCGTCCTATCCATTTCTAAAGGTGGAAAAAGTTTACCTCCATTTACTCTATCTATAACCCTTATAATCTTATACACCTCTATGAGATCCCCTCTAAGCCGACGTCTTTCAAGGGAAAACAACCCCAGTCTATCTAATCGTTCCGCATAAGACAGTCCTTCCATACCAGGCAGCATCCTGGTAAACCTCCTCTGCACTCTCTCCAAGGACTCCACATCCTTCCGATAGTAAGGCGACCAGAACTGGACGCAGTATTCCAAGTGAGGCCTAACCAACGTTCTATACAACTGCAACATCAAACTCCTACTCTTGTATTCTATACCCTTTTCTATGAAAGCTAACATACTATACGCTTTTTTTATCACCTTCTCCACCTGTGAAGACACCTTCAGAGACTTGTGAACCTGCACCCCCAAGTCCCTCTGCGTCTCTATACTCCGAATAGTTTTACCTTTTATCCTATAACTCTCTTCTACATTTTTCCGGCCAAAATGCATTACCTCGCATTTATCCAGATTAAATTCCATTTGCCATCTATCTGCCCAGTCTACCAACCTATCTATGTCCTGTTGTATTGCCTGGCACTGCTCCTCTGTACCTGCCAATCCAAGCATCTTAGTGTCATCAGCAAATTTGCTGATCTCATCACCTACCCCAACTTCCAAGTCGTTTATGTAAACCACAAATAGAAGAGGACCTAGTACTGAGCCTTGTGGCACTCCACTAGTGACAGGCCTCCAGTCGGAGAAAGAGCCTTCCACTACTACCCTCTGTCTCCTCCTCCCGAGCCAGTTCTCGACCCATCTACGTACCTGGCCCTGTATCCCATGCGCCTTCACCTTCTCTATCAGTCTACCATGAGGAACCTTGTCAAACGCCTTACTGAAATCCATGTAGACGACATCAACAGCCTGTCCTTCATCAACTGTTTTTGTCAATTCTTCAAAAAATTCCACCAGATTCGTAAGACAAGACTTCCCCTTGACGAAGCCATGCTGCGTATCCCTGATCAGATCGCAGCGCTCCAGATGCTCATACATCCTGTCCCTTAGGATCCTCTCCATTAGCTTACCTATAACTGAAGTCAAGCTCACCAGCCTATAGTTCCCTGGGTTATCCCTCTGACCTTTTTTAAACAACGGTACTACCTTTGCTATCCTCCAGTCCTCTGGGACCTCACCTGTGTCCAAGGAAGAGACAACGATTTGCGTCAGAGGCCCAGCTAGGTCTTCCCTCAACTCCCTTAGCAGCCTGGGGTAAATGCCATCAGGCCCCGGAGCTTTATATGTCTTTAAGCTGCCTAACATCCCCAACACCTCTTTCCTCGTAATCCTTATTTCCCTCAACCGATCCTCAACTTTGTCAACATCAGCAACAGACATCTGGCCAGTCTCCTGCGTGAATACCAACGCAAAGTATTCATTCAGGATCTCCCCCATTCCCTCAGGCTCTAAGCATAGATCCCCTCCTCTGTCCCTGAGAGGTCCAATCTTGCCTCTAACCATCCTTTTGCTCCTTACATAGGTGTAAAATGCCTTAGGATTTCCCTTAATCCTACCTGCCAGAGCCACTTTGTGGCCCCTTTTTGCCTTTCTAACACCCCTTTTAAGATCCCGTCTACACTCTCTATAAGCTTCCAGCGCTGTCTCAGTCCCCAGTTGCCTAGATCTAATGTTTTGACCATTAACAAATCCTCAATCCATGCCAGTATATTACTCCCAATCCTGTGTAGTCTAATTTTATTTACTGACCTCTCATGTTGGCGAAAAGTGTTTGAAATTTTGAAGATGTGTGTAAGCTTTTGCATTCTGAGAAGCTGAAGGCTGGTCAGCTCATAAATTGAAATCTGCGAGTACACATGAAAAGTCCCATCCATGTGGTAAGAATGGTTATGACCCATGCATGGATTCAACTGTGGATTTGATAAGAATGCCAATTACCAATAATACTTGTAAATACTACACACAGCTCATTGGGCTCAGATAATTCACTATTCACAGTGCCAATTTGTGAGGTATTCAGGGACATGGCTTATTCGTGCATAGGCTTCATTTAATTTTAAAACCAGATGTGGATTATCTTTTTTGGAATAATGTATGAACAACATTTTGATTTTCTTTAGGTGTGGAATTCACAAAAAAGATTTCAATGATGGTTGCAATAAATGGAGTCGTGCAAGACACCAGTGTGCCAAACATCAGAGTTGATGCTCACAATCACACCCGATCACTTCACTGTATAAATGTAAGTTTGTGTAACTATTACTTGGAACTGTGATGTACAGTACTTTAATTTTATACACCTTCTCATATTTCTAAAAATGTACACCTTAGTGGGAATTGAATAGCTCAGTGAACAGTGTAATTTCCTCCTTGGTACAGCTTTTGAATTCAGTCTTAGCTAATGGAATGAAAGTCTCTCTGTAAAGATCTGGTGTTAACACTTTCAACACAGTAAGAAGTCTGACAACACCATATTTAAATCCAACTGATTTATTTGATAGTAAACTCACAAGCTTTCGAGGCTCTACTCTTCATCAGGTGAATGAGGTATTCTGGTCTCAAACAGCACATATAACAGCACAGATTACTGATTAGAATGCGAATCTTCACACCTAACCTGCTATTCAAGTCTTAAAGTGGCTTACAATGTGAGTGGACGGAGCACTGAACACAGGTTAAAGAGATGTGTATTGTCTCCAGACAGCACAGTAAGTGAGGTTTTTTGCTAACCCAGGCAAGTCATGGGGGTTACAGATAGTGTGACATGAAGCCAAGATTCCTGTTGAGACCGTCCTTGTGCGTGCGGAACTTGGCTATCAGTCGCTGCTCAGCGACTGTGCACTGTCGTGTGTTGTGAAGGTCACCTTGAAGAACGTTTACCCGAAGGTCGGAGGCCGAATGCCCATGACTGCTCCGACTCCGCATTCTAATCAGTAATCTGTAAACAGTCCGTGCTATTATATGTGCTGTTTGAGACTAGAATACCTCATTCACCTGACGAAGAGCAAACACTCGAAAGCTTGTGAGTTTACTATCAAATAAATCAGTTGGATTTAAACATGGTATTGTCAGACTTCTTGCTGTGTTTACCCCAGTCCGACGCCAGCATCTCTACACTGTTAACAGTTTCAACATAGTTGTTAAACTAAAACATTCACTTTGGTTTATTAGGATATTTTCACTTCACTGGTTCTGATGAAAGTTCATCAACCTAAAGCATCAGGAATGATTCCCTCTGCCAGAACTACTGAGTATTTCCCACATTCTGTTTTTTTTCTAATTTCCAGCATCAGTAGTATTTTGTTTTACTATTTTTGCATTATTGAGATTGGAGAAAGCAGAGTAATTTTAACCAACATTTACTGCTAGAGATGCCTGATGCAGGTACTGGTATGCTTCTGTTGGAAGTCACTCCACATTGATTAGTAAAGTGTCAGGACTGATGGAAACATCCCTGATTTAATCTTTAACCTTGCTTGCAAATAGTTCAGTTAATTTGCTCCATTGCATAACTGCAATTTCCTTCAGCCCTGTCTCTTTTGCATCCTCTATTTTTCTGACCAGTGTATATTCCTCTGATATTCTAATAAACTATCCTTTGAACTTTAAGTTTAAAAATAACTCAGTTTGATTTTTAGGAACAGTCATATTACTGAGTGGTTTTTGACTGGGTCTTTTATTTAGAATCATAGAATCCCACAGAGCAGAAGGAGGTTATTGGCCCAGCGAGGCTGCACCAACCACAATCCCACCCAGGGCCCTATCCCCATAACTCCATACATTTACCCTAGCTAGCCCCCTGCGGACTCTTAAGGCACAATTTAGCATGGCCAATCCACCTAACCCGCATCTGATCTAAATAAAATCTATTTAAAATATATACATGTGCCGGTTTTTCTACTGTTCAGATCTGTCATTTCATTTAAAAAATAACTGACATCATTGACCTTGATTATTGATTTTATTGAACAGGAAATTATCGTGTTGTGAAATTCAAAGACAGCATCAGATGTTCTGTATTGCCAGTTTTAGAAATTAGCCATGTTCTGGTTGATCACTTGTTCTCGTGGTCCATCAGCATTTACAGCTTGCCACCTGTAAAATCATAATAGCACAACAGGAAGCCATTTGTTCTTTGTTTGTGCCAACTCTTTGGTAGATTTGCCAACCAGCATAACAACTATTTTTCTGTGCAGGTTCTTTTGCCTTCAGGAATTTGGCAGTATAGTTGCACAGTGGTTAGCGCTGGCTCATGGTGCCAGGGAACCAGCTTCAATTCCCGGCTTGGGTCATTGTCCGTGGTGTCTGTACGTTCTATCCTTGTCTGTGTGGGTTTCCTCTGGTTTCCCCCCACTGTCTGAAAGATGTGCTGGTTAGGCGCATTGACCATGCTAAATTCTCCTTTGGTGTACCCAAACAGGTACTTAAGTGTGGTGACTAGGGAATTTTCACCGTAACTTCATTGCAATGTTAATGTAAGCCTACACGTAACTAATTAATAAACAAGTACTCATCCAGGTACTTTTTAAAGGATGTGAAGTATCCTGCCTGCACCACTCTCCCAGACAGTGCATTCCATTTTCTGAATAAAAAAGTTATTCCCCAGATTCTGCCCCAGCCAACCTCCCTTCCTCATTTTTAACTTTGTCCCCTCGTAAGGATCAGCTGCTTTCCATCCCCCCTGTCCATGCCCCTCATAATTTTGAACACTTTAATCAGGTCACCCCTCAAGCTCGAGTTGTTTTAATTGGAGCAGAGAAGACTGTGACCTCTGTTCAAACTTAACATTTGGGCATCCAATTCCTGAGATTGGTAAATACAAAGGCCAGACTGGTCACCTACAGGGGGAATCTTTGCAAATAGAAGGCACAAGGCTGCATAGTAGCACAGTGGTTAGCAATGCTGCTTCACAGCTCTAGGGACCTGGGTTCGATTCCTGGCTTGGGTTACTGTCTGTGTGGAGTTTGCACATTTTCCTTGTGTCTGCATAGGTTTCCTCCCACAATCCAAAGATGCGTGGGTTAGGTTGATTACCATGCTAAAATTGCCCTTAGTGGCCTGAGATGTGTAGGTTAGAGGGATTAAGGGGTAAATATGTAGGGATATTGGGGTAGTGCCTGGGTGGGATTGTGGTTGGTGCAGACTTGATGAGCCGAATGGCCTCTTTCTGTACATAGGGATTCTATAATTCTAATAATGGCCCCAATAATTTATGGGCTACAATTAGCTTGTCTCCCTCTGTTGTATGGGGGCATGGACCCAGCCTTAAGGGGAGAGATTGGCTCCAGCAGATCCAACTGAAAAGGTTGGAGATCTTTAGGCTAGATGTGGGGATACTGTATGAAATTATTAGTAGATACCCTGGAGTTTTTCAAGGAGCTTGGGAAAACTCAACAAAGCCAAGACCAAGATCTACATTGAGCCCAAGCTGCAGCTAGGTATTTTAGACCAGAAGACCATAAGACATAGGAGCAGAATTGGACAACTTGGCCCATCTGCCATTCAATCATGACTGATATTTTTCTCATCCACATTCTCCTGCCTTTTCCCATAATGCCTGATCCCCTTATTTGTCAAGAACCTATCTATCTCTAGAGTATCTCTAAAGATACTCGATGACCTGGCCTCCGCAACCTTCTGCGGCGAAGAGTTCCATAGATTCACCACTCTGTCTGAAAAAATTCCTCCTTGTTTCTGTTTTAAAGGATCATCTCTTTAGCCTAAGGTTGTGTCCTCTGGTGCTAGTTTTTCCGACTAGTGGAAACATCCTCTCCATGTCACTCTATCCAGGCCTTGCAGTATTCTATAAGTTTCAATAAAATTTTCCCTCATCTTTCTAAACTCCAATGAGTACACACCCAGAGTCCCCAGCTATTCCTCATATGACAAGCTCTTCATTCCAGGAATCATTCTTGTGAACCTCTTCTGGACCTTTTCCAAGGCCAGCACATCCTTCCTTAGATACGGGGCCCAAAACTGCTCATAATACTTCAGATGGGGTTTGACCTGAGCCCTTTACAGCCTCAAAAGTACACCCCTGCTCTTGTACTGTAGCCCTCTTGATATGAATGCTAACACTGCATTTGCCTGCCTAACTGCTGACTGAATCTGCATATTAACTTTAAGAGAATCTTGAACAAGGACTTTCAAGTCCCTTTGTGTTTCTGATTTCCTAAACATTTCCCCACTTAGAAAATAGTCTATGCCTCCATTCTTCCTTCCAGATGCATAACCTCGTGTTTTTCCACATTATATTCCATCTGCTGCTTCTTTGCCTACTCTCATAATCTGTCCAAGTCCTTCTACAGCCCCCCTGCTTCTTCAATACTACTGTCGCTCTACATATCTGCAAATTGAGCAACAGTGCCTTCAGTTCCTCCTTTCAAATTCATAATCTATATTGTGAAAAGTTGTGGTCCCAGCATCAACGCTTTAGGCAGACCACTAGTCACTGGCTGCATTCTGAAAAATCTGCACTTTCTGCCTTCTGCCAGTCAGCCAATTCTCTAATCATGCGAGGATCGTACCCATAACACTTGTGTAACAGTCTCCTTTTTGGCAACTTATCAAAGGCCATTTGGAAATCTAAATAAATCACGCCTACTGGTTCTCCTTTATCTAACTTCCTTGTTACCTCCTTAAAAAACTCTAACAGATTTGTCAGACATGATCTCCCCTTAACAGTTTTGCTGACTAAGTCCTATCTTATGCACTCCTAAGTACTTCATGATCTCATCTTTAATAATAGACTCTAAAATCTTGCCATTTTAGAGCAAGACCAATATGCTTGCTCCTTTACTCCACGTCGGAGAACTGAACTGAGTGTCTTGCAAACAAATATCTTATTGAAGCATATAAGATGATTAGAGGTTTGGATAGGGTGGACAGTGATAGCCTTTTTCCTAGGATGGAGAAAGCTAGCACGAGGGGACACAACTTTAAATTAAGGGGTATGAGTTATAGGACGGATATCAGAGGTAGGTTCTTTACTCAAAGAGTGATTAGGGAGTGGAATGCCCTGCCTGCAGCTGTTGTAGATGCGCCAAGTTTGGTGGCGTTTAAGAGGTTAGTTGATAAGTATATGGATGAGAAGGGAATGGTTTAGTTAGGAGGGGCATTGCTTTTTATTTTGGTCGGCACAACATCGAAGGCCGAAGGGCCTGTTCTGTGCTGTATTGTTCTATGTTCTATGTTCTATGTTCAAACTTGGATATAATAAGGCCCATGCAAATTACAGATTGGGTAGTGCATGTGGAAACATAGAATCCTACAGTGCAGAAGGAGACCATTTGGTCTATTGAGTCTGCACTGACCACAATTCCAACCCAGGCCCTATCCCTGTAATCCCACATATTTATCCTAGCTAGTCCTCTTGACACTAAAGGGGCAATTTAGTATGGCTAATCCACCACATCTTCGGACTGTGGGAGAAAACTAAAGCACCTGGAGGAAATCCATGCAGACACAGGGAGAATGTGCAAACTCCATACAGATCAAAGTAATTGAAGCCGGATCCCTGGTGCTGTGAGGCAGCAGTGCTAATGTACTGTGCCACCCCCACTAGTATGTAATCACTATTCTTAAGCCTAACAAATCAGTTAGTCTTTTTGAGAACTATAAGCTAACAGTTAATTGGGTCTCCAAATTAGATAGGTACTCCATGTCTCACATCTAGCATTTGTTTGCTAAGTTAAGGCAGAAATATGTTCTCCACGTTGGACATAAGCCATGCCTATCTTCAGCTTGAAATTGATGAGTCTCCTGAAAATGTATGATGATTAACACACACAAGGTACTCTATGTGTATACCTGTTTGCCCTTTGGGGTCTCATCAGTATGTCCCACCTTTCAAACAGTTATAGAAGACATTCTTCAAGGGCTACCCAAGGTAACAGCCATGAGGCTTCAGAACAGGAACATCTAGCTAATGTAAAAGGAGTCTCAACGCTGGGTCCCTTATTGTTTATTATGTACGTAAATGAAATAAATGATAATGTGGGAGAACAATAAGCAAGTTTGCAGATGACTTATAAAATTTTAATGGGACTAGACAGGATAGATGTAGGGAGGATGTTCCTGATGATGGGAGAGTCCAGAACCAGGAGTCACAGTCTGAGGATTTGGGGTAGACCATTTAGGATGGCAATGGGGAGATATTTATTCACTCAAAGCATGGAATTCATTACTATAGGAAGTAGTTGATGCTAAAACATTGAATGTATTCAAGAGCTGGCTATATATAGCACTTGAGGTGAATAGGGTCAAGGGTTATGGGGGAAAAAAACAGGATTAGGCTATTGAATTGGAAAATCAGCCATGATTGTGATCGTAGAATAGAATCATAGAACTCTGTAGTGCAGAAAGAGGCCCTTCGGCCCATCAAGTCTGCACTGAGTACAATCCCACCCAAGCCCTACCCCCATATTGTTACCCACTAACACCTCTAGTCTAAGCATGTTAGGAACATTAAGGCCAATTTTAGCATGGCCAATCAACCTAACCCACATATCTTTGCACTGTGGGAGAAACCGGAGCACCCGAAGGAAACCCACCCAAATGCGAGGAGAATGTCTGTGTGGAGTTTGCACAATGATCCGAATCGAACCAGGTCCCTAGAGCTGTGAAGCAGCAGTGCTAACCACTTTGTTACCATGCTGTGATAAATTGGGGAGCAGGCTCAAAGGGCTAAATGACCTCCTCCTGCTCCTAACTTCAATGTTTCTATGTCAGCTCGATCTCTACTTTTGCATATAGAGCATAAGGGATTGGCCTTGCTTTAAAATATGTTGGTTAGATATTTGGGTCTATGTAAATCTTTGCCTTGGCTCCTTTTATCTTTCCAAGGCCTGCTTGGAAAACTTCAGGGTACGTTCCTATTTCCTCATACCTCACCAGTACCCATGTTGAAAATTTGCTGTCAGTTCAGGTGAATTTTTTGTAACTAGTTCCTTCCCAAAAAGCTGGGCACTGGTCCTTACATTATTGTCAATGAGAACAGGGCTTTCTCTGCCCATATGTGACTGGAGTTACAGTTGTCCTGATTATGCATAATTGTTCTCCTGTATGCATTGCCAATCTTGCCTTATATCTCACAGATTAAGTGATAAATTACCCAATTGTAATCGCCTAAATTAATGTTCCCCTACGCTGGATATCGCTGCACCTGTATCCACCTCTATGTTTAATGGGTGTCCATTTACTTGGATCTGTATAGGGGCCACTTTGGGTGTGGTGATGCAATTTAATTGTACCATTTCCTCTTTTTCAATTTGACTTATCTGACAAGCCCTATTTTGAATGGCTTCACCCTTTGATCTGGGTGATACAGGCTCTTTGTTTCATTACCCTGGCTTGGGATGGGCTCCAGTCAATGCTCAGTGTTGATCTGCTGGTCATTTGGAACTCCTTGTCTGATGCTGGAGTATTCTGACTTCCTTGCTTGTTCGCTCTTCCTTGTTGGGAGTCACAAATGTGTTCTGCTGGTGACCTGGTTCTGTGGCGTGAGGGTCATCCAGGCCTGAGGATGGTGCTATGGATTCATGGAGCAATACAGCATGGAAATAAGCCCTTCGTTCCAACCAGTCCATGTCGACCATGGCACCTTCCCAGCTAGTCCCAATTGCTCATGTTTGGAGTAGTCATAGAGCAATGTCTATTGGTACTTACAGCCCTTGGGCTCTTTTTCCCATGCTTTCATGAGACAAGTTCTATGGCTTTTTTTGCTCTAGATTTGGCTCTGTTAAAAGTCTCCTTTGGGTTGCAAATCATTTATGCCATATGCTAAGCAATCTTAATATTTCAAGTAATGCTGGGCCGTACTTGCAATGTTCCACCAATTTATGCAATTGTGTTAGAAATTCCTCCATCGGTTCCCCAGAAAATCTGATTGTTGTATTGAACCTATACGTTGAAGTGTAATGGATGGTTTAGGAATATAATAGTTCGCTACCAGTAGTATATATGTAGTGTACGTATATATTTATTTATATATATATATGTATATATGGGGTGTGGGTGGGTGTGTAGTATATACACATAAAATATAGCAGACAAACAATTATTATCTGCAAAATACATGGCCTGTCAATCTGTGACGTATCTACTATTAAAAACCTTTGAATTCGCTGCTGCCAGATATGTCAGATTTCCTGTAATGCTGAAAGTTGCAGCCCTACAAGTTGTCATTGGGATGACTTTTTGCTGCTTATCACATATTCCATACTGCCACCAATGGTAGATTAGCTGGGAGGCTTGGTTTTGTAGCCAAGGTTGAATATATGCAGAGGGAATTGTTGCCAGTTGGGTTCTTATACAAAATAGATTCTCCTAAGGTTCTGTGATATCTTTGTTGCCATTAGCCAGTTCCTGGTGACATATGTTCATCTACAGAACCTTGAACATTGACTCCACATTTCCTCTAGGTACTGCCCATTTCCTGCAAGGGCGAAAATGAATATCAATGAATTGAACTTCATATGGTTGAAACCCTTACTATCGTAATCATAGGCCTCATTTTGCAAGCATGCGTGGTAATAGCTCATTCACAATCTGACATCCTTACGTGAATGTCTGTGACTGTGCCATTCCTGGCCTCAGTATAGTTCTGCTTATCGCACTAAGCACTTCCTGTGACTTCTGGAATGCAAATGCAGCAGAATTATTGTGTGTGTGTGTGTGTGTGTGTGTGTGTGTGTGTGTGTGTGATAGCAGACAAACAATTGTTATCTGCAAAATGCATGGCCTCTCGATTTATGATGCATAAACCTTGGCCAGTGTGTGACAGTGCAATGCAGAAAAATGCCTTGCACTCCTGCTTGAGATGCGTCTGCTACCCAGTGTCTGATTGTTGAATCTCTCTTAAAATCAAGCTTGGATGGTCAGTGAAAGAGTTTGAAATCTTTGTGATACAGCAGAGAAGAAAGAAGTTCTTCAAAGCATTACAAATCAGCTGACATCCTTGATCCCATTGACGGCATGGATCTTAAAAAGCCACCTTCGTTATTGCTGCTAAGAGCACCTTCATAATTTTACCATTCTTTTTAAGGTCTCTGGTGACATGTACATGTAAGTAATATATTAAAGAAGCACTTAAATATGTTATATAAAATGTGGAAAGTATAACAATGGTGAACCCATTCATGCTCAAGGTGAGCTGGCACTCTTGCTCTCATGCACACTTGCAAAGAACTCATGTGTAGCTTGTTTGGACGCTCCTGGCTGCAGAAATCAAAATTAAACTGGAGCGTAGCAAATGGGCTGGAGGATTCGAGAACAAGTTTACAGGATGTCTTGGAGAGATATAAGGATGTACTCAATGGCACACTCAGATGAAAGGGATCAAGATAAAGATTCAACTGAAAGTTTGAAAGTATATTTGACACCGTACGTCATTTGGCTGAAAGTAGAGGCCGATTTGAATGACTGGTGATCATGGAATCTGTCTTGACCAGTGAATGAGCCTCCCCAGTTGTGCCCCTTAGATATTTTTAAAAATCAGATTTGTGAAACCTGGAATTGTCCCATCTCTGCGCACCTCACCAGAGGATAAAAATCTTTTGTTCTCTCTGCACAGATGCTGTCGGATCTGGATGAGTATTTCTAGCCTTTCCTGTCTTTATTTTAAATTTCCAGCATCAGATGTACTTACCTTTTATGGAGGAGAAGTACCTAATTTTTCAATTAGGCGCTATAGTCTTCTGCCTTCTAAACAACTATATATCATTTTGCTGCCACTGCTGGTGGGTTTGTTTTATCAATTGAACAGTACATACCCAGTGATGGTGATAGCGATGACCAGGACAAAGTCATATTCATGGAATCATACTTTGTAAGCAATGTCAGACTGGGGGACAATTTTGGCATGAGCCACAAACTTTTCTAAACGCCTGTTCACTTTTTCCCTGATTATGGATTCCAAAACCTACCCCAAAACTGATTTTTTTTTTTTAATAACTGGCCTGTGGTTGCTAGGACTGTCCTTACACCTGGATTATAAAGTCATGGAGATATACTGCACTTGGTCCATGCTCTTTGGTCCAACTTATCCACGCTGATCAGGTTTCCTAAGCTGAACTAGTCCATTTGCCTGCATTTGGCCCATATTCCTCTAAATCTTTCATACCTATGTACCTGTCCAATTTGTTGCAATGCAGAGATTGATCCTGTTTGAGAAGTCACGCCAAATCCCCCAAAAAAGAATACCTCGCTTCGTAATCTGTTAAGTGTTTGGGAAGGTGTTAACTATTCTTCATTAACGTTTAGAGGTTCATTGATGGAAATACCTGACACTCATTTCAAGTGAATAATTAAAACATTATTTATTTAACCAATTGCTAACTTTAAGTAAACAAGTAATATATCAATTAAAGAAAGCATTCCAGTGGAACCTGTTCAAATAAATACAAGATCCATTCATTACCAAAGAAATAATGACAGAAATTAGTCACTCTCAAAGAAATATACAAAAAATTTATAGCTTTGGAAAAACCTTTGGGGCTCCTGGTGATTTGGATGAAAATATAGGGTGCATGGTTAGTAAGTTTGCAGGTGACACTAAAATTGGTGGCATAGTGGACAGTGAAGAAAGTTATCTCCAATTGCAATAGGATCTTGATCAATTGAGCCAGTGGGCTGACAAATGGTAGGTGGAGTTTAATTTACATAAATGCATTTTGGTAGATTGAATCAGAGCACGACTCACTCAGTTAATGGTAGCGCATTGGGGAGAGTTATAGAACAAGGAGATCTATAACGTAGAACATTACAGCGCAGTACAGGTCCTTCGGCCCTCGATGTTGCGCCGACCAGTGGAACCAATCTGATGACCCTCTAAGGTATACTATTCCAATGTTATCCATATGCCTATCCAATGACCATTTGAATGCCCTTAAAGTTGGCGAGTCCACAACTGCTGCAGGCCTAGGGATACACGTTCATAGCTCCTTGAAAGTGGAGTCAGAGGTGGACAGAGTGGTGAAGAAGGCATTTGGCATGCTTGGTTTCATTGGTCAGAGCACTGAATACAGGAGTTGGAATGTCTTATTGAAGTTGTGTAAGACATTCTGTAAGACATTGTGTAAGACCACACTTAGAATACTGTGTGCAATTCTGGTCAACTTATTTATAGAGGGGGAATATTATTAGAATAGAAAGAGTGCAGAAAAGATTTACTAGGATGCTTCTGGGACTTGAAGGATTAAGTTTTAAGGAGAAGCTGGATAGACTGGGACAATTTTCCTCTGGAGCATAGGAGGCTGAGAGGTGATCTTATAGAAATCTATAAAATAATGAGAGGCACAGATCAGCCAGATAGTCAATATCTTTGCCCAAAGGTGTGGGAGTCTAAAACTAGAGGGCATAGGTTAAAGATGAAAGGGGAGCAATACAGAAGTGACCGGAGGGGCAATTTTTTTTCATACAGAGGGTGGTGTCTGGAACAATCTATCAGACGTAGTAGGAGAGACAGGCACAATTTTGTCTTTTAATAAACATTTAGATAGTTACATGAATGCGATGAATATAGGAGAATATGGGCCAAATGCAGGCAATTGGGATTAACTTAAGCGTTTAAAAAAATGGGCAGCATGGACAAGTTGGGCCAAAGGGTCTGTTTCCTTGTTGTAAACCACTATGACTCTATGATTCCACTATCTGTGAGCTCTTTCTGATTTGGTACCCTTTTGTTAGATAGATGGAGAGTTCACTTAAGAGTGGCTTTTTAGTTGGCATAGAGTTGCTCTTCCCTCTCTAGGTGTTGAGGTGGCACATTTCAGTGGAACTGCAGGCAGGCAGTTGAGTTCCTCTTTACTCCTAACTGTGATGATCTATCAATTTTCCTACACTAGGATTGATTTGATGTCAACAACAGCAAATTCAAATTTGATTGATTCCTGATAGCTGAGTGCTTTCTTTAAACAAAATTCAAAAATCTACAAAGCTTTTACCAAGGCAATCCTGTGCTTGGTCCTGATCACAAATATTGCAATTTGTGTACCCGGTAGGCACCTTCATTTTAAACTTCCAAGCACTGACACAAAACCACTTCTAAAGGGGCAACACTTCGCAAACTCAGCTTCAAAATATTGTAATTGTACCCATCTCTACCATTTCTTCTGGCAGCTTATTCCATATATACACTACCTCTGTGTAAAAAGGTTTCCCCTTGGATCCCTTTTTAAATCTTTTCCCTCTCACTTTAGACCTCTTGTTTTGGACTCTCTTGCCCTGGGGAAAAGACCATGGCTATTCACCTTACTGACACCCGTCATAATTTTATAAACCTCTATAATTCATCCCTCATCTTCCTATGCTTCAGGGAAAGAAGCACTTTTTTTTTTTTTTGAAGTATACACACTTCAAATGCCTAAGGGTGTTCAAATGGTCAGTGGATAGGCATATGGATAACATTGGATTAGTTTAGGGTAGAGGGTCATTAGATTAGTTTCACTGGTCAGCGCAACATTGAGGGCCAAAGAGGCTGTACTGCGCCGTAATGTTCTACGTTCTAAAAGTTTTAACCTATCTAGCCTCTCCATATCATTCAAACCTTCCAGTGCTGGGAACATCATTGTAAATCTTTTTTGTACTTTTTCAATTTGAACAATATATTGTCAGATTTCTGTTTCTTAGTGAACACCAATACAAAGAACTCGTACACTATTGTAGCCTTGTCCTGCACCTGTTAGAACTTCTTACCTAATAGGACCCTACTGCTGCAGCAGAGGCCATCTCCCTAGCCCTGCATTCAACCCTGGAATACCTAGACAACAAAGATACAAATGTCAGACTCCTAATTATTAACTAGAGTTTAGCTTCAATACCATTATTCCTAAGAAACTCACCTCCAAACTTCACGACCTAGGCCTAGGCTCCTCCCTCTGCGACTGGATCCTGAACTTCTTAATTCACAGACCACGGTCAGTAAGGGTAGGCAATAATACCTTTTCCACAATCATCTGCAACACTGGTGCCCCATAAGGCTGTGTTCTCAGTCCCCTACTATAATCCTTACATACGTATGGCTGTATGGCCTGATATTTCCCTCTAACTCGATTTTTCAAGTGTGCTGACAACACCATCAACCTGAAGCTCTTGATCCTTTTTACTTCATCCCCATTAATGTAAACACGGGCATGTTCTCCTCTATGCTTCCTGAAGTCAATGACAATCTCCTTCGTTTTGTTGACATTGAGGGAGAGATTATTGTTGCCGCACCAGTTCATCAGATTTTCTATCTCATTCCTGTACCCTGTCTCGTCATTGTTTGAAATCTGACCCACTACTGTCTCAGAAGACTAAGGAAATTTGGCATGTCCGCTATGACTCTCACCAACTTTTACAGATGTATCATAGGAAGCATTCTTTCTGGTTGTATCGCAGCTTGGTATAGTTCTTGCTCTGCCCAAGACTGCAAGAAACTATAAAAGGTCATGAATGTAGCCCAATCCATCATGCAGATCAGCTTCCCACTGTTGATTCTGTCTACACTTTCCACTGTCTTGGCAAAGCAGCCAGCATAATTATGGATCTCATGTACTCTTCCTTCCACCTTCTTCCTTTGGGAAAAAGATACAGAAGTCTGAGGTCATGTACCTAATGACTGGAGAACTGCTTCTTCTCTGCTATCAGACTTTAGAATGGATCTACCTTGCATTAAGTTGCTCTTTCTCTACACCCTAGCTATGACTGTAGCACCACATTCTGGACTCTCCCTTTCCTTCTCTATGAATAGTGTGTACAGCATGCAAGAAACAAGCATGTGACAATAATAAATCAAATCAAATCAAAGAACCCAGTCCCCTCTTGTTTCCCACTGATACTTAAACGCTTGTACAAGAATTTGGTGTTATCCTTTATGTTGACTATTTTTTTTGCCTGTTTTTTTTACCTTTTTACTTCTTCTCTTGACTTATTTGCCTGACCTGCATCATGCACTCTCCTTTATTGTTTTATGCAAGGTGTGTTCTAAGTATCATTATACAGTGAATTGCTCACAATGAAAGAATCCTATATTTGAAGTAGCACATGAAACAGATACTTCTGAAATTGAAAATGATGAGTGACTTCTATGAAGTTGATCAATGGGAGTTTGAATCCTGTGAAGACAGGTTCATTCACCTGCACAGTTTTAGATAGCAGTTGCTCATCCAAAATGTGGGGTAAGCTGGCTTAACTGCTACCTGGAGCCTCTTGACAAGGCAGATTATAGAATCATAGAACCATACAGTGCAGAAAGAGGCCCTTCGGCCCATCAAATCTGCACTGAACACAATCCTTACCCCACATCCCTACATGTTATTACCCACTAATCCCTCTAACCTACACATCCCTGGAAACTAAGACGCAGTTTCTTAGCAGGGCCAATCGACCTAACCCACACATCTTTGGACTGTGGGAGGAAACCAGAGTACCCGGAGGAAACTCACGCAGACACAAGAAGAACACGCAAACTCCACACAGACAGTGACCCGAGCCAGGAATCGAACCTAGGACCTTAGAGCTGTGAAGCTGCAGTGCTAATCATTTCTTGTGCCGCAATTTCTTGTTAATTGTGCTAATAGTTGTATAACAATTTTAATCAGCCAATTAATGTTGGCCTGTTTGAATATGAGCCAACAAAAGATGTCCTGATTAAGAGCCTTCAGCACATTCCCGATCTATGGACGTCTAATGCGAAGAGGGTGGGGAAGAAGGAGGACCTCCTCATGAACCATCTCTTGGGCTGGCAAGGTGTGCCATCTACAGGCCCAAGCAGCGGGCAGTTGAAGGGTCAGCCAGTCTGACTATCTGCCCCTCTACTGATGGTATATTTGCAGCTGGGTGTCCCTGAAGAGGGAGCATGTGGTGTCGAAGGGCACTATTAATACCTTCCATGCCCACTGGGCACCTCAGGGACTAGGTACATTATTGATTCCTTTAATCACATTTTAATTTGATGTTTTAAGTTTCCTTTATGCTTTATCTTTAGTTTTGTTCATCTGGGGTCATTGGTCATTTGGTCTTTTTGGGAGCTGCCTCTTTTAATTTGTCCCTGAGTTAATTTGAGTTAGTATAATTGCTTGCACCATAAAATAGGTCCCTGATTAATGATAAGATTGGTCGAATCCGGGAGCCCCATGCTCTGTACTTAACCAGGAGTGTCAGTTCCTATGGCACTCCAGGTGTAGGCTGCATTCTGTAGAGTGTCGTTGGAACTTGTAAAGAAAGGGATTTCGGTGAAGAGACATCCGCATGCGAGGACTTATTATAAGATGCTAATCATTATGTTGCTTGGAGGAAGGTTAAGATGTTTGGAAGCTCTCCCTTCTTCAGTTTTGGGGATGATAACATACCTATCGTAAAGCTGAACCTCCCATGCAAGATAGCTGGGATTTGTCTCCTTATCAGTACTGATGTCTCTAGCAAAATATCTTTATTAAACAATGAAAGGAACACAGTTGAAACCAGACATGGGAAATGACAGAACGTTCAGGAAAAAGTTGCAGCAAGACATAGATAGGATGCAAGAATGGGTGGAGAAGTGGCAGATGGACTTCAATGCAGATAAATGTGTTGTGGTCCATTTTGGCAAGACCAATGGGATGAAGGAGTACAATATCAAGGGTAGGAGTCTTAGCAGTGTTGAGGAGCAGAAGGATCTTGGGGTCTGGGTCCATTAGGACTCTTAAATTGGCCTCGCAAGTGGAGGATGTAGTCAAGAAGGCATATGGTGTACTGGCCTTCATTAATCAAGGGATTAAGGGATTGAGTTTAGGAGTCAGGAGGTAATGCTGCAACTTTATAACACCCTTGTTAGACCTCACTTATGCAGTTCTGGTCACCTCACAACAAGAAGGATGTGGAAGCTATTGACAGGGTGCAGAGGAGATTTACAAGGATGTTGCCTGGATTGGGAGGCAGGCCTTATAAAGATAGATTGAGGGAGCTAGGTCTCTTCTCTCTGGAGAAACAAAGATTGAGAGGCGACCTAATAGAGGTTTATAAAATGTTGTGAGGAATAGATAGGGTGGATTCTTGGAGGCTATTTCCCAGAGGTGAAGTGGTCGCTACGAAAAGACGCAGGTTTAAGGTGCTGGGCAGCAAGTACAGAGAAGGTGTTAGGGGTAGATTTTTCACTCAGAGGGTGGTGAGTGAATGGAATCGGCTGCCATTGGTGAAGGTAGAGGCGAACTCGCTGGAGTCTTTTAAAAGACTTCTGGATGAGTACATGGGATTAAATGGGATTGGGGGTTACAGATAGTTCAATATCCTAGTAGATATGGGTATGATCGGCGCAACCTGTAGGCTGAAGAGCCTGTTTGTACTGTAGTGTTCTATGTTCTAAAACTGTGAATCTGCACTTTATTCAGTCTGGCCTTTACTGCCTGTCTTAAAGGAGGCCAGACATTTTTCATCAGAGAGTTAAAATAGTCTTGTTAACTTCTGAAGAAAGAAGTTTGGTAGACAAGAAAGAACAGGCTAGAATTGCCATTAGGAGTAGAAGCCCCTGTTATTGAGACATTTTAGTAGTTGCCAAAAAACGGGAGACCAGGGATAAAGGATGTGAAACTTAAAAAAAACTAGGAAGAATTCAATATATGCTGAAATACCAGACAGTGGACCGTTAGCCTTATCGTAGGTGGATGTGCACAAAAAATGTGCTTCCTGATGGTATATTAAAAAGCTAATGCTAGAAGAGTAGCTCATAGTTTTTGTGAAAGATTTGGTGGTCAAGATGTCAGGGACTGCAAGAAAAAGGTCTTGAAGATCTTGTTAGCTTATTTAGCAACATATTCCTGGGCATGCAAATTTTTTTTATATAAAAGCTATGTTTTGGAGAGTGAAAAGTACCATTGTGGACAGTATGGTGGTACAGTGATTAGCACTGCTGCCTCACATGCCAGGTTCCTAGCTTCAATTCTGGCCTCGGGTCATTTTCTGCATGGAATTTACACATTTGTCCTGTGTCTGTGTGGGTTTTGTCTGGGTGCTCTGGTTTCCTCCCACAATCCAAAGATGTGTGAATTGGCCGTGCTAAATTGACCATTGTGACAAGGGATTATCAGGGTAAATAGGTGGGATTGAAGGAAAAGGTCCTGGTGGTATTGTGATTAGTGCAGACTTGATGTTCCAAATGGCTTCCTTCTGTACTGTTGGGATTCTATGATTGTATGAGAAGTTTCAAAGTTTTTTAATTCACCTAAGGAAACTAGCCCCAAATGGCCGTATTAAACAGGCAATAGATATTAGTCCACCTATAAATAGAGAACTCAGAAGACTATGAATAGGGACAGCTGGAACGTTAAGAAGAGGAGGAACTGGGTTTTGTTCTCTTGGAAATAAATCTGCTTTAAGTATAGGCTAGCTTCAGACTCATTTTTCCCTAAACATAATTATTAGATTTAACAGTGTTTATATTGGAGTAAAAGGTCGATTTTCAAAATTTGCCAACGATACCAAACTTGGAATTGTAGCAAATAGTGAAGATGATACCAATTAATTGCAATAGGACATAGGTTAGCAGAATTGGTAGATAAGTGGCAGGTGTAATTTATCACAGAGAAATGCAAAGTGATCCATTTTGGCAGGAAGGATTGGGATAGACAGTAAAGACTTAATCGTACAGTTCTAAAGAGCATGCAGGGACTAATGGGTGTACATACATTACATACAATATTCTGCTTTGTAACACAGCTAGAGCTTCATATAGGTAAAACGTTGCTTCCATACTTTTATATTTATGAATCCAAGATTTCAGTTTATTTTCTAACTGTTCGTTTGATATATCGTGCAAACAGTTCAGGTCAATACACTTTAGGGTCCGCATTTTCCAACCATTCTTGCAGGCTGGATCATCAAGGGTGTATAGAACAGAAACACAGTTTCTGGTACAGTTGACTACAGCTGGATCAAAAGATCCTGCTGCTGGCCAATGGCAGGCTGTCTCCATTGCACAGGATTTTACCTACAAGATTAGGTTGGAAAAATTGGCATTATTCTGCTTGAAGCAAATCTGATTGAGGTGAGATTTCATAGAGGTATAGAAGTTACGACAGATTTTGAGAAGGTAGACAAAGAAAAACTGTTCCCATTAGGGACTCAGGCACAGATTTAAATTTTGGGCAAGAAATGTTGTGAGGAATAACTTTTTATGTAGTGAATCACAATGAGCTGGAAACACATCCAGTGAGGCGGAAGTAGAGATATGAATGATTTAGAAAGAAAATTGGTTGGGCGGCACTATGGCACAGTGGTTAGCATTATTCCCTCTCAGTGCCATGGACCTGAGTTCAATTCGGGCATTCGCATGTTCTTCCTTTGTTTATTAGTTTTTTTTCTAGTTGTTCCAGTCCAAAGATATGTGGGTTAGGTTGATTGGTCATGTTCAATGTCAGGGAGATTAGCAGGATAAATATGTGGGACGATGGGGATAGGGGCTGGGTAGGATTATGGTTGGTGCAGGCTCAATTAACTCTTTCACTATAAGGATTCTAAGATCTTTGATTCTCTAAGATTCTTTGATCGATGACACTTGAGGGAATTAACTTATAAGTGGAGGACAGATGAGAGGTATGGAACATTCTAGTTTGCTTTATAGAGAGCTGGCATGGCCTTAGTGAACTGAATGGCCACCTCCTCGTAGAACATTTAAACTTTGAGATCCTCCACCTCCCCATCATCTTTCCTTTCTTCCATACTTGTTTAAAACGTGATACTTTTCCAGCATTTTCCAGTACTGGAAGAAAGATAATCTACCTGAACTTTGACTGCTTTTCTCTCCACAAATGTTGCTTCACCGGAATATTTCTTCCACTTTGTGTTTTATTTCAGATTTCCGCTTCTGCAATGTTTTACTTTTGTCATGGAACCATCTACTAATCCAGACTTTGCAACTGCATTGCAATAGATTTTAAATGCTTATACAGGAAGCTTTAATGTTATATTTGGTATAAGTTTGGCCAAAAAGCTTGACTGAAAGAAATGTGTATATGCACAAAACCTTTCAGAAATACATAATTTGTGACCATAATTAGCCAGCTACGTTCAATAAATTACATGGTCACCAAAATGTTTTAATTCACTGTTGAAACTTGACTAATATGCATTTCTACATTTTATTTTAAGTGGCTCTGTGATGAAATAATTGTGCTACACCTCGGTTACCTGAACTACACAGAATACATGATCACTGTCACCTTCTACAATTTAGAAAATCCTCAGTTTTCAATAAAGAATGTGAATTTCACTGTAAGTATGCATCCATTTAAATGCTTGATTATTCCAGAACTAAAATTGCAAAAATAATATTAATGCCACACAAATAAGAATCTAACCATTTCCTCTTAACATTTAATGACATCACACTCGCTAGATCCTTACTATTAACATCTAAGGTCGGGAGTAGGATATAGAAGGGTTGTCTACCCTCTGAACTAAACTCGACAGCTATATAAATATTGTGTTTACAAAAACAAGTCAGAGGTTGGGAATGGGAATTCTAATGAGTAACTGGGCTAATTGGGCTGGAAGAAAAAATTGGCAGGAAAAACTGTAGCTAAACAATGGGCTACCTTCAAAAAAGATATGGTCTGGGCATAATCAAGTATATTCTCTTCAAAGGGAATATTTGGGTAAACAAATCCAGAACTGCGTGGATGAAAAATAAATAGAAATATCAAGAGTTATCACTAAAGCTGCCAGCAAAATAATCAGAGTGTTAGGAATCTAATTTCAGACACAGCAAATAAATGAACAACAATGAAAAGGAAGATGGTTAATGCAGGACTGAGAGTATTGTATTTGAATGTGCGCAGTACATGAAGAAAAAAGATAAATGAGCTGGAAGCGCAGAATGAAATTGATGGGAACAATGTTGTGGACATTACAGAAATGTGGCTGCAAAGGGATCAAAGCTAGGAACTAAATATATAAGGAAACACATCCTATCAAAAAGACAGGCAGTGGATAGAAGGGGTGGGGTTGTCTTGTTAGTAAGAAATAAAATGAAATTGATAGCAAGAAATGATCTAGGGTCAGAAGACGTAGAGTTCAGCAACTGAAAAGATAAAAATATGCCATAATGAGAGTGATGTACAAGCTTCCAAATAGGAGCCAAGGTGTGAAACATGATCATTGACAAAGCAGAAGGAGGCCATTCAGTCCATTGAGTCTGCACCGACAACAATCCCACCCCATGTCCTATCCCCACACATTTACCCCACTAATCTACACATCCCAGGACGTTATGGACAATTTAGCATGGCCAATCAACCTAACCTACACGTCTTTAGACTGTGGGAGAAAACTGGAATATCTGGCGAAAACTCACGCAGACACGGGGAGAATGTGTAAACTCCACACCGACAGTGAGCCAAGGCAGAAATCGAACCCCTGTCCCTGGAGCTATGAGGCAGCAGCGCTAATGTGCCACCGTTCCACCAGATAAGATGCCAAGGTACACCAAGAGATAAAAATGTGCAAAAAAGACAAGGTTATAGTCGTGGGCTTCACGATAGCACAGTGGTTAGCACTGCTGCTTCACAGCTCCACAGACCTGGATTCGATTTCCAGCTTGAGTCACTGTCTGTGTGGAGTTTACACATTCTCCTCATGTCTGCGTAGATTTCCTCTGGGTGCTCCAGTTTCCTCCCATAGTCCAAAATTGTCCGGGTTAGGTTGATTGGCCATGCTAAAAGAAAATTGCCCTTAGTATCCTGGGATGCATAGGTTAGAGGGATTAGTGGGTAAATATAGGGATGGGGCCTGGATGGGATTGTGGTCGTGCAGACTCGATGGACTGAATGGCCTATTTCTATACAGTGGGGTTTCTATGATTCTGTGATCATGGGAGGGTTTTTTTGAAATTTTAACTTTATTAATGTCACAAGTAAGTTTACATTAACATTGCAATTTAGTTACTGTGAAAATGCCCTTATTGCCGTACTTTGGGAGCTTGTTTGGGTACACAGAGGGAGAATTTAGCATTGTCAGTGCACCTAACCAGCATTATGCAGATGGACTGGGAAAATCAGGTTGGTAGTGGATCCCAAGAAAAGAAATTTGTGGCATATTTATGACATGGCTTTTCGAAGCAGCAAGGGATAGGCAATTCTGGATTTGGTGATATGTAATGAGGTAGCCTTGATAAGTGAGCTTAAGATGAAGAAACCCTTGGGAAATAATGATCATAGTATGATAGGATTCATCCTACGGTTTGAGAGGGGGAAGCTGGGATCAGATGTTAAAGCATTACAGTTGAGTAGAGGCAGCTACAGAAGCATGAGGGAGGAGATAGCCACAGTTAATTGGGAGAGAAACCTAGCGGGAAAGATGGTGGAACAGCAATGACAGGAGTTTCTAGGAGTAATTCAGGAGACAGCAAAATTTCATCCCCAGGAAGAAGAGCACATAAGATAATGAGAATCTCATTCTCTGCTCATTCTCCCCATTCCATAGATAGGGGCCAGTACGGTGGCACAGTGGTTAGCATTGCTGCCTTTCAGCGCCAGGGACCCGGGTTCAATTCTGGCCTTGCGTCTGTCTGGAGTTTGCATATTCTTCCCATCTCTGCATGGGTTTCCTCCAGCTGCTCCAGTTTCCTCCCATAGTCCAAAGATGTGCGGGTTAGGTTGACGCCATGCTAAATTGACCCTTAGTGTCACGGGATTGACAGGGGGTAAATATGTAAGGTTATGGGAATCGGGCCAGTGTGGCACTGTGATCAGTGCAGACTCAATGGGCCGAATGGCTTCCTTCTGTACTGTAGGGATTCTGAGATTTGATTTTATTTATAATTATCATGTATTGGTATAAAGTGAAGTGTGTTGTTTCTTGTGCACTATACAGACAAAGCATACCATTTCATACAGAAAAAAAGGAGAGTGCAGAATGTGTTGTTATCGTCATAACTTAGGATGTGGAGAAAGATAGGTCCATTCAAAACTCTGATGGCAGTAGGGAAGAAGTTGTTCTTGAGTTGGTTGGTATATGACATTTAATGTGGAAAAGTGTGAGGTAATGCACTTTGGCAGGAACAATAAATGTGTAGAGTATAGGGCTAATGGTAGGGCTCTTAATAGTGTTGAGGAACAGAAGGATCTTGGTGTATGTGTCAATAGATCCCTGAAAGTAGGCAGCCAAGTGGATAAAGTTGTTAAGAAGGCATATGGAGTCTTAGCTTTTATTGGTAGGGGGATTGAATTTAGGAGCCGCAGCATCATGTTGCAACTGTACAAAACTCTAGTGCGGCCGCACTTGGAGTATTGTGTGCAGTTCTGGTCCCCACATTATAAGAAAGATGTGGAGGCATTGGAGAGGGTACAGAGGAGGTTTACCAGGATGTTGCCTGGTATGGAGGGCAGGTCCTATGAAGAGAGGTTGAAGGATTTGAGGTTGTTTTCGTTAGAAAGGAGGCGGCTAAGAGGGGATCTTATTGAAACATATAAGATGATTAGAGGTTTAGATAGGGTGGACAGTGATAGCCTTTTTCCTAGGATGGAGAAAGCTAGCACGAGGGGACACAGCTTTAAATTAAGGGGTATGAGTTATAGGACGGATATCAGAGGTAGGTTCTTTACTCAAAGAGTGATTAGGGAGTGGAATGCCCTGCCTGCAGCTGTTGTAGATGCGCCAAGTTTGGTGGCGTTTAAGAGGTTAATTGATAAGTATATGGAAGAGAAGGGAATGGTTTAGTTTGGAGGGGCATTGCTTTTTATTTTGGTCGGCACAACATCGAAGGCCGAAGGGCCTGTTCTGTGCTGTAATGTTCTATGACCTCAAACTTTTGTGTCTTTTTCCAGATTGAAAAAGGTGGAAGAGAGTATGTCTGGGGTGCGCAAGATCCTTAATTATGCTGGCTGTTTTTCCAAGGCAGCGGGAAGTGTAAACAGTGTTAGTGGATGGGAGGCTGGTTTGAGTGATGGACTAGGCTTTGTTCACAACCCTTTGATGTCTCTTGTGGTCTTAGAGTAGGAGCTATGCCAAGCTGAGAAAGAATGCTTCCTATGGTGCATCTGTAAAAGGTGATGAGAGTTGTAGTGGAAATACCAAATTTCCTTTATCTTCTGCGATAGTAGAGGTGTCAATAGGCTTTCTTAATTTAGTGGGTGACCAGGACAGGTTGTTGGTGATATAGAACATAGAACATTACAGCACAGAACAGGCCCTTCGGCCTTCGATGTTGTGCCGACCAAAATAAAAAGCAATGCCCCTCCAAACTAAACCATTCCCTTCTCTTCCATATACTTATCAATTAACCTCTTAAACGCCACCAAACTTGGCGCATCTACAACAGCTGCAGGCAGGGCATTCCACTCCCTAATCACTCTTTGAGTAAAGAACCTACCTCTGATATCCGTCCTATAACTCATACCCCTTAATTTAAAGCTGTGTCCCCTCGTGCTAGCTTTCTCCATCCTAGGAAAAAGGCTATCACTGTCCACCCTATCTAAACCTCTAATCATCTTATATGCTTCAATAAGATCCCCTCTTAGCCGCCTCCTTTCTAACGAAAACAACCTCAAATCCTTCAACCTCTCTTCATAGGACCTGCCCTCCATACCAGGCAACATCCTGGTAAACCTCCTCTGTACCCTCTCCAATGCCTCCACATCTTTCTTATAATGTGGCGACCAGAACTGCACACAATACTCCAAGTGCGGCCGCACTAGAGCTTTGTACAGTTGCAACATGAAAACATATGGGCATCTAAAGACTTGAAGTTCTCAACCATTTCTACTTCACCTCTGTTAATGTAAACAAGAACATGCCCTCCACTATGCTTCCTGAAATTGATGACTACCTCCTTCATTTTGTTGATATTGAGGGAGAAATTATTGTCGTTGCATCAGTTCACTAGATTCTCCATCTGTTCCTGTACTGTCTAGTCATTGTTTGAGATTTGATGTACTATGGTGATGTCATCAGCAAACTTGAAAATCAAGTTGAAGGTAAATTTGGCCACACAGTCATAGATGTACAAAGAGTATGGCAAGGGGCTGAGGACATAGCCTTGCGGGCCACCAGTATTGAAGGTGATCGTGGAAGTGTTGTTGTTCCTTATCCTTACTGATTACTGTCTGTGGGTTAAAAATTTAAACTTTAGGAATTTCAAGATCCAGTTGTAGAAGGAGGAGCCAAGACTCAGGCCACAGAGTTTGGTGATGAGTTTCATAGAAAGGTTTTGAAAGCTGAGCTGTAGTCAATAAATAGGACTCTGACATAATCTGCTGTGGAACTGTTGCGGTGGTAAGCGAACTGTAGTGGATCCTGGCAATCAGGGAGGCCAGAATTGATTTATGCCATGATTAACTTTTCAAAGCACTTCATAATGATGGATATCAGTGCCACAGACAACACACGTTAAGGCATGTTTTTTGTTGATACTGGGATGATGGTTGTCTTCTTGAAGCAGATAGGGACCACACATTGTTGTAAAGAGTAGTTGAAGATGCCTGCGAATACCCCTACCAGCTGATCGGCACAGGATCTGAGTCCTTGTCCAGGTACCGCAACAGGGCCAGTTGCTTTCTGTGGATTGAGCTGCAAAAAGGCTGCTCTGACATCTGCAATGGTGACTTCGGATACAAGTTCATTCTAGGCTTCCAAGGTGGAGGGTGTACTCTTGCTGGCCTCTTGCTCAAAACTGGAATAGGACTCACTGGGTTCATCAGGAAGGGGTACATTGGTGCTGGTGATTTTAAATGCCTTCAGCTCATAGCCTGTTATGTCCTGCAGACCTTGCCATTGTTGACAGGGGTCCGTGCGGCTAGCCTGGGATTCTAGTTTGGTCTGGTAGTGTCTTTTGGCATCTTTGATGCATCTCCTTAGATCATATCTGGCTTTCTTGTATAGGTCAGGGTCATAGAGTCATAGAGGTTTACAGCTTGAAAACAGGCCCTTGGGCTCAACTTGCCTATGCTGCCCTTTTTTAAACCCCTAAGCTAATCCCAGTTGGCCGAATGTAGCCCATATCCCTCTATGCCTGTTTATCCATGTAACTGTCGAAGTGCTTTTTAAAAGACAAAATTATATCCGCCTCTATTATTATCTCTGGCAGCTTGTTCCAGACACTTATCACCATTTGTGTGAAAAAATTGCCCCCTCACTTTGTACCCATGCCCTCTAGTTTTAGATTCCCCTACCTTTGGGAAAAGGTATTGACTATCAAGCTAATCTATGCCCCTCATTATTTTATAGACCTTTATAAGATCACCCCTCAGCCTTCTAAGCTCAGTGAAAAAAGTCCCAGTATATTCAGCTTTTTGTTATAGAACATAGAACATTATAACTCAAACCATCAAGTCCTGGTGGCATCCTAGTAAATCTTTTCTGCACACTTTCTAATTTAATAATATCCTTTCTATCATGGATCAGAACTGTACACAGTATTCCAAACGTGGCCTGACTAATGTCTCGCACAACTTCAACATGACATCCCAACTCCTGTATTCAGTGTTCTCACCAATGAAACCAAGCATGCCAAATGTCGTCTTCACCACTGTGTCCACCTATGACTCCACTTTCAATGAATACGAACATATACCCTAGATCTCTTTGTTCTGTTTCTCTTCCCAACGCTCTACCATTAACTGAGTAAGTTCTGTCCTGGTTTGGTCTATCAAAATGCATCACCTCGCATTTACCTAAATTAAACTCCATCTGCGATTCGCCAGCTTACTGGCCCAATTGATCTAGGTTCTGTTGCAACCGGAGATAACTTTCTTCACTGTCCACATCTTATAGTCACTAACTAAATTGAGTGGATTGCAGCAGTTAGAATAGCCCATTTTTCAGGTTATGGTAGTTTGTGTGGTTTTGTGTATTTTACAGCTGCTCTATTTGTAGTTGTAATGGTTAGATTATAATGAATGCACTGTGCACATGGTAACAGTTGTATTATACATTTTACAGTAGTTATAATATGGTTTATAGTCGTTATTACAGGGAAATTTATATCGGTTCAGCTTAAATATTTGTATTGCGTATTTTGTTGCTGTTGTATTGTGCACTTTATAATAACTGTGTTAAGCAATTTATGGAGATTGCACTGTGAAGTTTATAGTGGTAAGGCTCAGTTTATAGAATCTGCATTGTGCAGTTATGGGAGTTGAGATGCTTGTTGAATCTGGATGGAATAGTTTCGAGAAGTTATTTTGTGCAGCTTCTCATTTTTGCACTGTGCATTTTGACTGCTTTGATTGAGAAGTTCATGGAAGATACACTGTGTGTAATTTTTAGTAATTGTCCTAAACTATATCAAAGTTTATAGTGATTGTATCAAGGTTAAGACCGGGTCACAATAAATCTCTCATGGTTGGACTGTACGTTTTATCATGCTTGCATCGTGCTGCTGTGTGTAATGGGACATTGAAGATGTACTGCGTCGTTGCATTGAATACCGTCTTGTAATTGCTTGATGAAACCCATAGTGGTGAGACTGTGTCCTTTTTAATCCCCGACTTGGGTAGTTTCTGACCATTACACTGTGCGATTTTCTCAGGAGGCTAAGGAAATTTGGTATGTCCGCTACAACTCTCAAACTTTTACAGATACATCATAGAAAGTGTCCTATCTGGATGTATAACAAGTTGATGTGGCCCCTGCTTTGTCTGACACTGTGAGAAACTACAAAGTCTCGTGAACCTAGCCCGGTCCATCATGCAAACCAGCCTCCCATCCATTGACACTTCCCACTGCCTTGGAAAAGCAGCCAACATAATCAAGGACCCCATGCACCCTGGACATTCTCTCTTCCACCTTCTTCCATTGGGAGAAAGATACAAAACTCTGAGGTCACATACCAAACAACTTGAGAACGTTTTCTTCTCTGCCGCTGTCAGACGTTTGAATGGACCTTATATTAAGCTGACCTATTGGTAATGATAACACTACGTTCTTTTTTTGACTTTTTTAACTGGTGGCTGATAATCAGGATCTTTCTGCCAAGCAGCAGCAGCATCTTCATCTTCCTGCACTTCGATTGCCCCATCTTCTGCTATCTCCACTTCACCATTGGCGTCAACTTTCACAACTTGCAAACCTTCTGGCAGTGGAAGGATGTGACAAATTAAGGATCCCCTTCCTGAAGTTCCTCTTTGGGAGCTTCTAATAGTTTTCTTGCAGTTCATCAATGCTAATTTGGGCTACTTGCACTAGTTGCAGTTCACCAAAGTTTGTTGGCTGCTCTTCCAAATTCACCATTGCAATGTGATAATCTGTGTGTCATCTATAGTGTCTGAATCATGAGCTGCATCCTCTATTGGTTGCTTCATTTGTAGTAGTGTAGGGTCCAATGGTTGCATCATCAACACTTGCATGTTGCTGTTCATTTCTTGTGCAGCTACCTCAGCACCATCTGATTCTTTCTGCTGCCCATCAGCATCATCTGGCTGCCCGCCTTCAATTGCCTGTCGTCTTTGATAAATTTTATGCTCTTTGACCTTCGTAAACGTTTCCGACTCCTTCACACCACATTATTTGACTCAGTCGCCGTGGCAAATTTTCACCGTCTTTCCTTGCAGGAAAAGTCTCTTTTGGTGTCTCCTGATGCCTGCGTGAGGTGCCCAGCAGCCTGAAACACCCTGAAAGCACGGTGCCAATCGGTTGAAATGTTCCCGTTAGAGCAGGGAAGAGAAAATGGCGGCACCTACCCTTACTGCGCATGCTCGGCAGTGCCACAACTGTGGGGACGTGGCGAGGCAGACACTATTCCCTTGGGTGAATGTAGCTGTTACGGGACCATATCTATAAGGTTCATGATGGGAGATATGGGAGGGATGTCCGAGGACATCCTTTTTACTCAGAGAGTGGTAGGGGTGTGGGATAGAGTGCCTGCTATGATAGTGGAGTTGGAACTTTAGGAACTTTCAAGCGGTTATTGGGTAGGCACATGGAGCACTCTAGGATTATAGGGTGGGAATAAATTGATCTTGGGATTGGGCATAACTCGACACAATATTGAGGGCTGAAGGGCCTATACTGTGCTGTAATGTTCTATGTTCTACTATATCATCTGTCTTGGTGTCATTTGCAAACTTACTAACCATGCTCCTATATTCTCATCTAAATCATTAATATAAATGACAGATAACAGTGGAGCAAGGACTGACTGGGGACAGTCAGCATGGCTTTGTGAGTGGAAAATCATGTCACACAAATTTGTTTGAGTTTTTTGAAGTTAGATGAGGGCAGTGTAGTTGCTGTTGTCTACATAGATTTTAGCAAGGCCTTTGACAAGGTACCACAAGGTAGGTTGTTGCATAAGGTTAAATCTCACAGGATCCAAGGTGAGGTATCTATACAGATACAAAATTGGCTTCTTGACAGAATGTGGAGATGCCGGCTCACCTGATGAAGGGGCAGTGCTCTGAAAGCCTGTGGCTTGTGCTACCAAATAAACCTGTTGGACTTTAACTAGTGTTCTGAGACTTTCCTGTCTTGACAGAAGCCAAAGGGTGCTTATAGAGCCTGTAGTTCCCAGGCTTTTCCCTGCAGCCCTTTTTAAACAAAGACACATTTGCCACTCTCCAGTCTTCAGGCACTTCACCCAGGACTATTGATAATTCAGATATCTTGGCTAGGGGACCTGCAATTTCCTCCCTAGCCTCCTACATGTCTTGGGATACACTTCATCAGATCCTGGGGAATTACTTGATGCGCTTTAAGACTTCCAGCACCTGTTTCTCTGTAATATGTACACTCCTCAAGACATCACTATTTACTTCCCCAAGTTTCCTGACATTCTATGATGAGTTCAAGTCAGGGTCACCTCAGACATAGAACATAGAAAAACTACAGCACAAACAGGCCCTTTGGCCCACAAGTTGTGCTGATGATATCCATACCTACTAGGCTTAGCTATTACCCTCAATTCTATTAAGTTCCATGTACTCATCTAGAAGTTTCTTGAAAGACCCTATCGAATTTGCCTCCACCACCACTGGCAATCGATTCCACTCACCCACCACCCTCTGAGTGAAAAACTTACCCCTAATATCTCCTCTGTACCTACTCCCCAGTGCCTTAAACCTGTGTCCTCTTGTAGCAACCATTCCAGCCCTTGGAAAAAGCCTCTGAGAATCTATGCCTCTCAACGTCTTATACACTTCTATCAGGTCATCTCTCATCCTTCGTCTCGCTAAGGAGAAAAGACCGAGCTCCTCAATCTATCCTCGTAAGGCATACCACTCAATCCAGGCAACATCCTTGTAAATGTCCTTTACGCCCTTTCAATAGCTTCAACATCCTTCCTGTAATGAGGCAATCAGAATTGAGCACAGTATTTCAAGAAAGGTCTGACTAGGGTTTTATAAAGCTGCAACGTTATCTCCTGACTCCTAAACACAATCCCTCAATTGATGAAAGCCAGAACACCATACACCTTCTTAACCAGATCCTCCACCTGTGAGGATGATTTAAGAATCTTATGGATCCGAACCCCAAGGTCCTCCTGATCCTCTACACTGCTAAGAATCTTACTCCTTCGTCCCATTTGACCTGGCAAAATGGACCATTAAACATTTATCCGGGTTGAAGTCTATCTGCCACTTCCTTGCATGCCCAGCCTTGCATCCTATTGATGTCACGCTGCAACTTCTGACATTCCTCCAAACTGTCTACAACACCACCAACTTTGGTGTCATCAGCAAACTTACCAACCCATCCCTCTATTCCTCATCCAGGTTATTTATGAAAATTACAACCAGCAAAAATGAATGAAGAAAGAGAAAATAAAGACCTAGACTTCAACAAGCAGTGGATATCTCTGTTCATCCATGGTTTCCATGGCAACCATGATTGACGAGGGATGTCAACAACAGCATAAAAATACACAACCTAGCAAAGATTAGTGGGAAGCCTTTAAAGACCAACAGAGGACAACCAAAAAATTAATAAGAGGAAGAAGCTGAAATATGAGGATAAGCTAGTAAGGAATAGAAAGGGGGTAATTACTATGCTAGGGGTGTATTATAGGCCACCCAACAGCCCACGGGCAGTTGAAGAAGGCATATGTAAAGACATTTTGGATAGGTGCAGAAAGAACAGAGTCGTTATAGTGGGAGATTTTAATCTCCCTGGGGTGGATTGGAAAGTACCTAGAGCTGGGGGTTTGGATGGGCAGGAATTTGTAAAATGTGTACTGGAAGGATCGTTGGAACAGTATGTGGCTAGCCCGACTAGAGAAGGGGCTATATTGGATTTAGTTCTGAGTAATGAGCCAGGGCAGGTGGTTGATGTTGTAGTAGGGGAACATGTGGCTAACAGTGACCACAATTCTGTCTACTTTAGGATTCAGATGGAAAAGGATGCTTGTTGCCCTAGGGGCAGGGTGTTGAATTGGGGGAAGGCTAACTACGGTCGGATTAGGCAGGAACTTAGGATATTGATTGGGAACGGTTGTTTGAGGGTAAGTCCACATTAGGCATGTGGGACTCTTTCAAGGGAATACTGAGAATGTTGCAAGATAAGTATGTGCCAGCCAAGAGGATAGATGGGAAAGGTAGGATTAGAGAGCCGTGGATTACTAGGGATATAGAGGACTTGGTTAGGAAGAAAAGAGAAGTGTATGATAGGTCGAAGCAGCTGGGAACCGAGACAGCATTGAAGGAATATAGAGACAGTAGGAGGGAGCTCAAACAGGGAGTTAGAAGGGCAAAAAGGGGGCATGAAATGATTTTGGCGGATAGGATTAAGGAAAACCCAAAGGCTTTTTATTCCTATGTTAGGAATAAAAGTGTGGTTAGAGGAAAAATCGGACCTCTTAGGGACAGAGGAGGGGAACTGTGCTTAGAGCCTGAGGGAATGGCGGAGATCCTGAATGAATACTTTGCGTCAGTATTCACGAAGGAGAGGGGCTTGTTGACAGCTGCTGTCTCTGAGGGAGCTGTGGACCAGTTGAGGGAAATATCCATACTGAGGGAGGAAGTGTTAGAGCTTCTAGGTAGCATTAAAACGGATGAATCTCCTGGGCCTGATGGCGTTTATCCCAGACTGTTTAGAGAGGTGCGAAGTGAAATTGCTGGGCCTCTGACGCAAATCTTTGTCTCTTCCTTGGACACAGATGAGATCCCAGAGGACTTGAATAGCTAATGTTGTACCGTTGTTTAAAAAGGGTAGTAGGGATAACCCTGGAAATTATAGGCCGGTGAGTTTGACGTCAGTGGTAGGGAAGCTGTTGGAGGGGATTCTTAGAGATAGGATGTATAGGCACTTAGAGCGTTGCGATCTGATTAGGGATACGCAGCATGGATTTGTTAAGGGGAGGTTGTGCCTTACAAATCTGGTAGAATTTTTTGAGGAGGTGACGAAAACGGTGGACGAAGGGCGAGCCGTTGATGTCGTCTATATGGATTTCAGTAAGGCGTTTGACAAAGTCCCTCATGAGAGGTTAGTTGAGAAGGTCAAGGCTCATGGGATACAAGGACAGGTAGCTAGATGGATAAGTAACTGGCTTGGTAATAGGATACAGAGAGTAATAGTGGAAGGGTGTTTTTCTAGCTGGAGGTCGGTCACTAGTGGTGTGCCGCAGGGCTCAGTACTGGGACCTCTTCTATTTGTAATATATATAAATGACTTGGAAGAGGGAGTAAGTGATCAGCAAGTTTGCAGACGATACAAAGATGGCTGGACTTGCGGATAGTGAGGAGCATTGTCAGGCGATACAGCAGGACATAGGCTGGTAGCTTGGGCAGACAGATGGCAGATGGAATTCAATCTTGATAAATGTGAGGTGATGCATTTCGGGAGAAAGAATGTAGAGGGGAGGTATATGATAAAGGGTAGACCTATTAAGAGTATAGAAACGCAGAGAGACCTGGGGTTGCAGGTGAACAAGTCTCTGAAGGTGGCAGAGCAGGTGGAGAAGGTTGTGAAGAAAGCATATAGTATGCTAGCCTTTATAGGAAGGGGTATAGAGTACAAGAGCTGGCCTTTAATGTTGCAGTTGTACAAAACGTTGGTTAGACCTCATTTGGAATATGCGTCCAGTTCTGGTTGTCCTACTACCGGAAGGACGTGGAGACTCTGGAGAGAGTGCAGAGGAGGTTTACCAGGATGCTGCCTGGTATGGAAGGTCTGAGGTATGAGGAGAGATTAGGCAAATTGGGACTGTTTTCCTTAGAAAGACGTAGACTTAGAGGAGATCTGACAGAGGTGTACAAGATTTTGAAGGGGATTGATAGAGTAAACAGGGTTAAGCTTTTTCCTAGGATGGACTCAAATAGCACGAGGGGTCACGGGCTTAGGGTGAGGGGGGTAAGGTATAATGTAGATGCTAGAGGGAGTTTTTTCACACAGATGGTGGTGGGGGTATGGAATGCGCTGCCAAGTAAAGTGGTGGAGGCAGGTACTCTGGAGTTATTTAAGAAATACTTAGATGGGCACATGAACAGAATAGGAATGGAGGGGTATAGAAAACTGATTTAAAATAGGAATCATGAGCCTTGGGAGTCCCTGGGAAGTGAGTAAATAGATGATGGATGATATTGATGTATTTGTTTTTATCCTACAGGTGCTTTGGTCCACCTTGTTGTCTAACGAGGGGCATACACGCAATGGGTCGTGAGAGGACTGCTCTTGGATCTTTTTCGAGACTATCCTACTGCTTCACGTTGTTCGTGTACGCTTGACCTGGACCTTCTGATGGGCAACACGACAGCTCAGTGACTATCGCTGTGCTGTGCAGATACATGGATTTGGGCCTGTGTCTGTGGGAGTTTGCGCATTCTCCCCGTGCTTGCGTGGGTTTTCTCCGGGTTCTCCGGTTTCCTCCCACATCCCAAAGATGTGCTCTTAGGCTAATTGGCAAAACAAATTCTCCCTAAATTGTCTCAAATTTGGTTTTAAATCCATAGATCTATAAACGCGGACAAGGATCGTGGGTAGAGATGGGAACATCGGGGTGGCGGCGCGGGCTCATTGGGCCGAAGGGCCTGTTTCCCGTGCTGTTTTGTTCTTTGTTCTTTGAATTTAAATGAAGATTGTAAAAGTTTTTTTTAGATATGTAAAGGATAAGAGAGAGGAGTGAACTGACAGTGGACTGCTGGAAAATGACACTGGAGAAGTAGTAATGGGAAGAAAGAAATGGCGGAGGAACTGAATTGGTAATTTGCATCAGTCTTCAGAGTGGAAGGCATCAGTTAAATACCAAAAATTTGAGAGTCAGGAAGCCTAGGTGACTGGTGGCCATTATAGAGGAAAAGATGCTAAGGAAGCTCAAAGGCCTGAGGTAGATAAATCATCTGGACCAAATGGACTACACACCAGAGTTCTGAAGGAGGTAGCTGAAGATATAATGGAGGCATTAATGGTGACCATTCGAGAATCACTGAAATCAGGGGGGTTCCCAGTGAACTGGAAATTTGCTAATGTAACACCCCTGTTTGAGAAGGGAGGGAGGCAAAAGACAGGAAATTACGAACTGGTTAGTCTGACGTCAGTCTTTAGTATGATTTTAGAGTCCATTATTAAGGATGAGATTTAGGAGTAGTTGGAAGTGGATAAAATAGGGCAAAGTCAGCATGGTTTCATCATGGAGAGGTCATGCCTGACAAATTTGTTAGAATTATTTGAGGAGGTGACAAGCAGGTAAGACAATAGAGAGCCAGTGGATGTTATCTGCTTTGATTTCCAGAAGGCTTTTGACGGTGTGGTGCTGAGTAAGGTAAGACCCCATGGTATTAGAGGCAAGGTACTTGCTTGGATAGAAGATTTCTTGACTGGTAGAAGGTAAAGAGCGGGAATAAAGGGTTCTTTTCAGGATGGCAGCTGGTGATGAGTGAAGTTCCACAAGGGTCAATGTTGGGACCACAACTTTTCACTCTATATAGAAATGACCTGGATGAAGGAACTGAGGACTTGTGGGTAAGTTTGCAGATGATACAAAGACAGAGGGATAGGTAGTATTGAAGAAGCAGAGAGCTTGCAGAAGGATGTGGAAAGATTAGGAGAGTAGGCAAAGAAGAGAGTAGGCAGATCGAATACAACATGGGAAAGTTTGAGGTTTTGCACTTTGGTAGGAAGAATAGTGACATAGACTATTTTCTAAATAGGAAGAGAATTGAGAAATCAGAAGTGCAAAGGGACTTGGGAGTCTTAGTTCAGGATTCCCTTAAGGTTAATTTGCAGGCTGACTTGATAGTTAGGGAAGCAAATATAATGTTAGCATTCATTTTGTGAGGACTAAAATATGGTTTCAGCACCACAGGAATGTGGTGCTGAAACTTTATAGGGCTCTGGTGAGACCATATTTAGAATTTTGTGAGCAATTTTGGGTCCCATATTGAAGGAAGGATGTGCTGGTTGGTCTTGGAGAGGATCCAGAAGAGGTTCTTGAGAATGATCCCAGGAATGAAAGGCTTGACATATGAGGAGTAACTGAGGACCCTGAATCTTTATTCAATGAATATAGAAGGATGATGCAAATCTTGTTGAAGCATACAGAATAATGAAAGAGCTGAATAGCATGAACGTGGGAAGATGTTTCCATTAGTAGGAGAAACTAGGACCTGACACAGCCTCAGAGTAAAGGGATGACCCCCTTTAGAATAGAGATGAGGAGGAATTTCTTCAGCCATGGATGGTGAATCTATAGAATTCATTGCCAGAGAAGGCTGTGAAAGCCACATCATTGAGTGTATTTAAGACAAAGATAGATTCTTGATTGGTAAAGGGATCAAAGGTAACGGGGATAATGTGGGAGAAAGGGATTGAGAAACTTATCAGCCATGATTGAATGGCGGAGCAGGTTTAATGGGTCGAATAGCCTAATTCTGCTGTGGTATCTTGTGGTCTAATGATCTTAAATTAAGATAAGGAACAAATTATGGATTGCCCATTTTCCTTTTCTATTATCATCCTAAACAAGCAAGAGGATAGCCAGGGAGAGGGCTGGCTCACTTAAAGACAAGGGAGGGAATCTGTGCGAGGAGCCAGAAGAAATGGATGAGGTATTAATTGAGTACTTTGCATTAGTGTTCACCAAAAAGAAGGACTTGGTGGATGATGAGTCTGGGAAAGGGTAGCTTTGAGCCATGTTGAGAACAAAACGGAGATGGTATTGGGGTTCTTGAAGGAATTAAGATAGACAAGTCCCCAGGGCCTGATGGGATATATCCCAAAATACTGAGAGAAGCAAGGAAGGAAATCGCTGGGACTTTGAGAGTAATCTTTGTATCTTCACTGGCTACAGAGGAGGTCCCAGAGGATTGGAGTACAGCCAGTGTTGTTCCTTTGTTTAAGAAGGGTAGCAAGAATAATCCAGATTACAGGCTGGTGAGGCTTACATCAGTGACAGCGAAATCATTGCAGAGGATTCTTCTAAATAGGATTTATTCACATTTGGAAATAAGTGGACGTATTAGTGAGAGGCAATATGGTTTTGTGAACGGGAGGTTGTGTCTCGTAAACTTGATCGAGTTTTTGAGGAAGTGACAAAGAATATTGATGAGGATAGGGCAGTGAATGTTGTCTACATGGACTTCAGTAAGGCCTTTGACAAGGTCTATCATGGCAGATTGATGCAGAAGGTGAAGTTGCATGGGATCAGAGGTGAGCTAGCAAAGTTAAAGACGACAGTGGGTAGCAGTGGAAGGATGCATTTCTGAATAGAGGGCTGTGACAAGTGGCGTTCCTCAGGGATCAGTACTGGGACCTTTTGCTATTTGTAATATATGTAAATGATTTGGAGGAAAAGTAACTGGTTTGATTAATAAGTGTGCGGACAACACAAAGGTTGGTTGATTAGCGGATAGCGATGAGGATCATTAGAGATACAGCAGGATATAGATCAAATGGAAACTTGGGTAGAGAGATGGCAGATGGAATTTAATCTGGACAAATGTGAAGTAATGCATTTTGGAAAGTCTAATACAGATAGGAAATATACAGTAAATGGCAGAAGAGTATTGATAGGCAAAGAGATCTGACATAGATCACTGAAAGTGGCAGTGCAGGTGGAGAAGGTCATCAAGAAGGCATACAGCATGCTTGCCTTCATAGGCCAGGACATTGAGTTTAAAAATTGGCAAGTCCTGTTGGAGCCATGCACCTGACGAAGGAACAGCGTTTCCGAAGGCTTGTGGGATTACTATCAAATAAATTGGTTGGACTTTAACCCTGGTGTTGTGAGACTTCGTACTGTGTTTATCCCAGCCAACGCTGGTATCTCTACATCATAATTAAAATCCCCCATCATAACTATTCTAAAATGTTTGCATCACTCTGTAATGCCTCTGCATGTTTGTTCTTCTACATCCTTCTCCCTAGTTGGTGGTCTTAGGCTACACAGCAGTCTAATTGCATCCTTTTTATTCCTTGGCTCTAGCCAAATTGATTTTGGCTTTGAATTTCTGAGGTACATTTAACTCTCTGGTTCTGTTGAGGAATACCTCTGAGTTAAAGATTTAAGTTCCGAAGTTCAATCTTTCAAGTGCACTATTTTTCATTGTTGGGTTTCCTGATTCCTCCTCCCTTTCTTGTTCTTTTCCCTTCATTTCTACAATGTTTCCACTTGTCAGAAGACACTATCTTGACTGAAAGATTTTTCCTACATCTGAAGACTCTGGGCGATCTCATTTCTCAGCATAACGACATAAGGAAGGTAATTGGCATAAGTCACACACCCTACACTTTTAGCAGAAGACAAATAGCATAATGAACTTATTCATATCCTGACATAGAGTCATAGAGATGTACACCATGGAAATAGGCCCTTCGGCCCAACTTGTCCACACTGCCCTTTTTTTAAAAACCCCTAAGCTAATTCCAATTGATTGCATTTGGCCCATATCTAAACGCTTTCTAAAAGACAAAATTGTACCTGCTTTTACTACCACCTCTGGCAGTTTGTTCCAGACACTCACCACCCTCTGTGTGGAAAAAAATTGCCTCTCTGGACACTTTTGTATCTCTCCCCTCTCACCTTAATTTAGTTTTAGACTCCCCTACTTTTGGGAAACGATAGTGACTATCTAGCTGATCTATGCCCCTCGTTATTTTATAGACTTCTATAAGATCACCTCTCAACCTCCAATGCTCTAGAGAAAAAAGCCCCGTTTATCCAGCCTCTCCTTATAACACAAGCCATCAAGTCCCGGTAGCATTCTAGTAAATCTTTCCTGCACTCTTTCTAGTTTAATAATATCCTTTCTGTAACAAGGTGACCAGAATTATACACAGAATTCCAAGTGTGGCTTTACCAATTTCTTGTACAACTTTAACAAGATATTCCAACTCCTGTATTCAGTGTTCTGACTGATGAAACCAAGCATGCTGAATGACTTCTTCACCACTCTGTCCGCTTTCAAGGAGCTGTGAACATGTACCTCCTGATCTCTTTGTTGTGTAACTCTCCCCAGTGCCCCTAACATTAACTAAGTCCCGCCCTGGTTCAATCTACCAAAATGCATCATCTTGCATTTGTCTAAATTAAACTGTCCGTCATTTGTCAGCCCTCTGGCCCAATTGATCAAGATCCCGTTGCAATTGGAGATAACTTTGTTCACTGTCCACTATTGCCACCAATTTTAGTGTCATCTGCAAACTTACTAACCTTCTATTTGCTCATCCAAATCATTAATATAAATGGCAGTTAACAGTAGAGCCAGTATTGATCCCTGAGGCACTCCGCTGGTCAGTTTGAAAAATGACTCTCTACAACCACCTTCTGTCTTTTGTCAAGAAGCCAATTTTGTATCCATTTAGATACCTCATCCTGGATCCCATGAGATTAACCTTATGCTTCAACCAACATATTAAACCCTAAAGCATCAGAGAATGAATGACTTAACCATTTCATTATCTTTATATAGAATCCAAATCCATGGGCTATTTTTAAGCTTAAAGAAAGTTAAAAACCTATATTTATATTATTAGGGTATGATTAGGATAGGGAACTTAGCTACTTTGATGTTTATAAAATTTGAGGCTGGGGGTACAGCATCTTGATAAAGATCAACTTGAGATTGATTTTCTGCTCAAGTTGGAATCCTCAATCTTGTTTGCTGAATTATTATTGGGTAACTACAACATATTACTCACCTTTTGTACTATGAAAAATCCATGCTGAATTTCAGTGAAGTTGCATCTTCATCATGCATTAAAAGGTTTTTGAACCTTGTCTTCAAATCATTATTGATTTCCCAATGCTCAAATAGACAGCTAATGTCCTGCACCAGCAGTAAATATACATGATCACTTTTGCATGAATGGATTAGTGACAATCGTAACATCACTGTAGGCTTATTGAAATTTGGATTGGATTTTGATTTTGTGGCTTTATCAAATATCTAGGACATGGTGGTACAGTGGTTAGCACTGCTGCCTCATAGCGTCACGGTCCTGGGTTCAATTCTGACCTCAGATCACTGTCTGTGTTGAGTTTACACATTCTTCCTGTGTCTATGTGGGTTTCCTTTGGGTGTTCCGGTTTCCTCCCACAGTCCAAAGATATGCAGGTTAGATGGATTGGCCGTGCTAAATTCATTCTTAGTGTCAGGAGGATTGAATCTGTAAAAACTTGATTACCTGTTAAGATTTGCATTCCAACCATTATCTTGTAATTGAATCTGTGTCTATATATGCTCTGTTTGTGAACTCCACTCTCCACTCACCTGATAAAGGAGCAGTGCTCCAAAAGCTTATGCTATCAAATAAACCTTCGGACTTTAACCTGGTGTTGTGAAGCTTCTTACTATATCAGGGGGATTAGCACGGTAGGTAAGTGGGATTATGGAGATGAGACCTGGGTGAGACTCGTTGGGCTGAATGGTTCCCTTCTGCACTGTAGGGATTGTATGGATTGTATATATAAACTATATAAAAGATATTAAAAGCTTTTTCCACCTAAAAATGTCTTGATAGTTTCATAATGTTTAATTAAAGCTTTAAAAGCAAGTCAGATTTAAAATATGCTTTCTCTGTAATGTCAGTGTTAAATTTTCTTTTGACAGCTGAAGATGTATAATGCCTCGTTTTCACAAGTGGAAATCTGGTTCAGGTTCATCTTTGTAGTTTTCACCTTCATGGTTACAGTAAGTATAGCCTGTGCTACTGATTATTAGTCTCCTGATACACCATGTCTTGATATTAAGAATGCTAGTGCTCAAAGTCTATTATATCAAAATGTAGGCATAAAACTACAGCACAAACAGGCCCTTCGATTGTTACACCAATCATATTTCTACCTACTAGGCTTATCTACAACCCTCAATCCTACTAAGTCCTAGGAACTCATCCAGAAGTCTCTTAAACCCTAGCGAATCTGCCTGCATCACCACTGCTGGCAGATTCGACGAACTCACCACCCTCTAAGTGAAAAATTTACCCTGACATCTTTGTACCTACCCCTGGCACCCTAAACCTGTATCCTCTTGTGGCAGCCATTTCAGCCCTAGGAAAAGCCTCTGAGAATCCACCTGATCAATACCTCTCAACGTCTTATACACTTTACTCAGGTCCCCTCTCATTCTTCGTCTCTCCAAGGAGAAAAGACCGAGCTCTCTCAACCTATCCTCGTAAAGCATGCTATCCTATCCAGGCAACATTCTTGTAGATCTCCTTTGCACCCTTTCAATGGCTTCCATGTAATGAGGTGACCAGAACTGAGTACAGTATCCAAGTGGGGTCTGACCAAAGTCTCAAACAGCTGCAGCATTATCTCCCAACTCCTAAACTCAATTCCTTGATTGATGAAGGCCAATACGCCATACGCCTTCTTAACCACATCCTCCACCTACAAAGCCGATTTGAGAGTCCTATGAACCCGCACCCCAAGATCCTTCTGATCTTCCACACTGCTAAGAGTCTTACCCTTAATATTACGTTCTTTCATCCCATTTGACCTGCCAACATGAACCACCACACACTTATTCAGGTTGAAGTCTATCTGCCACTTCTCTGCCCAGTCTTGCATCCAATCTATGTCATGCTGCAACTTCTGACATCCCTCCAAACTATCCATAACACCTCCAACCTTCGTGTTATCGGTGTACTTACCAACCCATCCCTGCACTTCTCATCCAGGTCATTTATCAAAATGACAAACAGCAAGGGTTCCTGAACAGATCCCCAGGGCACTCCACTTGTGATCGACCTCCATTCAGAAAAAGATCCATCTACCACCACTCTCTGCCTTCTGTGGGCAGGCCAGTTCTGGATCCACAAAGCAACATCCCCTTGGATCTCATGTCCCCTCACTTTCTCAATAAGCCTTTCACTGGGGACAATAACATATGTTATATGTTACATATTTTTATGATGTGAACTGAATTAAAGGGTAATGTATTGTTAGTTGTACTGCTGACTGAAAAGGCTTGTATGGAATAAAGTCAATTTTGGATCAGTTTACATTTTTTTTGCTGATTTTTATTGATTCATGGGATATGGTGTTGCCCCACTTTAGTTCATATGAACATCTTTTCTATCCCTTTGTTGCCCCTTGCCTCAATTATTCCAATAAAAACAGAAAATGCTGTAAATACTGGCAGATGAGGCACCATAGAACACCACAGCACAGAAACAGGCCTTTTGGCCCTTGGGTGTGCCAAACCATTTTTCTATCTAGTCCCACTGACCTGCAACTGGACCGTATCCTTCCACATCCCTCTCATCCATGTACCTGTCCAAGTATTTCTTAAATGTTAAAAGTGAGCCCGCTTTCACTACTTCATCTGGCAGCTCATTCCCATATTTTTATCATGCTCTGTATGAAGAAGCCTTCCCTAATATTCCCTTTTAACTTTTCTCTCTTTCACCTTTAACTCATGTCCTCTAGTTTTTTCTCCCCGACCCTCAGTGAAAAAAGCCTGCTTGTATTCGCTGTGCCTATACCCATCATAATTTTATACATCTCTATCAAATCTTCCCTCATTCTTCTACGCTCCAGGGAATAAAATCCTAACCTATTCAACCTTTCTCTGTAACTCAGTTTCTCAAGTCCTTGTAAACGTTCTGTGTACTCTTTCAACATTATTAATATTTTTCCTTAATTAGGTGACCAAAACTGTACACGATACTCTAAATTCAACCTCACTAATGTCTTATAGAACCTCACCATAACATTCCAACTCTTGCACTTAGTACTTTGATTTATAAAGGCCAATGTTCCAAAAGCATGCTTTATGACCCTATCTACTTGTGATGCCAATATTAGGAAATTATGTATCTGTATCTCCAGATCCCTCTGTTCTACTACACTCTTCACTGTCCTATCATTTACCTTGTATGTTCTACCTTAGTTTGTCCTTCCAAAGTGCAATACCTCACACTTGTCTGCATTAAGCTCCCTTTGCCATTTTTCAGCCCATTTTTCTAGCTGGTTCAAATCCCTCTGCAAGCTTTGAAAACCTCCCTCACTGTCCACTACATGTGCAATCTTTGTATCATCAGCAAAGTTGCTGATCCAATTTACCACATTATCATAGAACATAGAACATTACAGCACAGAACAGGCCCTTCAGCCCTCGATGTTGCGCCGACCAATTGAGAAAAAACAATGACCCTCTAACCTAAACCATTCCTTTTTATCCATAAACCTATCCACTGACCACTTAAACGCACCCAAACTTGGCGCATCTACAACTGCTGCAGGCAGGGCATTCCATGCCCTTACCACCCTCTGGGTAAAGAACCTACCTCTGACATCTGTCCTATAACTACCACCCCTTAATTTAAAGCTATGTCCCCTCGTGCTAGTCTTCTCCATCTGAGGAAAAAGGCTATCACTGTCCACCCTGTCTAATCCTCTGATCATCTTATATGCCTCAATAAGGTCACCTCTTAGCCGCCTTCTCTCTAATGAAAATAACCTCAAATCCCTCAGCCTTTCCTCATAAGACCTTCCCTCCATACCAGGCAACATCCTGGTAAACTCCCTCTGCACCCTCTCCAATGCCTCCACATCTTTTTTATAATGTGGCGACCAGAACTGTACACAATATTCCAAGTGCGGCTGCACCAGAGTTTTGTACAGTTGCAACATGACATTGAGGCTCCGAAATTCAATCCCCCTACCAATAAAAGCCAAGACTCCATATGCCTTCTTAACAACCTTATCAAATTGATTGCCAACTTTCAGGGATCTATGCACATATACACCGAGATCCCTCTGTTCGTCAACACTATTGATATTCATTGATATAGATGACAAATAAAAATGGATCCAGCAATGATATCTGTAGCGTACCACTAGTCACAAGCCTCCATTCAGAGAAGCAATCCTCCACTACCATTCTCTGGCTTCTTCCATTGAGCCAATGTCTAATCAAATTTACTACCTCTCCATGTATACCTAGCAACTGAACCTTCCTAACTAACCTCTCATGGGGACCTTTTCAAGGGCCTTAACTGAAGTCCATGTAGACAACATCCATGCCTTCCCTTCATCCACTTTCCTGGTAACCTCCATGAAAAACTCTAATAGTTTGGTCAAATATGACCTACCACGCACAAAACCATGTTGATTCTCCGTAATAAGTCCCTGTCTATCCAAGTATTTGTAGATCCTATCTCTCAGGACAGCTTCAATAATTTACCTACCACTGACGTCAAGCTTACCGACCCATAATTTCCCGGATTACTTTTTGAGCCTTTTTTAAACAATGGAACAATATGTGCTATCCTCCAATTATTCAGCACCTTACCCCCATGGATACTGATATTTTAAGTATATCTGCTAGGGGCCCTGCAATTTCAACACTAGTCTCTGGCTTTTCCTAATTTTATTTAAAATAGCTAACATTCACAGCATCTTGTTTTTATATCAACTATTCCAATGCTCTTCTGAGAGAACACCCATCCTCACTCCAGAAATTGTTTTGTTTTCTATCTTCACATTCTTTTTTCCTCTTGAAGAATGTTATGGAATGTTGCAAGAATTTTGCAACCAGATTACAACCTGTTTTGAGCTGTGTGAATGCTCCTTTCATGGCCAGAGTCGTTGGACTGGGCCTTGGAATTGTGCAAATTATCTACTCCAGTTTTCAGCAGGCAGGATTGATTACACAAGCAGAAAATCCCACAAGAACCCCAAAACACATTTACAGAAGTGTGATTTCCTGTAGCAACTATCCCCCCCCATCTTCCTGCCAGTGTGGTAATGGGAATTTCAAGGTTTAATATTGGGATCCCAATTGGAATAAATTTAACTGTCAAAATTAGGCCTTTATGCCTTATTATTTTTAATTTTTTTGTATTGGAACCTCCTTGCCTTTTAGAACCCAAGTTACTGATGGAGTGGGCTCCATCAGCATTCAGCATTATGTCATGTGACCCAGTCCTTGAAATATTTTTTCAATGTATCTAGCAATATGGTGGAGGAAGCCAGCGTTGGCGCCAGTGACCTCCATGCCTTTTTACCCATCCAAAATATGAGAAAACTCCACCCTTAGATACTGTAAGTATTCATGTCACACGATCAGACTATACCTCCCAAAGTGTCATTGCAGGTTGCTCAACTTCCATAATATAGTGGTAGACTGACACTTCTGAGTTCAGTAAAGTTATGACCAGAGGATGAACTTATCAGCACAAAGGGAATGATCAGTCAAGTTGTTAATTATTTACAAAAGCAGATGCAAAGATAAATTTTCTTCTGGATATGGTCTTCTAATTGAATACCAAGTGAAAATAATTCCCTCAGATTAACTGCCACTTCTGTTTGCACTAGCACTTTGCACTAAACACTTCTACTTGCACTAGCACTACTTATACAAGTAAACTCTATTTCTCACAATGTCCGTAAACTCTTCGTGAAATCAGAAGAAAGCCATTTAAGAAACATCGAAAATCGGTGCAGGAGTAGGCCGTTTGATCATGATCATGGCTTATCTTGCATTTTCAGTATCCCACTCACGTTTTCTTTCCATACCCCTTGATCCCTTTAGTTTCAAAGGCCATGTCCAGCTTCCTCTTGAATGTTTCCAATGAACTGGCCTCAACAGCTTTCTGTAGTAAAGAATTCCAAAGGTTCACAACTCTGTGTGAAGAAGTTCTTCCTCATCTCAACCCTGAATGATTTACCCCTTATTCTTAGACTGTGACCCTCTTGTCCTGGATTTCCCCAATATCAGGAATGTTCTTCCCGCATCTAGCCTCTCCACTCCCATCAGTGTTTTATATGTTTCTACAAGGTCCCCTCTTATTCTTCTTATTCCAATGAGTACAAGCCCAATCGATCTAGTTTTTCTTCATATGTCAGTCCTGCCATTCCAGGAATCAGTCTGGTTGACCTTCGCTGGACTCCCTCAATTGCAAAAACATCCTTCCTCAGACAAGGAGATCAAAACTGCACACAGTGCTCAAAGTATGGTCTCACCAAGGCCCTGTATAACTGCAGCAAGGCATCCATACTTCTGTACTCAAATCCTCTTGCTATGAAGGCCAGCATGCCATTAGCTTTCCTTATTGTCTGCGGTACCTGCATGCCAACCTTCTGCAACTGCTCCATCATGACACCCAAGTCATACTGCAGTTCCCCTTTTCTTAAACTGCCACCAATTAGATAATAATCTTCTTTCCTGTTTTTGCCACCCTTTAAGGATAGCTTCACATTTATCCACATTATATTGCATCTGCCAAGTATTTGCTCACTCAGCCAGCCTGTCCAAGTTTCTCTGTAACTTCTTAGCATCCTCCTCACAACACCCACTGCTTAGTGTCGTTTGCAAATTTAGAGATATTGCATTCAATTTCTTCATTCAAATCATTAAAATATAGTATGAAAAGCTGGAGTCCCAGCACTGAATCCAGCCACTGCCTGCCACTCTGAAAAGGACCCATTTATTCCCATTCCCTGCTTTCTATCTGCCAACCAGTTCTGTATCCACCTGAATATATTACCTCCAATACCATGAGCTTTAATTTTGCTCACTAACCTCTTGTGTGGGATCTTGTGAAAAGCCTTTTGAAAGGCCTGATACACAACATCCACTGGTTTACCCTTATCCATTCTACAAGTTACATCTTCAAAAATTTCCAGATGATTTTTCGACATGATTTTTCTTTAGACAATCCATGATGATTCGGACTGATCTTTTCACTCAAATACTCAGTTATTATGTCCTTAATAATTGACTCCATTTTCCCTACCACCAGTGTCAGGCTAACTAGTCTATAGTTCCCTGTTACCTCTATCCCTCCTATTTTAAAAAGTGGGGTTACACTTGCTACCCACCAATCCTTTGAAGCTCTTCCATGTCTCTTGAAGGCCCAGCCAAGTCTGTGGTGACTCTTTGATGGATCAATTCACCTAGTTCCATTCCCCTGTCTTTTTTTCCTGAAGCTTTGCATTTCTTTTCTTTTTAGATAATTAATACCCTTCTGAAAACTCCTGCCTCCATTACAATCTCAGGCAATGCATCCCAAATCCTAACTATATGTGAACCAGTGGATGTTGTGTATCTGGACTTTCAAATGCATTAAAACGTTTTTCTTCATGTCACCATTGTTTCTCTTGCCAATTCTTTTAACCTTAAATCTATACTTTCTGGTTCTTAATCCTTTTACGAACGGGAACAGTTTCTCCCTGATTATCCAGTCCTCCAGATTTCTCAAAATTTTGAATATTTCAAATAAAATTTCTCTCGAACTTCTTTTCCCCAAGAAGAACAGTTCCAACTTTTACATTCTTTTGCATAACTTAAGTTCCCTATATCTGACACCGTTCTCGCGAATCTTTTCTGCACCTTCTCTAATGCCTTCACTTCACTCCTAATTTAAAAATTCGGGACTCTATTCCCTGCTGTGTTCTATATCCAGAAATGATGAAAGTACTCCAATCCCTGACTATCGGGTTATAATGCCATGGGACATCAGCTCATCATTCAAAATGTTGTGTCTGTATAATTTTAATGTTGTATAATTAGAAGGTTCCAGTAGCATTGCTCTTTAGTCTGTATAACAATACGATCAACATTGAACAGCCATTTCCAACAATTAATTTCAGAAAAACAGTTGTCTTGCTTGATCCGTTGTGCTGCCAGGATTACCAACTTCCTAGAGTGCTTGGACTCTTGTCACTCACTCTGACACTCCACTTAGCAAAAGCTTTCTTAACAATCTGATTTCTGACTAGTCCACCTCAACTTGCCTAGTATTTTTAAGAAGTCTACTTGCTGCACCATGCAGACCCTCCACACATCCTTGTCAACTGTGAACAAACCATAGGAGATCCATTGGTAAATGATGAATGAAGAAGAGTAAAATTGGTGTTAGAATTAAAACTTAAATAATTTTGTTTTCTGACATGATATTTTGTTCCTCAGTTTGTGACTGATTGAAATGTTATTGTATCCAAAGATTTTTTTTTTCTGCTTTCACAGTGCTTGTTTGCTCACTCTTTGAGGAAGTTTTCAATGAAAGATTGGGCAATTGAACAGAAGTGGATGTCCATTCTACTGCCTTTGTTACTGCTTTATAATGGTACGTGTCAGCACTTTTTAGATGTTGCACTTCCTGGCATGGGACATTTTGTTTTCTAAATTGAAATGTTTTCTCTTTATATTAGCAAGGCTGTTATTTGTTCATTCTGTCAGTTATCTTATGAAGCAATGGCTGTTGTTTTACACATATTATCCTTTTCTGCCTTTTATTCAAGTTCAAATTAATACTTGTGAAGGTCTGAGTTTTTAACAGATTTTTTCTGAGCTCACACACAACTTTTTCACTTGGTTTATGTTTCATTCTTTGAATATAATTTTTCTTTACTTTCTATTTTATGTCTTGACAACCATTGTGATCAAATACCCTTCTTGTTCAATTCAGTAGCTGACCAAGGGAGATAATAGAGACAACTTATTTTAGAGTGAGGCATTATTTACAGTAGAAGTTTATTTATTTGCCTCTGCTTTCCTTAAGCGTTCATTAAACCATTCTTCTTCCTTTAACTTGCACTGGCATTCATCAAATAATTTGAGCAATCTTCTTAACTCCCTTGCTTTAAAAATATATAATCCTGACATACACTCTTCCATCTAAATAAGGCAATCATGCCTGCAAGCACAATGCAGAAATGGTACAACTTCCAATGTGAGATCAAGAATTACTATCTGCAGACGTTCTTTCTGATAGATCAAAAAATACTATATGTGTTGTGTAGCCAGTCTTTTCAGGAGTTTGGGAATCCAAAAGGATCCCAGTGAATAATGCTCCTTGAACTATTTGATGCAGTTGAAAACAGTATAATCCCAACACCGATATTCATTAGTTAGGTACCCATTTTATTTGGCAGCATATGTTGCCATGATGCTTTAAAGTTCAAGTGCAGTGTTTATATAAAGTGTTTGATGATTTATACTGTTTCCTTTTTTTTAGATCCATTCTTCCCACTCTCATTTCTTGTAAATAGCTGGTTTCCAGGAATGCTTGACGACCTATTCCAAGCAGTCTTTCTGTGTGCATTGTTGCTGTTTTGGCTCTGTGTTTACCATGGATTTCGTGTGCAGGTAAGGAATTGTAGTGGAGCTTTGCAGGATTTGTTGCCTGCCAAGCAAACACCTCCCTTCCCAAGCACGTCTTTCTTCCATTCCCTACCACTTCCATCATCTTCCTCTGGCCCCAATAGTCCCAATGCATCTGTACTTCACTAGCCCACTTTTCCCCACCAAGTCATAGTCATAGAAAGTACAGAAAAGGCCCTTTGGCCCATTGAGTCTGCACTGACAATAACTACCACTAAGGTTGCACTAATTTCATTTTCCAACACTTGTCCCATATTCTTGAATGTTATGATGTTTCAAATGCTCATCCAAACACTTTACAAGGGTTGTCAGGTTTCCAGTCTCTCTTATCTTCCTAGGCATGCCATCCAGATACCTAATACCCTCTGAGTGAAAAAAATGTTCTTTAGATCCCCTCTGATTTGTGGGCCCAACAGCGATAATAATGTATGACAGCCAGCCACTAAAATTGATATTAGGATTAGATGTGCAAACATCAGGTGAAAGTGGGAGATTTTTAAGGAGGCAAATGAGTTTGAGAGGTGCAGAAAATTCAAACTTTAAGGCCTATGCAACTAAAGGTGTGGCCACCAATGAAGATAGAAATAGACTGTCTTAATAATGGTATTCAAATTAGATTGGAGACTCACTCAAGGTCAAATGTGGCACCTAGGTTGCAAACAAACCTAATTTCAGACAGTTGCCAGGGACTAGGATGGAGTCAGAATTAAGGAATAAAGTTTGGATTGGAAAGCAAAACCCTTGCCTTCACACTTTTCGTATTTGGAAGAAATATCTGCTCATGAGGCACTGATTGTCTGATAGGCAGTCTTATTATTTTGCAACACTGAAAGAGTTGAGAGAAGTTGTGGTGAGGTGTCGCTACTAAATATTGTGAGCCCACATTATTAGCGACAGACGACATGGTTTTGTACGAGAGAGGTCATGTCTCACCAATTTAATTGAGTTTTTTGAGGAAGTGACAAAAATGATTGATGAAGAAGGTGATCTTCAGTAAAGTATTTGACAAGGTGTTCCATGGCAAGACAGCGCAAAAGATTAAATCACATGGAATCAGGGTTGTACTAGCTAGATGGATTCAGAACTGGCTTGGCCATAGAAGGCAGAGGGTAGCGATAGAAAAGTATTTTCTGAATGGAGGGCTGTAACTTGTGATGTTCTGCAGGGATCAGTGCTGGGACTTCTGCTGTTTGTAATATATGTACAAATATCCTGAAAGAAAACGTAACTGGTTTGATTAGCAAGTTTGCAGATTGGTGGAGTTCTGGATAGTGATGAAGATTGTTAGATGATGTAGCAGGATTACAGATAGGCTGGAAAATTGGGCGGCGAAATGGCAACTGGAATTTAATACAGTAAGAAGTCTGACAACACCAGGTTTAAATCCAACCGATTTATTTGATGGTAAACTCACGAGCTTTTGACCCTCTGGTCTTCGTCAGGTGAAACCTGAAAACCTCACCTGACGAAGACCAGAGGGTCGAAAGCTCGTGAGTTTACTATCAAATAAATCGGTTGGATTTAAACCTGGTGTTGTCAGACTTCTTACTGTGTTTACCCCAATCCAACGCCCCGCATCTCTACATCACAACTGGAATTTAAACCAGACAAATGTGAGGTGAATTTTGGTAGATCCAACTCAGTGGGAGCTATAAAATTAATGGCAGAACTATCAGGAGTGTAGACACAAAGCGAGATCTGGGTGTGCAGATCTACAGATCCTTAAAAGTAGCAGCATAGCTAGAAATGGTGGTGAAGAAAGCATATGCCGTGCTTACCTTCATCAAATGGAGCATTGAGTATAAAAGTTGGCAAATTATGTTAGTTATATAAAATTTGGTTAGGTCACATTTGGAATACTGTGTCCAATTTTAGTTACGATACCACTAGAAGGATGTGGAAGCTTTGGAGAGAGTACAGAAAAGGTGCAGAGGAGATTTACAAGGATGTTACCTGGATTGGGTGGCATGCCTTATGAGATAGGTTGAGAGAGCTCAACCTTTTCTCCTTAGAGAGACGAAGGATGAGAGGAGACCTGATAGAGGTGTATAAGATGATGAGAGGTATTGATGAGATGGACTCTCAGAGGCTTTTCCCCGGGCTGAATGGCTGCCACAAGAGGACACATGTTTGAGGTGTTGGGGAGTAAGTACAGAGGAGATATCAGGGGTAAGTTTTTCACTCAGAGGGTGGTCGGTTTGTGGAGTCAGCTGCCATTGGTGGTGGTGGAGGCAAACTCGTTAGGGTCTTTTAAGAGACTTCTGGATGAGTGCATGGGATTGAGAATTATAGGTAAGCCTAGTAGGTAGAGATAAAATCAGCGCAACTTGTGGGCCGAAGGACTTGTTTGTGCTGTAGTTTTTCTATGATTCTAGGGTTTACCAGGATGTTGCCTGGCATGGAGCTATGAGGGGAGATTGAATAAACTGTGATTATTCTCCCTAGAAAGTTGGAGACTGAGGGATGACCTGATAGTAGTTTTTAAAATTATGAGGCCTGTAAATAGAATGAACAGTTGGAAGCTTTTACCCAGGGCAGAAATGACAATTACAAGAGGGCACGAGTTCAATGTAAGGGGAGGGAAAGGTTCAGTGGAGGTATGTGGGGAAGTTTTTTTTACATAAAGTGTGGTGGAGGCCTGGAATGCACTGCTAAGTGAGGCGGTTGAGGTAGACAAGTTAGTGACATTTAAGATTTTTATCTCGATAGACATATGAATAGACGGGAAATGGAGGGATACAGGCGGTTGGTCTAGATAGGACAACATGATCAGCGCAGACTTGCAGGGCCGAAGGGCCTGTTCCTATGCTGTACTGCTCTTTGTTCTTTGTACATGTAAAAACTAATGCTGTGTTTTTAAATGAGGTCACTAAAGGGCAATATGTGGATGAGAAACAAGGGGGGAAATCAATGCTACGTTCTTGGGTGCTGCAAGTACAGATGAGCTCCGTATCATATTGAATGGTTAGGGTAAGAAATGATTGTTTTATTAGGACTATGACACAAAGCAGGGAGAGATAAGCATGTGGTCATCAGTTTGATAAAATCTTGTGGTGAACAGAGGACCAAAGGCTAGGTAAGATTTTAAGAGTGCGATTATTAATGAATTGGATAATAGTTTCTTCCAGAGACAGATATAGTAGAGCTAGAGTATAGGAAGAGTTATGGGTGGTAAGTGATACAAAGGAAACGATCAGCCTTATTTGCAGTTATTTGCAACGATGGCCTTACTTGCAGTTGATACAATGGGACTAAGAAGACCATAAGAGATGTCAAGTTCAAGAGAATGGCTAGATCTACAGGTTTAAATGAATTGGGGAATTTACATAGAGGGAGAGATTTTGGGATGATAAGCGGGTACTAAACATGGGAAAGAGAGCATGATGGGTTTAGGTGGAGGTTGAAATCACCAACGACAAGAAATCATTCAGTGCAGAGGCTGAGGGGAGAAAGTACCTTGATGATAAAATTTTTATCATACTTCGGAGGGCAGTAGTGTTTGAGGAATGAATACAATGAGTTGCTTACAGGAGATTATTATCAGGTGATAAGAACCACACTGCCATTGCTAGTCTTGGCTCATAAAGAATTGCAGTGGAGAGCTACCTAACTGGGAAAACTTGATTAAGTGCAAAGGTGTGATGATGCTCAGCCAGATTTCTATTAAGGCCATGATGTGGATACAGACATTAACAGTAGATTCGTGAATGACAACAGCTTATAGAAACAGAAAATAGGAATAGGCCATTTAGTCCTTCAATCCTGCATCACCATTCAATATGATCATAGTTGATTAGTATTATTATTAGGGCAGCAGAGTGGCACTGTGGTTAGCACTGCTGCCTTGCAGCACCAGAGACCTGGGTTCAATTCTATCCTTGGATAACTGTGTGGCGTTTGGTTGTTGTCCCCATGTCTGTGAGGGTTCCCTCTGGGTGCTCTGGTTTCCTTCCACAGTCCAAAGATGTGTATGTTAGGTTAAATGGTCATGTTAAAGGTGTTTGACAAAGTCCCTCATGGGAGGTTAGGTGAAAAGGTCAAGGCTCATGGGATATAAGGACAGGTAGCTAGATGGATAAGTAACTGGCTTGGTAATAGGAGACAGAGAGTAATAGTGGCAGGGTGTTTTTCTAGCTGGAGGTGGTGTGCCGCAGGGCTTGGTACTGGGACCTCTTCTATTTGTAATATATATAAATGACTTGGAAGAGGGAGTAAGTGGAGTGATCAGCAAGTTTGCAGACGATACAATGACGGCTGGATTTGCGGATAGTGAGGAGCATTGTCAGGCGATGCAGCAGGACATAGGCTGGTAGCTTGGACAGATAGATGGCAGATGGAATTCAATCCTGATAAATTCGAGGTGATGCATTTCTGGAGAAAGAATGTAGTGGGGAGGTACATGATAAAGGGTAGACCTATTAAGAGTATAGAAATGCAGAGGGACCTGGGGATGCAGCTGCACAAGTCTCTGAAGGTAGCAGAGCAAGTGGAGAAGGTTGTGAAGAAAGCATATGGTATGCTAGCCTTCATAGGAAGGGGTATAGAGTACAAGAGCTGGCCTTTAATGTTGCAGTTGTATAAAACGTTGGTTAGACCTCATTTGGAATACTGCGTCCAGTTCTGGTCGCCTTACTACGGAAGGACGTGGAGACTCTGGAGAGAGTGCAGAGGAGGTTTACCAGGATGCTGCCTGGTATGGAAGGTCTGAGTTACGAGGAGAGGTTAGGCAAATTGGGGCTGTTTTCCTTAGAAAGACGTAGACTTAGAGGAGATCTAATAGAGGTGTACAAGATTATGAGGGGTATAGATAGAGTAAACAGGGTTAAGCTTTTTCCTAGGATGGACTCAAATAGCACGAGGGGTCACGGGCTTAGGGTGAGGGGGGTAAGGTATAATTTGGATGCTAGAGGGAGTTTTTTCACACAGAAGGTGGTGGGGTATGCAATGCGCTGCCAAGTGGTGGAGGCAGGCACTCTGGAGTTATTTAAGAAATATTTAGATGGGCACATGAACAGAATGGGAATGGAGGGGTATAGAAAACTGATTTAAAATAGGGATCATGAGCCTTGGGAATCCCTGGGAAGTGTGTAAATAGATGATGATATTGATGTACTTGTTTTTATCCTTCAGGTGCTTTAGTCCACCTTGTTGTCTAACAAGGGGCATACACGTGATGGGTTGTGAGAGGGCTGCTCTTGGATTTTTTCAAGAGCATCCTAGTGCTTCATGTCGTTAGTGTACGCTTGACCTGGACCATTTGATGGGCAACACGACAGCTCAGTGACTATCGCTGTGCTGTGCAGATACATGGATTTGTGCCTGTGTTTGTGGGAGTTTGTGTATTCTCCCTGTGCTTGCGTGGGTTTTCTCTGGGTGCTCCAGTTTCCTCCCACATCCCAAAAATGTGCTTTTAGGCTAATTGGCAAAATAAATTCTCCCTAAGTTGTCTCAAATTTGGTTTTTAATCCATAGATCTATAAACATAGACAGGGATCACGGGTAGAGGTGGGGACATCGGGGTGGCGGCGCGGGCTCGTTGGGCCAAAGGGCCTGTTTCCCGTGCTGTTTTGTTATTTGTTCTAAATTGCAACATAGGGTCCCAAGATGTGCAGGTTAGAGGATTAGCGGCATAAATATGTGAAGTTATGGGGGTGGGTCTGGATAAGATACTCTGTTGGAGGGTTGGTGCAGATTTGATAGGTTGAATGGCCTACTTCTGTGCTGTAAGGATTCTAAATTCTAAAAAAAATTCTATTCACAAGTGAACTGGCGTTCTGGAGGGAGATGTACAGACAGGAGTTAAGAACTCATCTGCCAGAGCCTGCAGGATCAGCAGTGGGAGGGCTGAGTTGAGTAGGAAGTAGACTGGTGTCTTAGGGTTTAATGAGTGAGAAGATTAAAAAGAGAGTGGGGTGGAGCAAATGCTGTTGCTGCTTGTGAGGAGACAGTGCCCATTCGTGAGATTTGGGCTTCGCTGGTCTTGAAAAGCTGGTGGTGAGCTGCCTCCTTCTGCAATCCCTGAGGTGCAAGTACACCCACAGTGGGGAGGGAATTCCAAAATTTTGATATGTAACAATGATATGTTAGTCAGGACAGTGAGTAATCTGAAGAGGAACTTCTGGGTTGTATTTCAATGTTTCTGTTGCCCTGGTAGTGATCATGGTTTTTGGTGATGTTGTGTTGGTGAGTTCCTGGAATTATGGAGTAATGCCGTCCATATCTCCATAATTCATCCATCTTGTCAAATCATACACACTGCTGTCACTGTGCGTCTTTGGTGGAGGAAATGAATGTTTGTGGATGGGATGCCAGTAAAGCAGATTCATGGTTTGGTCTGGATGGTGCCAAGCTTCTTGGAGCTTCAATCATGCAAACAAGTGGAAAGTATTCCATCACACTTCTGACTCATGCCTTTGGGAGTCAGGAGGTGAGTTGCATGCAACCTTAACCTTAACCCTAACCCTAACCTCGCCCTTGCTCTTGCCCTGGTAGCCACAGTATTTATATATCTAGACCAGTTCAGTTTTTGGTCAATAGTAACTGCTAAGATATTGATCACAAAGATTCAGCTACGGTAATGTCATGGGGCAATTTCTTGTTGGAGATGGTCACTGTCTGGCATTTGGGTGATGTGTATTTACTTGCAGCGTCAGCCCAAGCCCGGATATTGCCCGGTTACTGCTTTTTGCCATAGTCTAATTCAGTGTCTGAGGAGTTGTGAATGGTGTTGAACATTGTACAATGATCAGCAGACATCCCCACTTCTGATCTTATGATGCAAGCAATGTCATTGGTGAAGCAGCTGAAGATAGTTGGGTCTAGGACACTACACTGAGGAATTCCTGGAGCTGAGGAGACTGACTTCAACCACAACAACCATCTTTTTTATGCTAGGTATGACTTCAACCAGCAGAGATTTTTCTCTTGGATTTCCATTGACTCCAGTTTTGCTAGAGCTCCTTGATGCCACACTCAGTCAGATGTTACCTGGACATCAATGGCCTCATCTCTGGAGTTCAGCTCTTTTGTCTATATTTGAAACAAGCAGTAATGAGCTCAGGAGTGAATGGCCCTGACGAAACCCAAACTGAGTGAACTAGTTATTGCTAACCAAACACTACTTGATGGCGCTGTTGATACCCCATTCCATCTCACGATCAAGAGTAAGCTCATGGGTTGTTAGTTTATCTGAGTGGATTTGTCCTAGTTTTTGTGCACAGGCAAGGCCTGGGCAATTTTCCACATTGCTGGGTAGATGCCAGTGTTGTAACTGTACAGAAACAGCTTGGCCAGAGGCATAGTAAGTTCTGGAGCACAAGTTTCCAGTACTAAGGAACAAAAAACAAAAAAAAATTAAGCGCAGTAACAGGTCTTTTAGTTCTCCAAGCCTGCACCGACCATACTGCCTGACTTAACGAAAACCCCCTATGCTTTCTGGGACCATATCCTTCTATTCACATCTCATTCATGTACTTGTTGAGACGCCCCCTTAAAAGTCACCAGCGTATCTGCTTCCACTACGTCCCCCCAGCAGCAAGTTCCAGGCACCTAGCGTTCTGTGTAAAAAATCTGTTTCGTACATCTCTTTTAAAACTTGCCGTTTGCACCTTAAACATATGCCTCCTAGTAATTGACTCTTCCACCCCGGGAAAAAGCTTCTGACTATCCAATCTATCCATGCCTCTTATAATCTTGTAGACTTCTATCAGGTCTCCCCTAAACCTCTGTCGCTCCAATGAGAACAAACCAAATTTCTCCAACCTGTCCTCAAAGCTAATGCCCTCCATATCTCCATAATTCTGGTAAATCTTTTCTGTACCCTCTCCAAAGGCTTCACATCCTTCTGGTAGTGTGGCGACCAGAATTGAACACTATATTCCAAGTGCAGCCTCATTAAGATTCCATAAAGCATCAACATGAGGCAACCAATTTTTAAATTCAGTGCGCTGGCAGATGAAGGCAAGCATGCTGTATGCCTTCTTGACTATCTTCTCCATCTGAATTGCCACTTTCAATGACCTGTGTACCTGTACACCCAGATCCCTTTACCTATCAATACTCCTAACGGTTCTGCCATTTACTGTATATTTCCTATCTGTATTAGACCTTCCAAAATGCATTACCTCACATTTGTCCGGATGAAACTCCATTTGCCATTTCTCCGCCCAAGTCTTCAACTGATTTATATCCTGCTGAATCCTGTTATGGTCCTCATTGCTATCCACAAATCCACCAACCTTTGTGTCATCTGCAAATTTACTAATCAATCCAGTTACATTTTCCTCCAAATCATTTATATATTTTACACATAGCAAAGATTCCAGCATTAATCTGTGAGGATCACTATTTGTAGTTATAATGTAGAGATGCTGGCATTGGACTGGGGTAAACAGAGTAAGAAATCTCACAATACTAGGTTAAAATCCAACTTGTTTATTTGATAATCCCACAAGCTTTTGGAAATGATGTTTCTCCACACACCTGACGAAGGAACACTATTTCCGAAAGCTTGTTGGATTACTATCAAATAAACTGGTTGGACTTTAACTTGGTGTTATGAGACTCCTTACTGTGAACACCACTTGTCACACCTTTCCATTCAGAAATGCACCCTTCCACTGCTACCCCTCTGTCTTCTTTAAATGAGTCAGTTTTGTATCCACCTTGCTAGCTCACCTCTGATCCCATGCGACCTCACCTTCTGCACCAGTCTGCCATGAGAGACCTTGTCAAAGGCCTTACTGAAATCCATGTAGACAACATTCACTGCCCTATCCTCATCAATCATCTTCGTCATTTCCTCAAAAAACTTGATCAAGCTCAATCACGTTCGTGCTGAAATGTTATCCAGGCCCATAGCCTTTGCACTATACAGTGCCTTCAGCCATTTCTTGATATCATGCGGACTGAATCGAATTGGCTGGAGATCTGTGATGCTGATGACCTCCAATGGGGACAAGATGGATCATCCATTTGACACTTCTGGTTGCGGATTGTTGCAAGTAACAGTCTTATGTTTTGCACTGATGTGCTGTGCTGCCCGTCATTGAGAGGGAATATTTGTGGAACGTCCTACTCCAGTGAGTTGTTTAATTTTCCAGCGCCTCAAAGAACATGTGGGAGGAGGTCAATAAAGAAACTGTAGGTTTTTCTAATAGGGAGTCAAGCCTAGTTTGATAGCTTGAGAACAGAAAGGTGGAGGAGTATTGGAGGGTTGGGAAAGACAATTGGGAAGGCCAACTATCTGAGTGCAGAACTGAGAAGAGACATGATAATAGAAAATCTAAGACGGGTACATCTAAAGTGAGCACAGTGGTGAGCACTGCTGCCTCAGAGTGCCAGGCTCAGGGTTTGATTCTGGTCTTAGCTGACTGACTGTCTGTATGGAGTTTGCATGTTCATAGAATCCCCACAGTGCAGAAGAGATCATTCAGCCCTTTGGGTCTGTACTGACTCTCTGACAGAATATTTTGTGCAGATTCTCTTACCTACCTTACCCACATAACACTACACATTCCCCATGCCTAATCCATCTAACCTACATATCTTAGAACACAAAGAGACAATTTAGCATGGCTATTCCACTTAACTTGCACATCTTTGGACTGTGGAAGGAAACCAGAGCATCTAGAGGATACCATGCAGTCACAGGGAGAATATGTAAACTCTAGTCAGAAATCAGAAAATTTTTAACGATCATCAAGGCCAGAATTGAATTCAAGTCCCTGGAGCAGTTTTGTTTTCCACTGTGCCACCCATTCGCCTCTTGTCTGTTTCTTCCAGATGCTCTGGTTTCCTTCCACAGTTAAAAGATCTGCAAGTTAGGTGAATTGACCATGATAAATTGGCCTTAGTGTCCACAGATGTGTAGATTAGATATATTAGCCATGTGTTTGGTTATAGGAATGAGACAGGGATTGGGTCTGGATAAGATCCTCCTTCAGTGAGTCTGTGCAGATGGGCTGAATGGCCTCCTCCTGCATTGTAGAGATTCCAAAAAAAATGTTAAAAAGAGAGAAAGTAAACATTGGCTTTGTTGCTTCGGACCTGAGCTCATTAAACAACGTGTGTACAAGGAGACTTGGAAAGTTCTTGTTACAGGGATCTCATTAAAAATTAGTTCATAACTGCATGATGGTAAACAGGAAATAGAATCATAGAATCTAAGTGCAGAAGGAGGCCACCGAAGCCCTTAACCCCTTATGTTTACCCTGCTAATGCCTCTGACACTATGGGTCAATTTAGCATGGCCAGTCGACTTAACCCGCACATCTTTGAGTGTGGAAGGAAACCGGAGCATCAAGAGAAAATCCATGTAGACGTGGGAAGGATGTACAAACTCCACACAGACAGTCATTCGAAGCTGGAATTGAACCCGGGTCCCTGGTGCTGTGAGGCTGCAATGTTAACCACTGTGCCACTGTGGACATGATAGGAAGGGGCTGAGAGTTAAAGGTGGAGGCCCAAGGAAGAAAGAATGGTTATTTAGGTAGGGTGGGATCAGCATGGAGCATCAATGAATTGTTGTACTAATTCTGAAACCAGTACAGTGAGCGAAATTTAGAAGCTGTTTGAGGGTAGTGAGTCAGAGGATGCTCTGACGGAAGAATTATCATAGGAGGGAGTCAGTTGAAGTGTAGGAAAATGATGACCGGGTTGGAAGGCAGCAAAAAATTCAGGAGTAACTCAGGTTAGTGGCTTTCTAACTAGCACTTGATGTTATGCATTTGTTCAAGTCTAATCAACTGTGTATATTTTTATTTCCCATTCAGGGAGAAAAGAAATTTATGACTTTCTATTTGCCCAAACTGTTCATTGTTGGCCTCCTTTGGTTGGCTGCAGTGACACTGGGAATTTGGCAGACGTAAGTAGCTGCAATTTTACTTAGACTCTTTAACTGAAAACTATTGAAATTAATTTACAGATTAACATTTTATATGATTCTAGTTCTATACTCTGTTACCCAACTTGAACATAACAGCTTTTGTGATATTTTCAGCATGAAATGATGAATTGCTGGTAATTATTGTCATATCACAGCAGAGACTAATCCATCTAATCTATACATCTTGGAACACAAAGAGGCAGTTTAGCATGGCTAATCCACTTAACCTGCACATCTTTGGACTGTGGAAGGAAACCAGAGCATCTGGAGGATACCATGCAGTCATGGGGAGACAGCAAAGAAAAAGGCCCTTTGGTCTATTGCGACTGCATAGGTCAACGATAAACCATCTAACTATTGTAATTCCATTTTCCTTCACTTACTCCATAGCCTTGTATGCCTTGGCATCACAATTGCACATCGAAATACTTCATGAATGTTATGAGGGTTCTTGCCTCCACCACCCTTAAAGCAATGAGTCCAAACTTCCACCATCTTATGAATAAAAAGATATTTCTTATATTCCCTCTAAATCTTACCTTAAATACCCTGGTCATTGATCCCTCCACCAACAGAAAAAGTTTCTTCCGGTTTACCTATATCTTGCCCCTGATAATTTTATACATCTCAATCATGCTTCCCTCAGTCTCCTTGCTCCAAGGAAAATAACCCCAGTCTATCCAATCTCTCTTCATAGCTAAAACTCTCCAGTCCAGTAAATCCTTGTAAATCTCTTTTGTACTCTTTCCTTTGCCATTACATCCCTTGGAATCCAGAATTGCACACAATACGCTAGTTGTGGTCTATCTAGTCTATCCAATGTTTTATATAGTTTCAGCATAACCTCCCTGCTCATAAATGCTATACCTTAACTAATAAGGGCAAGTATACCGTAGGTCTTCTTAACCACTTTATCCACCTGAACTGCTAGCTTAAGGAACCGAAATACAGGCATACCCAAGTCCTTCTGATTTTTGGTATATCCAAGGTCTTGCTGTTCATCATATATTGATTTATCTTGTTTGTCCTGCCCAAGTGCATCACCTCATAGTCATCCGGATTGAATTCCATTTGCCACGGATCAGCCCATCTGACCAGCCCATTTATATCCTCCTGTAATCTAAGACTGTCCTCCTCACTATTTGCCACCCTACCAATTTTAATATCATACTGATCAATTCTCCTGTATTTAAGCCTAAATCATTTATATAAATCATTAACAGCTTAGATATTTGAAGGTATTAGCACCCTTGAGCATCAGATTGTTTGTGCTGAAAGATGGTGGTACCGGACCATGACATTTTAGTTTCTAATGCATTTTATCGAACCAAACTATTCACAGGCATGAAATAGTCTCCATTTGTCATTGAAGGTGTTCCTTAGTATAGAATGCTATGTGGCATCCTCAATTCTAATTGGCATCAACTCTCGTAACAAAGACAGTGCACTTTTATCTTGAATTTCAGGTGGCCAGATCAGAGCAGTATTCCATCACTTCTGTTATGTAAATAAACACACTGTGTGGATGAACTGAAGATGTATGACAACAACAGAAGAATGTGCAAAGGAGTCTTGATACCTGAACACAACCCTACTAGTATTATTACGGGTCTCTCATGTTGCCATGTGATAGATAACCTTGTCCATCAGTCTGTCATGTAAAGAGAATCACACTAAGCAGCTTCAGAGGGAAGCTGATTTTCTCAAGCACTTAAATAAAATGCCAGTGCTCATTTGGTCAAATACCTTTGGTGAGACCAAAAAATATGTAGCATTCACCTTTATTATGGATTTCTCTTACAGAAACCCGACTTGAGAGAACAAAACTGAAAGTCAACCAAAGCTGCATTGTCAGTGCATTCCTCTATAGTCAGAAAACATAGGCAGGAGAAAAGGCTGAATGTTTTCTACTTCACTGTCTCTGAACTATGCACAGCATCTATTGGTAGAGCAAGGTCACTATCTCAGAGACCCTGGAGCATGCTAATTCCATTAACACATCAACAAATGTCACTAGCTTGGACAAATTCACCAGGATGGTGACAGCCGTGCACTCAAAGATCATTTATACTATCAGCGAGTCACTGGTATCTGACTTGCTTAGTATCCATAGCTCCATTACAGGTATGTCTGCTGGTGAGCTATGAAGCTGATAGACATTGATGCTGACAGTCATGAGACTGTTAGTAATGACCATAACCTCTAAAAGTTGAGTCTATGGAGAAGGTGATGGAAGAGCTTAACAGAAATGCAAAGCTCAGTTGGTTGAGATGAGGGCCCGGGACAGGAGAATTCTGAACGTTCTCAACTCGCTGTCTTGCTCTGCAGCAAATACAGCAGAGACTGCCGTGCCAAAGTAGGGCTCCTGAGCCACACCAATGATGTTCAACACCATGGCCCAAACTATTATCTGATGTGATGAAAATCAGCCAAGATGATAATTGGTGAAACTTTTTTGCTTGATAGCAACAAATCCTATAACGAGCCACAATATCCATAAGCCTATGTTATAGAGTATTTTGTTTGAATGTACATAGTGATGACTTCAATGAGTATGAACATGTGCGAGTGACGACATCAGTAGCATGGGCTTTCATGGGTCTAGTCTTAGTAGGAGGGACCTGTGTAACAAGTTGTCTCCATTTCTGAGTTCATGCTGTACAGCATTTTGATATTTCTAAAAGTAAAGAGATAGGAATATCATAGCATGTTCAGCTACCATTCAAGTTACCATGCCTTTTTGATAAGGAGAAAACAACAAAAAAGAAAGAAAATAACAATCTGAGGTTCAGCGTGGCACTACAAAGATCTGCACAGTGACTAGCTGGTTTGCAATGTAAGTGGTGGTCAAGGGCTCTGATCAGTGGGCTTATGGATTTACTGATGAAAAACAGGTTAGCTGCACCATTGCTATGTTTGGGATTATCAGTCCGTTTTGTGGAAGTGAATGGGGACTACTGAATATGTGGAAAGGTTGGAACAATTTTTCTTGGCAAATGGAATTACTGATGAAGCTAAAGAGCACTCATTTCTCCTGAGACTTACAAGCTAGTGAAGCATTTCACAATGCCATGGAAATCCAGAGGAGGGTCATTTCATTTATAGATTTAGTTGCACTTGTTCAGAATCACCACAATTCTAAGTGCTAAGTGATTGTCCAGTAGTTCAAATCACAGTCATTTTTGGGAGACAGGACAGTCTGTAGCTAACTTTGATGAATTATGCCAGGTCTCTAATCATTGTGAGTTTGGAATAGTGTTGTAGAATATGGTCTGGGACTGACTAGTCTGTTGCATTAATGAGGATAGCATTTGGCATTGTTTGTTGGGAGAAACCACATTGGCTTTCAAGAAGGCTCTAGAAATTTCTCAGGACATGGAAATGACTGTCAGCAATGCAAAAGATATTTAAAAGGCCAATGACTGCGCAGGTGGGTGCAGTGCACCAAGTCAAGAAAGAGGCTGCAAGCAAAAAGGTAAAGGCAATAGAATATTTCATGTTGGAGGGACACACTGTGCAAATCATTGCAAATTTATGGATGTTGTTTGTTACTGGTGCAAAGACTGAAAAAAGATCATTCATCTAAGAAATGCAGCTGTGCAAAGAACAAGTCAAAGGCTGAGCAAAGAAATTCAAATTTGAAAAAGCCTCAGTCTTTGCTATAAAGCTATACATCACCTGGAAAGCCCAATGCAGACAGGGTAATGCGGACAGTATGTTTTATGTGAATGAGGATGTGGGAACCTATCTATGCTGCAATGGAGGTTGTTGGAAAACAAATCAGATGGAGGTGGACATATGAGCCTCTTAATCTGTAATTAGTGAGGAGATTTGTAGGAAGACTTAGGGTCGTAAGCAGGCTCCAGCCTTTACTTAGGCGGAGATCCAACTTTGAATGTACACCAGAGAGGCTCTGTCATTGCTTGGAGCATTAGAGGCAGGCGTTACATACAACATCCTAGAAACAAAAGCATGGCTCCTGATGGTGAAAGAGAAAGGGCCTAGTCTACTAGGGAATGTTGTGGGGAATTGTCACTATCAGCAGTTAGCACTTATCACTATACTGTATACAACAATACTTATTACAAATTCTCTTTAAGTTTAATCCTTTTCAAACTGTATTGTTGACCTTGTCTGACTCCCATAGATTCAGTGATCTCTATTCTGGCTTTCTGATCGTGACCAATTGATCAAAACTTACCAGTAATAGAATCCTAGCCGACTACACCAATTGTTGTGGGAAATTACCACCAGAGTCAGACTGGAGGTTCAAAAGTACAGCTTTATTTTGGACATGAAGCTTTGGAGGAAAAAGCACTGGGTATTCCGTAGTACTTGGCAGCTACCTTCTCAATAACACAATAGGAGTGGTTCATTTTTATACTTTTCAGACAATGGATAGTCCAGACATTAGCCATTCAAGACATGGTTATAATAGAGCAGGATCGATAGTTTAACACATCATTACAGCCAGACATATACAAATGTTGGCTTTTAACATTGCATTGTTTCATAGAATGATTACATTTCTCCTTCAGTGATTGTCAATGACTTAGTTTCAGTCTATACATATTTCAGTCTATACATTGGTTTTCCTGCATTCTCATTTCCATTTATGGATAATCCCTTTATCAGTCCTTATTGTCTAGGTCTGTCCTTATCTTTAAAATGCCTCAGGCTCTTTACTGGCTTCCTAGAATATCTGATTCCTGTATGTTTTAATTTCAAGTAGCTGCCTGTACTAAAAGTCAGTGCCTCCTTAAAGTCTCTCTCCCAAGTAACCTTTTTATGTGCCAGGCAGCCATTTTATGTGTCAGGAACCCATCTTTATGATTTTCCCCACTTCAGGAGTGACTGGCTTTGTAAAATTCCATTTAACTTGAGTGAGATAAAGTACATCCTGAATGTCATTCAGAAATATTCTGAGATTTTCAAAGATGAACTGGGTATATTGTTTGCCATTACAGTTAAGTTGTTTGTAGATCCTCAGGCTTTTTCAGTCCCTATGTCATGAAAGGCAATGTGGCAGAGAAGTTGAAGAGACTTGGAATTATTGAGTTCATTCAATTCTCGTTGTACAGCTCCAACAGTTCCTGTTTTTAAAAGCAATCGTATTGTGCGCATATGTGTAGATTACAAACTTATCATTAATTGGGCCTCCAAGATGGACGCTTACCTGTTGCTGTGAGTGGAAAATCTGTCTCAATCCTTGTAGGAGGCAAAATGTTCTATCAGGGGATTAGCAGTGTAAATTATGGGGATAGCGCCTGTGTAAGACTGTTGTCAGTGCAGGTTCAACCAACCATTTGATGGGTAACACGACAGCTCAGTGACTATCGCTGTGCTGTGCAGTTACATGGATTTGGGCCTGTGTCTGTGGGAGTTTGCGCATTCTCCCCGTGCTTGCGTGGGTTTTCTCTGGGTGCTCCGGTTTCCTCCCACATCCCAAAGATGTGCTCTTAGGCTAATTGGCAAAACAAATTCTCCCTAAATTGTCTCAAATTTGGTTTTTAATTCATAGATCTATAAACATGGACAGGGATCGCAGGTAGAGATGGGAACATCGGGGTGGCGGCACGGGCTTGTTGGGCCAAAGGGTGTTTCCTGTGCTGTTCTGTTCTTTGTTCTTTGACTTTTCCCGCTTAGCAAAGACGGCAGGACAAGAGGGCATAGCCTCAAAATAAGGGGGGGGGGGGGGGGGGGGGTTTAGATCAGAGTTGAGGAGGAATTTCTTCACTCAAAGGGTGGCGAATCTTTGGAATTCTCTGCCTGTTGAAGTGGTGGATGCTTCCTCGCTGAATATATTTAAGTCAAGGGTGATAGGTTTTTGATTGACAAGAGAAATTAAGGGTTACGGGGAGAAAGTGTGAAAGTGGTACTGAACCACTGCAGATCAGCCATGATCTTATTGAATGGTGGGGCAGGCTCGAGGAGTGGATGGCCTACTCCTGCTCCTATTTCTTATGTTCTTATATTCACTACCATATCAGTTTCCAACACTTCCCTGGCAACGAGTTCCAGGTACCCACCACTGTCTGTGTGAAAAAAAATCTGCTTTGTATATCTCCTTTAAACCTTGTCCTTTGCACCTTATACCTGTGGCCCCTAGTAATTGACTCTTCCACCATGGGAAAAAGCTTCTGACTATCCATTCTGTCCATGCCTGTCATAATCTTGTAGACTTCTATTAGGTCATCCCTCAACTTTCATTTCAGTGAGAACAAACCAAGTTTCTCCAACTCTCCTCATAGCTAATGCCCTCCATATTAGGCATGCCATATGCCTTCTTGACTAACTTCTCCGTCTACGTTGTCACTTTCAGTGATGTGTGTCTGTACACCCAGATCCCTTTGCCTATCAATACTCTTCTGCCATTTACGGTATATTTCCTATCTGTATTAGACCTTCCAAATGCATTACATTACTTTAATCCCATTAATTTGTTTAATGCCACTTCTCCAATGATGCGATGGTATTTAATTTCTCTCCTGTATTCTTTAATACTGATGGAATATTCAAAATATCTTTCACCATAAAGACTGATGCAAAATATTTGTTTAACTCCTCTACCATTTCCTTGTTCTCCATAACAAGCTCAATGTTATGGGCTTATGTTCACTTTGACCTCTCTCTATTCCTTTTATATATTTAAATAGGCTCTTATTGTCAGTTTTTATATTCCTCACTAGTTTGCCCTCAGTTTATTTTGTTGCCTAGAACATTAGGCACTTTGATCAGTTGATACTAAAACTCGATTATCCAAATACTGTTACTCATGAGATGAACAAAAGTTGAGAGTCATTTGCAATTCTACTCAATTTTATTAAAGAAGCACAATATCAAAACTCCATTAAAATAATTCTTATTAATATACCGTCTATCTGAGACTTTGCTATTACCTATGTAATTGAACATGGTCAGTCTGCTCTGCTGGGTACAATTCTTTGTCTTTTCTGAACTCCACCAATTCTGATGATCTTGCCTCTGAACTCAGGGTCTTCTTTGCGAAGATTGGACTTGCACATCCTCTTCCGTCATCACCATTCCTAAGTGTTCAAGTCTGTGCTGGGAATGACCTCCAGATTTCTCTTTTCCATCCTTGTGGAAGATTCTGTGGCTGCTGGGTAAGGTCATGGCATCCAGTGGGATTCCCTGTTCCATGTGAGAAGGATGCCAGGTGTCCTCAGGGGCACTAAGTGCACATAGCCCTTTCCAAATATGGTAACTGAGGTGCCAGTGAATCTGGTTGATGTTGGAAAATATATATAATAATGTCCTTATTTGGTCAGCATCTCCAATCTCAGCTCTCAGAACAAGTCCGGACTAGCTCTTGCATGCTTCTATGTGTTTAAACTTGGCCCATCCGACTTCCCATCAGGTCTAGTTGCTCAAGTTGTTGGCTGCGTTTAATTTAAATTGTCCAATTCTATTGCTGGCCTAGCTGTTCAGGTCATTGGCCACATGGCCACAATTCCCTCTTTCTTTGTTATCTTTATTCTTTTCCTTTTCTGGATTCTGAATTTATCCCAGTGTTTCTGGCTATCACTAACTTTTGCCTCCTCATGCTTTTTCTTTCAATTTAATACTCCTTAATTTCCTTGGTTAGCTATGATTAATTGAGTCCTCTCTTAGAAACTTTCCTCCTTGGATACATTTTTGCTGAGAGTATGAATTACCTCCTTAAATGAATGCTACTGTTTGCTTATTGTCTTTCCTGCTAATCTATCCATCCAATCCACTTTAGTTAACCTTGTCCTCATTTTGCTGTTTTAAGTTAAGTTGAACACAGTTGTTTCTGACCCCAGTTTCTCAGTCTCAAACTGAATATTAAGTTCTGTTATATTTTGATCATTACTTCCTAGGGGATATTTTATTCTGATTTCATTTATTAAATCTGCCTCATTACCATTACCAGATCTAAGAAAGCCTGTTTCCCTTGTTAGCTTCATGACATATTACTCCGGGAAACTATACATAGTGCATTCTATGGATTCTTTGTTGTAATTATCCTTTCCAAGTTGATTAACTTAATCAACATGAACTATAAAATCACTCATAATTATTGCTGTATTCTTTTTACATGCTCCTATTATTTGGTGATTTATACTCTTCGCCACAGTATTTGGATTATAGGATCTAATCTGTATTTGTATCTGTGTCATTGGTATCAATGTATTCTACAATCACTGGCTGTTCATTCTTCCTCTCCAGAATATCTTTCAGTCACTCTGAAACATTCTTAACCCTTGCACAGGGAGGCAACAAACCATCGTGCAATATAGAATGTAGAACATTAACAGCGCAGTACAAGATCTTTGGCCCTCGATGTTGCGCCGACCAGTGGAACCAATCTAATGATCCTCTAACCTAAATTATTCCAATGTTATCCATATGCATATCCACTGACCATTTGAACACTCTTAAAGTGGTGAATCCACAACTGCTGCAAGCAGGGCATTCCATGTCCTTACTATCCTCTAAATAAAGAACCTACGTCTAATATCCATCTTATAACTACCATCCCTTAATTTAAAACTATGTCCCCTCGTGTTAACCATCACCATCCGAGGAAAAAGGCTCTCACTGTCCACCCAATCTAAACCTCTGATCATCTTGCATGTCTCCTCTTAACCACCTTCTCTCTAATGAAAGTAACCTCAAGTCCCTCAGCCTTTCCTCATAAGACCTTCCCACCATACCAGGCAACATCCTGGTAAACCTCCTCTGCACCCTTTGCAATGCCTCCACATCTTTCTTATAGTGCGGCGACCAGGACTGTACGCAATACTCCAAGTGTGGCCACACCAGAGTTTTGTACAGTTGCAACATGACCTCACGGTTCCAAAATTCAATCCCTCTACCAATAAAAGCTAACACGCCGTACGCCTTCTTAACAACCTTATCAACTTGGATGCCAACTTTCAGGGAGCTATGCACATGTACACTGAGATCTCTCTGTCGTCGACCCTACTAAGAGTCCTTCCATTAGCCCTATATTTTGTACTCCTGTTACTTTTACCAAAGTGAATCACTTCACGCTTTTCCATATATAGAACAATATAACACAGGAACAGGGTTTTTCCCTACAATGTTGTGTTTAATATATCGCCAAGTTAAACTAATCCCTTCTGCCTGCTCTTGAACCATGTCCTTCTTTTCCTGGCATATTCATGTGCTTATCTGTGTAAAAAACTTGCCTCTCACATCACTTTTGAACTTTCCCCCTTGCCCCTTAAGTACATGCCCCTAGTATTTGACATTTCAACTCTGGGGAAAAGATTCTGACTCTCAACCCTATCTGTGCCTCTCATAATTTTATAGACTTCTATCAGGTTTTCCCTCAGCCTCAACCAGTCAAGGCAAACAACCCTAGTTTGTCCAGCCTCTCCTTTTGGTTCATACCATCAAATTCAGGCAATACCCTGATAAATCTCTCCTGTAGCCTCTCTAAAGTCTCCACATCCATCCTACAATGTGGCAACCAGAATTGAATGCAATACTTCATGTGCAGCCTAACCAAAGTTTTATAAATATGACATCCTGACACTTATACTCAAGCTAAGCATGCCATAAGACTTCTTCACCACGCCATTTACTGGTGTGGTCACTTGTGGAACTATGAACCCCAAGATCCTTCTACGTCACCGCTGTTGAGGGTTGTGTCATTAACTGTGTTAATATTAACTCTTAATATTAATATTAACTCTTAATATTTGGGGCAGAATTTTACAGCCTTGCTTGTCTGAAACTGAAAATCCCACCCAAAGTTGGCAGATCTTTTCATTGTCAACCCCTCACTCGTTCCAGTTCCCATAGTGGGCGGGATGGTAAAATTCCAGTCTTGATGTCTCAAAATGCACCTCACCAAACATCGTTGCCATTTCTCACGGGCCTCCAGCCAGGAAAAATATCTTTCCACCGCTACTGTCTGACTTCCACGGACAAGGCAATTCTAAATCCATGTTGTCAAGTGTCGAAAACTTTACTAAAATATAGATAGTATCCACTGCTCTACCTTCATTGATTACCTTTGTCACCTCCTTGAAAAAATTAATTTTGTAAAACATGACCTGCCCTGCACAAAGCCAATGCTGACTTTCCCTAATGCTTTTCCAAATGCACACAAATCCTATCCCTAAGAATCCTTGCCAATAGTTTCTCAAAAACTGATGCGAAACTCCCCTGGTCTATAATTATCTGGATGATCCCTTTCTCCTTTCTTGAACATAAGAACGACATTAGCCACTCGCCAGTCCTCCAGGACATCTCCAGTGGCTAGCAAGGATCAAAAATCTTTGTCAGGGCCCCCGCAATCTCCTCTCTTGCCTCTCTCATTGACCTGGTGTAGATCAAATCAGGTCCTAGCATTATTTGCCTTAATGCTTTCAGGAGATCCAACACTACTCCAGGGATACACTAAGCCAATGCAGATACCTTGAGTCATATTCCTCCACTGGAGCCGCGTGCACTCCCTGACACTACCAGAAGAGATAAGAATTTCTGGGTATTTTGCCACTGTCTGTTCAACAGATTGAGTACTGAACTAACAGAAACATTGTTGTCGAAGATGAAACAAGTCATATTGTCTGATGGCAGAATGAGAGAGCTTCAGAGAAAAGATGCCTTACCGAATCAGGAAAGATGAACTTAGTTGTGACGATAGCATTATTCTCTGGGGATCGAGAGTGGTCATTCCAGGCCAGGAAGAGAATTACTACTAGAAGAGTTATATATACTCATCTGGGTCTGTCCATGTTAAATATGTGATGACCTAGAAATTATCATTTTCAGAAAAGAGGTAGTGTTGGGCAAGTTAATGGGGCTAAAGGTAGACAAGCCTCCTGGTCTTGATGGAATGCATTCCAAGATACTAAAAGAGACAGCGGGAGAAATAGCAAAGTTACTAAAATTCCCTGAATTCGCAATTGTTCCCACTGATTGGAAAACAGCAAATGTGATGCCACTGTTTAAAAAAAGAGGTAGACAAAGTGCAAATAACTATAAGCCAGTTAAGTGGAGCTGAGTCCATGAAAAGATCAGCTATGATCTTACTGAATTGTGGAGCATGTTGGAGAGGCCAGATGGCTTACTCTGATGTGTGTATGATGCTTTTGTTGTTAGTGTATGCCCTTTCAGAGTGCATGGAGGTGTTTGAGATGAGATCCACAAGTGCACAATTGAGAAACTGCCAGTGTTTTGTAATTCACAGAGTACCAGAGGTCCTTGTTTTGGACAGTGGAACAGCTTTTACCAGTGCTGAATTTCAGAAGTTCGTGATTTTTAACGGAATAAAACTGCACCATATCGTCCTTCGTTCAACAGATTGGTCAAGACAGCAGTTCAGACTTTAATTGCTGGCTTGAAGAAGCAACAACTGCATCCTAAACACCAAGTTGACTATGGTCCTACTATCATTTAGGATGACCTCACATATGACTACTGGAGTCACTCCAACTGAACTGCTGATTAGTCATCGGTTGAAGACCAGGTTAAGCCTGATGCTCCCAAATTTAATAGTAAGGGTGGAGACAAGCTGGGGAACCAGAAGAGAAAACACAATTTGTCTAAAAGGCAAGAGTATTCGAGATGGAGGATCCAATATTTGTGAAGAATTTGGATAACAAATCAAATTGGGTTCCAGAAGTTATTGTGGTCAGAACAGGGCCATTATCCTATGAGTTTAAAATACAAGACAAGATTTAAAAAATGATGTGGACCGATCACTTGCATGAATGAGAGCTGACCCCAGAACCAGTGTTACATCCTGATCCAGTTGTGTCAGCAAGAAGTGCTGTGCGTTTCCCAAAGATAAAGAAATAGAGGGATACAGATTGAGTAAGGGCAGAAAGTTTTTTAGTTTAGTTGTGTTATCATGATCGGAATGGGTTTGGAGGGCCGAAAGGCCTCTTCCTGTGCTGTACTTTTCTTTGTTTTTTTATGTAAAGATGTGCAGGTTAGGTGGATTGACCATGAGTGTAGGTTAGTGGGATTACAGGGATAGGGCCTGGGTAAGATGCTCTGTTAGAGAGTCAGTGCACTATAAGGATTTTATGATTCTATTCTATGAATGAATTGTCTGATCAGCCAGTAACACACCAGAGTGTTACTTCCTGGGAAACAATGGAAACAGGATAGTGAAACGTCAATACAAGGAGTGAGTCCTTATGAAATAAGACCAACGGTAAGAATCTCAGTTACCTGAGTTACTTTGCTCCACAAGGAATAAACCATCACTGGGCACTCTGAATTATTGATGGAATAGTATAAAATAATTCATTATCACTAATAGAATACAATCCCTCGTGTGCAGAATGAGGCCATTCAGTCTATTGAATCTACACCAGCTTTCTGAAAGAACATCTTACTTAGGCCCCAACCCTGCCTATTTATCATGGCTTATTGATCTAACTTACACCTGTTTGGGCATTACAGGACAATTTAGCATGATCAGTGCACTTGTCCTGCATGCCTTTGGATTATAGGAGGAAACTTAGGCTGCACTTGGAAAATAGTCTTCAATTCTGATTGCCACAATACCAGAAGAATGTGGAGTCTTTGGAGAGGGTACAGAAAGATTTATCAGGATGTTGCGTGGCATGGAGGGATTAGCTATGATGAAACATTGAAGAAATTTTGTTTGTTTTCACTGGAACAACGGAGGTTGAGGGGCAACCTGATAGAAGTCTACAAGATTATGAGGGGTATGGACAGAAGCTTTTTCCAAAGGTGGAAGAGTCAATTACTAGGGGGCATAGATTTAAAGTGCAAGGGATAAGATTTAAAGGAGATGTATGAGGCAAGTATTTTTACACAGGATGGTGGGTGCTTGGAACTCACTGCTGGGAGGTAGTGGAAGCGGATATGGTAGTGACTTTGAAGGGGTGTTGTGACAAATATATGAATAGGATGAAAATAGAGGGATATGGTCCCTGGAAGGGTAGGGGATTTTAGTTCAGTTGGGCAGCATGGTCACTGCAGGCTTGGAGAGCCGAAAGGCCTGTTCCTGTGCTGTAATTTCCTTTGTCTTTTGTTGGAGCAACTGGAGGAAATCCATGTAGACATTGGAGAACGTGCAAACTCCACTCAGTCACTCACCAAGGCTGGAATCGGATCCCTGGCACTGTGAAGCAGCAGTTCTCACCACTGTGTCACTATGCAGCTTCAGCACTTGTATAATTTAATTAATCCAATGTGTAATAATGGACTTAAAGGGGCAAGGAAGTACTAGTTAGCCCTTTAAGGACAAGCCTCTTTAAGAAGTGTCCTCTGAGGGACAGTCATGTGACCCACAGGTCCAATCTGGAAAGGAGTTGGGAATTCACTGGGATGTATTGGAACTTGTCCCATCAGTTGGACCCTGGAGCTGACCACAGAAAGACCTTTTAACTGTTGTTTATAGTTGTAATGACTTATGTTTTATAAGTTAACTGTTGGAGCCAATCATTAAAGTTATTACACAAAATTGTTTCACTTCAGAAATGTGTCAATGCCTAACAAAGATTTCCAAGTGTATTATATTGGTAATTGTTATTAACCTCCATTTCTTTTGAAATGTCCATTATATCGGTCAGTATTCTGATGGAATTTACACATCCAAATTGGATGCTGACTTTTTTTTTGTTTCATTTCAATTTTTATTGCGACTTTTCCCTTTCATTATAAAATCTTTTTGGAACTTTTTCAGAGTTAACGAATTACGTGACCCATCATATCAATACAGAGTGGACACAAGCAACTTCCAGGTGACCAGTTTTCCATTCTCAAAGCTCATAAATGCAGCTCAGATAAACTATAATATATGAAAGATGTTTTTCAGTAATTAGTTTTTACATTATAGTGTGTACATTAATTACAATAATTTACATTATAGTGATTGCTACAGACTGAAATATCATAGAACCATAGAATCATAGACCCCTACAATGCAGAAAGAGGCCCTTCGGCCCATCGAGTCTGTACTGACCACAATCCCATCCAGGCCCTATCCCCATATCCCCATGTATTTTACCCACTAATCCCTTTAACCTACACATCTCAGGACACTTGGGGCAATTTGAGCATGGCCAATCAACCTAACCCGCACATCTTTGGATGTAAGTATAACAGTAAGGGTTTGCTAGTAATTTGATTTTATAATAGTTAATAGACTATGCAAATAAAAAGCTGCATTTGCACATAATATTAAAATTATCTTTGAAATTTTAGCTTGAGTTGTATTTCACGTGCAAAATTACGGGGTCGTATCGGCATACAAACTGCTGTATGGGAAAGTGAACTTCAACCCGTTACGGTGTAATTTTTAAAGTTCATGGGATTGACTCTCAAAGGAATGAGTCTGCCAATTTATGCTGATCAGTGTCTGCTGAAGATAGAATTTGGACAAATTGTATTTGGACTAACCTTTGTTTTCTTTGATATAATATAATTCCCAAATATCTTTATACCAGATGAAGTCTTGTTTGAGACGGCACTGAAGATCCTTTGAAATTATTTGGAGAATTTGGTCTTTGTTTGGTTAATATATTAAATAGAAACATAGAAAATAGGGGCAAGAGTAGGCATTCAGTCCTTTAAGCCTGTTCCACTATTCAATATGATTATGGCTGATCAATGGACACAATAGCCTGATCTTGCCTCCCTCAGCCCCAATATGCTTTGATCCCTTTCATCCTAAGAGCTATATCTATTTTTTTCTTAAAAACAGTGTTTTGGCCTCTAGTACTTTCTGTAGAAACAAATTCCACAGACTTACCATTAGCTGGGTAAAGACATATCTCCTCATCCTAAAAGGTTTACTTCTTATTCTTAGACTATGACCCCTGATTCCTGACACCTCCACTATCGGGAACTTTCTTTCTGCAGCTACCATGTCTGATCCTGTTAGAATTTTATTGGTTCCTAAGAACCGCTCCCCCGCCTCATTATTCTGAACTCCAGTTTTTATAATCCTACCTAATTCAATCTCTCTTAGTACGTGAGCCTGCTATCTCAGGAATCAATCTGGTAAACTTTCACTGCGCTTCCTCTGTAGTAAGAACGTCCTTCCTCAGATAAGGGGACCAAAACTGCACTCAATCTTCTAAGTGTAGCCACACCCAAACCCCATATAATTGCAGCAAAATATCCCTGCTCCTGTATTCAGATCCTCTTGCTAAGAAAGTCAACATATTTTTTGGCAAGGTCCCTCATGGTAGGCTCATCGAGAAGATTAAAATGCATGGGATCCATGGTGACTTGGCCTTGGATTCAGAACTGGCTTGCCCATAAATGTCAGAGCATAGTGGTGGAAGGATGCTTTCCTAGCTGGAAGATCCATACTGGGACCTGCTTTTTATATCTATAAGCAACTTGGATGAAAATGTAGTGGGTGGGCTATTAAGTTTGCAGACATTACAAAGATAGATGGTTGTTGGTAGTGTAGAAGGTTGTCAAAGGACATAGCGAGATATAGATCAGCTATGGGCAGAGAAATGGCAGATGGAATTTAATCCAGGAAGTGTAAAGTATTACATTTTGGGAAATCAAATGTTAGGCTAAGCATACAATTAATGGCAGGACCCTAAACAACATTGAGGGATCTTAGGTTTCAAATCCATTGCTCTCTGGAAGTGGCCACACAAGTAGTTAGGGTGGTAAAGAAGGTATATATCATGCTTACCTTTATTAGTGGGGCATTGAGTACAAGAGTCAAGATATCATGTTGCAGCTTTATAAAACTTTGGTTAGGCCGCACTTAAAACTATTGCGTTTTGGTCACCACATTACAGGAAGGGTGCAGAGGCTTTGAAGAAAATGCAGAAGTGGTTTACCAAGATGCTGCCTGGATTAGAGAGTAGGAGTTATAAGGAGAGGCTGGACAAATTAGGTTGTTTTCTCTGAAATGGTGAAGGCTGAGGGGAGACCTGATAGAACTTATGAGAGGAATAGATAAAGATGGGAGTCAAAATCTTTTTCCCAGAGTTGAAATGTCAAATACATGCACTTAAGGTGAGAGAGGATAAGTTCAAAGGAGATGTGAGGGATTTTTTTTTAAACACAGAGTGGTAGATGCTGCTAGGGGTAGTGGTGGTGCAAGCAGATATGATAGGGACTCTTGGATAAGCAGGTGAATATGTAAGGAATAGAGGAATATGGTCTAAGGGCAGCAGAAAGGATTAGTTTAATTCGGTGTCATGTTTGGCACAACATTGTGGGCTGAAGGGCCTATTCCTCTGTTGCACTGTTCTGTGTTCTATTCCATTTCTATACCATTTGTTGTCTTATTGCATGCTGCACCTGCATGCTTATGTTCAGTGTATGAAAATACCCCAATCTCGTTTCACATTCCCCTCTGTTGTGGGAAATTTACCACTGGAGCTAGACTTGGAGGTTCAATAAGACAGTTTTATTTCGGACATAAAGTTTCAGGAGAAAGCACTGGTACTCCGCAGTACTTGGCAGCTACCTTCTCAATCATACAATAACAGTTGATCATTTTTATACCTTTCAGACAATAGGCAGTCTGGACATTAGCTGTTTAACACATTGTTTTGGTAGAGTAGACAGATCGTAGTGATCAATAGTTAACACATGGTTACAATCAGACAGGTATAGACATGGGCGATTAACATAGCATTGTTCATAGAATTTCCTCTATCAATGGGTGGTTTTGATCTATACATTCAGTGATTGGTTTTTGTTGTATTTATGTTCCCATCTAGGACTTGATTCTATTATCAGTCTCTGTTGTTCTGGGTCTGCCCTTATCTTTAAAGTGCCCCAAGCTCTAACTAGCTTCCTCAGCATTTTGGTTACTGCATGTTTTAACTTTAAGTGACTGTCTGTGCTAAAAGCTCATGCCTATTTGATGTCTTTCTCAGGTAACCATTTTGTGTGCCGGGTAACCTATTCTTTATTTTCCCCACTTCATCCTTTCAGAATCACAGATTCTAGATGATAGCCATTTGGATAATAATCTGCCTTCCTGTTTTTGCTATCTCAATGAATAACGTTTACCTACATTATATTGCTATCCACTCACTTAGCTGCAAATTTGGAGATATTGCTTTTAGTTCCTTCATCTAAATCATTGATATTTATTGTGAATAGCTGGAGCCCTAGCACTGATTCCAACAATACACCACTAGTTATTGCCTACCATTTGGAAATAGACATGTTTATTCCTACTCTTTGTTTTCTGTCTTCTGAATATTTTCTCATTACAGTACATCCAATCCTTACAATAATGCCTGTAACAATGCATTCTGCAGCCTCTCCCTTCTCCCCTATGTGTCTTTGTCTGCATAGTGCACAAGAAACATTATTTTTCACTGTATCCCAATATGTGTGATGATAATAATTGTATTATAATTCTATGTTTCCAAGAAGGAATTAGATATAGCTCTTGAGATAAAGGGATCAAAGAATATGGTGGGGGGTGGGTGGTGTTCAATCCCATCAATTTCTCTAATGGCATTTCCCTACCAATAATAATTTCCTTCAGTTCCTTTGTTAAGACAGAACCAAAGTATTTATTTAGTTGGTCAGCCAATTCTTTGTTCCCTGTTGTAAACTGGGAAATTTTCACCAATTTTTTTTCTCATCACATAGTAAGCAAGCTTACTCTTGTACTCTTTTCCCCTTCTTAATCAATCCCTTGGTTCCCTTGGCTGAATTCGAAACTGCTCCCAATCCTTTGGCCTCTTGTTCTGACCAATTTGTATGCCTCTCGCTCAGATTTATATTAATTCCATGTCCAATCATCATCAGAAACAGGCTAACTAGTTATTAATTACTGTTTATGGATTTTGTTATGTTTTAAGCAATTGGCATGTTGACTAATTAACATTAGTGTCTATATCAGGAAATAATTGGTTATCAAATGCTTTGGGACATGCTAAGGACATCTCTGTGGACTGTATAAATGCAAGTTTTGTAGAAAGTGTTCTATTGAAAAAAATATATAAACTTGCTTTGTTATAAGAAGAAAATGTCTACATTTCATTTCATTTTTGCTACTGTTCTATAGGGAATGAAGATTTTCTTCTTGATAGTGGGTTCCTTGTATATATTATACCTTGTTTTCCTGATTGTGAGAGCCTGCTCTGAACTGAAAAATATGCCATACTTTGGTACGTGTAATTTAATGCTGCATGAAACTTTGCTAAAATATTGTCTTATTTGAAATGACTGAGCATTGTCCTGGTTGCAAAAGGGATTATTTACAACCTTATGTTAAACATAAACCAAGTTCATATTAACCTATATGGCCTGAACTTTGTACTCCCCATCCTCCAATCTGTAATTGCAGCGGCAAAATAGTGATCCTAATTTAGTATCCTGGCACTGATATGGGGTACAATCAGCAATTGTTATTTGGACACCACTGAAGTAGAAGTTGATTTGAATTTTCCTGCAGTTAATTGGATATTTCCTTCTTTTCCATTTGCACATTAGTGGAAACAAATTTTGACTGTTTACTGACAGTAACATTCTCTGGTTTAGTTCATCCCATTACCATTGGCTCTAATTCTCGGCACAACTTCCGTTTACATATTATTATTACTCAGTTATTGAGGGTCCCACTGCAACAAATTTTGCAGAAAATGCTGTAGTGCTCCTCCCAGTTCCTTTCCCACTTCTTCAACACTTTTTCCACATCTCTCACCATACACCAAGATGAGGGGGTGTTGACACATCTGGAAGAGGGAGGAGTGCAAAAGACTTCCTGGTCATGGAGACACAGAGCCAAACAGTGCAGAAAAGGCCCTATAGCACTGACAATATCTACCTCTAAAGGTGTGCTAATCCCATTTTCTGACACTTGTCCCATATTCTTGAATTTTATATTTCAAGTGCTTATCTAGATATTTTTAAAGGTTATAAGGTTTCCAGCCTCGATTACCTTCCCAGGCAGTGCATTCCAGATTCTCACAACCCACTTTGAGAAAAAACCTTTTCACTTATCTCCTCTGAATCTCCTGCATCCTGAAACTATGCCCCCTCATAATTGACCCCTCATCTAAGGGGAATAGTTGCTCCCTACCTACTCTGTCCCCCTTAGCCTTAGAACATAGAACATAGAACAATACAGCACAGAACAGGCCCTTCGGCCTTCGATGTTGTGCCGACCAAAATAAAAAGCAATGCCCCTCCTAACTAAACCATTCCCTTCCCATCCATATACTTCTCAACTAACCTCTTAAACGCCACCAAACTTGGCGCATCTACAACAGCTGCAGGCAGGGCATTCCACTCCCTAATCACTCTTTGAGTAAAGAACCTACCTCTGATATCCGTCCTCTAACTCATACCCCTTACTTTAAAGTTGTGTCCCCTCGTGCTAGCTTTCTCCATCCTAGGAAAAAGGCTATCACTGTCCACCCTATCTAAACCTCTAATCATCTTATATGTTTCGATTAGGTCCCCTCTTAGCCGCCTCCTTTCTAACGAAAAACAACCTCAAATCCCTCAGCCTCTCTTCATAAGACCTGCCCTCCATACCAGGCAACATCCTGTAAACCTCCTCTGTACCCTCTCCAATGCCTCCACATCTTTCTTATAATGTGGGGACCAGAACTGCACACAATACTCCAAGTGCGGCCGCACTAGAGTTTTGTACAGTTGCAACATGATGCTGCGCTCCTAAATTCAATCCCCCTACCAATAAAAGCTAAGACTCCATATGCCTTCTTAACAACTTTATCCCTTGACTGCCTACTTTCAGGGATCTATTGACACATACACCAAGATCCTTCTGTTCCTCAACACTATTAAGAGCCCTACCATTAGCCCTATACTCTACACATTTATTGTTCCTGCCGAAGTGCATTACCTCACACTTTTCCACATTAAACTCCATTTGCCACCTCTCGGCCCAGCTCTGCAACTTGTCCAAGTCACTCTGTAAACTAAAACCCCCCTCTTCACTATCTACCACACCACCAACTTTATTATCATCTGCAAATTTACTGATCCATCCCTCAATACCCTCATCCAGATCATTTATAAAAATTACACACAGCAGGGGCCCCAAAACAGACCCCTGAGGCACACCACTCGTCACCGAACTCCACGATGAATATCTCCCATCCACCACCACCCTCTGTCTTCTATCTGCCAGCCAATTTCTAATCCAATTAGCTAAATCACCCTCTATTCCACACATCTGCAGTTTCTGTAGAAGTCTTCCATGGGCCACCTTATCAAAAGCCTTACTAAAGTCCATATATACTACATCAACCGCCTTCCCCCCATCCACCTCTCTGGTCACTTTCTCAAAAAACTCAATGAGGTTAGTAAGGCATGACCTACCCTTCACGAAACCATGCTGACTATCCCCAATCAATTCATTTCTCTCTAAATAACTATAAATCCTATCCCTAATAATTCTCTCCAATACCTTGCCCACAACAGAAGTAAGACTCACTGGCCTATCATTCCCAGGAAGGTCTCTCTTCCCCTTCTTAAACAATGGGACCACATTCGCTATCCTCCAGTCCTCCGGAACCACACCCGTAACCAACGAGGACCTGAAGATCATAGCCAGAGGCTCTGCAATCTCCTCTCTTGCCTCCCAGAGAATCCTAGGGTAAATCCCGTCCGGCCCAGGGGACTTATCCAACTTCAAACCCTCGAGAATTTCTAACACATCCTCCCTATCTACTATAATACTCCCCAATTTGCAACCCTGTACCTCAGTGCTCTCCACAGCTACATTTCCAGCACTCTGCGTGAATACCGAAGAGAAATATTTATTCAGTGCCTCACCAATCTCTTCAGTCTCCACGCACAACTTCCCACTGCTGTCTATGACTGGCCCTAATCTTGCCTAACCAATCTTCTATTCTTAACATATCGAAAGAAAGCTTTAGGATTCTCCTTAATCCTATCAGCCAACATCTTCTCGTGTCCCCTCTTAGCTCTCCTCAATTCACTTTTTACCTCCTTCCTAGCTAATCTTCTCTACTCTAAAGAAAGCAATCTAAGCCCATCTAGTCTTTCCTTATAACTCAAATGCTCCATTCTTGACAACATCCTGGTGAACACCCATCTGTATTCACCCTAGTGCAATCACATCTTTCCAATAGTGAGATGACTAGAACTGCACACAGTACTCCAGTTGTGGGCTAACCAACACTCTGTATAGCTCCAACATTACCTTCTTGCTCTTATATACTCTATAGCAACACTGATGAAAGCAAGTGTTCCCAATGTCATCTTAACTATCTCACTCACATGATCTGCAGCCTTTAGGAATCTGTGAATTCCAAGATCCCTCAGTTCCTCTGAGCTCCCCTGTGTCCTGCTATTCAATAAATACTGTTTCTTCTGAAGTGCATTCATCAGCATTAATCTGCCACTGCTCTGCCCATCTGGCTAACCCATCTATATCTTCCTGTAACCTATAACCGTCTTCACTATTAACTACCCAACCAATCTTAGAACATAGAAAAACAAACAAGCCCTTCGGCCCACAAGTTGTGCCGATCATATCTCTACCTACTAGGCTTATCTATAACCTTCAATCCTATTAAGTCCCATATATCCATCCATAAGTCTCTTAAAAGATCCCATCGAATTTGCCTCCACCACCACCAATGGCAGTCGATTCCACTCACCCACCACCCTCTGAGTGAATAACGTACTCCTGACATCTCTTCTGTACCTACTCCCCATCACCTTAAACCTGTGTCCTCTCATAGCAACCATTTCAGCCCTGGGAAGAAGCCTCTGAGAATCCATCCGATCAGTACCTCTCAACATCTTATACACCTTTATCAGGTCACTTCTCATCCTTCGTCTCTCCAAGGAGAAAAGACTGAGCTCCCTCAACCTATCCTCATAAGGCGTGCCACCTAATCCAGGCAACATCCTTGTAAATCTCCTCTGCACCTTTTCAATAGTTTCCACGTCCTTCCTGTAATGAGGTGACCAGAACTGGCACAGTACTCCAAGTGGGATCTGACCAAGGTGTTATAAAGCTGCAGCATTAACTCCCGACTCCTAAACTCATTCCCTTGATTGATGAAGGCCAGTACACCTTACATCTTCTTAACCATGTTTCTCTACCTGCAAGGCTGATTTAAGAGTCCTATGAACCCGGACCCTAAAGTCCTTCTGATCCTCTACACTGCTAAGAGCCTTACCCTTGATATTATACTCCTTCATTCCATTTGACCTGCCAAAATGGACCACTACACATTTATCTGGGTTGAAGTCCATTTGCCACTTCTCCGCCCAGTCTTGCACTCTATCTATGTCATGCTGCAACTTCTGACTTCCCTCCACACTATCCATAACACCACCAACCTTTGTGTCATCAGTAAACTTACCAATTCATCCCTCCACTTCCTCATCCAGATCATTTATGAAAATTACAAACAGCAAGGGTCCCAGAACAGATCCACTGGTGACCGACCTCCATGGAGAAAAAGACCCATTTACCACCACTCTTTGCCATCTGTAGGCAAGCCAGTCCTGGATTGACAAGGCAACAGCCCCTTGGATCCCATGCCCCCTCTCGCTTTCTCAAGAGGACCAAGGTCACAGGGGACCTTATCGAACACCTTGCTGAAGTCCATATAAACCACATCTACTGCTCTTCCTTCATCAATGTGTTTAGTCACCTTTTCAAAGAATTCAACCAGGCTCGTAAGGCACGATATACCTTTGACAAAGTCATGCTGACTACTTTTGAGCATACTAAACTTCTCTAAATGTTCATAAATACTGTCTCTCAGGATTTTCTCCGTCAACTTACCAAGCACTGAAGTTAGACTTAACGTTGGTACAAAGAACAAAACAGCACAGGAAACAGGACCTTCGGCCCAACGAGCCTGCGCCACCACCTCAATGTTCCCACTTCTACCCATGATCCCTGTCTGTGTTTATAGATCTATGCATTGGAACCAAATTTGAGACAATTCAGGGAGAAAATTTCCTGGGCTAGCCCTACTGTCTTTCTTGAATATAGGATCCATATCCGCAATCCTTTGGCACCTCTCCATTCTGCGTCGATGACGCAAAGATCATCGCCAGAGGCTCTGCAATCTGTTCCCTCACCTCCCACAGTAATCTGGGGTACATCCCATCCAGTCCCGGTGACTTATAGAACATAGAACATTACAGTGCAGAACAGGCCCTTTGGCCTTTGATGTTGCGCCTACCAATTAGGAAAAAGCAATGACCCTCCAAACTAAACCATTCCCTTTTCGTCCATAAGCTTATCTACTAACCTCTTAAACGCCACCAAACTTGGCGCATCTACAACTGCAGCAGGCAGGGCATTCCATACCCTTACCACCCTCTGGTTAAAGAACCTACCTCTGACATCCGTCCTATAACTACCACCCCTTAATTTAAAGCTATGTCACCTCGTGCTAGCTTTCTCCATCCTAGGAAAAAGGCTATCACTGTCCACCCTATCTAAACCTCTAATCATCTTATATGTTTCAATAAGATCTCCTCTTAGCCGACTTCTTTCTAACGAAAACAACCTCAAATCCCTCAGCCTCTCTTCATAAGACCTGCCTTCCATACCAGGCAACAGCCTGGTAAACCTCCTCTGTACCCTCTCCAATGCCTCCACATCTTTCTTATAATGCGGGGACCAGAACTGCACACAATACTCCAATTGCGGCCGCACTAGAGTTTTGTACAGTTGCAACATGACGTTGCGGCTCTGAAATTCAAGCCCCCTACCAATAAAAGCTAAGACTCCGTATGCCTTCTTAACAACCTTATCGACTTGATTGCCAACTTTCAGGGATCTATGCACACATACACCAAGATTCCTCTGTTCATCAATACTATTAAGAGTCCTACCATTAGCCCTATACTCTACACATTTGTTATTCCTGCCAAAGTGAATTACCTCACACTTTTTCACATTAAACTCCATTTGCCACCTCTTGGCCCAGCTCTGCAACTTGTCCAAGTCTCTCTGCAAACTATAACACCCCTTTTCACTATCTACCACTCCTCCGACTTTGGTGTCATCCACAAATTTACTAATCCATCCTTCAATACCCTCCTCCAGATCATTTATAAAAATTACAAACAGCAGGGGCCCCAAAACAGATCCCTGAGCTACACCACTTGTAACCGAACTCCACGATGAATAACTTCCATCACCCACCACCCTCTGTCTTCTATCTGCTAGCCAATTTCTAATCCAATTAGCTAAATCACCCTCAATCCCATACATCTGCATTTTCTGCAGAAGTCTTCCATGTGCCACCTTATCGAACGCCTTACTAAAGTCCATATATACCACATCAACTGCCTTACCCCCATCCACCTCTTTGGTCACTTTTTCAAAAAACTCAATAAAGTTAGTAAGGCACGACCTACCCTTCACAAAACCATGCTGACTATCCCCAATCAATTCTTTTCTCTCTAAATAACTATAAATCCTATCCCTAATAATTCTCTCCAATACTTTGCCCACAACAGAAGTAAGACTCACTGGCCTATAATTCCCAGGAAAGTCTCTCTTCCCCTTCTTGAACAACGGGACCACATTCGCTATCCTCCAGTCCTCCGGAACCACACCCGTAACCAACGACGACCTGAAGATCAGAGCCAGAGGCTCTGCAATCGCCTCTTTCGCCTCCCAGAGAATCCTAGGGTAAATCCCGTCCGGCCCAGGGGACTTATCTAACTTCAAACCCTCAAGAATATATAGCACATCCTCCTTATCTACTTCAATACTTTCCAGTTTGCAACCCTGTATCCCAGTGTTCTCCACAACTACATTTACATCTCCCTGCGTGAATACCGAAGAGAAATATTTGTTCAGTGCCTCTCCAATCTCTTCAGGCTCCACGCACAACTTCCCACTGCTGTCTCTGACTGGCCTTAATCTTGCCCTAACGAATCTTCTATTCTTAACATATCTAAAGAAAGCTTTAGGATTCTCCTTGATCCTATCAGCCAAAGTCTTCTCATGTCCCCTTTTAGTTCTCCTCAACTCACTCTTTAGCTCCCTCCTGGCTAATCTATAGCTTTCCAGTGCACTAACTGAGCCTTCAAGCCTCATCCTGACATAAGCCTCCTTTTTCCTTTTAACCAGTGAATTAACTTTTTTAGTACCCCATGGTTCCCTTACTCGACCATTTCCTCCTTGCCTGACAGGGACATACTTATCAAGGACTCGCAGTAGCTGCTCCTTGAATAAGCTCCATATTTCAGATGTTCCCAGTCCCTGTAGTTTCCTAGTCCAACCTATGCACCCTAATTCTCTCCTAATAGCCTCATAATTACCATTCCCCCAGCTATAACTACTGCCCCCAGGTTCATGCCTATCCCTACCCATCACTAAGGTGAACGTAACCGAATTGTGGTCACTATCACCAAAATGTTCACCAACTTCCAAGCCTAACACCTGGTCTGGCTCATTGCCCAGCACCAATCCAATGTAGCCTCACCTCTAGTTGGCCTATCTACATACTGAGTCAAAAAACCTTCCTGCACACTTTGTATAAAAACTGACCCCTCTAACGAACTAGAGCTATAGCTATTCCAATCAATATTAGTAAAGTTAAAGTCTCCCATAACAATTACCCTATTACTTTCACTCCTGTCCAGGATCGACTTTGCAATCCTTTCCTCTACCTCTCTAGAACTTTTAGGAGGTCTATAAAAGACTCCCAACAGGGTGACCTCTCCTCTCCTGTTTCTAATCTCAGTCCATACTACCTCAACAGACAAGTCCTCATCAAACTTCCTTTCTGTCACTGTGATACAGTCTTTGACTAATAATGCCACTCCCCACCCCCCTTCTACCTCCTTCTCTACTCCGACTGAAGCATTTGAACCCCGGAACCTGCAACAACCATTCCTGTCCTGCTCTATCCATGTCTCTGAAATGGCCACAACATCGAAGTTCCAGGTACTGATCCAAGCTGCAAGTTCCTCCACCTTATTGCGAATACTTCTTGCATTAAAGTATACGCATTTCAAACCATGCCCTACTCCACCTGTACTCTGCTGTGCTTTACAGTTCTCATCTATGACCCCCCTATTCTCATCCCTCTTAACATCCCAACTACTCAGGATCCCACCCCTCCTCTGAATCAGTTTAAACCCTGCTGCATAGCCTTTGCAAATTTTCCCCCCAAGATATTGGTTCCCCTCTGGTTCAGGTGTAGACCATCTCTCTTGTAGAGGTCCCACCTATCCCAGAATGAGTCCCAGTTGTTCGGGAACCTGAACCCCTCCCTCCTGCACCATCCCCGCAGCCACGAGTTCAAACATTCCCTCTCTCTGTTCTTCTCTAAACTAGCCCGTGGCACAGCCAAGAGTCCAGAGATAACCACTCTGTCTGTTTTGGCCCTAAGCTTCCACCCCAACTCCATAAATTTATCTATCTTGATGCTATTTAAAAGTTCCAACACATCTTTCTTGATGTCCATGATTCAATCTTTTCAGTCCACCGCAAGCTATTAGTACAACTACCCAGACTTTTTTCCACCATGAATACCGAGGCAAAGTATTCATTAAGCACCTCTGCTATTTCTACCGGTTCTTTACAAACTTTCTCACCTTCACATTTTATAGGTCCTATTCCTTCACATCTCATCCTTTTATTCTTCATGTATTTGTAGAACGCCTTAGGGTTCTCCTTAATCCTGCCTGCCAAGGCCTTCTCATGACCCCTTCTGGCTCTCCTAATTTCTTTCTTAAGTTTCTTCCTACAAGCCGTATACTCCTCTAGATCCCTAACATCGCCTAGCTCTCAGAACCTATTCTACGCTTTTCTTTTTGACTAGGTTCGTTACAACTTTCGTGCACCATAGTTCCTGTAACCTACCAAAACCTCTTTGTCTCATTGGAACATTGTCGTGCAGAACTCCAGATGAACGTTCCTTGAAAATCTGCCATCTTACTTCGGCACTTTTCCCGAGAATACCTCCCAATTTACTCATCTAATTTTCTGCCTGATGGCTTCATATTTCCCCTTCAGATAAACATTTTCCTAGCTTGCCTGACCCTATCTCTTTGCAATGCTAGTGTAAAGGGGAATAGAGTTATGATCACTATCCCCAAGATACTGTCCCATTGGGAGACCTGACACCTGTCCAGGTTCATTAGCCAATACCAGATTGGCTAATGATACAGCCTCTCTTGTAGGCTTATCCACATACTGTGTCAGGAAACCCTCCTGAACACACCTAACAAACTCCTCCCCATCCAAACTCCTTACTTTAGGGATATTCTAATCGATATTTGGGAAATTAAAGTCTCCCATCACTACAACTCTGTTATTACTACATCTCTCCAGGATCTGTTTCCGTACCTGCTTGTCAACATCTGTTACTTTTGGACGGCCTGTAGAAAACACCCAGTAAAGTTATTGACCTCCTCCTGTTCTGAAGGTCCATGCACAGAGACTCCATAGACAATCCCTCCATGGCATCCATCTTCTGTACAGCTGTGACACTATCCCTAATCAACAGTACCACTCCCCCACCTCTTTTGCCTCCCTCCCTGCCCCTTCTGAAACATCTGAAACCTGGGTGCCATCTGCAAACTTGTCTATCATTCCTTGCACATTTTTATCAATATTGTTTATGTATATAACAAACAATAAGGGTATCAGTACTGATCCATATGGTACATTGATTCACACTGGCATGCAGTCAATTGAACAGGCTTCTAGCATTACCCTTTGATTCTATTGTTAAGCCAGTTTCTGATTCATTTTACCAAGTTTCCCTGAATTCCATATACTTTAACCTTCTCAATCAGACTCCAATATGTCAAAAATTTTTCTATAATCCATATAAACTACATGAACTGAACTTCCCTCATCCACACACTTGATCACATTTTTGAAAAATTTTAACATTATTATGCATGAAAAAGCTATGCTCACTATTCCTGATTTAATCCGTGCCTTTCCAAGTAGATACTAATCCTCTCCTTCATAATTTTCTCCAATAATTTTCCTTCCACTGACATGAGACTCACTGGTCTATAATTTCTTGGTTCATCTCTACCATCTTTTTCAATCCTCTAATCCTCTGGCCCTTCCCCCCGTAGATAGAGAACAAAGAACAAAACAGCACGGGAAACAGGCCCTTTGGCCCAAAATCAGTTTTCTATACCCCTCCATTCCCATTCTGTTCATGTGCCCATCTAAGTATTTCTTAAATAACTCCAGAGTGCCTGCCTCCACCACTTTACTTGGCAGCGCATTCCATACCCCCACCACCCTCTGTGTGAAAAAACTCCCTCTCGCATCCAAATTATACCTTACCCCCCTCACCCTAAGCCCGTGACCCCTCGTGCTATTTGAGTCCATCCTAGGAAAAAGCTTAACCCTGTTTACTCTATCAATCCCCTTCAAAATCTTGTACACATCTATCAGACCTCCTCTAAGTCTACGTCTTTCTAAGGAAAACAGTCCCAATTTGCCTAATCTCTCGTAACTCAGGCCTTCCGTACCAGGCAGCGTCCTGGTAAACCTCCTCTGCACTCTGGAGAGAGTCTCCACGTCCTTCCGGTAGTGAGGTGACCAGAATTGGACGAGGAAGTAAAAATTTGTTTCAGCACCCCTGCAATTTCTTGTTTCGCTTCCCGTAGCAGCTTGGGATGCAATTTATCTGGGCCAGGGAATTTGTCCATTTTCAAGCCTGTCAAAGCCTCCAATACCTGTTACAGTGTATGGTGTCATTGATTTAAAGTGGCATATAATGATGATTTTAAGCATGGATTCAATACAAAGAACAAAACAGCACGGGAAACAGACCCTTCGACCCAACGAGCCTGCGCCACCACCCCGATGTTCCTACCTCTACCCGTGATCCCTGTCCATGTTTATAGATCTATGGATTAAAAACCAAATTTGAGACAATTTAGGGAGAATTTATTTTGCCAATTAGCCTAAGAGCACATTTTTTGGGATGTGGGAGGAAACCGGAGCACCCGGAGAAAACCCACGCAAGCACGGGGAGAATGCGCAAACTCCCACAGACACAGGCCCAAATCCATGTATCTGCACAGCACAGCGATAGTCACTGAACTGTCGTGTTGCCCATCAAATGGTCCAGGTCAAGCGTACACTAACGACATGAAGCACTAGGATACTCTCGAAAAATCCAAGAGCAGCCCTCTCAGGACCCATCGCATGTTTGCCTCTTGTTAGACAACAAGGTAGAACAAAACACCTGTAGGATAAAAACAAGTACATCAATATCATCATCTATTTACACACTTCCCAGGGACTCCCAAGGCTCTTGATCCCTATTTTAAATCAGTTTTCTACACCCCTCCATTCCCATTCTGTTCATGTGCCCGTCTAAGTATTTCTTAAATAACTCCAGAGTGCCTGCCTCCACCACTTTACTTGGCAGCGCATTCCATACCCCCACCACCCTGTGTGTGAAAAATCTCCTTCTAGCATCCAAATTATACCTTATCCCCCTCACCCTAAGCCTGTGACCCCTCGTGCTATTTGAGTCCATCCTAGGAAAAAGTTTAACCCTGTTTACTCTATCTGTACCCCTCATAATCTTGTACACCTCTATTAGATCTCCTCTAAGTCTTTCTAAGGAAAACAGTCCCAATTTGCCTAACCTCTCCTCGTAACTCAGACCTTCCATACCAGGCAGCATCCTGATGAACGTCCTCTGCACTTTCTCCAGAGTCTTCACGTCTTTCTGGTAGTAAGGTGACCAGAACTGGACGCAGTATTCCAAATGAGGTCTAACTAATGTTTTATACAACTGCAACATTAAAGGCCACTCTTGTACTCTATACCCCTTCCTATAAAGGCTAGCATACTATATGCTTTCTTCACAACCTTCTCCACCTGCTCTGCCACCTTCAGAGACTTGTGCACCTGCACCCCCAGGTCCCTCTGCGTTTCTATACTCTTAATAGGTCTACCCTTCAGAAAATATATTTTGTGGCTTGCTTTCCTTGTACTGTTTGTTTTTTTGAGTTTTTATGAAAATTCTCTTTCCAAGTTTCACTTTTTCAAAAAAGTACAAATCTCATTCTTTATATTTCAGATGACATATGTATTTTTTTTAATATATGCATTTTGTTTCAGATCTCCGACTGAAATTTTTGACAGGGCTAACGTTTATTGTGCTGGTAATAAGGTAGGAGAGAAGTTTGGATGGAAGTAAGCTAGTATCCCAGTTAATAATAAAGAAATTGTTGGGGCTATATTGGACCATGTAAGGTTCATTTATCAAATGGCTGTCTAATACTTGAAATTGCGTCGGTGATGTAGTGCAATTGTACTGGAAAGGGCTTACATGTGCGCAATTAGTAACTGCTGGCAGCATGCAAACATCAATCAATGTGGAGTGGTGAATTGATGCCAGCATTGCCCTCTAGGAATACTATGCTCCACCTTACACTATGAATTAACAATGCTGTATACAGTTTAAACACATGAAGAAACTATACTGTGGAGGAGGAATTCCTGGAGTGGATATGGAATGAATTTCTGAACCAATGTGTTGAGTAACCAACTAGAGAACAAGTCTCCTAGTCTGCATATTGTCTAATGCAAAAAGAATAATCAGCAATCTAGTTATGTGAGACCCATTGAGGATGGATGACTATAATATGATAGAGATAGGATGTATAGGCACTTAGAGCATTGCGATCTGATTAGGGATATGCAGCATGGATTTGTTAAAGCGGGGTCGTGCCTTACAAATCTGGTAGCATTTTTTGAGGAGGTGATGAAAACGGTGGACGAAGGGCGAGCCGTTGATATTGTCTATATGGATTTTAGTAAGGCGTTTGACAAAGTCCCTCATGGGAGGTTAGTTGAGAAGGTCAAGGCTCATGGGATACAAGGACAGGTAGCTAGATGGATAAGTAACTGGCTTAGTAATAGGAGATAGACAGTAATAGTGGAAGGGTGTTTTTCTACCTGGAGGTCGGTTGTTAGTGGTGTGCCGCAGGGCTCGGTACTGGGACCTCTTCTATTTGTAATATATATAAATGACTTGGAAGAGGGAGTAAGTGGAGTGATCAGCAAGTTTGCAGACGATACAAAGATGCTGGACTTGCGGATAGTGAGGAGCATTGTCAGGCGATGCAGCAGGACATAGATAAGCTGGTAGCTTGGGCAGATGGAATTCAATCCTGATAAATGTGAGGTGATGCATTTCGGGAGAAAGAATGTAGGAGGGAGGTATATGATAAAGGGTAGACCTATTAAGAGTATAGAAACGCAGAGGGACCTGGGGGTGCAGGTGAACAAGTCTCTGAAGGTGGCAGAGCAAGTGGAGAAGGTTGTGAAGAAAGCATATAGTATGCTAGCCTTTATAGGAAGGGGTATAGAGTACAAGAGCTGGCCTCTAATGTTGCAGTTGTATAAAACGCTGGTTAGACCTCATTTGGAATACTGCGTCCAGTTCTGGTCGCCTTACTACCGGAAAGACATGGAGACTCTGGTGCAGAAGGAGACCACTACAGTGCAGAAGGAGACCATTTGGCCATTGAGTTTGCACTGACAGAGTACTTCACTGAGGTCCAAATGTTTACCATGAGCAATCCACGTAACGTGCACATCTTTGGATTGAAGCACCCAGAACTAACAAAGGGAAAATTTGCAAACTCCACACAGTCACCTGAGGAATTGAACCTTTGGCTCTGTGAGGCAGCTGTGCTAATCACTGTGCCATCATGCCACCAAGTCTGCCCCCACTTCACAGATTAGATCTTCCCATCTTAAACTGGACTAGAACTGGATGCAGTATTCCAAATGAGGTCTAACCAGCGTTTTATACAACTGCAACATTAAAGGCCAGTTCTTGTACTCTATAGAAACATATTTTTATTTTGGTCGGCACAACATCGAAGGCCGAAGGGCCTGTTCTGTGCTGTATTGTTCTATGTTCTATGTTCTAAGATGATTAGAGGTTTAGATAGGGTGGACAGTGATAGCCTTTTTCCTAGGATGGAGAAAGCTAGCACGAGGGGACATAGCTTTAAATTAAGGGGGGGTAGTTATAGGACGGATGTCAGAGGTAGGTTCTTTACCCAGAGGGTGGTAAGGGTATGGAATGCCCTGCCTGCTGCAGTTGTAGATGCGCCAAGTTTGGTGGCGTTTAAGAGGTTAGTAGATAAGTTTATGGACGAAAAGGGAATGGTTTAGGTTAGAGGGTCATTGCTTTTTCCTAATTGGTTGGCACAACATCGAAGGCTGAAGGGCCTGTTCTGTGCTGTAATGTTCTATGTTCTATGTTCATCCCCACTAAGAAACTGAGGGATTGAAGAAAAGGATGGTTAAAGTAAAAAAAAATACGCACCACTTCTTGCAACCATTAATTGTTTCAGTCCCATCGTTTCCATGATGCCCTTTTCAACGATAGCTGACATTGCCTCCTTACTGAGGGCTAAAACCTGAGGGACACTTATGCTGCTGCTGGCTGTTACGCGTCAATCTCTTCTGCTGTAAAGGGAGAACTATGTCAAGAGTGTTCTTCAATGTGTTTGAATTATTTGACTGCCATGATTGTCTCTCCTTTTTTTTCAGCATTGTAATATTATACCTGAGGTTTGGAGCAAAGGTGCTGCAAGATAACTTTGTAGCTGAGCTTTCAACTCATTATCAGAACTATATCCTTTAATATAGGATTTCAGCTTGTTTCTGGCAGTGGTTAATGCTTAGATTACACTAAAAAAGATTATGATGTAACACTAGCTAATGTGGCTGTATAAAGATGCCAAGCCTGTACAAGTTTAGCATGTAATTTGAGTAATTCCATTTAGAAAGACTAAGTGGAATAAGATTTTATTTATTTGCTCTTAACTGGACAGAGAAAAGAATTCCTAAAGGACAAAGACTTGCAGTGGATCCTGGAAACTAGGATCTGATAATGTACAGTGGTGGTAAGAAGGAGGGAGGAGGGGGGCTTCGTTGGAACAGTGCAGTAAGGGCACAGTAGTCAGTCTAAGCTCAGACAGATCATGAACCATCTGTAAGAAATCTCTTGCAGAAGGATAGTTTGACAGGATGCATTTGTATGTAAATTCAATTACCACCTCCTGGTATTTTGAATAAGAAAGCTCATTTTTAACTTTTCACATGTATTTATGAATATTTCCTTGTTCCTAAAAGTGCCTTCTGTCAGTTTTCTTGTGTTGAGCCAATGCCTATTGTCACATGATGTGTTGTTTTACATTTTAATGAGTTATTTTTAATATTGTAGTACAGTCTGTTTGATTCACTTCCTTTACTAAGGCCACCAGCTGAATTTTTATCTTTCTATGGCTTGTTGAACTACTACCTGTATACGTTGGCGTATGTTTATTCACCTTCGAAGAATGCTGTGTATGGTATGTGAAACTTCTTATGCCTGCATTGGTGTTTGGTTAATTTTTGAATAAACGTTGTTACAGATATGATGCTGAGAATTTTTCAAACTGCTATGTGCAAAAAAAATCCAAAAGCAAATGGATATCTTTCGGTTGAAGTTAACAATTGATTGGATTGATTGAATGAACAGACTTTCATTGTAATAATAATGGCTATTTGGGACAATGATTAAATTTCTGCTTTTAATAAAAGAAAAGCACTTGCATTTTGTATAGTTCAATAATGCACATAAATGGACTGTGAAGTCGGTTTAAGTCGGGGGGGAGGGGGTAGAATGAGTAAAACTATGGGAAGTATAACAATTAATGGGAAGCAAAGCAGCAGGTTAGCATGTGAGGAGGAAGTTTTAACTACATCAAAAATTAGGAAAAAAGTTAAAAGGGAGGAATACTCAGGAGATGTTAGGATTAAAAAAGAAGGTACAAAAGCTAGCATAAGGGCACTTTTTTCTGAATGCTGATAACATTCAAAATAAAGTAAATGAGTTGACAGCAAAAACTATTGCAAATGAATATGACTTAATGGCCATTACTGAGAAATAGTTGCAGGATGCTTACGTTTGGGAGTTAAATATTCCGGGATATCAGACTATTCAGAAGTACAGACAGGAAGGTAAGGGAGATGTTGTAGCTTTGATATTTAATGATGACATCAGGGTGGTAGTGAAAGATGATATAAATTCTAAGGAGAAATCCATTTGGGTGGAAATTAGAAATAATAAACAGAAGTCACTGATAGGTATAGTCTACAGGTCACCTATTCAAAGATGGTGCAACAATTATTATGGAGGATTTTAATCTATATGTTGATTGGCCAAACCATGTCGGTCAAAGCAGCCTTGTATCTGTGAGAGTTTCCTCGAACAGTATGTAATAGAACCTACTATGGAGTAAACTATCTTAGGTCTGTGTAATGAGACAGGAATAATTAATGATCTCACAATTAGGAATACTCTCAGAAGGAGTGATCACAGTATGGTTGAATTTAAAATACAGATGGAACAGGAGAAGATAAAATCTAAATTAAATAAAGGAGACTACAATGAGATAAGAGAGGAGTTGGCTAAGGTATATTGGGAGCAAAAACTTTATATGGGGCAATTGAGGAACAGTGGAGGACTTTCAAAGCGATTTTTCAAAGTGCTCAGCAAAACTATATACCAGTGATAAGGAAGGACTGTAGAAAAAGTGATAATCAGCCATAGATGAGTATGGAAATAAAGGAGGGTATCAAGCAAAGGTTAGTGGGAAACTAGGGGATTGGAGAATCTTTAATGGTCAACAGAAAGCCATGAGCAAGCAATAATGAAAAAATAGATTATGACAGTAATATCTTCTCAAGGACAAGTAGGATGGGCAATAAATGCTGGCCATTTGTGTCTTCACAGTGGAAGACCCACAAATAGCATGCCAAAAATTGATGACAAGGAGGCTATGGCAGGTGAGGACCTAGAAATAATCATTATCTGTGAGGAGGTATTGTTGGCCAAACAAGTCTCCTGGCCCTGATGAAATGCAGCTCAGGGTACTAAAAGAGATGGTGAGGGAAATAGCAAAGGCACCAGTGGTAATTTACCAAAATTTGCTGCATTCTGGGGTGGTTCCACAGAATAGAAAACAGCAAATGTGATGTCACTGTTTAAAAAAGGAGATAGACAAAAGCAGGTTACTTAGCTGGTTAGCTTAACTTCTGTAGTAGGGAAAATCTTGAATTTATCATCAAGGAAGAAATAGCGAGACATCTGGATAAAAATTGTCCTATTAGGAATTTGCAGCATGGGTTCATAAAAGGCAGATCGTGTTTAATTAATTTACTGGAATTCTTTGAGGACATTGAGTATGCTGGATGATGGGAAACCTATGGATGTGGTGTATCTGAATTTCCAGCAAGTAATTCAGAAGGCAAATGGAATTTTGTCCTTTGTTGCTAGAGGGATGGACTTTAAAAACAGGGAGGTTATGCTGCAGCTGTATAAGGTGCTGATGAGGCACAGTACAGTACAGTTTTGATCTCCTTAATTGAAAAAGGATATACTGGCACTAGAGGGTGTGCAGAGAAGATTCACTAGGTTGATTCTGGAGTTGAGAGGGTTGGCTTATGAGGAGAGACTGAGTAGACTGAGAGTATACTCATTGGAATTTAGAAGAATGAGGAGAGATCTTATCGAAGCATATAAAATTATGAAGGCGATAGGTAAGATAAAAGCAGGGAGATTACGTCCACTGTTGGGTGAAACTAGAACTAGAGGCACGGCCTCAAAATAAGGAGAGCAGATTTAAGACTGAATTGAGGAGGAACTTCTTCTCCCAAAGGATTTTCTGCCCAGTGAAGCTTTTGAGGCCACCTCATTGAATGTTTTTAAAGCAAAGATAGATATTTTGAAAGTAAAGAAATTAAGGGTTATGGTGGCTGGACAGGTAAGTGGAGCTGAGCCCATAAAAAGATCAGCCATGATTTATTGAATAGTGGGACAGACTTGAGGGGCCAGATTTCCTACTCCTGCTCCTCGTTCTTATGTAAGGTGACATCCACACAGGGAAGGAGTTGATTGATGAATGCTGGTGAGAATTTTTTGGACCTGGTCAGAAACAAATCTTCAGTTTATTTCTAGTAGTTAGTAATCTACCAAAGAAGGTTTCGCTTTTGTTAAATGTGTGTTGGACACCAATGTGCTAATCCATGTTCATGTTCTAGGTAACCATTGTGTAGGAAGTGTTGTCTCTTGGAGGGGCTTGAGGTTCAATTTTGGATCTTAAGCACCATCTAGTGACTCAACAGTGCATCCTTGAGTTCTGTGGATTGCATTTTGCAAGAAGTTGTCACCCATTCCCCACTCTGGCTTCAGAATGTGTAGTCATGATGTAGAGATGTCGGCGTTGGACTGGGGTAGTAAGAACTCGGTAAGAATCTAGCAACACCAATTTTAAATCCAACTGATTTATTTGATAGTAAAATTGCGAGCTTTCGACACTGTGTCTTCGTCAGGCAAATGCAGTGTTCTGGTCTGCAATAGCACACATCAGCACAGACAGTTACAGGTTGCTGATTAGAATGCGAATCCTTACATCTAACCTGCTATTCAAGTGTTAAAGTGGCTAACAATGTGTGTGAAGGGAATCCTGAGCATTGGTTAGAGAATTGCGTATTTCCCTTCACACACATTGTTAGCCACTTTAACACTTCAATAGCAGGTTAGATGTAAGGATTCGCATTCTAATCAGCAATCTGTGACTGTCTGTGTTGATACGTGTGCTGTTGCAGACCAGAACACTGCATTTGCCTGACGAAGACAAAGAGTGTCAAAAGCTCGCAAATTTACTATCAAATAAATCAGTTGGATTTAAAATTGGTGTTGCTAGATTCTTACCGAGTTCAGAATGTGTAGACAGAGAAGAAATGGGTGATCAACAGACCAGTGTTCAGTTCTAGTACTGGTGAGCATAATGGTCCCTCTGTGGAGAGCAGCCAGTGCCCAGTTGGCGGCCCCATGGAAGATTCAGATATGCAGGAGGATAGAAGGAGGTTAGAAAATAAATAATAATGTGATTCAGTAGGTAGGAGAACAATCAGGGGTTTCTGCAAGTGTAGTTCCAGGCTTGAATGCTGTCTCACCATGCTGTTAATTTGTAGAACCTCAAAGGACTTCTACTTTACACTTGATGTGAGGCACTATAGTGAATAAAGAAGTGAGAGGATACTGCAGGTGATTACATGGCAGAAGAAATGGTGGAAAAGCGGGACTTTAGGTTCCTGGCCAAATAAATAAGGTACTGGGAAAAGTGGGTCCTGTAGAAACCATATAACTTGCACATCATCAGAACAGAACCAATATTGTCTGGAGGTTTGCTTCTGTTGTTGGGAAAGTTTAAACAGGCTTGGCGGGGTATGGGAATCTGAGTGTGGATTAAGAGGGAGAGAAATAAAAATGGAAATGGAAGGCGGATTATTTGGTGAATATTTAAGGCGGATGAAACAAAGATTTGGAAATAAACCACAAAAGTATTTGGCAGTACTTCAATGCAAGAAGTCTAATAGGCTGAGGATACAGATAATACTTCTGGGGTAATATCACAGTTATTGCTGAAATGTGAATTACAAAGGGCAGAAATGAATACCTCTTCTAATAGTTTTAAATGTCCTCAACCATGAGGACAGTGTAGAACTTCAAAAGAACATATACATGTTGATGGAATGGACTGACAGGGACATGCTGAAGTTGACATTGAAGTTTGAAGTTGGATAAGTCCGCTGGGCCGGACGGGATTTACCCTAGGATTCTCTGGGAGGCAAGAGAGGAGATTGCAGAGCCTCTGGCTCTGATCTTCAGGTCGTCGTTGGTTACGGGTGTGGTTCCGGAGGACTGGAGGATAGCGAATGTGGTCCCGTTGTTCAAGAAGGGGAAGAGAGACCTTCCAGGGAATTATAGGCCAGTGAGTCTTACTTCTGTTGTGGGCAAAGTATTGGAGAGAATTATTAGGGATAGGATTTATAGTTATTTAGAGAGAAATGAATTGATTGGGGATAGTCAGCATGGTTTTGTGAAGGGTAGGTCGTGCCTTACTAACCTCATTGAGTTTTTTGAAAAAGTGACTAAAGAGGTGGATGGGGGTAAGGCGGTTGATGTAGTATATATGGACTTTAGTAAGGCGTTTGATAAGGTGGCCCATGGAAGACTTCTACAGAAAATGCAGATGTGTGGAATAGAGGGTGATTTAGCTAATTGGATTAGGAATTGGCTGGCAGATAGAAGACAGAGGGTGGTGGTTGATGGGAGATATTCATCGTGGAGTTCGGTGACAAGTGGTGTGCCTCAGGGGTCTGTTTTGGGGCCCCTGCTGTTTGTAATTTTTATAAATGATCTGGATGAGGGTATTGAGGGATGGATCAGTAAATTTGCAGATGACACTAAAGTTGGTGGAGTGGTAGATAGTGAAGAGGGGTGTTATAGTTTACAGAGTGACTTGGACAAGTTGCAGAGCTGGGCCGAGAGGTGGCAAATGGAGTTTAATGTGGAAAAGTGTGAGGTAATGCACTTTGGCAGGAACAATAAATGTGTAGAGTATAGGGCTAATGGTAGGGCTCTTAATAGTGTTGAGGAACAGAAGGATCTTGGTGTATGTGTCAATAGATCCCTGAAAGTAGGCAGTCAAGTGGATAAAGTTGTTAAGAAGGCATATGGAGTCTTAGCTTTTATTGGTAGGGGGATTGAATTTAGGAGCCGCAGCATCAGGTTGCAACTGTACAAAACTCTAGTGCGGCCGCACTTGGAGTATTGTGTGCAGTTCTGGTCGCCACATTATAAGAAAGATGTGGAGGCATTGGAGAGGGTACAGAGGAGGTTTACTAGGATGTTGCCTGGTATGGAGGGCAGGTCCTATGAAGAGAGGTTGAAGGATTTGAGGTTGTTTTCGTTAGAAAGGAGGCGGCTAAGAGGGGATCTTATTGAAGCATATAAGATGATTAGAGGTTTAGATAGGGTGGACAGTGATAGCCTTTTTCCTAGGATGGAGAAAGCTAGCACGAGGGGACACAGCTTTAAATTAAGGGGTATGAGTTATAGGACGGATATCAGAGGTAGGTTCTTTACTCAAAGAGTGATTAGGGAGTGGAATGCCCTGCCTGCAGCTGTTGTAGATGCGCCAAGTTTGGTGGCGTTTAAGAGGTTAGTTGATAAGTATATGGAAGAGAAGGGAATGGTTTAGTTTGGAGGGGCATTGCTTTTTATTTTGGTCGGCACAACATCGAAGGCCGAAGGGCCTGTTCTGTGCTGTAATGTTCTATGTTCTATGTTCTAAAATGCAGATGTATGGGATAGAGGGTGATTTAGCTAACTGGGTTAGGAATTGGCTAGCAGATAGAAGACAGAGGGTGGTGGTTGATGGGAGATATTCATCGTGGAGTTCGGTGACAAGTGGTGTACCTCAGGGGTCTGTTTTGGGGCCCCTGCTGTTTGTAATTTTTATAAATGATCTGGATGAGGGTATTGAAGGATGGATTAGTAAATTTGCAGATGACACTAAAGTCGGTGGAGTGGTAGATAGTGAAGAGGGGTGTTATAGTTTGCAGAGGGACTTGGACAAGTTGCAGAGCTGGGCCGAGAGGTGGCAAATGGAGTTTAATGTGGAAAAGTGTGAGGTAATGCACTATGGCAGAAATAATAAATGTGTAGAGTATAGGGCAAATGGTAGGATTCTTAGTAGCCTAGATGAACAGAGGGATCTTGGTGTGTATGTGCATAGATCCCTGAAAGTAGGCAGTCAAGTCGAGAAGGTTGTTAAGAAGGCATATGGAGTCTTAGCTTTTATTGGTAGGGGGATTGAATTTCGGAGCCGCAACGTCATGTTGCAACTGTACAAAACTCTAGTGCGGCCGCACTTGGAGTATTGTGTGCAGTTCTGGTCCCCGCATTATAAGAAAGATGTGGAGGCATTGGAGAGGGTACAGAGGAGGTTTACCAGGATGTTGCCTGGTATGGAGGGCAGGTCTTATGAAGAGAGGCTGAGGGATTTGAGGTTGTTTTCGTTAGAAAGGAGGCGGCTAAGAGGGGACCTAATCGAAACATATAAGATGATTAGAGGTTTAGATAGGGTGGACAGTGATAGCCTTTTTCCTAGGATGGAGAAAGCTAGCACGAGGGGACACAGCTTTAAATTAAGGGGTGATAGTTATAGGACGGATATCAGAGGTAGGTTCTTTACCCAAAGGGTGGTTCGGGAGTGGAATGCCCTGCCTGCAGCAGTTGTAGATGCGCCAAGTTTGGTGGCGTTTAAGAGGTTAGTTGATAAGTATATGGAAGAGAAGGGAATGGTTTAGTTTGGAGGGGCATTGCTTTTTATATTGGTCGGCGCAACATCGAAGGCCGAAGGGCCTGTTCTGTGCTGTAATGTTCTATGTTCTATTAAGGAGCAGTGCTTCGAAAGCTGGTGGCTTTTGCTACCAAATAAACCTGTTGGACTTTAACCTGTGTTGAGAGACTTCTTACTGTATTTATCCCAGTCCAATGCTAGCATCTCCACATAGTGACATCAAAACATACAGTGAAATGAGTTGTTTCTTGTATGCTATACAAAGCATACCATTTATAGAGAAGAAAAAGAGAAAAATGCAGAATATAGTCATATAGTCATTTCTAGGGTGTAGAGAAAGGTCAACTTAGTATGAGAATTATCCATTCAGAGGTCTGATGGCAACAGGGAAGATGCTGTTGTTGAGTTGGTTGGTACATGACCTCAGACTTTTGTATTTTTCACCCAAAACAAGAAGATGGAAGAGAGTAGTCTGGGTGCATGAGGTCCTTAAGTATGCTGACTGCTTTTCTAAGGCTGTGGAAAGTATAGACAGAGTCAGTGGATGGGAGGCTGGTTTGCATGATGGACTGGGCTTCATTCACGACCTTTTGTATTTTCTTGCAATTTTGGGCAGAGCACGAGCCATACCAAACTGTGATATAACAGAACAGATAATTTCTATAGTGTATCTGTAAAAGTTAATGAGAGTTGTATAGACATGCCAAATTTCCTTAGTCTTCTGAGAGAGTAGAGATATTGGTGGGCTTTCTTAACTATAGTATTGGCCTGGGGGGACCAGGGCAGGTTGTTAGTGACCTAGATGCCTAAAAACATGAAGCTGTCAACCATTTCCACTTCATCCCCATCAATGTAGTCAGGGGCATGTTCTCCACTACGCTTTCTGAAGACAATTACTATTTCCTTAATTTTGTTTACATCGAGGGAGAGATTATTAGCATTGCACCAATTCATCAAATTCAGAGAGGGAAGAGTTAATGAAGCATGTAGCTCTGGGCTATATCAGTAGGGGCAGAGAGTACAAGAGCATGGATGTTATGATAAACTATTATTCTGGCACCACATTTTAGTGAACACGTGAAGGAATTGGAGAGGATACAAAAAAGATTTATGAAAATGCTTCTGGGGCAAGGAACTTCAGTTACGTAGATTGGAGAAGAGGTTAAGAAACTATTTGATAGAGGTATTCAAAACCACAAGGTTTTGGATGTAATAGAGGAAAAGACTGTTGCCATGCTACAGTGACAGAGTGGTTAGCACTGTTGCCTCACAGCACCAAGGACCTGTGTTCAATTCCAGACTTGGGTCACTATCTCTGTAGGATTAGCATATTCTTTCCATGTCAGCATAGATTTCCTCTGGTACTCCTGTTTTCCCCCCCCCAGGTGTAAAGATGTGCAGATTAGGTGGATTGGCATGCTAATGTGACCCTTTGTGTCTCAAGATTAGCGGGATTTGTGGGGTAAGTAAGTTTAAAGTTTATTTATTATTTTCGCAAGTAGGCTTACATTAACACTGCAATGAAATTACTGTGGAAATCCCCTAGTTGCCACGCTCCAGTGCCTGTTATACAGTACGGATATACTGAGGGAGGAGTTAGCATTGCCAATGCATCTAACCAGTACGTCTTTTGGACTGTGGAAAGGAACAGAATCATCTGGAAGAAATCCACACAAAAATGAGAAGAATATGTAGACTCCGCACAGACAGAATCTGGATCCTTGGTGCTGTGAGGCAGCAGTACTAACCACTGTGTCACTGTGCTGCCCATCTAAATGGGGTTATGGTATAAACCTGATAACACTCGATTTGCCAAATGGCCATGGAGACTATGGAGCTAGATCTCCATAGGTTGTATGGAGTTGTATTCTTGGTGCAAGACCTCATTCTCTTTCTACCTATGTTATTGGTACCAACATGTACCATGACCTCTGCTTCATCACCCATATCTTCAGGATGCTCCACAACTATTCAGTGACATCCCAGATCTTGGCACCAGAGAGGCAACACACCATCCTGGAGTCTCTTTCACGACCACAGAAGTGCTTATCTGTGTCCCTGACTATGGAGTCTCCCATGACTTTGCTCTTCTGCACTGTGACCCTCCCCACTGAACACCAGAACCAGCCATAGAATCTCACAACCCTACAGTGCAGAAAGAGGCTCTTCAGCCTATTGAGTCTGCACCGAACACAATCCCAGTCAGATCCTACCTCCATATCCCTACACATTCAACCCACTAATCCCTCTAACCTACGCATCCCTGGACACTAAGGGGTAATTTTTCAGTGTGGCCAATCAACCTAACCTGCACATCTGTGGGACGAAACTGGAGTAGCTGGAGGAAACCCATGCAGACACGAGGAGAATGTGCAAACTCTACACAGTGACCCGAGCCGGGAATCGAACCGAGGACAATGGAACTGTGAAGCAGTAGTGCTAAACACTGTGTTACCGTACTGCCCATAACTGGCTGTAATTCACTGGCTGTAATTCACTGGCTGTTGCTGTTGTTTTCCCCCGATAGGCCATCTCTCCCAACAGTATCCAAAGTGATATACCTGTAGAGAGGGGGACAGCCACAGGGGATTTCTACACTGACTGCCTGCCCTTTCTGGCGGTGATTCATCCATCTGCCTGCAACTTAGGTGTGACCATGTTTCTATAACTCCTGTCTATGACACTTTCAGCCACTGCATGCTCTTAAGTGCGTCCAACTGTTGCTCCAACCGAACAATGTGAAGAGCTGCCATTTGATGCACTTCTGGCAGATGTAGCCATCCAAAATGCTGGAAACATCACAGAACTCGCACGTTTGACAGAGCACTACATCTCATTGACTGAGATTTCTATTGTTGATCAATCACTTCAAAATAAATAGTTACTAAATTTAGTGCTAATTAAACCCTTCTTTCCTTGTAATCATCCAACCAATTCCAGCCCTTACTGATTTAAACTACAATACATAGTTTCCAACCATAAAATGTGATAAAAGTTGTAAAGACTTAGCAAATTGACCCACTACTTACCAATCAGCATTCTCCCTTCTAGCCTCTGCTCCCTGTTCCCACACAACTCAAAAAGTACTCTCAATTAATCAAGCAGCACTCACAGTGCAGACATAGCAACACTTACTGATTTCTGTTTTATAGATTTCTACTTACAATGCCCTGGAACTGGTGTGAACCAGTTGTACAATTAGCCAGAGTTTTAGCTGAGAACTGACTCAGTTGTTTCAGGAATGCAGTAACTGAAGTGCAGCTTTAAATTTTCCAATTAATAACTAATTAAGCTAAGCATGAAAGCAAGTTTAATGGCTACTTATCTCCTTATAATTTACAACTTAAACTTCCTGTTTCTACCCAACTCCAAAATCACACTCAATTAGCTAAGCCACACTCACAGTTTCAGATATGAACTCCCTGTTTCCGCACCAAACTGCGCAACTTTTGTCCAACGCCTGTAACCTTCATCCCACACTGTGTAACTTCAACTGCACACTTTCTCTCATTTATCATCAAAGGTTTAAGGGGAGAAATACAAAAAGTTCTAAATAGGCATTTTTTTCATACAGAGTACGGTGAATTTCTGGAGTAAGTTGTCAGAGGTTGTAATAGAGGCAGGTGAAATTTGTCTTTTATAAAGCATTTAGAGTTACATGGGTAAAATCAATATAGAAGGATATGAGCCAAACTTGGGCAATTAGGACTAGCATATTGATTAAAAACTGGGCAGTATGGAAAGTTGAACTGAAGGGTTTGTTTCCATGATGTAAACCTCTGACTCTGTTCACTGGGTCAAAAGATTTTCCTCACTGTTGTGTTGGCATTGTTGCTTCTAGCAATTATCCTAAATTTCTGTCCTTGATTCTCAATCCTTCCACTAATCATAGAATCCCTACAACGCAATAGACAATGAACCTCTTGGATTGTAATCTCTGGATTACTTCCAGTGCCACAAGCTAGTGAATACAGAATGGCAGAATAGCACAGATGAATGTGTGGTTTAAGAGTTGATGGAGGAGGGAGGGTTTTAGATTCATAAAACATAGAACCCTACAGTGCAGAAACAGGCCCTTCGACCCATTGAGTCTGCACCAACCACAGTCCCATCCAGACACTATCCCAATATGTCTACAAGCCAATCCCTCTAACCTATACACCCGAGGACACTAAGGGGCAATTTTAGCATGGTCAATCAACCTAACCTGCACATATTTGGACTGTGGGAGGAAACCGGAGGAAACCCATGCCTGAATCACTGGGACCGTTTTTAGAGAAGATGGGGCTTATACAAGCAAGATGATCTACATCTGAACCAGAGCGGGACTAACGTTCTTGCTGGTGGGTTTGCTAGTGGTGTTGGGAGGAGTTTAAATTAGTTTGGCAGGGGGAGAGGATCCAGACTGTTAGCAGAATAGGGACCAGTATAATGTAAAAAAGCAATCAGGTCAGAAGGAATATAAGCAATCAGTTGAGTAAGATGAGTGGATGTTAGGAAAGAGGATGTGTTAGACCTGTTAAATTATATCAAGATAGACAAGTCGCCGGGACCGGATGGGATGTACCCCAGGTTATTATGGGAGGTGAGGGAAGTGGTCGCAGAGCCCCTGGCGATGATCTTTGCGTCGTCCATGGAAACGGGAGAGGTTCTGGAGAATTGGAGGATTGCGGATGTGGTTCCTATCTTTAAGAAAGGGAACAGGGATAGTCCAGAAAATTACCGACCGGTGAGTCTGACTTCAGTGGTTGGTAAGCTGATGGAGAGGCTTCTGAGGGATAAGATATATGAACATTTGGAGAAGTTTGGACTGATTAGAAATAGTCAGCATGGTTTTGTCAAGGGCAGGTCATGCCTTACGAGCCTAGTTGAGTTCTTCGAAAATGTGACTGAACACATTGACGAAGGAAGGGCGGTGGACGTAGTGTACTTGGACTTTAGTAAGGCGTTTGATAAGGTCCCCCATGCAAGGATTCTGGAGAAGGTGAGAGGGCATGGGATCCAAGGGGCTTTGGCCTCGTGGATCCAGAACTGGCTTGCCGGCAGAAGGCAGAGAGTGGTTGTGGATGGGTCTTGTTCTGCATGGAGGTCGGTAACCAGTGGAGTGCCCCAGGGATCTGTTCTGGGACCCCTGCTGTTTGTCATTTTCATAAATGACCTGGATGAGGAAGTGGAGGGATGGTTTAGTAAGTTCGCCAATGACACAAAGGTCAGTGGTGTTGTGGATGGTCTGGAGGGATGCCAAAAGTTGCAACGGGACATAGACAGGATGCAAGACTGGGCGGAGAAATGGCAGATGGACTTCAATGCGGATAAATGTGTAGTGGTCCATTTTGGCAGGAATAATGGGATGAAGGAGTACAATATAAGGGGTAGGAGTCTTAGCTGTGTTGTAGAGCAGAAGGATCTCGGGGTCCGGGTCCATAGGACTCTTAAATCGGCCTCGCAGGTGGAGGAAGTGGTCAAGAAGGCGTACGGTGTACTGGCCTTCATTAATCGAGGAATAGGTTTAGGGGTCAGGAGGTAATGATGCAGCTCTATAAGACTCTTGTCAGACCCCAGTTGGAGTATTGTGCGCAGTTCTGGTCGCCTCATTATAGGAAGGAAGTAGAGGCTATTGAGAGAGTGCAGGATGCTGCCTGGATTGGGAGGCAGGCCTTATGAAGATAGGTTGAGGGAGCTGAAACTCTTCTCACTGGAGAGACGTAGGTTGAGAGGCGACCTGATAGAGGTTTATAAAATGTTGAGAGGAATAGATAGGGTGGACTCTCAGAGACTATTTCCCCGAGCTGAAATGGTCACTACGAGAGGAAACAGATTTAAGGTGCAGGGAAGCAAATACAAAGGAGATGTCAGGGGTAGGTTTTTCACTCAGAGGGTGGTGAGTGAATGGAACCGACTGCCATCGGAAGTTGTTGAGGCAAACTCACTGGGGTCTTTTAAGAGACTTCTGGATGAGTATATGGAAAAGAATAGGATAGGGGGTTATAGATAGGTCTGTGGATTGGTAGATGTGATCGGCGCAACTCGTGTACCGAAGGGCCTGTTTGTGCTGTATTGTTCTATGATCCATAAGATTAGATGACCTCTACTTTAATGCCGGGTGTATTAAAGGTAAAACGGATCAGTTAAGGGTAAGGACTGACATGTGTAATTATGATGTAATAACCATCACAGAGACGTGCTTTAGTGAGGGGCAGGTTTGGCAGCTCGGTGTCCCAGGATAAAGAATCTTCAGGCAAAGCAGAGGAGGAAGCATTGCATTATTAGTTAAGGAAGCAGTTATTGCAACAAAGAGAGATGATACAAAGAACAAGAAAATTTCAACACAGGAACAGGCCCCCTTTGGCCCTCCAAGCCTGCTGTCCAACTGAACTAAAACCGCCTATCCTTCCAGGGACCATATCCCTCTTTTCCCATCCTATTCATGAATTTGTCAAGACGTCCTTTAAACGTCACTACCATATCCGCTTCCACTACCTGCCCCACTATTCTCTGTGTAAAAAAAAAAAAAAAATCTGCCTTGTACAGCTCATTTAAAACTTCCCCTCACACCTTAAACCTGTGCCCCCCAGTAACTGACTCTTCCATCCTGGGAAAATGCCTCTGACTATCCACTCTGTCCATGCCTCTCATACTCTTTTGACTTCTATCAGGTTGCCCCTCAACCTCTGTTGTTCCAGTGAAAACAAATCTTGGTTTTTTTTCTCCAACCTCTCCACTGCACTGACCTCCTCAGAAAACAAACACGGGACACGGTGGACAGAGTACCTTTTGTTGTCCAGTACTTCCCCGGAGCGGAGAAGCTACGACATCTTCTCCGGAGTCTTCAACATATCATTGATGAAGACGAACATCTCGCCAGAGCTATCCCCACACCCTCACTTCTTGCCTTCAGACAACCGCGCAACCTCAAACAGACCATTGTTTGCAGCAAAGAACCCAGCCTTCAGGAGAACAGTGACTACAATACCACACAACCCTGCTACAGCAACCTCAGCAAGACATGCTGGATCATCAACATGGATGACATCATCACACGTGAGAATACCATTCACCAGGTACACTGTACATACTCCTGCAACTCGGCCAACGTTGTCTACCTAATACGTTGCAAGAAAGGATGTCCCGAAGCATGGTACATTGGGGAAATCATGCAGACACTACGACAGTGGATGAATGAACATCGCTCGACAATCACCAGGTAAAACTGTTTCCCCTCCTGTTGGCGAACACTTCAGCGGTCACAGGTATACGGCCTCCGACCTTCGGATAAACGTTCTTCAAGGGGGCCTTTACAACACATGACAGCGCAGAGCCGCTGAACAGAGACTGATAGCCAAGTTCTGCACACATGAGGACGGTCTTAACAAGGATCTTGTTTTCATGTCACACTATCTGTAACCCCCATAGCAAAAAACCTCACTTACTGTGCTGTCTGGAGACAATACACATCTCTTTAACCTGTGCTCAGTGCTCCTTCCACTCACATTGTTAGCCATTTTAAGACTTGAATAGCAGGTTAGGTGTAAAGATTCGCATTCTAATCAGTAATCTATAAACAGTCTGTGCTGGTATGTGTGCTGTTGGAGACCAGAACACCTCACTCACCTGACGAAGAGCAGAGCCTCAAAGCTTGTGAGTTTACTATCAAATAAATCAATTGGATTTAAACCTGATGTTGTCAGACTTGTTACTGGATAAGTAATCCAGAGATCCAAGGGAATGATCTGGGGATCTATGGGGATCCACCCATGGTGGATGGTGAAATTCAAATTCAGTAAAAATCTGGAATAAAAGTCTAATGAGGACCAATGTCGACTGTCACAATAATGCATCTGGTTCATTATCTGATCTGGCATGTGACTCCAGATCCACAACAACTCTGTGGATTGGCTCTTAAAAGTTCTTGGGGTGAGCAATAAATGCTGCACATGAGAGAGGCAGTGAAGAAGAGTCAGGGAAGGATCCAACAAGTGAGAATGTTAGGGAATAAGTGAAGTGGTGTTAAGTAGAAAATGTTGTATTTTGCTTATATTTCAGCCAACAATTAACAGTTCTTCACAAACATCTTAAACAATAGATGAAAATTGGATCTCAAATCTGTGATTTTCATTTCTTCAGTATCTGTCCAATAACATTTTCTATTTAAAATAGAACGATGAGGAGGGGGAATTAAATAGTTTGCCTGCTTACATCCCTATTTCATTTAATCTAAGACAGCAAAGAGCTGATAACACTCCAGCATATTAATATTTTCTTTGCTAATCCTATATTTATCGATCTTGAATTTCTTATTTAGCCGTTGCCCTGAAGAAATCTTGGATTATTTCCAATCACATCTTTTGAGTGTTAGCAAATGGTTATTCTGAAGACTAAGAAAATCATACATGTAGGTTATAATCAGTGGAAGGGGGAAATCCTGTAATCTCCCATTACAAATCACCCCCCCTCCACTCATTTGGTAGAAAACAATATGTACAAATTGATAAATATTGAATAGTTCATTCTGAAATGTTTTGATAAAGGTGCACAAGCAGTTCAAAACACCCAAGAGGTTGCAGGAAATTCATAGGTTTTCATATATACACAAATTTACAATCTCTTCAAATTCCGTTTGCTTTGAGCACTTCCTGGTGGTCCTTCTTTATTGCCGAAACGTTTTGCAGACCTACTGCCACATTCTTTGGATCCATGGAAAACACAAAAGTACTGCGTGCAGAAGTCAAATGCGCACCCTTCTCGACTGCAGAGGCCTCGTTTCTTCATTGGATTGTACCTGGCGGGCGACTGGCACCGTGGGCATGGTTTTAGAGCCTCATCGTTAAACAGTGTTTTAGCAACCTTTAAATACTCCTCTCGTTTACTAGTTGATCTAGAAACACTGCTGCAACCACCACGGGTGACGTCTTGCTGAGCGGATGGAGTTGCAGCAGTGTTTCTTGCTTGCGCCTGAACAGATTTCAAAGCAGAACGACTTGGGAGATTACATCTGATTTCTGCATCTGCGACCCAAGGGACGGTATGCACTCTGGGAGTTGCAATCTCATCCAGATACTGCTTCCTCCTAATATATGCTGCCTGATCTTGCTTGATAATTTTCTTCCAGACTTTGCTCACCTTCCTTGTTCTGCAGAGGTCTTCTACAGTTAAGTGGCACAAAATGAGAGAAAGAATATGTGTCAGATTCCTGTTCAACAGTTCTTTCAGAATATCCACTTTATCTAAACCCACTTTCCTGCCAATGAGTCTATATAGCAATGGCATAGATTCATCCAATGACTTCTTCTGACTGACTGGGATCTTGCACAGTGATAATACCAAGCCTTTTTCTTTTTCTCATGCACATTTCCTGCACCAATTGTAAAGCAGGAGTTTGAGACAAATCTTTAAACTTTAAAGATTTCTCACAGCATTCATCCTCAAACACCAATTCATTCTCTTTAGCGGAAAATTCTAGGTTGCAATCTGATCTCAGTAGAACAGCTTCTCTGTTTTCATCTTCTGTCTCAGACTGGGAACCTCGCTCATTGAGTGTGGATAACCGCTTGCTTCTTTCCAAACTTCGAGACTTTTTACAATCTAGAATCTTGGGGGGTTTTTTTTGGTTTTGAACCAACTCCTGGAAGGAACATTCATGATTTGAGAAAGAATCAACCGACTGAATTATAACCACTGTCCTGAGTTGTTGAGGTATTTAATTTGCCACGTGAAAGGGTCCTGGATAGCGTTCTGCTGTCAGTCAAATATATATCGAAGCTTACTACAAAGTTGCTCACTGGAGTATGGAACTGGTCATCTCCATGCGTTTCAGATTTTCCATGGCTACGTGGTGTATCAGAGGGCTCTGCTGAAGTGCATTCATCATTGTCTTCAAAGAAAGAGAAACTGCTCAATTCAAGATTACTATATATAGTAAACTGATCAAGAGTTATACATTTAGTAGGTGTTAGCTCGTTTTTACCCTTTGAGTCATCTATTGTGGAGGTTCGCTGCTGTGCAAACAAATGCCTTTTAGTTCTAAGTGTTACTTTCCACATTCTTTAAAGTGCTAGTTGCCAAAGCTTCAGAGTTCAGGAGAGTCCAATGAACTGTCTGAACAAAAAAAATCTTTATAACCTATTCTGGTATAAGACCATTCTGCTGCATCAGCTTCAGTGTATTTAGTTTCACAGAATTCCACACTTCCCCTTGCGGCTAGACGTGACTCAAGAAGTCGGCGCTGTAACGTGCTCCTCTTATCAGTGATCCTAGGTGTTTCAAACAGAGTTTTCCCATCAATATGTTTTCTTTCAGCTGGAAAGGATGATGGCCTACCAGTATAGGGTTGCCTTTCTTTGCACATTACAGGAGATATATTGGCCAGAAGTGATTCAAGTTCTCCTACAGTTCCACTGGAATCTTTAGCTGATAGAGCTGTGCCTTCAGTTTCACCATAGCCACTGTCCCATCCTAATGGTCTATGCCCAAAGGATTTATAACTTTCTTCAGGATCAGCCCCTTGTTGCTCAGAGCCAGTTGTCAAATCACAACAATGCTTCAGTAATCTCAACATCTTGGCACAAAAGGCAACACAGCTATGGCTTTCATTCACAACTGGCGCAGGAGGAACGGTCAGCAGCACTTTAAACACAGAACCCTCCTGTCAAGCCGAGCCGACATTACTCTCTGTGTTCCGCCAGCTATCTGTGTGTCCCTACCATTGCTGCCCCTCAGCTCCCAGCCTGACCAGCTGACTGACTGAACCGCTTCTGTCTCGCGCTCCACGAGAGGGGCATTCAAATGGTCGGTGGATAGGCATATGGATGATATTGGAATAGTTTAGGTTAGAGGATCCGCTGGCCGGCGCAACATCGAGGGCTGAAGGGCCTGTACTTGCGCTGTAATGTTCTATGTTCAAAATTTATTCTAGAAATTATTTCATCTCTGAATATAGGAATTCAGAATTTCAATGTAATATGTTTTCTGAGAAGGTCTTGCACATGGTTTTGCATTTAATGGAAAATATAATTTGTTTCATGTTGTTTCTTTAAAGTTGCACTTTTCAGGAACACAGCTACAATGTTTAGCAGGAAATTATTGTACCTGGGCTCTAAGGGATAAATTAGGAGGAGAAATTACATAAACTAGAATTGTTTTCCCAGGGAATTTGCAAAGTTAAGAACTGATTTGATCAAACTTTCAAGGCATTAAGTCGAAAAGATTGGGTAGCGAGGGAAACTGTTCCCATAGGTTGAGGTCTCACATTAGATCACACAGTCGAAAAATTACAGCCAGATCTTTCAAGAGTAAAACTAGAAAAACTTCTTCCAAAACTCATGGGTCAACTGTGAGCACATTAGATTGTAGACAAGTGTGAGAGAATAAGTAAAGCAAATTACTGCAGATGCTGGAATCTGAAACCAAAAGAGAAAATGCTGGAAAATTTCAGCAGGTCTGAAAAGAGAGAAATGAGCTGACACGTTAAGTCCAGATGACCCTTTGAGATTTTCCAACATTTTCTCTTTTGGTTATGAGAGAGTAAATGACTTATTCCTGTTAGCTTTTTTTTAAAGAGTGAACAAAGGCACAATGGATTAAACAGTCCTTTTGTGAATTAACAACTGACTTTGACCAAACGCATTAAATATAATTTTTCTCTCAACACATCACAGAGATCAGTAATCTTTAAGTATATAAGCTTGCTGTGCGTCATCTTTTGTATATTTACATGCATACACACATACTTATCTATATACATAGAAAGTAGGAGTAAGCCATTTATTATGATCATGGTTATCAGCAAATTCAATACCCTTCCCCCATCCCTTGATTCTTTTAGCCCAAGAACTACATCTAATTCCATCTTGAAACCATACAATGTTTTGGTCTCACCTCTTTTCTCTGGTAATGAATTCCATAATTCACCATTCTCTAGGTGAAGAAATTTCTCCTTACTTTAAAGGTTTACCCCTTATTCTCAAACTATGACCCATAGTTCTGAACTCCCCTACCATTGAGAGTATTCTTTCTGAATCTACCCTGTTTAATTCTGTTCAAATTTTATATGTTTCCATGAGAATCTCCCCTCACTCTTCTAAACTGTAATGAATATAATCCTATCCTAGTTAGTCTCACGTTATATGACAATTGTGCCATCTCAAGATTCAGCATGGTAAACCCACATTGCACTACCTCTAAAGCAAGAACATCCTTCCTCAGATAAGGATATCAAAACTGCATACAATACTCCTGGTGTGACCTCACCAGTGCCCCGTACAATTGCAGTAAAACATCCTATTCCTGTATTCAAATCCTCTCACTACAAAGGCCAGCATACCATTTGCCTTTTTTACTACCTACTATATCTACAGGTTTGCTTTCAGCAACTGATGCACAAGGACACCAAGCTTTTGTGGAGGATCCATCTCTCTCAATTTACACACATTCAAATAATTGCTACTGAAGTGAATTTCTCACATTTATTCACATTATACTGCATCTATCATGCATATGGCCACTCACTTAGTCTATCCAAATCACAATGAAGCATCTTTGCATCCTCTTCACAGCTCACCCTCTCATTCCAACTTTGTATCATCTGCAAATTTGGAAATAATACTTAATACCCTCGTTCAAATCATTAATATATAATGTGAACATTTGGGGTCCTAATATTTGAGACAGTACTTCAATCAGACCAGGTATTATAATGAAAGCGACCGCCTGGATTTTTTTTTGTTCGTTAGTGGGACGTTGAAATCGCTGGCTGGGCCAGCATTTATTGCCCATCCCTGAGGGCAATTAAGAGCAACCTGGATCTGGAGTCACATGTAAGCCAGACCAGGTAAGGCTGAAAGTTTCCTTCTTTAAAGTTCATTAATGAACCAGATGGGCTTTTACGATAATCATTAGACTTTTATTTCCAGATTCTTAATTAGATTTCACCAACAGCCATCGTGGAATTTCCAGAACATTTCCCTGGGCCCGTAGATTACTAGTCCAGCGACCATACCACTATGCCACTGTCTCCTGAAAGGAGAATATAGATGTTTCAGACATCTGACTTTATTTCAGTTATTACCATTAGTTTTTTTGGTATGTTATGGAAAGGTTGCTGTTTTCATGTCATAATATTGCAAGAGGCTGCAAATCCATAAATCACCAAATTGAAAATACTAATCTCTCTAGATTGAAGAGCTGTGAAATTTATTTTCAGATAAGCTTTTGTAGAGAAAGTTATTTTACTAATATTCTCTCTCTTTAGAATCCCAGCTAAAGGATAACCCAGCCTTTTCCATGTTAAATGATTCTGATGATGATGTGATTTATGGGTGAGTTACATTCTGACATGGTTTATGATCATAACTTAAGACATTTTTGACCATTTAATCATCAGTTGTTGTTCTAGAAAATTTTATTCCTTTTGGGAGTGTAACATTTTAGTTCTGCAAGCTTTCAAATGCTGATTGTAAGATTATTAATTTCCCGTTCAGCCTCTTCAAACATTTAATAAAGTCTGCGCAATGCCTCTGAAAGACTGTGTTTCCCAGGCAGTGTTTTTTTGTAAATGTGATGCTGACCATCTAGCATGGGGATTCTGTTCACCTTGAACAATGGGCTAGCTTGGGGAAAAAGAAGAGAATAGTATTTTGATTCTGCACCACTCAAGGAAATGAAAGGTATTGATTAGAAGATATGAAGAAAATTGCTCAAATTTTGGTTTGTATTACCGCCATTTCTGGTGCATACCTATTCTGGTCCCCTGCTTGGACATAATTCTTGGGTTTACACCAAGAAAAGGTGAAGGCTGCATTGGTTGATTTTGTTTTTTTTCATTCATGCAGTCATTGGCATGCTGGTTAGCACTGCTGCCTCATGGCGTCAGGGATCCCGGGTTCAGTTCCTGGTTTTGGTTACAGTCTGTCCATGAGTCTGCACGTTCTCTGCGTCAGTTTCCACCGAGTGCTGCAGTTTCTTTCCACAGTCTGAAAGACATGCTGGCTAGGTACATTGGCCATGCTAAATTCTTCCACAATTAATCTGAGCAAACGCCAGAGTGTGGCGACTAGGAGATTTTCACAGTACCTTAATTGCAGTGCTAATATAAGCCTGCTTGTGACAATAATAAATAAAATAAAAATAAAATAGTTATGTATCTTCACTTTTTGGGAGTGTAAGATGTATCATGATCTAAAAGTTCAAAGAGGACTGTTTAATTTGTTCCACGTTAAACATTCAAAACTTAGCTTAACTAGGCAGGGACAAGTTAAAATTTATTTATTAGTCACAACTAGACTTACATTAACACTGCAACAAAGTTACAACAAAAGTTACTGTGGGCGGCATGGTAGCACAGTAGTTAGCATTGCTGCTTCACAGCTCCTGGCTCGGGTCACTGTCTGTGTGGAGTTTGCACATTCTCCTTGTGCCTGTGTGGGTTTCCTCCAGGTGCTCTGGTTTCCTCCAAAAGTCCAAAGATGTGCGGGTTAGGTTGATTGGTTGTGCTAAGAAATTGCCCCTTAGTGTCCAGTGATGCGTAGGTTAGAGGGGTTAGAGAGATATGTAGGGATATGGGGGTAGGGCCTGGGTGGGATTGTGGTCAGTGCAGACTCGATGAGCTGAATGGCCTCTTTCTGCACTGTAGGGTTCTATGAAAATCCCCTAGTTGCCATACACCAGCACCTGTTTGGATACACTGGGGGAGAATTTAGCATGGCCAATACATCTAACCAGTACGTCTTTTGGACTGTGGAAGAAAACTGGAGCACTCAGAGGAAACTCAGGCAGACATGGGGAGAATGTGCAAACTCTACACAGACAGTGACACAAGCCAGCAATTGAATCTTGGTCCCTGGTGCAACGAGGCAGCAGTGCTAACCACTGTGCCATCTTGCCGTTCTGATGATTGACATAGGAATATAGATAATAGACCAAAGACCTATCAAACCTGCTGTGCAGTTCCATACAATCCTGGCTCATTCTCCATCTCAACACTATAATCTTGCAATCTCCAAATACCCCTTAACACATTTAGCATCTAGAAATATACATATTTAATGACTTGGCCTCTGCAGCCTTCTATGGTAGAGAATTTCACAGGTTCACCATCCTGCTCATTTCAATCCTAAATGGCCCACCCTGTACCCTAAGACTGACCACTTGTTCTAGACAGCATCCCTCTATCCAGTGAGTCAGCCCTGTCAGAATTTTGTATGTTTCAGTTGGATCTTCTCTCATTTTCTAAATTCCAGTAAATATATGTCCATTCAACCCAATCTTCCCTCATATAATTATCCTACCATTCCAGGAATCACTGTGGTGAATCTTTGCTGCACTCGCTCTATGGCAAATATATCCTTTCTCAGATAAGGAGACCAAAACTATATAACTCCAGATGCAGTCTCACTAAGGTTCTGTACAGCTGCTTACTCTATACTCAAGTCCTCTTGCAATGAAGGCTGATGTAATACATGCTTGCTGCACGTGCATGTATGCTGTCAGTGACTGGTGTACAAGAACACCTAGGTCCCTTTGTGCATCAACATTTCCCAATCTATCACTATTTACATAATACTCTGCCTTTCTGTTTCTTCATCCAAAATGGATAACTTCCCATTTATCCACATAATACTGCATCTGCCATATGTTTGCCAATTCATAGAATTGCTACAATGCAGAAGACAGCCATTCTGCTCATGGAATCTGCACTGACTCTGTGAAAAAATATCTTACCAAGGCCCTATCCCTGTAGCTCTGCACATTTACCATGGCTAAAATAACTTGTCTAGATTGCCTTTATCACCAAACATCCTCCTCATCACTCACATTGCCACCAAGTTTCATGTCAGCAAACTTGGAAGTATTACTTCTGTTTCCCTCATACAAATGAAGGCCAGAAATTGTGAATTTTTGGGGTCCAAGAACTGATCCTTGTGGGATCCCACAAGTCACGTCTGCCATTTCAAAGAAGACTATTCCCAATTTTTATTTTCTGACTGCTAACCAATTCTTAATCCATACCAGTGTTATCCCCAATCCTATGTGGTTTTATGTTATGTATTAATTAATGTTGGGACTTTATCAAAAGTCTTCTGAAATTCTCAAATACACCTTGTCTAATTCTAGTTATGTCCTCAAATAAATTCAGTAAGTTTATCAAGCATGATTTCCTTTCATTGTTCACAAAGGAGGTTAAGTGGCTTGTCAAGAGGGAAAAGGGAGCATATGTAAGGATGAGAAAACAAGGTTTAGTTGGATCACTTGAAGATTACAAGGTAGCAAGGAATGAGTTTAAAAAAAGAAGGGCTTAGGAGAGGTAGAAGGGCATGAGAAGTCCTTGGTGAGTTGGATAAAGAAAAACCCCAAGGCTTTTACTCTTATATGAGAAATAAAAATGACCAGGGTGAGGTTGGAACCTGTCAAGGATAGTAGTGGGACCTTGTGCATGGAGTCAGAAGAGTAGTGAGGTGTTGAATGAATACTTTCCTAAGGAGAGAGACCATGTTTCTGAGGATGAATGTGTGATATAGCTGATAGGAGGTAGATGTCTGAGGGAAGATGTATTAGTAATTTTGAAAAACCTGAGGGTTGGTACCCAGGTTGATAAGGTTGTTTAGAAGGCATACGTTGTGTTAGTTTTTATTGGTAGAGGGATTGAATTTCAGAGCCGAGAGATCATGTTGAAACAAAACATGTTGTACAAAACTCTGGTGCAGCTGCAGTTGGAATATTGTATACGGTTCTGGTCGCCACATTGTAAAAAAGATGTGGAAGCATTGGAAAAGGTGCAGAGGAGGTTTACCAGGATGTTGCCTGGTATCATGGGAAGGTTTTACGAGGAAAGGCTGAGGGACTTGAGGTTGTTTTCATTAGAGAGAAGGTTAAGAGGTGACCTAATTGAGGCATACAAGATGATCAGAGGGTTAGATAGGATGAACAGTGAGAGCCTTTTTTCTCGGATGGTGATAGAACATAGAACGTAGAACATTACAGCGCAGAACAGGCCCTTCGGCCTTCGATGTTGCGCTGACCAATTAAGAAAAAGCAATGACCCTCTAACCTAAACCATTCCCTTTTCATCCATAAACTTATCTAGTAACCTCTTAAACGCCACCAAACTTGGCTCATCTATAACTGACGCAGGCAGGGCATTCCATACCCTTACCACCCTCTGGGTAAAGAACCTATCTCTGACATCCGTCCTATAACCACCACCCCTTAATTTAAAGCTATGTCCCCTCGTGCTAGCTTTCTCCATCCTAGGAAAAGGCTATCACTGTCCACCCTATCTAAACCTCTAATCATCTTATATGTTTCAATAAGGTCTCCTCTTAGCCACCTTCTTTCTAACGAAAACAACCTCAAATCCCCTCAGCCTCTCTTCATAAGACCTGCCCTCCATACCAGGCAACATCCTGGTAAACCTCCTCTGTACCCTCTCCAATGCCTCCACATCTTTCTTATAATGTGGCGACCAGAACTGCACACAATACTCCAGTGCGGCCGCACTAGAGTTTTGTACAGTTGCAACATGACGTTGCGGCTCCGAAATTCAATCCCTCTACCAATAAAAGCTAAGACTCCGTATGCCTTCTTAACAACCTTATTGACTTGATTGCCAACTTTCAGGGATCTATTAACATATACACCAAGATCCCCCTGTTCATCAACACTATTGAGAGTCCTACCATTAGCCCTATACTCTACACATTTGTTATTCCTGCCAAAGTGAATTACCTCACACTTTTCCACATTAAACTCCATTTGCCACCTCTTGGCCCAGCTCTGCAACTTGTCCAAGTCTCTCTGCAAACTACAACACCCCTCTTCGCTATCTACCACTCCTCCGACTTTGGTGTCATCCACAAATTTACTAATCGTGATGGCTAACACGAGGGGACATAGCTTTAAATTGAGGGGTGATAATTATAGGACTGATGTCAGAGGTAGGCTCTTTACTCAGAGGGTAGTAAGGAAGCGGAATGCCCTGCCTGCAGCACTTGTGGACTCACCAACTTTAGGGCATTCAAATGGTCAATGGATAGGCATATGGATAACATTGGAATAGTTTAGGTTAGAGGTTCATTAGATTCATTCCACTGGTCGGCACAAGATCGAGGGCCAAAGGGCCTGTACTGCGCTGTAATGTTCTATGTTCTATAAGTCCCCTGGGCCAGATGCGATATATCCTAGGATACTTTGGAAGGCAAAAGATGAGATTGTGTAGTCTTTAGCTTTGATCTTGGGTCCTCACTGTATTGTGCCAGAGGACTGAGAGTGCTGAATGTTGTTCCTCTCTTCAAGAAAGGAAATAGGAATGACTGGTAATTTTAGGCTGGTTAGTCTTACTTTGGTTTTCGACAAGTTAATGGAAAAGATCCTGAGGGATAGGATTTATGACCATTTGGAAAGATGCAGCTAAATCTGGAATAATCAGCACACATTCATGAGGGGTAAGTCTTGCCTCACAAATTTGATTGAATTCTTTGAGGAGGTAACTCGGTGTATAGATGAAGGTAGAGTAGTTGATGTCCTATACATGGATTTTTTAGTAAGGCATTTGATAAGGTTCCCCATAATAGGCTAATGAAGAAAGTGAGGATGTATGGGATAGAAGGAAATTTAGCTGATTGGATAAGTAACTGGCTATTCTATAGAAGACAGAAGGTGGTAGTGGAGTGAAAATGTTCAGATTGAAGACCAGTTACCAGCAGTGTACCACAGAGATTAGTACTATTTTGCTAATACCTTTGCTATTAGTGATTTTTATCAATAACTTGGACAAGGGGGCTGAAGGGTTACTAAATTTGCTGATGACACCAAGACTGGTGGAGTAGTGAATGACGTACTGAAAAGGCTGTTGTAGGCTGCAAAGAGACATTGATAGGATGTAAAACTGGGCTGAAAAGTGGCAGATGGAGTTTAACCCTGATAAGTGCAATGTGATTAATTTTGGTAGGACAAACTTGAATGCTGACTACAGGGTCAACAACAGGGTTCTGAGGAATGTGGAGGAACAGAGAAATCTTGAGGTTCATGTCCACAGATCTCTGAAGGTTGCCACTCAAGTGGATAGAGCCATGAAGAAGGCTTATAGTGTGTTAGCATTTATTAACAGGGGGTCTGAGTTTGAGAGCCATGGGGTTATGCTGCAACTCTACTGGACCTTGGTGAGACCACATTTGGAATATTGTACACTGTTCTGGTTACCTCACTATAAGAAGGATGTGGAGGCATTGGAAAGAGTGCAGAGGAGATTTACCCAGAATGCTGCCTGATTTGAAGGATAGGTTTTATGAGGAAAGGTGCAGGGATCTGGGGCTTTTCTCTTTAGAGCAGAGGAGGATGAGAGAAGTTTATAAGATGATGAGGGGGATAGATAGAGCGGCCGTTCAGAGACTATTTCCTCAGGTGGATGTAGCTGTTACTAGGGGGCATAACTATACGGTTCATGGTGGGAGATATAGGAGGGATGTCCGAGGTAGATTCTTCACTCAGAGTGGTTAATATTTGGAATGCATTGCCTGCTGTGATAGTGGAACTTTCACGTGGTTATTGGATAGGCATATGGAGCACATCAGAATGATAGGGATTGGGATAGCTTGATCTTGGGTTTGGACATAGCTCGGCACAAGATCAAGGGCCAAAGGGCCTGTACTCTGCTATACTGTTTTATGTTCTATATTTCTAAGGATATGACAATATAATTGATATATTATTGCATAGAATCCATAAAGCATGGAAGGAAGCCATTCAATCCATTAAGTCTATATCAATTCTCCAAAAGAGCACCTTACTCACCCCATCCCCAAAGCCATGTGCATTTATCATGACTAATCCAACTAAATTACGCATTCCTGGATACTAAGGACAGTTAGCATGGCCAATACATCTAACCTACACATTTTTGGACTGTGGGAGGAAACAAAAAACCTGTGCAGACACGGATAGAACATGCAACCTTCACACACAGTCACCCAAGGTGGAATCAAACCTACATCCTTGGTGTTGAAGCAGTAATGCTAGCCACTATGCCACCATGTCACCCAGAGCCTGAAGTTATGAAATGGAGACAAAGTCACACCACAGCAGCTGGGGAAATTTAAATACAGTTAACTAAATGATCCTAAACTAAAACAAAAGCATTAGTAATCGTGACCACAAAACTACTAAATGGTTAAAAAAAAAATCCATCTAGTTCACTCACTAATATCTTTAGGGGAGGGAAATGTACCATCCTTACCCAGTGTAATTCCAAAGCCACAGCAATATGATTGATCATAAACTGCATTTTAAATAACCTAGCAAGTACTGCTATATGGAAGAGGAGGCTCACCATGATCTTCTGAGGGACAGTAAGTGCTGGCCTTGCCACTGACTATGAATAAATAAAAGAAAATTGAAATAGTGCAGCAGGTATTTCTTTAATAACTTTGAACCTTTTCCGTGCTAGGAGTGATTATGAAGAAATGCCTCTACAAAATGGCCGTGCCATTAAATCTAAGTATAAGGATGAGTCTGACAGTGACTGAAGTACATCTTCAGGTGACTAATCATTACCAAGAATGCATACAGTATACTGAATGCTGAAAATGAATGGAACTGAATTTTCTTAGAAATATTTTTCGTGCCATCATCTTCTTGTCTAGCTCAATTCCTGGAATTAAAATCATCCCATCGTGACTTTGCAAGTAAATATGATTTAAATTTGACTTAGCAATCGTCTCACCTTGCTGTTCTATTTTCATTTAATGCCTTCTGACTTGTGAAAAATGGAGCAACTGTGCATGTTAAAAATGAGTTTGTTTTCTAAAGGGGGTATAGTTTTTTTAAATTTGAAACCAGCCATTAAGTGTCTGAAATTATTTGTACCTTGTGAACAAATATAGTGTCATGAATGTTTATGTTTTTAGGCTAGACACTAACAAGATTTTCATGGCTCTGCAGCAGGGTTTGGGTGTAATGTTTTTAAAGCAAAATATAAAATGCTGCTTGTGAATAAATTTATTTGTTGCATTTTTAATATCAAATAAGTCGTACAGAAAATATGTTCAACAGTAGACTAGAGGGTGAAATTTTTTCTCCTATCAATAATAATACAAAAAGCAAATCTGAATATAAAATATTCTACTTTATAAAGTGGAATTTCCTTTTTTAGATTGTTGAAGCCTGGAATTTCAACTTCAATTTTAGTTGACACTGCTTTTAATAAGGCTGTAAATTGTACCTTTGTTAAATGATATTTATACAGTTTTGGAGCTGATATCTGCATGGAATCTGCAGAAGTTCATTTGCTCTGATCATGTCGTTGCAGCAAATTACTGTTTGTTTTTTTTCACAGCACTAGTAAAAATCAACTTAGAAAATATAACATCACAGCACAAACAGGCCCTTCGGCCTACAAATTGTGCTGATCTTACCCATACCTACTAGGCCATAGAACAATCTGTAACTCCCAATCCAATTTAATCCCCCGTACTCATCCAGAAATCTTTTAAAAGACCCCAGCGAGTTCGCCTCCACCACCACTGACAGCAACTGATTCCATTCACTCACCACCTTCTGAGTGAAAAACTTACCCCTAACATCTTCTCTGTACTTGCTGCCCAGCACCTTAAACCTGTGTCCTCTCGTAGCGACCATTTCAGCTCTAGGAAATAGCCTCCAAGAATCCACTCTATCTATTCCTCTCAACATTTTATAAACCTCTATCAGGTTGCCTCTCAATCTTTGTCTCTCCAGTGAGGAGACCTAGCTCCCTCAACCTGTCTTCATGGGGCATGCCTCCTGACCCAGGCAACATCCTTGTAAATCTCCTCTGCACCCTCTCAATAGCTTCCACATCCTTCCTGTAGTGAGGCGACCAGAACTGCACACTACTCCAAGCAGGGTCTGACAAGGGTCTTATAAAGTTGCAGCATTACCTCCCGACTCCTAAACTCAATCTCTCAATTAATGAAGGCCAGCACACTATACGGCTTCTTGGCCACATCCTCCACCTGCAAGGCCTATTTAAGAGTCCTGTGGACCCGGACCCTAAGATCCTTCTGCTCTTCAACACTGCTAAGACTCCTACCCTTGATATTGTACTCCTTTGAAGTTAGATAAGTCCCCTGGGCCGGACGGGATTTACCCTAGGATTCTCTGGGAGGCGAGAGAGGAGATTGCAGAGCCTCTGCTCTGATCTTCAGGTTGTCGTTGGTTACGGGTATAGTGCCGGAAGACTGGAGGATAGCGAATGTGGTCCCATTGTTCAAGAAGGGGAAGAGAGACTTTCTGGGGAATTATAGGCCGGTGAGTCTTACTTCTGTTGTGGGCTAAGTATTGGAGAGAATTATTTGGGATAGGATTTATAGTCATTTAGAGAGAAATGAATTGATTGGGGATAGTCAGCATGGTTTTGTGAAGGGTAGGTCGTGCCTTACTCACCTTATTGAGTTTTTTGAAAAAGTGACCAAAGAGGTGGATGGGGGTAAGGCAGTTGATGTGGTATATATGGACTTTAGTAAGGCGTTCGATAAGGTGGCCCATGGAAGGCTTCTGCAGAAAATGCAGATGTATGGGATTGAGGGTGATTTCGCTAATTGGATTAGGAATTGGCTAGCAGATAGAAGACAGAGGGTGGTGGTTGATGGGAGATATTCATCGTGGAGTTCGGTGACAAGTGGTGTACCTCAGGGGTCTGTTTTGGGGCCCCTTCTGTTTGTAATTTTTATAAATGATCTGGATGAGGGTATTGAAGGATGGATTAGTAAATTTGCAGATGACACCAAAGTCGGAGGAGTGGTAGATAGTGAAGAGGGGTTTTCTAGTTTGCAGAGAGACTTGGACAAGTTGCAGAGCTGGGCCGAGAGGTGGCAAATGGAGTTTAATGTGGAAAAGTGTGAGGTAATTCACTTTGGCAGGAATAACAAATGTGTAGATTATAGGGCTAATGGTAGGACTCTTAATAGTGTTGAAGAACAGAGGGATCTTGGTGTATATGTGCATAGATCCCTGAAAGTTGGCAATCACGTCGATAAGGTTGTTAAGAAGGCATATGGAGTCTTAGCTTTTATTGGTAGGGGGATTGAATTTCGGAGCCGCAACGTCATGTTGCAACTGTACAAAACTCTAGTGCGGTCGCACTTGGAGTATTGTGTGCAGTTCTGGTCCCCACATTATAAGAAAGACGTGGAGGCATTGGAGAGGGTACAGAGGAGGTTTACCATGATGTTGCCTGTTATGGAGGGCAGGTCTTATGAAGAGAGGCTGAGGGATTTGAGGTTGTTTTCGTTAGAAAGAAGGCGGCTAAGAGGAGACCTTATTGAAACATATAAGATGATTAGAGGTTTAGATATGGTGGACAGTGATAGCCTTTTTCCTAGGATGGAGAAAGCTAGCACGAGGGGACATAGCTTTAAATTAAGGGGTGGTTGTTTTAGGACAGATGTCAGAGGTAGGTTCTTTACCCAGAGGGTGGTAAGGGTATGGAATGCCTTGCCTGCATCAGTTGTAGATGCACCAAGTTTGGTGGCGTTTAAAAGGTTAGTAGATAAGTTTATGGATGAAAGGGGAATGGTTTAGGTTAGAGGGTCACTGCTTGTTCCTAATTGGTCGGCGTAACATCGAAGTCCGAAGGGCCTGTTCTGCGCTGTAATGTTCTATGTTGGTCCTGCCAAAATGGACCACTACACATTTATCTGTGTTGAAGTCCATTGCCACTTCTCTGCCCATTCTTGCCTATATCTATATCTTGCTGCAACTTCTGACATCCCTCCAGACTATCCACAACACCAACAACACTAACAACCTTCATATCGTCAGCAAACTTATTAACCCATCCTTCCACTTCCTCATCTGGGTCATTTATGAAAATGACAAACAGCAAGGGTCTTAGAACAGATCCCTGGGGCACTCCACTGGTGACCAATCTCCATGCAGAAAAAAACCCATCCACAACCACTCTTTGCCTTCTGCAGGCAAGCCAGTTCTGGATCCACAAGGCCAAAGCGCCTTGGATCCCGTGCCATCTCACCTTCTCAAGAAGTCCCATTCGGTCCCGATACTTCGGGACTTGATACTTCCTCTGCTTCATAATTTTTGACTATTAACAAACCTTGAAGTTTCTGTATCCTTAGGCTGGCTGACTTATTTTGCTGTAGTACTTTAATATTAAACTTTGGGAAGTATTTTTCTGCAATGTTAATTGTAAGTTATAAAATTAAATATGGACAATTCAAATTGTGAGTATCTTGTTTCTAGTCTCCCTGTATATCTTAATGTTTATTGATATTTTATCCTAATTAATTCTATATTTATTAAACTTTTGCTTCTATGGTAAACTACATTTGCTGGTTTTCTTCAAACAACAAAGAACAAAGAAATTTACAGCACAAGAACAGGCCTTCGGCCCTCCAAACCTGCAACAATAATGCTGCCTGACTGAACTAAAACCCCCTATCCATCTGGGGACCATATCTCTCCATTCCCATCCTATTCATATATTTAAAGTTCTAGCTTAACAAAACAAAAAATAGTTAATTTAAATATAATTCTGTCATCATATTTAAATGTGAGGCATTGAGTGTCCCCTAATGTTGGTATAGTACAATCATGGGAATTAAGAAATGCAATAGAAATGACATGAATTTAATGATTCTTGATCTATGTCCTCAGAAAGAAAAGACTTAATTTATAAAGCACCTTTTTCTCTTTAGGGCATCCAAAAACACTTCACAATCAATCAAGTATCTTAGAAGCACTTATGATACAAATATGGCAACACTCAAAGTTTTAAATGATAAATTCTCCAGGCCTGGTAATGATGTAGAAATGAAGATTTTCATATTGTAATCAGCACTGTGCTGACTTCCAGAGTGGGACTAATTATGTGAATAAACTTAGTGCCAGAGATGCGTGGAGGATGTGACACCCAACGGGAAGCCTGTGAAATAGCCACCATTACTCCCCTTATTCTGAAGAGCCCAAAATCATATATTGCAGTAAGACCACATATAATTTAAATTAGAATATCTATTTACTGAAATTGAAACAAAGTTTTTTTGTGTACTTGGAAGCCTGTCAATTAAAGAATTCCAGGAGCAGATTACTTTCCTTCAGTTTCCCACTTCGTGGAGTGGGAGGGGGGAGTGGGGGGAGCGAATGGAGCGGAAAATGGGGCGGGGGAGTGGAGCGGAGTGGGGGGGAGGGGGGAGTGAGCGGAGTGAGTTTTGGGGGGGAGGGGGAGTGGAGTGTCGTGGAGTGGAGTGTCGTGGAGTGGAGTGGAGTGTCGTGGAGTGGAGTGTCGTGGGAGTGTCGAGTGGGAGTGGAGTGGGGGAGGGTGGAGTGAGTGGAGTGGAGTGGAGTGTAGTGTGGGGGGAGTGGGTGAGAGGAGTGGGGTGTGGGGGTGAGAGGAGTGGAGTGGAGTGGGAGGGGTGGAGTGGAGTGGAGTGGAGTGGAGTGGTGAGTGGAGTGGGGTGGGGGAGTGGAGAGTGAGTGGAGTGGGGGGAGTGGGGAGTGGTGGAGTGGGGTGGAGTGGGGAGTGTAGTGGGTTGTCGTGGAGTGGGGAGTGGAGTGGTGTGGGGGTGTGGAGTGAGTGGAGTGGGTGGAGTGGGGAGTGGGTGGAGTGGGGAGTGGAGTGGAGTGGGTGTGGGGAGAGTGGAGGTGTGGAGTGTGGAGGGTGGAGTGTCGTGGGAGGTGGAGGGAGTGGAGGTGGGTGGTGGGGAGAGTGGAGTGGAGTGGAGGGGGAGTGGAGTGGAGTGGAGTGTCGTGGAGTGAGTGGGCGTGGAGTGGAGAGGGGAGTGGAGGGGGGAGTGGTGGAGGGGGGAGTGGGGAGGGGGGTGGGGTGGAGTGTGGAGTGTCGTGGAGTGGGGTGAGGAGTGGTGTGGGGTGTGGGGGAGTGGAGTGAGTGTCGTGGGGAGTGGGTGGAGGGGGAGTGGAGTGGAGTGGAGGTGGGGAGTGGCGTGGGGGGAGTGTGTGGGGTGGGGTGGAGTGGGGGAGTGGAGTGGAGTGTCGTGGGGTGGTGGGAGTGGAGTGTCGTGGAGTGTGGGGGTGGGGAGTGGAGTGGGAGTGGAGTGGGTGGGGTTGTGGAGGGGAGTGGCGTGGGGAGTGGTGTGAGTGGAGTGGAGTGTAGTGGTGGAGTGGAGTGGAGTGGAGTGTCGTGGAGTGGGGGAGTGGAGTGGAGTGGAGTGGCGGGAGTGGGGAGTGGAGTGGAGTGGGGTGGAGTGGGGAGTGGTGGGTTGGAGTGGAGTGGGGAGTGTCGTGGAGTGGAGTGGAGTGGGGAGTGGGGAGTGGAGTGGGGTGGGGGGGAGTGGGTGAGTGGAGTGGAGTGGAGTGGGGGGAGTGGAGTGGAGTGGGGTGGGGTGGAGTGGGGGTGTGGGTGGAGTGGAGGTGGAGTGGAGTGGAGTGGAGTGGGTGGTGGGGAGTGGGGAGGGGGGAGGGGGGAGTGGGAGTGGAGTGGGAGTGTCGTGGAGTTGAGGAGTGTCTGGAGTGGAGTTGCGTGGAGTGGAGTGGAGTGGAGTGTCGTGGAGTGTCGTGGAGTGTGTCGTGGAGTGTTCGTGGTAGTGTGGAGTGTCCCGGGAGTGGATGGAGTGTCGTGGAGTGGAGTGAGTGAGTGTGGAGTGGAGTGGAGTGGAGTGTCGTGGAGTGGAGTGTCGTGGAGTGGAGTGTCGTGGAGTGTGTGGAGTGGAGTGAGTGAAGTGTCGTGGATTGTCGTGGAGTGTCGTGGAGTGGAGTGGAGTGCGTGCGTGTCGTGGAGTGGAGTGTCGTGAGTGGAAGTGGAGGTCGTGGAGTGGAGTGTCGTGGAGTGTGCCGTGAGTGTCTTGGAGTGGAGTGTCGTGGCGTGGCCGTGGAGTGGAGTGGAGTGGAGTGGAGTGGAGTGAGTGGAGTGAGTTGGAGTGGATCGTGGAGTGGAGTGTCGTGGATGTGGAGTGGGAGTGGAGTGGAGTGTCGTGAGTGGAGTGGAGTGGAGTGGAGTGGAGTGTCGTGGAGTGTAGTGGAGTGTCGGGGTGTGAGTGAGTGTGTAGTGTCGTGGAGTGGAGTGCCGTGGAGTGGAGCGTCGTGGAGTGGGTGGAGTGTCGTGGAGTCGGAGTGTCGTGGAGTGGAGTGGGTGGAGTGGAGTGGAGTGTGTTGGAGTGTGTGGAGTGGAGTGTCGTGGAGTGGAGTGTCTGAGTGGAAGTGGAGTGGAGTGTCGTTGGAGTGGATGTCGTGGAGTGGAGTGTTGCGTGTGGGAGTGGAGGTGGAGTGGAGTGGAGTGTAGGGGAGTGTCGTGGAGATGGGAGTGGAGTGGCAGTGTCGTGGAGTGTCGTGGAGTGGAGTGGAGGGAGGGAGTGGAGTGGAGTGGAGTGTCGTGGAGTGGAGTGAGTGTCGTGGAGTGGAGTGGAGTGTCGTGGAGTGGAGGTGTCGTGGAGTGGAGTGGATTGGAGTGGAGTGTCGTGGAGTGGAGTGGAGTGTCGTGGAGTGGAGTGTCGTGGAGTGGAGGTCGTGGTATGGAGTGGAGTGGAGTGTCGTGGGAGTGGGGAGTGTGGTGGGGTGGGGTGTCGGGGGGTGGGGTGGTGGGAGGGGGGGGGTGGTGGGTGGTGGGGTGGGGTGAGTGTCGGAGTGGAGTGTGGGGAGTGGAGTGGGGTGTGAGTGGAGTGGAGTGGGGTGGGGTGGGTGGCTGGAGGGATTGGAGTGGAGTGGGGTGGGGGGGGAGTGGTGGAGTGGAGTGTGGTGGGGGGTGAGGGTGGAGTGTCGTGGGGTGGGTGGAGTGGAGTGTGGGAGGGAGTGGAGTGTGGTGGGGGTGGGGGGGGGTGAGGGGGGAGTGGGTGGGGGAAGGGGGGGTGGAGTGGGGTGTGGGGGGAGTGGGGTGGAGGGGGGAGGTGGGAGTGGGTGGGGGGGAGGGGGGGGGGGGGGAGGGGGGGGAGTGGGGGGAGGTGGGGGGAGGGGGGGGGGGGGGGAGGGGGGGGAGGGGGGGGGGGGTGGGGGGGGAGGGGGGGAGTGGGGGGGAAGGGGGGTGGGGGGAAGGGGGTGGGGGGGTGGGTGGGGGGGGGGAGGGGGAGAGGGGGGGGGGGGGGGGGGGAGGGGGGTGGAGTGGGGTGGGAGTGGGGGGGGAGGGGGCGTGGGGGGGAGGGGGGGTGGAGTGGGGGGGGGGAGGGGTGGGGGGGAGGGGGGTGGAGTGGGGGGGGAAGGGGGGGTGGGGGGGGAGTGGGGGGGGGAGTGGGGGGGGGAGGGGGGGGGGGGAGGGGGGGGAGGGGGGGGGAGGGGGGTTGGGGGGGGGGGGGAGGGGGGTGGGTGGGGGGGAGGGGGGTGGGAGGGAGGTGGGGGGGGGGGGGAGGGAGGTGGGGGGAGGGGTGGAGGGGAGTGGGAGGGGGGTGGGGGTGGAGTGGGGGGAGGGGGTGGGAGGGGGGTGGAGTGGGGGGAGGGGGGTGGGGGGGGGATGGGTGGGGGGGGGGGGTGGGGGATGGGGGGGGGAGGGGGTGTGGGGGGGAGGGGGGGTGGGGGGAGGGAGGGAGGGGAGGGGGGGGAGGGGGAGGGGGGGGGAGGGGGGGCAGGGGGGAGGGGGGGGGAGGGGGGGAGGGGAGCCGGGCAGTGGGGAGGGGACGGTGGATGGGAGGGGAGCCGGGCAGAGGGGGGGGGGGGGAGCGGGATGGCGGGGGGAGTGGATGGATGGGGGGTGGGGGGGGGGGGGGTGGTGGGGTGGGGGATGGGGGGGCTGTTTAAATTGACATACTTACAATGGAATTTCTCTTGAAAGCAGGAGGCAAGCGATTTTTGGCTGCTGACAAGATAGTCTGGTCACAGAAACTTGAAGCAGGAGGAAGCCATCTGGCTATTCAAGCCTACTCCACCATTCATCTTATCAGAAATGGTGGAGAATGCAAGATTTAGTGAGAGGGAAAATTGACAGAAATCAATATTAGTAGCAAAATGGTGTTAGGAAAATTGATGGGATTGAAGATGGATAAATCCCCAGGGCTCGTAAGCTACATCCCAGAGTACTTAAGGAAGTGGCTGTAGAAATTATGGCTGCATTGGTAGTCATCTTTCAGGAGTCTAGAGACTCTGGAACAGTCCCTGCCGATTGGAGAGTAGCCAATGTCACTGCAGTATTCAAAAAGGAACTAGAGAGAAAACATGGAATTATAGACTAGTAAGCAGTGACAGGATCAGACATAGCATGGATTTATGAAAGGAAAATCTTGCTTAACAGACCTGTTGGAATTCTTTGAAGATGTAAATAGAGTTGACAAGGGGGAACCAGTCACTATGGTATATTTAGGCTTTCAGAAAGCAGTTGACAAAGTTCCACACACAGCGCAGGGGACTGGGGCAAGTGTAAACTCCTTCCTATCACCCTTGAAGGAGCATGCTGGGCGTGTACCCTCATAAAATATGAATAATATAGAACAGGTGTGAATTAAACATTTTGCATTTATTTAAAAACATCAACACTAAATCAACTTCACATGAAAACAAGTCAAAGTTGCATTTTTTTAAGCATTACTTTAATCTATGCTGTTATGTTAAAATTATAAACCTTCACAATATTGAAGCTGAGATAATAAAGGAACATGTGCTGACTAGTTTAAGTTGACTGAAGATATCATTTAATAACAAAAGGCAGGAATCAGGTGTTATATTGAAGTACATCTTCCATTTGAAGACATGTAAGTTGAGGATGAAGTTTGGCAGCAGTATAACCTTCAGATACCTAGCCCAAAGACACTGACTATACAAAACATGGTCTTATTCTCCCATCTCACAGTGCAGCTTCCTGGAAGCAGTAAGAAAGGGTATAAAGAATCCTTTCAACATAAGGAACATTAATTCTATTTTTAAGCACATGCATACTTATCAATTTGACATTTAGAAGAATTTCTATTTTCATTGTTCTAATTCAACAAGAGCAATCTCAGAACGGAGTCTGTCTAGATTTAGCTCTTGGCCTTATCACCATGTAATTGGTAAGTAATCCTGGATTTGCTCCTCTTCCATATTCCTCCCGATTCTACAGGCAAGCAGTTGGCATTAGGTCAGATTCTTATCCATAGCACTTTGGCAGTGAACTCTCTTCCAAATGCTGTAACTTCAACCCACATTTCAATGATTAAAGAAGTGGATATCAATAAAGAATATCGAAGCTTATCACAAATTGGATATGCTAAAGCCACTCTGGAGGTTTTCACACAAAACTGGATATGATTGGGGAGTGAAGTGTGGTTAGTAATGTTGCTTCACAGCACCAGGGACCCATTCAATTCTGGTCTTGGGACACTGTGTGGAGTCTGCACATTTTCCTGCACTTTCAGAAACACATGCTAAAACACATGCTGAAAGACATGCTAAATTCTCCTCAGTGTACCCAAACAAGTGCTGGAGTGTGGCGACTTAAGGATTTTCACAGTAACTTCATTGCAGTGTTAATGTAAGCCTGCTTGCAACACTAATAAGTAAATTTTAAACTTATAACACGTAATTTATTCAGTACATTAATTAGAAACACAGTATTGTACACTGTGGTTCTCAATAATTGTTCTTACATGCAATAGAAATAGATTTGACTATTTAGTAATAAGTGGTGTCACGGTTGAAGGTGAAGGAAATATGGAATATTCTATATAGTCACATTGCTTTTCAAACTGGACAATTGCTGAGCTGACAAGATGTCCACTAGATAAATGCCGCCTTCCAGTAATTTTAAAAAACATGCCAATTAGGCTAACACAATGGTCCTACAAATGATCAATCTGCTCCAACTAACTTCAAACAAAAACAACCCTTCACAGATCCTAATTTTGAACAATGGTGATAATCATAGAATCTCAGTTTTTACAGGACTCTTACAGGAAGCCCTCTGACTTATTGAGTCTGCACCAACTCTGATAGACTATTTTACCGAGGAACTATCCGCATAACTCCACATAATTATTCTGCTAGTCCCTCTAACCAATACGTCATGGGACACTAAAGAGCAATTTAATCTAACCTGCACATTTATGGACTAATTAAGGCAAATATGCAAATTCCACCCAATGCCAGAATTGAATCCAGGTCCCTGGTGTTGAGAGACAGCAGTGCTAACCATTGTGCCACCGTAACATGCAAGAAATTGCAGTGTACAGATTTGATAGAGATTTAACTTGGAAATCTGATGACTGAGGAAAGAGGTAATGTAGACCAGGGTGATCTGACAGAGGGAATGAGAGGCAGCAAGACCTGACAATGATGTCTAGACATATTAATTAGGTGAGCAAATAGGTGCTTTGAGCTGAATTTTACATTTTTCTCTAAATTGTATCAGCGGTTTAAATTAGCACAGGACAGTAGAAGTAGTCTATTAAATGTACAGCTTAACTAATCAAACTAATGTAATTATAAATAATAATTGAGTGACAGGATTGTCAAGTTTGGAGCATAAAATGGAATAAAGTAACAGGAAACAGTATAATTATGGGATAGATAATGATCTCAGGAGCCAGGAACATATATCCTAAAAGATTGTGTTATCTGTGTAGGTGCCAGGATGCTGTCATCCCCTGGTGGCTAAAGAGGAACCTGGCCTAGAAGGGGGAAGGATCCAGTAACTGTGATCCACATAGGTACCAATGACGTAAGTTCTGTGTTACCTAAGAGGTTCTGTTAAGGGAATATGAACAGTTTAGCACTAAATGAAAAAAAGATTATAGGGATAATAATCTCTAGGTTACTACTGAGCTATAGGTAAATTGGCACTGGGTAAATAAGAGTTGAATGCATGGCCCAAAGACTGCTGTCAGAGAAATGAGTTTCAATTCATAGAGCACCAGTATTAGCCAGGAGACAGGGTACCATTAGGATCAGTCTCACGTGAATTATGTGAGGACCTGTATCCTTGAGAATTGAATGACTAAGATTGTAGTGGGAGCAGGGGTGCGGGAGAGCAGGGGTGCGGGAGGGCAGGGGTTAAACTAAACATTGGTGGGATGCAGGGTGTCAGATAACAGGAAATTTGGAAAGTCAAAGAGAAAGGCGGAGCACTGGCATAGCTAATGTTAACTAGGCAATCTGCAAGAAATCTACGTGCAATAATTTTAATCTTCATACAGATTGCACAAATAAAATTGACTTGAAGGTTAGTTCATGGAATTTTGTTAGGATAGTTTCTTTGAACAATAGAATTCAGTTTGAAGATAATAATAGAGCAGCATGGTTGCACAATGGAGGGTTAGAACATTACAGCACAGAACAGGCCCTTCGGCCTTCGATGTTGCGCCGACCAATATAAAAAGCAATGCCCCTCCAAACTTAAACCATTCCCTTCTCTTCCATATACTTATCAACTAACCTCTTAAACGCCACCAAACTTGGCGCATCCACAACTGCTGCAGGCAGGGCATTCCACTCCCGAACCACCCTTTGGTAAAGAACCTACCTCTGACATCCGTCCTATAACTATCACCCCTTAATTTAAAGCTGTGTCCCCTCGTGCTAGCTTTCTCCATCCTAGGGAAAAGGCTATCACTATCCACCCTATCTAAACCTCTAATCATCTTATATGTTTCGATTAGGTCCCCTCTTAGCCGCCTCCTTTCTACGAAAACAACCTCAAATCCCTCAGCCTCTCTTCATAAGACCTGCCCTCCATACCAGGCAACATCCTGGTAAACCTCCTCTGTACCCTCTCCAATGCTCCACATCTTTCTTATAATGTGGGGACCAGAACTGCACACAATACTCCAAGTGCGGCCGCACTAGAGTTTTGTACAGTTGCAACATGACGTTGCGGCTCCGAAATTCAATCCCCCTACCAATAAAAGCTAAGACTCCAGATGCCTTCTTAACAACCTTCTCAACTTGACTGCCTACTTTCAGGGATCTATGCACATACACACCAAGATCCCTCTGTTCATCAACACTATTAAGAATCCTACCATTAGCCCTATACTCTACACATTTGTTATTCCTGCCAAAGTGCATTACCTCACACTTTTCCCCATTAAACTCCATTTGCCACCTCTCGGCCCAGCTCTGCAACTTGTCCAAGTCTCTCTGCAAACTATAACACCCCTCTTAACTATCTACCACTCTACCGACTTTAGTGTCATCTGCAAATTTACTAATCCATCCTTCAATACCCTCATCCAGATCATTTATAAAAATTACAAACAGCAGGGGCCCCAAAACAGACCCCTGGGGTACACCACTTGTCACCGAACTCCAAGATGAATATCTCCATCAACCACCACCCTCTGTCTTCTATCTGCTAGCAATTCCTAACCCAATTAGCTAAATCACCCTCTATCCCATACATCTGCATTTTCTGCAGAAGTCTTCCATGGGCCACCTTATCAAACGCCTTACTAAAGTCCATATATACCACATCAACTGCCTTACCCCCATCCACCTCTTTGGTCACTTTTTCAAAAAACTCAATAAGGTTAGTAAGGCACGACCTACCTTCACAAAACCATGCTGACTATCCCCAATCAATTCATTTCTCTCTAAATAACTATAAATCCTATCCCTAATCATTCTCTCCAATACTTTGCCCACAACAGAAGTAAGACTCACCGGCCTATAATTCCCTGGAAGGTCTCTCTTCCCCTTCTTGAACAACGGGACCACATTCGCTATCCTCCAGTCCTCCGGAACCCCACCCGTAACCAACGACGACCTGAAGATCAGAGCCAGAGGCTCTGCAATCTCCTCTCTTGCCTCCCAGAGAATCCTAGGGTAAATCCCATCCGGCCCAGGTGACTTATCCAACTTCAAACCCTCGAGAATATCTAGCACATCCTCCCTATCTACTTCGATACTTTCCAGTTTGCTACCCTGTACGTCAGTGTTCTCCATAACTACATTTAAATCACCCTGCGTGAATACCGAAGAGAAATATTTATTCAGTACCTCTCCAATCTCTTCAGGCTCCACGCACAACTTCCCACTGCTGTCTATGACTGGCCCTAATCTTGTCCTAACCAATCTTCTATTCTTAACATATCTCAAGAAAGCTTTAGGATTCTCCTTAATCCTATCAGCCAAAGTCTTCTCGTGTCCTCTCTTAGCTCTCCTCAATTCACTCTTTAGCTCCCTCCTGGCTAATCTATAGCTATCCATTGCACTAACCGAGCCTTCAAGCCTCATCCTGACATAAGCCTCCTTTTTTCTTTTAACCAGCAAATCAACTTTTTTCGTACACCAAGGTTCTCTTACTCGACCATTTCCTCCTTGCCTGACAGGGACATACTTATCAAGGACTCGCAGCAGCTGCTCCTTGAATAAGCTCCACATCCCAGATGTTCCCAGTCCCTGTAGTTTCCTAGTCCAATCTATGCACCCTAATTCTCTCATATAGCAATATTGCCTCACAGTGCCAGGGATTGGAGTTCAATTCTGGTCTCAGGTCACTGTCTGTGTGGAATTTGCATGTTAGACTCATAGGGCCCGATTTTACCATCAAGTTGCATCCATTTTCAGATGTGAAAAATGGCCATAATCAGGACCGTGCATTTGAATGCACTTGAATGGGCTGGATGCACAACTTTACCAGCATTTTCTCCTTTACCTCCATGTTTACCAATCATGAATCTGTGCGACCCAGACATAAAACAAAGAAGAAAGAAGAACAAAGCAAATTACAGCACAGAAACAGGCCCTTTGGCCTTCCAAGCCTGTATCGACCATGCTGCCCGACTTAACTAAAACCCCCTACCCTTCCGGGATCATATCCCTCTATTCCCATTCTATTCACTGCCCTCAGTCTTATGTTGCTGCTGGGTCATTGTGCACTCAGCTCACTTACATCTGAAGGATGTGCACAAAGCCTTTGCAAATTGTACTGCTGTGCCTCTCAATTTTGCAAGGAACTGTGATTGTGGAGAGCATGTGGCTAGGGGAATTGGGGGGGGGTTGTGATTGGGGGGGCATGTGGCTAGGGGAATTGAAGGGGGAGGCATATGGACAGTGACTATTGATGTTCAAGAGATAAGTAACATTCCATAACCTCTAATGTGTTTCTCTCCATCTCCTTCCCCCCTCTCCCTCCCCCTCCCCCTCCTTTAGAGTGACAACATAACTTTTTCTATGCAAACAACAGATTTAGCTGCTCTTTTGGCTGCTGTTGGAGTTGAGGAGGAGGAGTAGAAGAATTGCAGGCGTAGGAAGCCCAGGCTTACCACTTCCAGGGTCAGAGGAAAACAACCACCAGGAGGTGGTTGCCATTCACCCAGGGGAGATGGAGAGGAACACATGTAGAGGTTATGGAATGTGAATAGAATGGGGATAGAGGGGAGCACAAGACAGGGAGAGAGCAGAGACCAAGAACAAAGAACAAAGAGCAACACAGCACGGGAAACAGGCCCTTTGGCCCAACGAGCCCGCACCGCCGTCCTAACGTCTTAATGACATATCCATATCTTTAGGCTATGCCTATCGTGGAAGATTCCCATATAGGGACCAATATAGGGACAATTTGTTACCCAATCAGCCTAAGAGCACATTTTTGGGATGTGGGAGGAAACCGGAGCACCCGGAGAAAACCCACTCAACCACGGGGAGAACGTGCAAACTCCCGCAGACACAGGCCCAAATCTATGTGTCTGCACAGCAACAGCGATAGTCTCTGAGCTGTCATGTTGCCCATCAGATGGTCCAGTTTAAGCATACACTAACGACTTGAAGCACTAGGCCACTCCTGAAGCAACATCCAAGAACAGCCGTCGCACGACTTGCCGAATGCATGCACCTTGTTGGTCAACAAGGTAGACCGAATTGCCTGTGGAAACAAATAAGATATTTAGAAGACCATTTGAGCAGATGTCACACATTGTGTGCTGCTGCCATTTCCAAAAGGAGACCATGCAACATCTATGCTACCTTTTGCAGGACCTTTTGACAAGAGAAGGGATCTAAAAGTCGGATCTGAAACATCCCAGATTCAAGTCCACCCAGAACTTAGAATCAAAATGGTAAATTGGGCCCATAGAATCCTACAGTTCAGGAGGCTGCCATTTGGCCCAGAGTCGGCACTGACCACAACTGCACCCAGGTCTTATTCCCATAATCCCACATATTTACCATAGCTAACCACCTGATACTAAAAGGGCAATTTAGCCATCTAATCCATGCATCTTTGGACTGTGGGAAGAAGCCAGAGCACCCAGAAGAAACTCATGCAGACACAGGGTGAATGTGACAGTGACATGAGCCAGCAATCAAACCCACATTGTGAGACAGCAGTGCTAACCATTGTGCTACTGTGCTGCCCTTTGTCTGCATGAGTTTCCTCCGGGTGTTCCCGTTTCCTCCCACAATCTAAAGATGGGCAAGTTAGGTTGATTGATAATGCTAAATTAATCCTAGTTTCCGGGGATTAGCAGGGTAAATATGTGAGGTTATGGGAATAGACCTGGGTGGGATTGTCATTGGTGTAGACTCGATGAGCCAAATGGCCTCCTACTGCAGTATAGGGATTCTAATGAATAAATTGGGACTGAAACTGCTTTAAACTAGGAAAATAGTTTAAAAGGTAAGATGATAGATTAGAAATGGCAGATGTTTAAGGAGATATTTCTCACACTCAAAGAAACATTCCATTGGGAAATAAAGACTCTGACAAGAAAGAATCATTGGTGACTAACAAGAAATATTGAGAACAATATCAAGTTGAAAGAAAAGATATATAATGCTGTGAAGATTAATAGAAGTCCAGAAGATTGGGAACATTTTGGAAGATGACTTAAATGAAGAGAAAAAAATAGAATATGAGAACTAATTAGCAAGAACTATAAAATAGGCAAATGGAATTTTGATTTTTATTGTAAGGGAGATAAGTCTTGAGTCAAGACTTATGTGAAAAAAGTATTCATCAGCTGGAATATTTTTGTGCTTTTCAAAATGAAAAATTTTTACACGTAGAAACTGAGCACATAAAATGCTTCCAGCTGGTCACATGTTGGCATCCAGTAATTTCAAAGTTGACAAAGACAACACTTCAAATATTTTGGAATGTAACACTCCTGGACCAGGATATACATTCCAACACAATGACCCCACAGACAATCAAACTGCTCCAGCCAACTTCAAATAAAGGCAAGCCTTTACAGGATTTAATTTTCCATAATGGTCTGAATGGCCTGGGTATTGACTGTTCTAATACAATGATTTTGACAAGAGGGCTTCATTTAGTTAACCCAAAACCAGTATCTCCAAGAACAAAAGGAATCCTGACTCCAATTAAACACCTCAAGAATCTGGCCATCCTTAGACCACTATCACTGTATTACAGTTACACTGTAATAGTGTCCAGTAGAACTCAACTCAGCAGTTCCTGTTTTGATTTCCAATTTGAACAGGACTTCAGGCAGCTTGTGATGTCTACTATCAAGCCACTGGCAGCAGAAACACTCTTGACCCATTTCAAACCTGATTGAACCTTGGAACTTTTACCTCTAGACTAACTCACTCTCCTGTCATGAAGTCTCGACCTGGAAACACATATCACTCTACAATCAGCCAACCTCCCCTCAGAAGGAACATTTCAATTGGCTTCTGATTCTGGACACATGTAAAACCTCAACTTGTATTTTAATGTGGTTGTGCGCAAACCCTCTTCCTTTTTCCTTATGTCCCATTATAATGCAAAAGAGGTGAACATCGTGAAACAGTACTGCAAAAGTATGTCTGTAAAAATAAACAAATCCTTTTTATTCCATATTATCTTGAGTTTGTTGTGCAAGTTATTAAGGTTTAGACATTCAAAATTAAGGGTTGCTAATTTATTTTTACAAAATTTATAAAAAAGCAACCATTTATAAAAAAGCAACTTCCTGTTTATGAATAGGTAGAGAGCAGAGAAATCAGGGCAGTTTAAATTGATCCCCCACCTCCTGACTGCGTCACACTTGTCACAACTATACAGGGCATTAGCGACACCATACCTAGACCACATTGTTCAGTTTGGTCTACTTATTGAAGGAAGTAAGGTTGCATTGGAGCAGTTCAGAGGTGGTTCTGAACCGAGGAATGGATTTCTATCCATTCCTCAGAAGATCAAATGGTCATAGTACCTATCCCTCAGGACCCTTTCATTAACTTACCGGCCACCAAACAAAGACTATAATTATAGACCGGTGAGTCTTACTTCTGTTGTGGGCAAAGTATTGGAAAGAATTATTAAGGATAGGATTTATAGTTATTTAGAGAGAAATGAATTGATAGGGGATAGTCAGCATGGTGTACCTCAGGGATCTGTTTTGGGGCCCCTGCTGTTTGTAATTTTTATAAATGATCTGGATGAAGGTATAGAAGGATGGATTACTAAATTTGCGGATGACACCAAAGTTGGAGGAGTGATAGATAGTGAAGAGAGGTGTTATAGTTTGCAGAGAGACTTGGACAAGTTGCAGAGCTGGGCCGAGAGGTGACAAATGGAGTTTAATGCAGAAAAGTGAGAGGTAATTCACTTTGGCAGAAATAACAAATGTATAGAGTATAAGGCTAATGATAGGACTCTTAACAGTGTTGACGAACAGAGAGATCTAGGTGTATATGTGCATAGATCCCTGAAAGTTGGCAATCAAGTCGATAAGGTTGTTAAGAAGGCATACGGAGTCTTGGCTTTTATTGGTAGGGGGATTGAATTTCGGAGCCGCAACTTCATGTTGCAACTGTACAAAACTCTGGTGCAGCCGCACTTGGAGTATTGTGTACAGTTCTGGTCGCCACGTTATAAGAAAGATGTGGAGGCATTAGAGAGGATGCAGAGGAGGTTTACCATACCAGGATGTTGCCTGGTATGGAGGGAAGGTCTTATGAGGAGAGGCTGAGGGATTTGAGGTTGTTTTCATTAGAAAGAAGGCAGCTAAGAGGAGATCTTATTGAGGCATATAAGATGATCAGAGGATTAGATAGGGTGGACAGTGATAGCCTTTATCCTTGGATGCAGGAAGCTAGCACGAGGGGACATAGCGTTAAATTAAGGGGTGGTAGTTGTAGGACGGATGTCAGAGGTAGGTTTTTTACCCAGAGGGTGGTAAGGGTATGGAATGCTCTGCCTGCTGCAGTTGTAGATGCTCCAAGTTTGGGGGCGTTTAAGTGGTCAGTGGACAGGTTTATGGATGAAAAGGGAACATTGCTTTTTCTTAATTGGTCGGCGCAACATTGAGGGCCGAAGGGCCTGTTCTGCACTGTAATGTTCTATGTTTTGTAATTACCAGGATCATTCCTATTTCCTTTCTTGAAAGAGGAACAACATTTGCCACTCTCCTCTGGCACTATCCCTGTGGACACTGAGGACCCAAAGATCAAAGCTAAAGGCTCCGCAATCTCATCCCTTGCCTCCTAAAGTATCTTAGCATGTATCCCATCTGGCCCAGGTTTTTCAAAACTACTAATACATCTTTTTCAGAACATCTACCTCCTCCATCCTATCGGCCTGTATCACGCACTCCTTCTCAAAAACATGCCCTCTCCTGAATGAACACTGAAGAAAAGTATTCATTCAACGCTTCACTTATCTCTTCTAACTCCATGCACAAGTTCCCATTACTATCCTTGACTGGTCTTAACCTCATCCTGGTCATTCTTTTATTTTGCACATAAGAGTAAAAAGCCTTGGGGTTTTCTTTTATCCAACCCGCCAGGGGATTTTTCATGCTCCCTCTTCCTAGCTCTCCTAAGCCCTTTCTTTAACTCGCTCATAGCTACCTTGTAACACTCAAGCGACCCAACTGAGCCTTGTTTTTCCATTTCTTATGTTCCAAATACAATTCAACAAACTAACTTTCTGACTTCTCCGTGTATTGGATGAGAAAAACAGAAGGAATGTGGAATCATACAATACTGGCATTTATATAACACATTATGTTAAAACATTTCAAAGCATCATAACAAAAAAAGATGTTTTGGAATGTAAAGATAACCATCAGGCAACAAGTTCCACTCTAACAAATTTACAGACTCACCATCAGCATTGTTATCCCAGTAACAGGAACTAGCTGTGTGCAGACCAGCACCATTCTTTTGCATTATCAAAGAAGTTACTAAAGCAAAATACAAATTAAAATGGTCAACATCTCAGTGATAGCCATTTTGGTCATGTTGTTGGAGATTGTCCAGCACAGTACTATAGTTACCAATTATTGTACACTTACAACAGCTGAATAAAACACATGACAAAGCAACATATCGGCATGCAATAAAATTATCATTGTAGCAAAAAAAAGGAAAATAATTGGATATGTCTGCATTCGAGGTATTGGCATGGAACTGACTACAGTCCTCAGCCACCTGTAGCATAATTTCTGATTCTAGGGATCACTCATTTAGAATTGAATATTACCCGCTTCAGATGTTTCATGTTAAATTGATGTTCTGTGCTAAAACCATTCAAGATATGGCAGTCTTCACCAAGTTCCAGCCATTGCCAATGTAGATTTGATGTCACAAAACAACTTTGCGGACAATCTTCCCAAAATAAAATTCGAAGTCTCATAAAAGTCTGAAAACGGAGCATTCCATACTGGGTTTTTTGGGGCAAATTCGGTATTGCAATCTTCAGTTTTTCTGACAGCTGGAAGATTTGCGCCCATAAGGCAGAGCAGAGCCTAATAAGTAAGCCAGTTTAAACGGCTCCAGACTGCTCAGGGCACCATTGTGCAGGGCGTTCCAATCTGACAGTGAACTGTTAGACCTCCTGCCAGTCTCCCCCACAGACACTACCTATCTTTGTGCATAGCCCTAATCCCCGCAGGCCCCACTCACATTCAGCACCCCCACCCTGGCACTCCCTCTGGCACACTTATGGTGCTCAATCAGACACTATCAAGGTGCCAGACACTGCCAAGATGACAGTGGGACACTGTCAGGCTGGGATTGCCCAATGGGCACTGTCCTATCATGCCATTAGCCTGGCACAAATCATTTTTTTAGTGTCTCCCACATACAATCTTATAGGCTCACTATACTGGTTGACTGTCATGGCAAGCTGATATGTTTGCAGAGTGGAAAAAACAAACCAGCTAGAAGTGGATATTTAAGATATTTTAGAACATAGAGCAATACAGCACAAACAGGCCCTTCGGCCCACGAGTTGCGCCAATCACATCTACCAATCCACAGACCTATCCATAACCCCCTATCCTATTCTTTTCCATATGCTCATCCAGAAGTTTTTTAAAAGACCCCAGTGAGTTTGCTTCAACAACCTCCGACAGCAGTCGATTCCATTCACTCACCACCCTCTGAGTGAAAAACCTACCCTTGACATCTCCTTTGTATTTGCTTCCCTGCACCTTAAATCTGTGTCCTCTCGTAGTGACCATTTCAGCTCGGAGAAATAGTCTCTGAGAGTCCACCTTATCTATTCCTGTCAACATTTTGTAAACCTCTATCAGGTCGCCTCTCAACCTACGTCTCTCCAGTGAGAAGAGTCTCAGCTTCCTCAACCTATCTTCATAAGGCCTGCCTCCCAATCCAGGCAGCATCCTTGTAAATCTCCTCTGCACTCTCTCAATAACCTCTACATCTTTCCCATAGTGAGGCGACCAGAACTGCGCACAATACTCCAAGTGGGGTCTGACAAGAGTCTTATAGAGCTGCATTATTACCTCCTGACTCCTAAACTCTATTCCTCGATTAATGAAGGCCAGTACACCGTACGCCTTCTTGACCACTTCCTCCACCTGCGAGGCCGATTTAAGAGTCCTATGGACCCGGACCCCGAGATTCTTCTGCTCTACAACACAGCTAAGACTCCTACCCCTTATATTGTACTCCTTCATCCCATTATTCCTGCCAAAATGGACCACTACACATTCATCCGCATTGAAGTCCATCTGCCACTTCTCCGCCCAGTCTTGCATCCTGTCTATGTCCCACTGCAACTTTTGGCATCCCTCCAGACCATTCACAACACCACCGACCTTTGTATCTTCGGCGAGCTTACTAACCCATCCCTCCACTTCCTCATCCAGGTCATTTATGAAAATGACAACAGCAGGGGTCCCAGAACAGATCCCCAGGGCACTCCACTGGTTACCGATCTCCATGCAGAACAAGACCCATCCACAACCACTCTCTGCCTTCTGCCGGCAAGCCAGTTCTGGATCCACGAGGCCAAAGCCCCTTGGATCCCATGCCCTCTCACCTTCTCCAGAACCCTTGCATGGGGGATATTTTCATATTTTGATACGAATTGTCTCAATACTTACCCTACCTATGAGATTGTTAAGTTGAACCCTGCCTTTCCCAAGCACCAGAAATGCTAAGTTCTGGGGGAAGTAAACATAAGTAATAATTGGACAGAGGTTACTTCTATAATAAAAACAAAATACTCCAGATGCTGGAGACCTGAAATAAAAAGAAAAGCGCAGCAGGTTTGGCAGCATCTATTGATAAATAGATAGCATTTTGAGTCCAACATGATTTTTCTTCAGTCATAAAGCGCATCAAAGTAGATAAATCTCTGGGACCTGATGAAGTATATCCCAGGACATTGTGGGAGGCTGAGGAGGAAATTGCAGGTCCCCTTGCAGAGATATTTGAATTATTGATAATCACGGCTGAGATGCCTAAAGATTGGAGAGTGGCAAATGTTGTGCCTTTTTTTAAAAAAGGGCTGCAGGGAAAAGCCTGGGAACTACAAGCTAATGAGCCTTACATCTGTGGTAAGTTGTTGGAAGGTATTTTGAGAGACAAGATCTACAGGCATTTAGAGGTGTAAGGACTGATTCAGGTCAGTCAGCATGGAAAATCATGTCTCACAAATTTGATTGAATTTTTTGAAGGAGTAACCAAAAAGGTAGTTGAGGGCAGTGCAGTTGATGTCGTCTACATGGACTGTAACAAGGCCTTTGACAAGGTACCACAAGGTGTGTTGTTGTATAAGGTGTGTTGTTGTATAAGGTAAAATCTCACGGGATTCAGGGTGAGGTATCTAAATGGATACAAAATTGGCTTCTGGACAGAAGCCAGAGGATGGTTGTGGAGGGCTGTTTTTCAAACTGGAGGCCTGTGACCAGTGATATGCCTCAGGGATCACTGATGGGTCCACTGTTATTTGTTACTTATATTAATGATTTGGATGAGAGTCTAGAAGGCATGGTTAGCAAGTTTGCAGATGACATCAAGATTGGTGACACAATGCACAGTGATGAATGGCAGGAGTTTAATTTAGACAAATGTGAGGTGATGCATTTTGGTAGACTGAACCAGGGCAGGACTTACTTAGTTAATGGTAGGGCACTGGGAAGAGTTACAGAACAAAGAGATCTAAGGGTACATATTCATAGGTCCTTGAAAATGGAGTCACAGGTGGACAGAGTAATGAAGGCGGCATTCTGCACGCTTGGTTTCATCGATCAGAACACTGAATACAGAAGTTGGGATGTCCTGTTGAAGTTGTACAAGTTGGCAATGCCACACTTGGAATACCGTGTACAGTTTCACCTTAGTAACAGAAAGGACATTATTAAACTAGGAAAAGTGCCGAAAAGATGTACTAGGATGCTATCAGGACTTGATGGTTTGAGTTATAAGGAGAGGCTGATAGACTGGGACTTTTTCCTCTGGAGCACAGAAAGCTGAGAGGCAACCTTATAGAGGTCTATAAAATATTGAGAGGCATAGATAAGGTAGATAGTCAAAATCTTTTCCCAAAAGGAGGAGAGTCTAAAACTAGACGGCATAGGCTTAAGATGAAAGGAGAGAGATACAGAAGTGTCCAGAGGGGCAACTGTTCACACAGAGGGTGGTGAGTGTCTGGAATAAACTGCCAGAAGTACTATTGGAGGTGGATACAATGTTGTCTTTTAAAAAGTATTCAGATAGTTACATGGATAAAATGGGTTTAGAGGAATATGGGCCAAATGCAGGCAATTCAGATTAGTTTAGGGGATTATAAAAAAGGCAGCATGGACAAATTCAGATAATATACTCTCTCTCTCCTCCTCACACCATTTTTCTCTCACCTCACTCCCTCGCTATGCTCTGCCTCATATCCTCGCTCTCTTTCCCTCACACCTCCTCTCTCTCCCCCTCACACCACAGAACTATAGAGAAGTTACATCACAGATGGCCATTCTACTTCATTTTGTCTATGCCACCCTGAGGACAACTAGGGGGCGAGATAGTGGTTAGCACGGCTGCCTATCAGCATCAGTGACTGGATTTGATTTCTGGCATCAATCTCTATAGAGTCTGCACATTCTGGAGAATGTACAAACTCCACGCAGTCACTCGAGGTTGGAACTGTACGTAGGTCCCTGGAGCTGTGAGGCAGCAATGCTACCATCTGTGCCACTGTTCTATTGTATTTTATATCACTGCCAACGAAGAAGAGCATTCCATATGCCTTCTTTACAACCTTGTTTACTTAAACTATTGCCTTGAGGGACTGTGCACTTGCACGCCAAGATCTCACACTTCAACTACCTCTCCAAGTGTATTCCCATTTATTGTGTATTCCGTATAACTTTTTGGCCTCCCAAAATCCATCATCTCACACGTTTCTATGTTAAAATCTGTTATTTTACTGTTCACTCCACCAACTCAGCTATATCATTTTGGAGATCATAGCTTTCTTATGCTACTTAGCCAATCTTTACATCATCAACAAATTTCCCAATCTTCCTCTCACATTTACGTCCAAATCATTAATAAACAATAAGGGTCTTAACACCGAGCCCTGTGGAGCATCACTTGGAATAACCTTCTATTAACAAGGACATCCACTGACATTTTTAAAGATGTATAGGAGCAGTGGGACTTCAGAATGTATGTGCATAGATTATTCAAGGTGGCAGGACAGGTGAAGAGCACAGCTAATAAATCATGCTGGGCTTAATTAATAGGAGTACAGAGCACAAGAGCAAGGAGGTTATACTGAACTTACACAAGAGATAGTTAGATCTCAGTAGAGTATTGTTCTGGACTATTGAAAAGATGTGAACCACATTGGAGAGTGTCCAGAAGAGATTAACCAGAATGGTTCCGGGGACAAGAATCAGTTATGAGTTATATAGCATATAGTACGTTAGCCTTTATAGGAAGGGGTATAGAGTACAAGAGCTGGCCTTTAATGTTGCAGTTGTATAAAACGTTGGTTAGACCTCATTTGAAATACTGCGTCCAGTTCTGGTTGCCTTACTACTGGAAGGACGTGGAGACTCTGGAGAGAGTGCAGAGGAGGTTTACCAGGATGCTGCCTGGTATGGAAGGTCTGAGTTACGAGGAGAGGTTAGGCAAATTGGGACTGTTTTCCTTAGAAAGATGTAGACTTATAGATCTAATAGAGGTGTACAAGATTATGAGGGGTATAGTTAGAGTAAACAGGGTTAAGTTTTTTCCTAGGATGGACTCGAATAGCACGAGGGGTCACGGCTTAGGGTGAGGGGGGTAAGGTATAATTTGGATGCTAGAGGGAGTTTTTTCACACCACTCCCCCCCCACCCCCCCCCTCACCCCCCCCCCTTCCCCCCCCGGCCCCCCCCCCCTCCCCTCCTCCCCCCCCCCCTCCCCCCCAACCCCTCCACCCCCTCTTTGTGTTTTACATTCTCCGTTCTTTTATACCCCTCCTCGTATCATTTGTCCCTTTCTACCTCCTCTCGCCTGTATTCGTCCATTTTTTTAACGGTCGTCTACGTGCTCGCGCCTCTTGGCCGCCACGAGTTTTGCGCCATTTTGGGAACACCCGGAAATGAGGAGGAGGAGGGAGTGAGTCTTAGTGTTTTGGCTGTGTGGTGGGGAAAGATAGCACGTTACAAATGGGAGGGAGACTTCCAACTTTTTAAAATGTCAGTGAAATGTAATAGATCTGATGGCTGCATTAATGTTTGAATATAAATATTATCATTTGTAAAGATTACATTACAAATTTCTGTAAATAGCTGATGTAGGAATCTTAAATCTTGGAAGAAAATAAATGAGCCACTATAATATCAGCGGTCCAATTTCAAAACATTGCATTCAATTTCAAGAATTAGACAAATACATTTGACAGTTCAAGAAATGGACGGTCCCCTCGATGGCCACTCCCTCGAAAACTATGGTTAACACGCCTTCCCTGCCATCAACTTCAATTCCCTCGGCGCCCACTTCCACACAAGTCTCGGGTCACAATTTCCTTCATCTGCAGCCGATAGCTCCTTCCCGCGATTTTTTTTCGGTTAGCTCTCAGGCATGTCCTCTCCCCGAACGGATTGTTCAATTTTAAACAACAACATATGGAACACACACTCGTTCTTCAAATGGTCACTTCCTCCACAATGATCCGTACCGGGAATGTTCATCCTCTGGCCCTCTTTACAGCCAGTGGCTTTCAGCAATATAGGATTTGTGAATCGGCACATTAAATCTCTTAGCTTCAGTCCTCCTTTAAGACTCTCTTTAAACCCCATTTCTCTGATCACATGTTTCGCTATTCCTCCTAAATGCTATAGTTTGTTGCCTATTTTTGATTACATCTATGTAAAACACTTTGGGACATTTTTATAAATTTAGTTGCTTTATAAATGTAAATATGAGTGTTAAGTGTTAGTCTCATGGCAATAGGTGCCAAAGTACTTTGACTGCAATAAGGCACTATTTTTCAAAACTCCAAAATATGCCAAATGATGTGCAAACAAGAAAACTGACTTAAACATTTCTCACAAAATATATGACATAGCTGATAGAAGCAATTCAGTACTCAGTTTCAATTTTAATAACTTTATATAGTTAATTATTTTCTTCATGAGAAAGAAAATTAATTATTTTAACAGACCAAAACAGCATTGAATAAATTGCATTATGATATGGCTGAAGATTATTACCCAGAATACACATGGTAAAAGAGACGCAAAGCATTCCCTTGGGTATGAGTTAAACGCTGCGATGTCACACCATAACGTGCTCAGTATACTTGGTGGGCAGTCTACTTGTAAGTAGCCCTCTTTACCCCTTGCTTTTCAAAACGTAGCATTGAAAAATAATAAGGTTAAGTTGTATTTAGTGGCATTTATTTTTCTGTTGCTGAATGCTTTGTGTTTCTAACCTTCTGACAGACTTAGTAATTATCTGCAGCTGTCTAAGGAATTCTTTTGATATTAACTGGCTTTTAATAAGGTTTTCAGGAGTGCTGTCAAGACGTTTGTTAGTTATTGCTTGCTAAATGGTTTCCAAGTTACTTTTATTTCGTATTCTAAAATAATAAAGTGTTCTTGTTTTGCAAATTTGTTTACCTGAAGGTAACAGGTGATATGAATAACAGTAGGCCCAAAGGATTGGCAGATACACTGAAATCCTTGACTGTGGTAGAATACATATGAAAGAGGCCTTTGGGACTACTCAGTTGAATTATGTTGCCTGCTTGTGAGATGGCTAGACTGTCAGCAACAGCACATTGTCCATAAGGACTTTATCTTTCCTTTAACATACTTTGGGCTCAATAAAACTTCTGTTTTTGTGTATGTCGCAATTCCTAGGTTAAGAAATGATGCCAAAATAATTGGGAATAGGAAATATAATTTGGCAAGGATCAGGAAGTATCCTGAGAGAAATTGTGTTGTCTAACTTAAAACTTTCTTGCTAAAGAAGTTCATATTTTTAAACTTTAAAATGGAAAGAAAATATATTGTACTTATGTTATTTTTCTGCATTCTGTTAATTACCAGTTATTATTTTGAAGTTGTTTTTTCCATAGCAAATTAATTTTCTTGAATGACTAGGCCTGAGGGAATTATTTACATCAAACGAAATGATTGGCCTGGATTTTCCATGGACTTTGGGATTCTGACTTCTGAACCAAATGAGGGCCTCAAGTCCTCACTTGCTGGTGTTGCAGTCTTTCCATAGGTGGACCCTAATTAGCCACCTAAAAGCTTCAGGGCAGCCGATCAACTCCTAACAGAATCATAAAATCCTACAGCACCGAAGAAGGCCATTCGGCAAGTATGCACTGACCACAATCCTACCCAGCGCCTCCCCATCCCTTCAGTCTCACACATTCACTCTGTTAGTTCTCCCTGATACTGAGGAGCAAATTAGTGTGGCCAATCCAACTAACCTGTATATCTTTGGACTGTGGGAGGAAACTAGAGCACCCAAGTAAACCCACACAGACATGGGGCGAACGTGCAAACTCCACATAAACAGTGACCCAAGTTGAGAATCAAACTTGGGTCCCTGGCACTGTGAGGCAATAGTGCTAATCAGTGTGCCACCCCTCCTATTTGCTCAATCATCTCTAAAGCTTCGACGCCACAGCAGGGGAGGTGATTGCTGCTGAAGGTCCCTCACCACTGAGGTGCCTTCAGGGGCATTAATGTAGGTAAACAGATCAGAAAGTGAAGGTGGAAAGTACTTTTGACATCGCAGAATCACAATGCCGCAATGCAAAAGTGATCTGTTGGCCCATCGAGTCTGCATTGACGCATGAATTGCCTGGACCTGCCCACCTAATCCCATTTGCCAGCACTTGGCCCATAGCCTTGAATGCTGTGGGATGCTAAGTACTCATCCAAGTACTTTTTAAAGGATATGAGGCATCCCGCCTCCACTACTGTCCCTGGTAGTGGATTTCAGACTATCACTGGCCTCTGAGTCAAAACACTTCCGCCAATACCCGCCAAATCTTCATCCCTCACTTTTAACTTGTCCTCTCATAATAGAACATAGAACACTACAGCGCAGTACAGGCCTTTTGGCCCTCAATGTTGCACCGACCAGTGGAACCAATCTAATGACCCTCTAATCTAAACTATTCCAATGTTATCCATATACCTGTCCACTGACCATTTGAATGTCCTTAAAGTTGGCGAGTCCACAACTGCTGCAGGTGGGGCATTCCATGCTCTATTACCCTCTGAGTAAAGAACCAATCTTTGATATTTGTCCTAAAACTACCCAACAGAGGTAAGGCTAGCCGGTCTATAATTCCCAGCATGGTCTCTACTCCCCTTCTTGAATAAGGGGACAACATTTGCTATCCTTCAGTCTTCGACACTATACCTGTAGCCAATGATGACATGAACATCAAAGCCAAAGGCTCTGCAATCTCCTCCCTCTCCTCTCAGAGAATCCTAGGGTAAATCCCATCCAGCCCAGGGGACTTATCTATTTTCATACTCTCAAGAATTGCTAACACCTCCTCCTTATGTACCTCAGTCTTAGCTTTTATTGGTAGGGGGATTGAATTTCGGAGCCGCAACGTCATGTTGCAACTGTACAAAACTCCAGTGCGGCCACACTTGGAGTATTGTGTGCAGTTCTGGTCCCCACATTATAAGAAAGATGTGGAGGCATTGGAGAGGGTACAGAGGAGATTTAACAGGATGTATGGAAGGCAGGTCTTATGAAGAGAGGCTGAGGGATTTGAGGTTGTTTTCATTAGAAAGAAGGCGGCTAAGAGGAGACCTTATCGAAACATATAAGATGATTAGAGGTTTAGATAGGGTGGACAGGGTGGACTTCTGCCCTTTGGTTTATACCTATCCCTTTCCATCACTAAGGTAAACGTAACCGAATTGTGGTCACTATCACCAAAGTGCTCACTGACCTCCAAGTCTAACAACTGGTCTGGTTCATTTCCCAGTACCAATCCAATGTAGCCTTACCTCTTGTTGGCCTATGTGTCAGGAAACCTTCCTGCACACATTGGGCAAAAACTGACCCCTCTAATGTGCTTGAACTATAGCTTTTCCAATCGATATTTGTAAAGTTGAAGTCCCCCATAACAACTACTCTGTACTTTCGCTCTTATCCAGGATCATCTTTGCAATCCTTTCCTCTACATCTCTGGAACTTTTTGGAGGCCTATAAAAAACTCCCTACAGGGTGACCTCTCCTTTCTTGTTTCTGATCTCAGCCCATACTACCTCAGTAGAAGTTCCACATCAAATGCCCTTTCTGCCACCGTAATAGTCCTTGACTAACAATGCCACATCTCCCCCTTTTCTACCGCCTTCTATGCTCTAACTGAAACATCTGAACCCCTGCAATAGCCATCCCTATCTCTGTTCTATCCACGTCTCTGAAATGGCCACAACGTCGATGTCCCAGGCACCAATCCAGGCTGCAAGTTCATCCACCTTATTGTGTATGCTCCTTGCATTAAAGTATACACACTTCAAACCACCCTCCCGCCTGCCAGTACACTGCTGTGACCGAGAAACCTTACCCATGATCTCTCTATTCTCATCCTCCTGTACGTTGGAGCTACAATTCAGATTCCCCCCATCCCCCCCGAATCAGTTTAAACCCCCCTGAAAAGCATTGGCAAATTTTCCCTCCAAGATATTAGCACCCCTCTGGTTCAAGTGCAGACCATCCCTCTTGTAGAGGTCCCACCTACTCCAGAATGAGCCCCAATTATCCAAGTATCTGAACCCTTCCCTCCTGCACCATCTCTTTAGCCACGAGTTCAAATGTTGTCTCTCTCTATTCTTCTCCATGCTCTCCTGCGGCACAGGTAACAAACCAGAGATAACCACTCTGTTTGTTTTAGCCCTAAGTTTCCACCCTAACTCCTTGAATTTCTGTTTTATACCTCAGTTCCTTTTCTTACCTATGTCATGGGTGCCTACATGAACCACAACCTGGGGCTGATTCCCCTCTCCCTTAAGGATCTTGAACACTCAATCAGAGACATCACGGACCCTGGCACCTGGGAGGCAACATACCAACTGCGAGTCTTGCTCGTTCCCACAGAATCTCCTATCTGTCTCCTCAACTATGGAATCCCCATAGTCCTGTTCTTTTCTTCGCTCTTCCCACCTGAGCATCAAGGACAGGCTGTACTCCTGGGACCTGTACCCCATGGTTTACCCCCATTAAGTCTTTCTCCCCAACAGCATCCAAAACAGACTACTTATTTTGGAGAGGAACAGCCTCAGGGGCTCGCTGCTCTGACTGCTACTTACCCCTTCTAGCAGTCACCCACTAATTTACCCTTCTGCTAAGGGAAACAGTTGTTCTGTATCCATGCTCCTCATAAGGTTGAACACCTCAATCAGGCCGCTCCTTATTCTTCTCTGCTCCAATGAAAACAGCCCAAGTCTATCCAATCTCTCTTCGTAACTTAAATGTTCCTTCCCAGGCAGCATCCTGGTAAATCTGCTCTTTGATTTGATTTGTTATTGTCACATGTGAAACATAGTGAACACATAGAAACACATATTGTCACATAACAAACAGTACTTTTCACTATGTTTTCTACGAGTGCAAAACATACCATTTCATAGAGAAGGAAATGAGAGAATGCAGAATGTAGTGTTACAGTCATAATTAGGGTGTAGAGAAAGATCAACTTAATGTAAGGTAAGTAAGACTAAAATCCGACAGCAGCAGGGTAAAAGCTTTTCTTGAGTTGGTTGATACATGACCTCAGACTTTTGTATCTTTTACCCAATGAAGAAGATGGAAGAGAGAATGTCTGGGATGGGTGGCGTCCTTAATTATGCTGGCTGCTTTGCCAAGCCAGCAGGAAGTGTAGACAGAGTCAGTGGATGGGAGGCTGGTTTGCATGATGGATTTGCTACATTCAGCAGTACTCCAAAAGCTAGTGGCTTGTGGTGCCAAATAAACGTGTAGGACTTTAACCCGGTGTTGTGAGATTTCTTACTGTGATTACCCCAGTCCAACATCGACATCTCCACATACAAGGGAGGCCTCAGAGGATTGGAGAATAGCCAATGTTGTTCGTTTGTTTAAGAAGGGTAGCAGTGTCATTTCTGAATGGAGGGCTGTGACAGTGGCGTTCATCAGAGATCAGTGCTGGGACTTTTGCTATTTGTAATAGACACATATAAATAATTTGGAGGGAAATGTAACTGGTTTGATTAGTAAGTTTGCGGACAACACAAAGGTTGGTAGATTTGCGGATAGTGATGAGGACCATCAGAGATGCTATAGATCAGTGGAAACTTGGGCGGAGAGGTGGTAGATGGAGTTTAAGCCAGACAAATGTGAGGTAACACATTTTGGTAGATCTAATACAGATAGGAATTATAGAGTAAATGGCAAAACCCTTGAGTACCGATGGGCAGAGGGATCTGGATATACAGGTATATAGGTCAGAGAAAGTGGCAACTTTCCATGCAAGGCTTCTGGAGAAGGTGAGAGGGCATGGAATCCAAGGGGCTTTGGCCTCATGGATCCAGAACTCGCTTGCCGGCAGAAGGCAGAGAGTGGTTGTGGATGGGTCTTGTTCTGCATGGAGATCGGTAACCAGTGGAGTGCCCCAGGGATCTGTTCTGGGATCCCTGCTGTTTGTCATTTTCATAAATGATCTGGATGAGGAAGTGGAGGGATGGGTTAGCAAGTTCACCGAGGATACAAAGATCGGTGGTGTTGTGGATGGTCTGGAGGGATGCCAAAAGTTGCAGCAGGACAGAGACAGGATGCAAGACTGGGCGGAGAAGTGGCAGATGGACTTCAACGCAGATAAATGTGTAGTGGTCCATTTTGGCAGGAATAATGGGATGAAGGAGTACAATATAAGGGGTAGGAGTCTTAGCTGTGTTGTAGAGCAGAAGGATCTCGGGGTCCGGGTCCATAGGACTCTTAAATCGGCCTCGCAGGTGGAGGAAGTGGTCAAGAAGGCGTACGGTGTACTGGCCTTCATTAATCGAGGAATAGAGTTTAGGAGTCAGGAGGTAATGATGCAGCTCTATAAGACTCTTGTCAGACCCCAGATGGAGTATTGTGCGCAGTTCTGGTCGCCTCATTATAGGAAGGATGTAGAGGCTATTGAGAGAGTTCAGAGGAGATTTACAAGGATGCTGCCTGGATTGGGAGGCAGGCCTTATGAAGATAGGTTGAGGGAGCTGGGACTCTTCTCACTGGAGAGACGTAGGTTGAGAGGCGACCTGATAGAGGTTTATAAAATGTTGAGAGGAATAGATAGGGTGGACTCTCAGAGACTATTTCCCCGAGCTGAAATGGTCACTACGAGAGGACACAGATTTAAGGTGCAGGGAAGCAAATACAAAGGAGATGTCAAGGGTAGGTTTTTCACTCAGAGGGTGGTGAGTGAATGGAATCGACTGCCGTCGGAGGTTGTTGAGACAAACTCACTGGGATCTTTTAAGAGATGGGTATATGGATGAGTATGTGGAAAAGAATAGGATAGGGGGTTATAAATAGGTCTGTGGATTGGTAGATGTGATCGGCGCAACTCATGGGCCGAAGGATCTGTTTGTGCTGTATTGTTCTATGTTCTAACTCAGGTGGAAAAGATAGTCAAGAAGGCATATGGCACGCTTGCTTTCGTGGGCTGGGGCATTGAGTTTAAAAATTGACAAACCGTGTTGCAGCTTTATAGAACCTTAATTAGCATGTACTTGGAGTACAGTGTTTAATTCTGGTCGGCACACTACCTGAAGGATGTGAAAGATTTGAAGGGGGGTACAGAAAAGATTTACCAGGATGTTGCGTGGTATGGAGGGCATTAGCTATGAGGAGAGATTGGAGAAACTTGGTTTGTTCTCACTGGAACAATGAAGGTTGAGGGGCGACCTGAAAGAAGTCTAAAAGATTATGAGGGATGTGGCCAGAATAGATAGTCACAAGTTTTTTTCCCAGGGTGGAAGAGTCAATTACTAGGGGTCATAGTTTTACAGTGTGAGGGAAAAGGAGATATATGAGGCAAGTTTTTTACACAGAGGTGGTGAGTGCCTGGAACTTGCTGCAGTGGATGGTCGTGGAAGCAGATACAATAGTGACTTTTAAGTCTTGTCAAATACGTGAATTGCATGGAAATAGAGGGATATGGTCCCCAGAAGGGTCCAGGGCTTTGGATTCAGTCGGGCAGTATGGTCAGCGCAGGCTTGGCGGGCCTAAGAGCCTGTTCCTGTGCTGTAATTTTCTTTGTTTTTTATAGTAGGGAGCTGAGAACACAGCCTTATGGGGCACCGGTGTTGAGGATGATTGTGGAGGAGATTTGTTGGCTATCCTTACTGTTGGTAGCCTGTGAGTTAGGAAGTTCAAATTCCAGTCGCAGAGGGAGGTACCGAGGCCAGGCACAGAGTTTACAGATGAGGTTTGTGGGAATAATGGCGTTGAAGGCTGAGCTGCAGTCAATATATAGGAATCTGACATGAGTGTCGTATTCTTTGCACCCCCTCCAGTGCATTGACGTTCTTCCTATAATGTGGCAACCAGAACTACACATAGTACTCCAGCTGTGGCCTCACCACAGTTCTGTCAAGCTCCATCGTGATCTCTTTTCTTTTGTAATCTATATCCAGATTGATGAAGGTGGATCTGCCATATTCCTTTTTCACCACCCTGTTTACCTGCCTTTCTGCCTTCAGAGATCTAGGGACAAACACACCAAGGTCCCTTTGTTCTTCAGAACTTTCCAGTGTCAGAGCTTTCATAGTATCCTCCGTTGTCAAATTATTCCTTCTAAAATGCAACATCTCTCACTTTCTGGGTTAAATTCTATCTGTCACTTATCCACCCATCGACCATCTTTAAAGCTTCCTGTAACCTGAAACATTAACCTCTGTTAACCAACAGACCAATCTTTGTGTCATAGGATAGACTTTGTGTCATTACTTCTTGCAAATTCCCACAAAGATAGGACAAACTTACTGATTATACCTCCCACCTAGTCATCTACGTAATTTATGTAAATGATGGACAATACAGGCCCAGCACAGATCGCTGTGGTACGCATTGGAGACAGTCATTAGAACAATCGACTGTCATTGCACTCTGTCTCCAACACTAAGCCAATTGTGAATCCACCTTGTCAGATCATCCTGTATCCCATGTGCATTAACCTTTTTAATAAGTCTCCCATGTGAGACTTTGTTAAAGGCTTTGTTGAAATCCATATAAACTACATTAACCATACTACCCTCATCCAAACACGTGGTTACGTGCTCAAAACATTCAATCAGATTTGTTGGGCATGATCAATCTACTTTTGTAATTTATACTATATTAGAGGTTACAGAGGAGGTTTACCAGGATGTTGCCTGGTATGGAGGGCATGTCTTATGAGGAGAGGCTGAGGGATTTGAGGTTGTTTTCATTAGAAAGGAGGTGGCTAAGAGGAGACCTTATTGAAACATATAAGATGATTAGAGGTTTAGATAGGGTGGACAGTGATAGCCTTTTTCCTAGGATGGAGAAAGCTAGCACGAGGGGACACAGCTTTAAATAAGGGGTGATAGTTATAGGACAGATATCAGAGGTAGGTTCTTTACCCAGAGGGTGGTTAGGGAGTGGAAGATGCACCAAGTTTGGTGGCATTTAAGAGGTTAGTTGATAAGTTTATGGAAGAGAAGGGAATGGTTTAGTTTGGAGGGTCATTGCTTTTTTTTTCATATTGGTCGGCGCAACATTGAATGCCGAAGGGCCTGTTCTGCACTGTAATGTTCTATGTTCTATACCCTGAGAGGATAATTTTAGCCATGGATGTATGTTTTCTTGCTCTCTGCCTCTGGGAGGCATGTTCCATTGAGGAAACTGTTGGGGAAGATGCAAAATCCCCCCAGTTGTGGTTTTAACTATGAAAATTGTTATCTTCCTTTGTTGCAACCAGCTAATCTGCTTTTCAGGCCCCTCCAGCTCACTTCAGGAAGCATGGTAAACATTCATGCTTGCAGGTGAGAGTGAAACAATGCGGTCCTAAGGCACCCCTCCCCACCTTACTCTTTGCAAATATCCAGTCTTTGGAAAATAAGCTAGACAAACTCAGAGCCAGACTCACTTTCCAAAGAGAACTGAGGGACACTGTGTACTCTGTTTCTGGGATACATGGCTCACTCCTGCTTCACCGGATATTGCCTTATAGCCAGAGGGCTTCTCAATCCATCAAATGGACTGTGCAGTGGTCTTAGGCAAGGCTAGGGGAGGTGGGGTCTGCTTCCTAATCAACACTTCATGGTGCCTAAACGTAGCAACACTGGCAACTTTCTGCTCCCAGGCCAAAAATACCTGACACTAAAATACTATCCCTATTACCTTCACGGGAATTCACTTCTGTTTATCCTGATGGCAGTTTACATCCCACCCCCTGCAGATATGAGGATCGCGCTAGATGAAATATACACCACTATGAATAGCCTTGAAATGAACTGTCCCGAGGCCTTGTGCATTGTGGCTGGGGACTTCAATCAGGCCAAGTTCAAGAGCATGCTATCAAGTTACTATCAACACGTCTCTGCCCCATCAGAGGCCCAAGATCACTGCTACACAAATATCAAACATGCCTACCGCTCTGTCACCCACCCACACTTTGACAAATCAGACTACAAGGCTATGCTTCTGCTCCTAGCTTACAAGCAAAAACTGAAGTGGGAGAATCCAATACAGAGAGTGGTGCAACATTGGTCTGAGGAATTGAATGATCTTACAGGGCTGCTTGGAGTCAGTGAACTGGTCAGTATTTAAAAACTCTGCAACCAGCTTGAATGAGTACACCACTGTAGTAACTGACTTCATTAGTAAATGTGTAAAAGATTGTGTGCCAAAGAAGCAAATCCGTGTGTTCCCCCAGTAGGAAACCATGGATGAACAGGGATATCCATTGCTTGTTGAAGTCCAGGTCTGAGGCATTCAAGTCAGGCGACACTGATCTATGCAAGAAAGCCAGATACGATCTAAAGAGATCCATCAAAGATGCCAAAAGACAATACCGGGCCAAGCTAGAGTCCCAGGCTAGCCGCATCGACTCCTGCCAACTATGGCAAAGTCTGCAAGACATATCAGGCTACAAGATGAAGGCATGTAAAATCACAGGCTCCAACACACCCCTCCCTGATAAGCTCAATGCGTTCTATGCCCATTTTGAGCAAGAGGTCAGCGAGAGCATGCCCTCCTTACTGGAAGCCCTGGATGAACCTGCATCTGGGGTTACCCTGCAGATGTCATGGCAGCGTTCTTGAAGGTCAAGACACAGAAAACAACTGGCCCGGATGGAGTACCTAGACATGCACTCAGATCCTGCGCCGATCAGCATTCACAGAGATCTTCAACCTCTCTTTACAACAATCTGAGGTCTGTATCTGCTTCAAGTAGATGCCCATCATCCCGGTACCTCAGGAATACCAAGCAGCATGCCTTAATGACTATTGGTCAATGGCCCTGACATCCCTCATTATGAAGTGCTTCGAAAGGTTAGTTATGGCATGAATCAATTCCAGCCTCCTGGACAACCTGGATCCACTGCAGTTTGCCAACTGCCGCAACAGGTCCACAGCAGACGCAATTTTCCTGGCTCTGCAATCAGTCCTAGAACACCTAGATAACAAGAACACCTACAGCTCAGCCTTCAAACTATTATTCCCATGAAACTCATCTCCAAACTCATGGCCTGAGTCTCGGCACCTCCATCTGCGACTAGATCATAAACTTCCTAACTCTCAAACCACAATCAGTAAGGATAGGCAACAATACTACCTCCATGATCATCCTCAACACCAGTGCCCCACAAGGCTGTGTTCTCAGCCCCCTCCTACACTCCTTATACACCTATGACTGTGTGACCAAATTACTCTCTAATCCGATTTTCAAGTTTGCTGACTACACCACTGTAGTGGGTCGGATCTCAGACAACGATGAGACAGAGTAAAGGAATGAAATAGAGAAACTGGTGCGGCAACAAAATTCTCTCTCTCAATGTCAACAAAATGAAGGAATAGTTATCGACTTCAGGAAGCGTAAAGAAGAACATGCCCCTGTCTACATCAATGGGGACAAAGTAGAAAGAGCGAGAGCTTCAAGTCTTTAGGTGTCCAGATCACCAACAACCTGTCCTGGTCCCCCATGCTGACACTATAGTTAAGATAGCCTACCAACACCTCTACTTTCTCAGAAGACTAAGAAAATTGGCATGACTGTTGCCAACTTTTACAGATGTACCATAAAAAGCATTCTTTCTGGTTGGTATGGCTCCTTCTCTACCCAAGATTGCAAGGAACTACAATAAGTCATGAATGTAGCCCAATCCATCACGCAAACCAGCCTCCATCCATCAACTCTGTCTACACTTCCCGCTGCCTCGGCAAAGCAGGATTAAAGATTCCACACACTCTGGATATTCTTTCCAGGGTGTGTAAATTGAATGGCTGGGGTAATTATAGTGTATTTTGCTTCTTAAACTGTGTTCCATGGCATTGGTTTCGAGTCTGGGCTGCAGCAGAACCTTGACAGTAGCAGTTGTGTTCAAGTGTGCCTGGAAGAGAGTTCTTGTGCTGACAAGAGCAGACCTTATCATGACAGATTTTGCAGACTGAGGAGTGCACTGTTGTAATCTGTGTGATCCTGAAATTTCTCCAAAAGATGTTGAAGGATGGCCTGATATAAGTCTACAACATTGTGAGGGTCATGGACAGATTAGATAGTTAGAAAGTTTTTCTCAGGGTGGAAGAGTCAATTACTAGGGGGCATAGGTCTAAGATGCAGGGGGGAAAGTTTTAAAGGAGATGTATGGGGCAGTGTTTTTACACAGAAGGTGGTGAGTGTCGGGAATTTGCTGCCGGGGGAGGTACTGGAAGCAGATAAAGGGCTTCATGACAAATACATGCAGAGGGATATCCTTGGAAGACTGGGGGTTTTAGAAGTTGGGCAGGATAGTTGGTGCAGACTTGAAGGGCTGAAGGGCCTGTTCCTGTGCTGTAATTTCCTTTGTTCATATTGCTCCACCAGGCCATTGGGCTGTTGAATATGTTCAAAGTCCCATGACTGTGCAATGTTTCTAAATGAATTGGCATGCGCATCTGTCATGAATCTCTGAGGAATACTTTGTGTGGTGAAGTTTATCTCAAGCTTGCTGATCACTGTTACTCAGCAAGTTTGGCAGGTAGTCGAGGTCAAACCACCCAGAATATAATTAGACTAAAAAAAAGCCTTTTTTCTTATTTGAAGATGTCAGCTGCAGCGAATGGCCAAGTGTTGATGACTTTGTGTTGTTGCACTAGTTCTTTTGTTTGATGTGGCTTGAGTGCACTAGTGGTTCACATCTGGACAATTCCCTCTCTGTAATTGGTATACATGGAGGGCCAGTGTAGTGGTTTCCTTGGCCTTGTATCTGGTTGCTCCCAAGTAGGTAGTACCTTTTGAAGAGCAATAGGGATGATGAATCAACAATCTATCCAGATATGAGAGAATGTATGGAGCCCATGGCAACACTTTCTTGAGGACTCAGGCCAGCCCCGCATCATTGTGTAGTTGTCTGCATGTGATGTCCATCAGTAAACATCACATACAAACAATTCAAACTTGTTTGATGGCTTCAGTGGAAGCTTGTACCTATTTTGATTTGTTAGATATTCTGGTATTTCAGTAAATCATTCCTTCTCAAACTTTGCCCAATTGACTGCAACTTTCTTTGTTGAACTGTTGCTATGGTGAAGTCCTTGTGCCATATTGCCAACTGTCTGACACCACGTAAGAGTGATGTGGAGATACTGGTGTTGGACTTGGGTAAACACAGTAAGAACCTGATGTTGTCAGACTTCTTACCATGTAAGAGTGCTAGGTTCCAGGTGATCAAGAACTTGGAACAACAATAATTTATTCACTAGTCTGAATGGTATGTTTGTCTCTGCCTCAGCTTCAGGGAGAACACCTGAGATCCCGTCACGAGACCTTTTTAAGTAGAGACATCATTAGGTGACCACTTGGACTACAACTCCTTTTCCTGGCCATGGAAAAAGCATGATGTAGAGATGCCGGCGTTGGATTAGGGTGGACACATTAAGAAGACTGACAACACCAGGTTTAAGTCCAACCAATTTATTTGGTAGTAAACTCACACAAGCTTTCGAGGCTGTGCTCTTTGTCAGGTGAATGAGGTGTTCTTGAGACTAGAACACCTCATTCACTTGACGAAGAGCAGAGCCTCGAAAGCTTGTGTGAGTTTACTATCAAATAAATTGGTTGGACTTAAACCTGGTGTAGTCAGACTTCTTACCATGGAAAAAGCAATCAGACATTTGTAAATGTCTCATTCCCTTTCATCAAGAAACCCAGCAACAGTTGCCTAGGATCTGGTTTGACAAAGATTAAACATGAGTTTCAGTGAAAAAATTAAGATATGAATACACAGTTTACCAAGCATTAGGAAAATAATGTCAAACCATTAAGTAGGTAATTTAAGGAACGAGTTATTAATAAAGATGATCATTATGAAGTGGCAAGCAGCAGAGCTAACCAATGAGACATTTTTATTGAGCAAGCGTGGGAAAGACAGAATAGACTCATCCACTGCCTTGCTCCATCTCTGGCAAGACCTAGAGGTTATCATGGAATTGGGAGGGGAGTGGGGCAGAACTAAGGAATTGGGTTTAACTCAGAACAACTTTGCATCTGATGGTGCACACATTGAACTGGACTCAGTGAAGCTTGTATGAAAGTAGGAGTTGGATGCGGTCTGCCTGTCAGCCTAGATTTTTGGGAAAAAGGATGTGGGTTATGTACCCACATCAAACAGTGTGTCTGGTTCACTCCCACCTCTCTCTCTCTCTCTCAAACGATCTTTTACTCACTTACTCTTACACACATTATCTCACTTTCTTTCACTGTCTTGAACTCAGGAAGGTTAGAAAATCAAAGCAAATTACTGCAGATGCTGGAATCTGAAACAAAAGTGGTCTTGAGAAGGGTCATCCAGACTCTTCACTTTCCACAGGTGCTATCAGACCTGTTGAGATTTTCTTGCATTTTTTATTTTTGTGTGTGGTGGAAATTAATATCGGTGAGGAGGAGGAAGAGTTTGATTCCCCACCACTCAGTCTTGCACTCTGGCTTCCCGAAGCCTGATGGGTTGCAACTGCTTCCTTCTCTGTCTGGCTTAACCTTTCTGCTCCGCTGCTTTGACTCCTGTGGCCCATTAATGAATCAACACCTGAGTAATGGTGAGAGTACAGCAACGCAGACTCTGGAACGATTGGATTTTGGAACTTTGTCCTGGAGCAGAGCATGCACTTCGTGCGAGAACAAGTATCAGGTAGCCACTTGAGAGAAGTGCTGCCAGTAAAGATAAAAACTGAGAGTGGAGCTTAGCTCCCCAAAGCCCCAGACCCTAGTGCTTTCTCTTGACCCTTTCCTCTTAGGCCATACCACACCCAATCAGGTATCTGTATTTGTCCCACAATATTTCTAATTCTGTATATTAATAAATGACAGTTTCTGTGAAAATGATGATTTCCTTGGCCAACTGATGCTACCTTTTGGAAGTAGGACAAAAAAATTAGATAGTTTCTGGATATTCATTAGGAGTTTTAATTCCCCTGCACTAGTGTGTAAACTTAAATTAGCAAATTTAAGCATTCTTGAAACGTATGATAAAATAGACAACTAGAAAACACAACTCACGAGCACAACGTACAGTTTAAAGTTGAATACTGAACTCTTTGCGAATATTTTGGGTGGAATTTTCCCAGAAATTTCCAAATGCAGCATTTTTCCATCCTGCCTGCCATAGCAATCACAACAGATGGGGCAGAAATTTGTACTGAAAATTTGGCAGAAATACAAAGGTCCATTGACCTCGGGGTGGGAATTTCCAACCGTAGGGCTGCTGATTTTCCAGATGCATCTGTCCTAAATATTCACCCTTGTTTTTTGTAAACTGAATTTTGATCATTTATGGCACTCTGTGCAATATGGAGTGATGTGATCACACTGGAAAGTGTGCAGAGAAGGTGACCAGGATTTTGCCTGGGCTGAAGAGTTTCAGCTATGATGAGAGATTGGACAGACTAGGATTGTTTTCTTTGGAGTGCAGGACCCTGAGTGGGGATATAATTGAGGTTTATAAAATTATGAGAGGCATAGATAGAGTAGACAGGAAGAAACATTTCTGCTTGGTGGAGGGATCAGTGACCAGGAAGCCTGCATTTAAAGGGGCAGAAGATTTAGAGGAGATGTGAGGAAAAATGTTTTCACCTAAGTGTGGTGGAAGTCTGGAACTCATTACCTGAAAATAGTGGTGGAGGCAGAGACCTTTATAACATTTAAGAAGTATTTAGATATGCACTTGTGATGCCAAGACTTGAGGTTATGGATCAAGTGCTAGAAAATGGGATTAAAATATTTGGGTAATTTTCCGTGGCACAGACACGATTGGCTAAATGGCCTTTTTCTGTGCTGTGGGTCTCTATGACTATGACAATAGAGACCCTGACTCCTCTTAAACGTCTCAAGATTCCAACCTGAGAAAATACACCCTTTGTCCAACCCGGAAGAAGAATTGGAAGATATATCACACGACTCCCCCTCCCCAGAAATTGCTGGATCCTGTTATACTGTCGTGGAATTGAACCCAGACAGTCTCCTATTTTATCACCTAACAGGTAGCAGCAGAATGTTCAGGTAAATTGTCTGGCCCTCACCTACATTCTGAACTACTAGAAACATTAGTGCCTAATTTTCATGTACCTTCTTTTATTGGATGGGGTTCTGTAAAAGTTTCAACCTGTAACCTCTGAAGAAATACAAAAGTGGAATTTTGATTCTGAACTTGTGAAACCATAAGTCTTAATTTTATTGTGGTCTTATCCCTCTTATTATATGAATGAAAAAAGGGTTGGATATTGCAAAACCCCTTCATTTTACATATTGTAAAATAATCCACCAACCTCTTTTACCATACCTTGAGTTTGCTGTGGGATTATTAATAGAGTATCAGACCAGTCCAAACTGAAGGGTTGGGGAAAATAAACCACAACTTTTATAAAGGGGGAAATCAAGAATCATAAACACCTTGGGCACAATCTTTCTGCCTTGCAGTGCTGGTGAGATGGAAATTAAAGCAGGAGATGAAAAATTGCAATTGTACCCAGGGTCTTGTGATTTGGGATCCTCCTCTCCCAAGTCATTTTTTTCAACACAAGCAGCATTGGATATAAAGTTAATTATCATGAATAGGTTTGGCACAGCCCTTTCTCTCTTTCTTCCCTGCTCCTCACTCCCTCTCACACTGTGTGAACCATAGGTGGTCTATAAAAGTCTGCTCTAGTGCAGCAGTAGTGAAGGGGAGCAAGGAGAGAAGTCCCATTGAATAGCAGCCACATTTACAGTATAATTCACACCAAAATTTGATTCTCCAAAATGCATCACCTCTCATTTGTCCAGATTAAACTCTGTCTGCTGTTTCTGTGCCCAAATTTGCAATCTATTTATATCCTGTTGTATCCTCTATCAATCCCTAGCACTACAGCAGCTTTTCCCAATCTTCATGTCATCAGTAAACTTAGTAATCAGACTACCAACGTTTTCCTCCAGATCATTTATATATACTGTAACCAACAAAGGTCCCAGAACTGACCCCTGTGGATCACCACGAGCTTCAGATCTTCATTATGAAAAACACCATTCCATCTTTACTCTGTCATCTTTACCAAGTCATTCTGTATCTAGAGTGTTCACACACCTATCCCTGACCTCAACATATGTCATGTCCTATTTGGTGAATACCAATACAAAGTACTCATTAAGGATCTCGCCCACTTCCAGTGACTCCACATATAACTTCCCTCCATTGTCCTTAAGTGGGCCTACTTTTTCTCTTGATACCCTCTTGCTCCTAATATATGCATAAAGAATCTTGGGATTCTCCTTGACTGTGTTTGCTAAAGACATTTCATGGCCACTTTTAACACTCCTAATTCACTTCTAAGTTCCTCCTACTTTGTCGGTACTCCTCAAGGACTTTGTCAATTTTTAGATGTCTAAACCACAATATGTTTCCTTTTCCCTTTTGACAGAGAACAAAGAACAAAACAGCATGGGAAACAGGCCCTTTGGCCCAACGAGCCCGCGCTGCCACCCCGATGTTCCCACCTCTACCCGTAAACCCGTGTTTATAGATCTATGGATTAAAAACCAAATTTGAGACAATTTAGGGAGAATTTGTTTTGCCAATTAGAACATAGAACAATACAGCACAAACAGGCCCTTCGGCCCACGAGTTGCGCCGATCACATCTACCAATCCACAGACCTATCTATAACCCTCTATCCTATTCTTTTCCATATACTCATCCAGAAGTCTGTTAAAAGACCCCAGTGAGTTTGCCTCAACAACCTCCGACGGCAGTCGGTTCCATTCACTCACCACCCTCTGAGTGAAAAACCTACCCTTGACATCTCCTTTGTATTTGCTTCCCTGCACCTTAAATCTGTGTCCTCTCGTATTGACCATTTCCGCTCGGGGAAATAGTCTCTGAGAGTCCACCCTATCTATTCCTCTCAACATTTTATAAACCTCTTTCAGGTTGCCTCTCAACCTACGTCTCTCCAGTGAGAAGAGTCCCAGCTCCCTCAACCTATCTTCACAAGGCCTGCCTCCGAATCCAGGCAGCATCCTTGTAAGTCTCCTCTGAACCCTCTCAATAGCCTCTACATCCTTCCTATAATGAGGTGACCAGAACTGCGCACAATACTCCAACCGGGGTCTGACAAGAGTCTTATAGAGCTGCACATTACCTTCTGACTCCTAAACTCTATTTCTCGATTAATGAAGGCCAGTACACCATACGCCTTCTTGATCACTTCCTCCACCTGTGAGGCCGATTTAAGAGTCCTATGGACCTGGACCCCAAGATCCTTCTGCTCTACAACACAGCTAAGACTCCTACCCCTTATATTGTACTCCTTCATCCCATTATTCCTGCCAAAATGGACCACTACACATTTATCTGCGTTGAAGTCCATCTGCCACTTCTCTGCCTAGTCTTGCATCCTGTCTACGTCCCGCTACAACTTTTGGCATCCCTCCAGACCATCCACAACACCACCGATCTTTGTATCATCGGCGAACTTGCTAACCCATCCCTCCACTTCCTCATCCAGGTCATTTATGAAAATTAGCCTAAGACACATTTTTGGGATGTGGGAGGAAACGAGAGCACCCAGAGAAAACCCACGCAAGCACAGACTGACATCCACGATTCCTGGATCTTGCCATTTCATTCCTTCATTTTTGTGGATACGTGCTTGTCCTGCACTTCAGTCAACAGGTCTTTAAAAGCCTCGCACATATCAGATGTGGATTTGCCCTCAAATAGCCACTGCCAGTCCACATTCCCCAATTCCTGCCTAATTTGGATGTAATTGGCCATTGCCCAATTAAGCACCCTCACCCAAGAGCCATTCTTGTCCTTGTCTATGACTACCCTAAATCTTATGGAATTATTGTCGCTAAGCCCAAAATGCTCTCTGACTGAAACATCGATCACCTTGCTTGGCTCATGCCCCAATACCAAGTATGGCCCCCTCCCTAGTTGGATTGACAAAATACTGCATCAAAGAGCCCTCCTGGACACATCTAACACCTGAGTCCCTGGCTGTAAGACAGCCCCAGTCAGTATAGAAATCCTAGAGTGCAGAAGGAGTTCATTTGGCCCATTGAGTCTGCACTGACAACAATTCCACTTGGGCCCAATCCCCAAAACCCCACATATTTACCCTGCTAATCCCTCTACCCTATCCTTTCCAGGACACTAAGGGGCAAGTTAGCATGGCCAATGCACCTAACCCACATGTCTTTGGATTGGGAGGAGACAAGAGCATCTGGAGAAACCCATGCTGACATGGGAAGAATGTACAAACTCCACATGGATAGTAATCAAACTCAGATTCCTGGAGTTGAGGCAACTGTGTGCTCTGTGCCACCTTTATGGAGGAAGTCACTCATCATAACTACCCTGCTTTTTTTTTATATATTTTCAGTATCTGACTACACAACTGTTTCTTTGTCTCCTGCGTGTTGTTGGGAGGTCTATAGTACACTTTCAACATTGTGATTTCACCCTTCTTATTCCTGAACTCCACCAATAATACTTCACTACAAAATTCCTCCAATGTCTCCTTCCTCAACATAGCTGTGATCTTATTAGCATGCAATACTCACACCCCATTTGTTTCCACTTCTGTATTGTCTAAAACAATATGTTAAGCTATTAGTCCTGTGCCTCCTTTAACCATGTCTCCAAATTAACAATAAAATCATAATTCCATGCAGTAATCCAGGCTCTCAGTACATCTGTTTTAACTGTTATATGTCTTGCACTGAAATAAATGCAGTCCAGAATGGCTTGTGCTGGCGTTGGAGGATTCCTCGGAGCTTCCCTCTGAGGTGTCATCACTGCTGTCGGCAATGGCAACGGAGTCCTGAAGAAATGGGGGCAGCAGAGTCATTTCCTGAAACAAATTACACAAGGTTCAGTGAAGGGAGCGACAGGTGTTTGGGCAACATGCCGTTATTTGGAATAAGTCATTTGAATGAAGGTTTTGCAGATGCTCATTTCTGTGGTGCACACTGACTTGGCTATTGTTGACATTTATTTCCTTGCCATCTCCCACCAGCTCCAGTGCATGCTCCTCAAAAGCAGTGAGGAGATGAAGCTCAGGGATCCCACTTACAATTTTCCCACGCTCCTGATGGTTATGGGCCCTTTTATCCTGCGGAGACATGAGGGGAATTGAAAGCCTGGTGCCTGTAAGAGCTTAGGGGATGGGGATGGTCGGTGGGGTTTATCGAGGCTGTGTCTTGTCAATCTAGGGTTATGATGGTTAGCACTGTTGCCTCATAGCGCCAGGGACCCAAGTTTAATTCCAACCTCAGGTGACTGTTCGGATGGAGTTTGCACATTCTTCCCATGTCATTGTGTTTCCTCTGGGTGCTGCAGTAGTTAGAGAAATGTCCCTTTTATCCATCTCTGTCTTCTATTAGTTGTGATGTGGAGATGCTGGTATTGGACTGGGGTAAACACAGAAAGAAGTCTCGCAATACCAAGTTAAAGTTAAAAATAAAGGTTTATTTGGTAGCAAAATCCATTTGCTTTCAGAGTGCTGCTCCTTCGTCAAGTAAGTGAGAATGCTATTCACAGTTTGTTGTAACACAATCTGCTGGTGAACAGAACTCCCACTTATCTGATGAAGGATCAGTACTCTGAAAGAGTGGATTTTGCTACCAAATAAATCTGTTGGATTTTTATTAATTAGCCATTCCTCTGTCCATGCTATTCCCAATACCATTGGCTCTTACCTTCACAGAAACTTAAAGTGCAGAAGAGGCCTTTGGCCCATTGAGTCTGCACTGACACATGCAAGGCCCTGACCTGCCCATCTAATTGCACGTGGCCCATAGCCTTGAATGTTATGGCGTGCCAAGTATTCATCCAGGTACATTTTAAAAGATGTGAGGCATCCCACCTCCACTCTCCCAAGGCAGTGCATTCCAGACTGTCACCATTCTCTGGGTAAAGATTTTTCTCAAATACTCCCCCTAAACCTCCCACCCCTCACTTTTAAGTTGTGTCCCCTTGTAAGTGACCCTTCAACTAAGGGGAACAGCTGCTGCCTATCCACCCTGTCCATGCCCCTCATAACCTTGAACATCTCAATAAGATTGCCCTTTTCTCTCCTCTGCTTTAGAGGAAAAAAACTAAGGCTATCCAACCTCTCCTTATAACTTAACTGTTTCATCCCAGACAACATCGTGGTGAATCTCCTCTGCACCCCTCCAATGCAATAATGTGGCATTATAGAAAAGATGTGAACGCTCTGGAGATGTGGACAAAACTGCACACACTACTCCAACTGAACTGCCAAAGTTCTATACAACTCAATCATGACTTCTCTGCTTCTGTAATCTATATCCCATTGAATAAAGGCGAATGTGACATTTGCCTTTTTCACCACCTTATTTCCCGCCTTTCGGCCTTCAGGGATTTATGGACAAACGCATCAAGGTCCTGTTATTCTTCGGAACTTTCCAGTGTCAGACCTTTCATAGTATATTTGTCAAATTACTTCTTCCAAAGTGCATCACCTCACAGTTTTCAGGGTTAAATTCCATCTGCCACTTTTCCCACTCATTTGTCCATCTCGTTTATATCTTCCTGTAGCCAAGATACTCAACCTCACTGTTAACCACCAGGCCAATCATTGTGTCATCAGCATACTTACTGATCTTACCCCTTACATGATCATGTATGTCATTTATACAAATATGAATAATAGGGGACCAGCATGGATCTCTGCGGTATGTCACTGGCCGCTGGCCTTCAGTCACTAAAGCAGCTGTCTGTCACCACACTGTCTCCTACTGCTAAACCAATTATGAATCCACCTTATCAGATCACTCTGCATTCCGTATGCATTAATCTTCTTAGTCTCCCATGTGGGACTTTGTCAAGGGTTTTGTTGAAATTCACGTAAACCACCATCAACCACACTCTTGGTTACATGTTCAAAAAATTCAATCAGATTTGTTAGACATGACCTCCCTCTGTCAAAACCATGCTGACTATCACTGATCAAACCTTGCCTCTGCAAATGGAGGTAGATTCTCTTCTTTAGAATCTTCTCTAGTAGTTTCCCAACCACAGATGTGAGAGTCTCTGGTATTTAGTTCCTTGGCTTGTCCCTACAATCTTTCTTAAATAGTTGTTCCACATTAGCTGTTCTGCAGTACTCTGGCACCTTCCCTGTGACCAGGGAGAAATTATAAATTTAGGTCAGAGCTCTTTTCTTGGCCCTGTTTTGCCAGAAAGGGCACAATGCCTATTAGGCACAGCCTCAAGATTGGGGGATGGGGGGCGTGTTCAGATCGGAGTTGTGGAGTGGTTTCTTCACGCAGAGGGTGGTGAATCTTCGGAATTCTCTGCCTGATGAGGTGGTGGAGACTTCCTCGCTGAATATGTTCAAGTCAAGAGTGGATAGGTTTTTAATTGACAAAGGAATTAAGGGTTACGAGGAGAAAGCAGGAAAGTGGTACTGAACCACTACAGATCAGCCAAGATTTTATTGAATGGTGGGGCAGGCTCGAGGGACTGTATGGCCTACTCCTGCTCCTATTTTTATGTTCTTACGTAGGATAGAATTGACTTCATTAAATGTGATTACCGGGTTTGGCATGGCTGCTTCCATCCTCTTGGATGCTTCACCCGTTTATCAGTGAGATGTCGTGCTGGTGAGAATCACAGGGACCAGGTGTCGTGCCCACACTGGGTGGGCTTAGAAGCCATTGAAACCCCTGCGTGGTTGGGAGTGTGGCTGGCAGCACCCACCTGACAGCCTGGCAAAGCCTGCTGTGGGCAGTCTGCTCTTGGGCACCATAAATGTGCCAGGAGCAGTACCAAACAGGTGGGGCTACAACAGGAGTGTGGGTATGCAGAAGTGGGGTGCTGTGCAAGGGGGATGGTCAGCAAGGGGAGGACTTAGCAAAAAGGGGTGGGTCGTGCAAAGGTGAGCATTGGAGAAGGTTGTGATGGGGAGCATGTCGCGGATCTGCGAAATGATTCATGAGGAGGTTCCTGATGCCCCACTGCCACCCCCCCCCCCCATGTTAGTGTTGGGTGTGTCGGGGGAGGTAGTATCTCAGGTGGGCGAAGAACATGCTTGCCCTTTCAGGGCCTTTGTTCACACCTGGCACTCAGCTCTCACCTGTGGCTCCCTGAGCTGTTTGCATGCAGCCACATCCTGGGCAACAGGTTCGACAAGCCAGCTAAACCAGTTGAGGATCACCGACGGATCTTAACCCTAGGTGAGACAGGGAGATGTCTATCCCAGCATGTAATGACAGACTCCGGTGGCTTGAGCAGACGAGACCAATGGAAGGTCCAATGCTCAAGAAGGCGGTCTCTGTAAGCATTGTGGAATGCAAAGAGTAGGACAAGATACAGAAGATGTCCTGATCATCCACTGCATCTAATCCCATCTCCAGCTGCCTTGACTGTTGTCTTGCCACTGGATCCACATGGGAATTGGGAAGAGAGAGTGAGCTTGACCTGCGCAACTCCCCTTCATTTTAATCCAAATCAAGCGCTAATCTCGACACCATCACCATCATAGTCCTGTTCAACCTTTGAAGTCCTGTGGCGATGGGTGAACAACAAAGTAGCAAGTGCGGATAGGCTGGGAGCTGTAGTCATGGACCTGCACACAGGCAGCTTGGGTCTAATGGTTGTTTTCTGCTGATTGAAGCAGCAGTGAAACTTGCATCTACCTAGGTGACTGAGCAGTCCTCTTCAGGCTTGCACTGCTCACTTTCAAAGAAGGAGAAAGGGGCTAGAAAACCATAGAAAATTACAGCTGAGAAACAAGCCTTTTGGCCCTTCTTATCTGTGCTGAACCATTTTTTTGTGTCATCCCACTCACCTGTACTTGAACCATATCCCTCCACTTTCCTCTCATCCATGAACCCGTCCAAGTTTTTATTAAATGTTAAAAGTGACCCTGCATTTACCACTTTATCTGACAGCTCATTATACACTCCCACCACTCTCTGCATGAAGAAACCCCCCTAATATTCCCTTTAAACTTTTCTCCTTTCACTCTTAACCAATGCCTTTGTTTTTTTTCTTCCCTAGCCCCAGTGGAAATAGCCTGCTTGCCTTCACTCTATCTATATCCATCAAAATCTTATACATCTCTATCAAATCTCCCCTCGTTCTTCTATGCTCCAGGGAATGAAGTCCTAACCTATTTAATCTCTCCCTGTTACTTAGCTTCTCAAGCCCTGACAACATCCTTGTGAATGTTCTCTGCACTCTGTCAACCTTATTTACATCCTTCCTGTAACTAGGTGACCAAAACTGTACACAATACTCCAAATTCGGCCTCACCAATGCCTTATATAACCTTGCCATAAACACTCCAACTTGTATACTCAATTCTCCAATTTATAAAGGCCAATGTACCAAAAGCAGTCTTTATGACCCTATTCTCCTGTGACGTCACTTTTAGGGAATTCTGTACCTGTATTCCCAGATCCCTCTGTTCAGTTACACTCTTCAGAGTTCTACCATTTAGCCTGTACGTTCTACTTTGGTTTGTCCTTCCAAAGTGCAATATCTTACACTTGTCTGCATTGAATTCCATTTGCCATTTTTCAGCCAATTTTTCTAGTTGGTCCAAGTTCCTCTGCAAGTTTTGAAAACCTTCCTAAGTGTCCACTACACCTCCAATCTTTGTATCATCAGCAAATTTGCTGATCCAATTTGCAATATTATCATCCAGACCATTGACACAAATGACAAACAACAATGGACCCAACACCAATTCTTGTGGCACTCCACTAGTCACAGGCTTCCACTCAGAGAAGCAATCCTTCACAACCACTCTCTGGCTTCTTCCATCGAGACAGTGTCTAATCCAATTTACAACCTCCCCATGTATACCTAGCGACTGAACCTTCCTAATTAACTTTCCATGGGGGACCTTGTCAAAGACCTTGCTGAAATCCAGGTAGACAACATCCACTGCCTTTCCTTCATCCACTTTCCTGGTTATCTCCTCGAAAAACTCTAATAGATTGATCAAATATGATCTACTATGCACAAAGCCATGTTGATTCTCCCTAATAAGTCCCTGTCTAATCAAATATTTGTAGATCCTATCCCTTATCACACTTTCAATAACTTGCCAACCACCGACGTCAAACTTACTGGCCTATAATTTCCTGGATTTCTTTTGGATCCTTTTTTAAACAACGGAACAACATGAGTCACCCTCCAATCATCCGACATCTCCCCAGTGAATATTGACATTTTATATATGTCTGCTCGGGTCTCTACAAGTTCAATACTAGCCTCCCTCAAGGTCCGTGGAAATACCCTATCCAGTCATGGGGATTTATCCACTCTTATTTGTCTCAAGACAGCCAGCACCTCTTCCTCTTTAATCTCAAAAGGTTCCACGAGCTCCCTACCTCTTTGCCCTATTTCTGTAGACTCCATGCCTGTTTCCTCAGTAAATACAGATGCAAAAAACCCATTTAGTATCTGCCCAATCTCTTTTGGTTCCATACACAGTCTACTACTCTGGTCTTCAACAGAACCAATTTTATCCCTCACTATTCTTTTGCTCCTTACATATCTACAGAAGCTCTTTGGATTTTCCTTCACTCTGTCTGCCAAAGCAACCTCATGTCTTCTTTTAGCCCTCCTGATTTCCTCTTAAGTAGTTTCTTGCATTTCTTATACTCCTCGAGCATCTGATTTGTTCCTTGCTGCCTGTACATTTCATACAACTTTCTCTTCCTCTTAATCAGCATTCCAATCTCCTTCGAGAACCAATGTTCCTTATTCCTATTTACTTTGCTTTTAATCCTGACAGGAACATACAAACTCTGCATTCTCAAAATTTCTCCTTTGAAGACCTCCCACTTTCCGTTTACATCCTTATCAGAGAACAGCCTGTGTCGATCCACACTTCCCCAGATCCCTCCTCATTTCATCAAATTTGGCCTTTTCCAGTTCAGAACTTCAAGCCGAGGACCAAATCTATCCTTATCCATGATCAGGGTGAAACTAATGGCATTATGATCACTGGATCCAAAGTGTTCCCTCACACTCACACTGATTACCTGCCCTAACTCATTTCCCAATAGGAGATCCAGTTTCGCATCCTCTCTAGTTGGCACCTCTATATACTGATGTAGAGATTCAGAATTCTCCTCAATACATTTAACAAAGGTGCCGTAAACATTGCCTGCTTCACTACACTCTGGCCGGTTTACCGTGGCTGGCAGGGATCACATCTTGTGATCGAACAAACAAAATAAAGCATGAGATGACACTGCTCACCATTGATGCTTGGAATGTGCACATGCTTTTGGAGAACCCTACAGCAGACAGACCAGAGAGAAGAACAACCTTAGTTGCCAGAGAGCTTGCAAGATACAACATTGTAGCCCTGAGTGTAACTCGCCTTGCCAACATAGGTCAGTTGACTGAAACTGGAGGTGGATATACTTTTTTCTGGAGCGGTCGTTGCAGCAATGAGTGTCGTGATCCTGGAGTGGATTCGCCGTCAAGAGTCAGCTTGTTCATCAGGAGTCAACTTGTCTACCCAAGGGTGTGAATGACCAGCTTATGTCACTACAGCTTCTGCTACAGAACAGAAGTCATAGAAATCATAAAAACACTACAGTGCAGAAAGAGGCCATTTGGTCCTTCGAGTCTGCACCAACCACAATCCCACCCAGGCCCTACTCCCATACCCATACATATTTATCCACTAATCCCTCTAACTTACACATCTCAGAACATTAAGTGGCAATTTTTTTAGCGTGGCCAACAAAACTAACCCACGCATCTTTGGACTGTGGGAGGAAACCGGAGCACCTGGAGGAACCCATGCAGACACGGGGAGAATGTGCAAACTCTACACAGATGGTGACCCAAGCTGGGAATCGAACCCAGGTCACTGTAGCTGTGAAGCAGCAGTGCTAACCACTGTGTTACTGTGTGCCTCAGTCAAGCCACCCGGTTCAGCGTCTATGTCCCCACAATAAACAACCCAGACAAGATGAAAGACAAGTTCCACAAAGAACTAGCCATCCTATTATCAGCATTGAGCAGTACTGCCAAGTTAATCTTGGCGATTTCAACGCAAGAGTAGGATGTGACTCTGCAATCCAACAAGGAGTCATTGGGAGACATGGAGTGGGCAAGTAATTGTAACGGCCTACTCTTAATAAAGACCTGTGCAGCACACAATCTCCTCATCACCAACACAACCTTCCATCTGCCTACCCGTAACAAGACCTCCTGGATGCATCCCCGCTCTAAGCATTGGTATCTTATCGACTATGTCATTGTCAGGAGAAAAGACAGGCAGTATATCAGAGTGACTAAGGCCATGTGTGGTGCTGACTGCTGGACAGATCACAGGTCATTGTTCCAAAATGAGGCTCCGCATCAGACCCAAGAGGCAACTATAAGGAAGCAAGGTTATGAAAAGAATCAATTCAGCCAAGCTAAAGAACCCCAACGTAACTTCAGCACTGGCTGAAGACTTATAAATCAAGCTTGCTGAACTACACCTCGCAGGCAGCACCGAGGACGACTGGGAACGTCCATTCATCTGATTCGGGCCTTCACCCGCGAACAGCATGACTGGTTCGATGAGAACGATGGGGAGATACAGGCTGTACTTGTTGAAAAGCACTGTCTTCATTGGATCTGTCAGAACGACCCATCTTCGGCTGCCAAGAAAAGTGCTTTTAGTAGTGTTCGTAGGACGGTCCAGAATAAACTGCGTAAAATGCAGGATGCCTGGCTGAGTGCCAAGGCAGATGAAATACAGGGATACGCTGACAGAACAGTTTTATGAAGCGCTCAATGCTTCATACGGGCCTCAATATCTCGGGAGCTCCCCCCTCCTGAGTACAGATGGAGCTCTTACAGAGAAGGCTCAGATCCTGCAGGAAAGAGCTGAACACTTTGAAGCCGTCGTCAATAGACCGTCATCTATTAACAATGAGGCAATAGATAGGATTCCCCAGGTCGATATCAGCAGTGCCATGGATGACCCACCAGTAGTAGCCAAAATCACGAAAGCTGTCAGCCAGCTATCCAGTAGCAAAGCCCCAGGGGCAGATGCTGTACCTGCAGAGATTTACAAAGCTGCTGGTCCTGTACTTACCAAGAAACTTACCGAGTCGTTCCAGGCCTTTTGGAAGTAAGGATCCATTTCTCGGGAACTTAAAGATGCTTCCACCATACACCTCTACAAGAGGTAGGGCAACCATTGGGGAATCTCGCAGCTCTCCATCAAAGGAAAAACCCTTGCAAGAGTACTGTTAAGTCGTCTGGTCATTCATCTGGAGTGGGTCTGCTTCTAGAGTCACAGCGTGGCTTCCGTAAAGGTTGCAGAACTATTGACATAATTTTTGTTGCGCACCAATTTCAGGAGAAATGTCAGGAGCAGAATCGCGAACAACTTTTGTTGACCTCACGATAGCCTTCGACGTTGTCAGGCAACCAGGACTGTGGAGGATCATGTTGAAGTTCAGCTGCTTCCCCCAAATTCATTTAGATGGTATGCCAGTTCCATGATGGCCAGAGTATTGGATGGCAGAGAATCCTCTGAGGCATTCCAGTCACCAATGGTGTCAAACAGGGCTATATGCTCTCACCCATATTGTTCAGCATGATGTTTACTGCCATGCTGAATGATGCCTTCCAGGACAGTGTTGCTGGAATCAGCCTCAAGTACAGAGTGGAAACTCTTCAACCTGAGGAGACTTCAAGCTATTACCAAAGTGAAGGAGACTGTTCTGAGAGACTTCTTCTTTCCCAATGACTGCGCCCTGTATGCTGGCTCAGAGCTAGAGATTCAAGTTAGTATGGACAAATTTTCCAAGGCTTGTGATAACTTTGGACTCACCATCAACATTAAAAGACCGAAGTCATGCACCAGCCTGTTCCTCATGCACCGTACACAAAGCCCATAATCGCAATCAAAGAGCAAAAACTACAGGCAACAGACCAGTTCACTTATCTTGGTAGCATCCTCTCCCAAGCAGTGACTATTGATATAGGAGTTAACTGGAAAATAGCAAAGGCAAATTCTGCTTTCAGTAGACTGCGCTCCACTGTATGGGAACGTTGAGGAATCAGCCCAAACAAAACTGAAGGTCTACAGTGCCTACAGTGTCTACTTGCTACCCTCCTGTATGCCTTTGAAATGTAGACTGTGTATTGAAGGCATGCAAGACAGCTCAATCATTTCCACATGACTTGTCTTCGCAGAATATTGTGTATCAGATGGCAAGATAAAGTACCAGACACTGAAGTTCTCTCTAGAGTAAGTCTACCATAGTCCACACACTGCTAATGTGAGTGCAGACCCAGTGGGTAGGTCATGTCATCCGTATGCCAGACGAGCACATACCCAAGCAGCTTTTTTTTTGGGGGGGAATTCTCTGCTGTCAGACATTTGCGTGAAGAGCAGAAGAAACGTTACAAAGACACACTGAAGGCCTTCCTGAAGTCACTTGACATAGACATGACCACCTAAGAAACACTGGCACAAAACCGCCCTAACTGGCGCTGCCTCATCGACAAAGCCAGGTGCATTGCTGAAGCACAAGTTCAGAGCCACCAGTGCAGCAACTATAGTTTCTACACAGATCTGTCCAATATGTGCCAGGACATTCCATGCCCGAATTGGCCTGATCAGTCATCTTCGACACACCACATCCAGCCTCAAAATGACTAATGATATTGAGGTTGTCATCGACGACAATGGATGAACAACGGGGTAGCAATGCCACTGATGATTTGGTGGGGGTTCTGATGCCCATGGAGGGAGCTGTGGGAGGAGGTTTCCCGATGTACTAGTAAATTGGGGTGCCCTGCACAATGGTGCCCAAGTGCTGTAAGCCAGCTTCACCCTCCTCCCTATTGGTGCAAAGTGCCCAGCTCTCAAAAGAGTTGAATGTGCCAGAAGATTGCAGTGTCAAGCTCGCCCAAAAGAGGAGCCTTAAAAATGTGAGTCTTAACAGGTAATCAAGTTTTCACAGGTGCAGACAGTATGAGTGGAGAGAGGATGGAACACAGGTTAAAGAGGTGTGAATTGTCTCAAGCCAAGACAGTCAGTAAGATTTTGCAAGCTGAAGCAAGTCATGGGGGTTACAAGTAATGTGACATGAACCCAAGATCCCAGTTGAGGCTGTCCACGCATGTGGAACTTGGCTATCTGTTTCTGCTCAGCAATTCTGCGTTGTCGTGTGTCTTGAAGGCATCCTTGGAGAACGCTTACCCAAAGATCTGAGGCTGAATGTCCTTGACTGCTGTTTTATTCCCTGATGTAAAGATGCCGGCGTTGGATTGGAGTGGTAAGAACTCAGTAAGAATTTAGCAACACCAATTATTAATCCAACCGATTTGATAGTAAAAAAGCGAGCTTTCAACGCTCCCGTGTCTTCATCAGGCAAGTGCAGTGTTCTGGTCTGCAATAGCACACATCAGCACAGACAGTCCGAGATTGCTGATTAGAATGCGAATCCTTACATCTAACCTGCTATTCAAGTGTTAAAGTGGCTAACAATGTGTGTGAAGGGAATCCTGAGCATTGTTGGAGAATTGTGTATTTTCTCCAGACAGCACAGTAAGTGAGGTTTTTTTGCTAACCCAGGCAAGTTACGGGGGTTACAGATAGTGTGTCATGAAGCCAAGATCCCTGTTAAGACCGTCCTCATGTGTGCGGAGCTTGGCTATCAGTCTCTGCTCAGCGACTCTGCGCTGTCGTGTATCACGAAAGCCCCCTTGAATAACATTTACCCGCAGGTCGGAGGCCGAATGCCCATGACTGCTGAAGTGTTCGCCCACAGGAAGGGAACTGTTTTGCCTGGTGATTGTTGAGCGATGCTCATTCATCCGCTGTTGTAGTGTTTGCATGGTCTCCCCAATATACCATGCTTCGGGACATCCTTTCTTGCAACGTATTAGGTAGACAACGTTGGCCGAGTTGCAAGAGTATGTACCGTGCATCTGGTGAATGGTATCCTCACGTTTGATGATGTCGTCCATGTCTATGGTCCGGCATGTCTTGCAGAGGTTGCTGTGGCAGGGTTGTGTGGTATTGTGGTCACTGTTCTCCTGAAGGTTTGGTAGTTTGCTGCGAACAATGATCTGTTTGAGGTTGTGCGGTTGTCTGAAAGCAAGAAGTGGGGGGGTGGGGATGGCCCTAGCGAGATGTTCATCGTCATCCATGATATGTTGAAGACTCCGGAGAAGATGTCGTAGCTTCTCCGCTCCGGGGAAGTACTGGACAACAAAGGGTACTCTGTCCACCGTGTCCCGTGTTCGTCTTCTGAGGAGATCAGTGCGGTTTATCGTTGTGGCACGTTGGAACTGTCGATCGATGAGTCGAGCGCCATATCCTGTTCTCACGAGTGCACCCTTCAGTGTCTGGAGGTGTCTGTCACGATCCTCCTCATCTGAGCAAATTCTGTGTATACGAAGGGCTTGTCCATAGGGAATGGCTTCTTTAACGTGTCTAGGGTGGAAGCTGGAGAAGTGGAGCATTGTGAGGTTGTCTGTCGGTTTTCGGTACAGTGAGGTGCTGAGTTGACCGTCCTTGATGGAGATGCGTGTGTCCAAGAATGCAACTGATTCTGGAGAATAGTCCATGGTGAGTCTGATGGTGGGATGGAACTTGTTGATATCATCATACAGTTGTTTCAATGATTGTTCACCATGAGTCCAAAGGAAAAAGATGTCATCAATGTATCTCCAACCAAGGTTATATACTAGTGTGGTGAAGAAGTCTTGTTCGAACCTGTGCATGAAGATGTTGGCATACTGAGGTGCGAATTTGGTCCCCATGGCTGTTCCATGTGTCTGGATGAAAAGCTGATTGTTGAAGGTGAAGACGTTGTGGTCCAAGATGAAGCGGATGAGTTGTAAAATTGCATCTGGAAACTGGCAGTTGTTGGCATTGAGTACTGAGGCAGTTGCAGCATACCATCGTCGTGGGGGATGTTGGTGTAGAGCGCCGAGACATCCATTGTGACAAGGAGTGTCCCTGTTTCTACTGCTCCATGTGTGCTGAGTTTCTGCAGGAAGGCCGTAGTGTCAAGACAAAAGCTGGGGGTTCTTTGTACGATGGGTTTCAGGATGCCCTCGATATAGCCGGAGAGGTTCTCACACAGGGTCCCGTTGCCCGATACGATGGGACGGCCGGGTATGTTTGCCTTGTGTATCTTTGGAAGGCAGTAGAGATCTCCAATGAGGGGAGTACGTGGAATGAGAGCCCGGAGGGTGTTCTGAAGGTCCGGATCAAAGGTTTTGATCAGAGTGTTGAGTTGACGAGTGTGTTCTTTGGTTGGATCTGCTGGTAACTGTCTGTAGTGTTTCTCATTGTTTAGTTGTCGGTACACTTCTTCACAGTAATCCGTTCTGTTCAGTATGACGATGGCGCCTCCTTTGTCTGCTGGTTTGATGACAATGTTGCGGTTGGTCTTGAGAGCACGGATGGCCTTGCTTTGTGCTTGGGTGATGTTCGGGACTGTCTTGTAAGTGCGGTTGATGAATCTGGTGTTCACACACCTCCTGATGGCTTGGGCGTACATGTCCAGTCGGGGGCAGCGGCCTTCCGGAGGAGTCCAATCTGGTCCTAAAGACCAGAACACTGCACTTGCCTGATGAAGACACAGGAGTGTTGAAAGCTCGCTATTTTACTATCAAATAAATCGGTTGGATTAATAATTGGTGTTGCTAAATTCTTACTGAGTTTTATTCCCTGACAGGAAGGGAACACTCCTGCCTGGTGATTGCTGAGTGGAGTCCATTCATCCGTTGTCATAGCATCGGTATGGTCTCGCCGATGTACCACGCCTTAGGACATCCTTTCTTGCAGCGAATCAGGTAGACAGTGTTGGCCAAGTTGCAAGAGTGTGTACTGTGTACTTGGTAGATGGTGTTCTCACATGAGATGGTGGCATTCATATCCATGATTAGGCGTGTCTTGCAGAGGTTGCTGTGGCAGGGTTGTGTGGTGTTGTGGTCACTGTTCTCCTAAAGACTGGGTAGTTTGCTGCAAACAATCATTTATTTAAGGTTGCGTGGTTGTTTGAAGGCAAGATGTGGGGGTGTGGGGATGGCCTTGTGAAATATTCATCTCCATTGATGATATGTTGAAGGCGCCAGAGAAGTTGTCATAGCTTTTCTGCTCTGGGGATTTAGTGGATAACGAAGGGTACTCTGTCCACTGTGTCCCATGTTCCTCCTCTGAGGAGGTCAATGCGGTTTTTCACTGCGGCACGTCAGAACTATTGATTGGTGAGTCCAGCGCCCTCGTAAGAACAGGATATGGCAGTGAGATGTTGTGACCAGAACTGCATACAATACTACAAATGCGGCCTAACCAACGTTTTATATAGTTGCAACGTTATTCACCAACTCTTGTACTCAATGCCCTAGCAATGAAGGCAAGCATGCTGTATGCATTTTTTAACCACCTTGGCCAACTGTATTACCACATTTAGGGATGTGTGGACCTTATATCCAGATCCCTCTAGAGGTTAATGTTGCTCAGGGTTCTGCCATTTACAGTATAATTGACACTTAATTTTGATCCTCCAAAATCCATCAACTCACATTTGTCTGGATTAAATTCCATCTGCTATTTCTGTGCCCAAAAGGTTGCTAACATGGGAAACTGTTGGAGAAGAAGCAGCCATGTAAGTGAACATCATCCTGTAATTAAAGCTCTGTTACTTTTAATCCTTCATGCTCCTAGCATTCAATTCTCCAAGGCAGAACATAAAAACTAGTGACAAGGACTTTGAACGGCACTTGCTAGCCACCCTGGAGGAAGAAATTTACTGATAAAGTCAGGAAAAGAAGACTGAGAATGTGCTAAGACATAACAGGCTTGGTGGATGTGAGTAACAATCCTCTGCAAAGCAATCATACAGCTGGGTGTATTTAAAAAGTGGCTGAAAGTTCAGGTTGTTGCCTTGCTTAAAAGGAAAAATCAAGGGAGCTGCTGGAAAAGCATGGCAAATTGTGCATAGGCGAAACCATCATTAGTAAGAAAATGGCAGGAGTTCTTGGCATCATGGGACCCTTTGAGGAAATATGAAGCAATGGAGCTTCTGTATTGAGCATTTTGATTATTTTGAGGCAAACAAAATAACTGAATATATTAGGGTGCCCGTGTTCTTGAGTACAATGGAGGGATAAACATTTAATTTCCTCAAGTTTAGTATGACCTGAATAGCCGGACACTAAAATGTGATCAGATCTGTACATTTAGAACATAGAACATTACAGTGAAGTACAGGACCTTCAGCCCTCGATGTTGCGCTGACCAATGGAACCAATTTTATGACCCTCTAACCTAAACTATTCCAATGCTACCCATATGCCTATCCACTGACCATTTGAACACCCTTAAACTTGGCGAGTTCACAACTGCCTGCAGGCAGGGCATCCACACCCTTACTACCCTCTGAGTAAAGAACCCACCTCTAACATCTGTCCTATAATTACCACCCCTTAATTTAAAGCTATGTCCCCTCTTGTTATCCATCTCCATCTGAGGAAAAAGGCTCTCACTATCCACCCTATCTAACCCACTGATCATCTTATATGTCTCAATTAGGTCACTTCTTAGCCTTCTCTCTGATGAAAATAACCTCAGGTCCTTTAGTCTTTCCTCATAAGACATACTCATCATACCAGACAACATCCTAGTAAACCTCCTCTGCACCCTTTCCAATGCCTCCCCATCTTTCTTATAATGTGGCGACCAAAACTGTACACAATACTCCAAGTGCGGCTGCACCAGAGTTTTGTACAGTTGCAACATGACGTTTGCAAGTGCATTTTTCATCAAAGCCACTAATGTGTAGTTAGGTAGATTGGCCATGCTAAATTGTCTAAATTGGTTGGATATAAAATTGGTGTTGTCAGACTCTTACTGTGTTTACCCCAGTCCAACGCCAGCATCTCTACATCATAACTGCGGTAAGACATCCTTACTTCTAGACTCAAATCTTCTTCCTATGAAGCCAGGATGCCATTAGCTTTTCTCATCGTCTGCTATACCTGCATGCTAGCCTTCAGCAACTATTCTATCATGACACCCAAGTCACATTGCACTTCCCCTTTTCCTAAACTGCCACCATTCAGATAATCTTTCTTTTTTTTGCCACCAAAGTAGATAGCCCCACATTATATTGCACTTGCTCACTCAGCCAGCCTGTCCAAGCCACCCTGCAGCTTCTGAGCATCCTCCTCACAGCGCATACTGTCACTTGGTGTCATTTGCAAATTTGGAGAAATTGCATTCAATTCCTTTGTCTAAATCATTAATGTATATTGTGAATAACTGGGATTAGCACTGTGCCTGCGGTATCCCACTAGACACTATCTGCCACTCCAAAAAAGACTTTTTTTTTTCCCCACTGTTTGCTTCCTGATTGCCAACCAGTTCTCTATCATTTCAATGCATTAACCCCATTACCATGAGTTTTAATTTACTCACTAATATCTTGTGTGGGACCTTGTTAAAAGCCTTTTGAAAATCCAGAAACACAACATCCACTGGTTCACCCTTGTCCATTCTATTGATCACATTCTCAAAAAATTCCACAAGATTTGTCAAGCACTATTTCTCTTTAGTGAATCCGTGCTGACTTGGACTGATTCTGTCACTGCTTTCTAAATGCTCAGTTATTACATCCTTAACAATTGACTCCAGCATTTTCCTTACCATCAATGCCAGGTTAACCAGTTTATAATTCTGTTTTCTCTCTCCCTCCTTCAAAAAGTGAGTTTCATTAGTTATTCTCCAATCCATTGGAACTCTTCCAGAGTCTGCAGAATGCTGGAAAGGGATCATCAATGCGTCTACTATTTCAAAGGCACTTCCTTGAAAACTCTGGGATACAGGCCGAGGGGACTTATTGGGTTTTAATCCCAGCAATTTCCTGACTAATAAAGATTTCCTTCAATTCCTCTTTCATGTTAGATTCTCTGTCTCCTAGTATTTTTGGAAGATTATTTGTGTCCTGCTTAGTGAAGACAGATCCAAGTATGGTTTGCCATCTGTTTGTTGCCCATTATGAATTCACGTGATTCTAATTCAAGACAGAAATAAATCAAAAGGGGAAATCAATTGCACAATTTATGGCTGTTAAAATTTGCATAATATTGCAAATTTGGTCATGTGCTGAGTAACACTATTGAGGATAAATTTGTCTGTGGACTGCGAAGTTGAGCAATGCAAAAATGTTTGTCAAACAAGACTAACTTTACACTAAAAAAGATCAGGGAAATTGTTGTTTTGATGGATGTGGCTGTGAAGAAGCTTAGCAACTGAGTTAGTGTCCTCAAATACTCAATGTCAGATTAATCTTCACCTAAGAGTTTTGGAAGTCACGGTAGCACCGTGGTTAATACTGCTGCTTCACAGCTCCAGGGACCTGGGTTCGATTCCTGTCTTGGGTCACTGTCTGTATGGAGTTTGCATATTCTTGCGTCTGCGTGGGTTTCCTCCGGGTGCTCCAGTTTCCTCCCACAGTCCAAAGATGTGCGGGTTAGGTTGATTGGCCATGCTGAAATTGCCCCTTAGTGTCCTGGGATGTGTGTTAGAGGGATTAGCGGGTAAATGTATGGGAATAGGGCCTAGGTGGGATTGAGATCAGTGCAGACACAATAGGTCGAAAGGCCTGTTTCTGCTCTATAGGATTCTATGTTCTGTGTCACCGATGTGGGAAACCGGGGCATTCAGCTGCTAAATGCTGGTATAAATATACAATTATTGAAGCTATGGAATAAAAGTAACATAGCCCATGCCTGTGGGAAAAAAAAGCAAGGCTACGAAGAGATAACCAAGAAAGTAGACGAGGGCAGTGGAGTTGATGTTGTCTATATGGACTTTAACAAGTCCTTTGACAAGGTACTGCATGATAGCTTGTTGCATAAGGTTAAAATTCTCGGGATCCAGGATGAGGTAGCTAAATGGATACAAAATTAGCTTGATGACAGAAGCCTGAGGGTGGCTGTAGAGAGTTGCTTTTCAAACTGAAGGCCAATGACCATTGGTTTTTCTCAGGGATCAATGCTGGGTCCACTGTTACTTGTCATTTATGCTAATGACTTGGATGAGAATATAGGAGGCATGGTTAATAGGTTTGCAGATGACACCAAGATTGGTGGCATAGTGGACAGTGGAGGAAGTTATTCCAATTGCAATGTGACCTTGATCAATTGGGTGAGTGGGCTGATGAATGGCAGAAGGGGTTTAATTTAGATAAATGCAAGGTAATGCATTTTGTTAGATTGAATCAGGGCAGGACTTACTCAGTTAATGATAGGGCATTGGGGAGAGTTGCAGAATAAAGAGATCTCAGGATACAGGTTCATAGTTCCTTGAAAATGGAGTTACAGATGGATAGAAGGGTGAAGAAGGCATTCAACATTCTTGGTTACAAAGAACAAAGAAAATTACAGCACAGGAATAGACCCTTCGGCCTCAAGCCTGCATTGACCGTGCTGCCTGACTTAACTAAAAGCCCCTACCCTTCCGGGGACCAAATCCCTACATTTCCATTTTAGTCATGTACTTGTCAAGACGGCCCTTAAAAGTCACATTGTTTCATTAGTCAGAACATTGAATACAGGAGTTGGGATGTCTTGTTGAAGTTGTACAAGACATTGGTAAGACTGTATACAATTCTGGTCACCCTATTGTAGAAAAGATATTATTAAACTAGAAAGAGTGCAGAAGAGATGCTACCGGGTCTTGATGGTTTGAGTTATAAGGGGAGGTTGGATACACTGGGACTTTTTTCTCTGGAATGTAGCAGGAGTGATTTTATAGAGACCTATAAAATAATGAGGAGCATAGATCAGCTAGATAGTCAATATCTTTTCCCAAAGATGGGGAGTCTAAAACTAGAGGGCATAAATTTAAGGTGAAAAGGGAGAGATCCAAAAGTGTCCAGAGGGGCAATTTTTTAAGAGGCTGGTGAGTGTCTGGAACAAGCTGCCAGAGATAGTATTAGAGAAGGATACAATGTTGTCTTTTAAGAAGCATTTAGATAGTTACATGGATAAGATGGCTGTACAGGATATGGGCCAGATGCGGGCAATTGGGATTAGTTTAGGAGTTTTAAAAAAAGGATGGCATGGACAAGTTGGGCTGAAGGGCCTGTTTCCATGCTGTAAGCCTCTAAGACGTCATTGTTGGCCTTACTGAAGGCCGTGTGTGGCAATTAATCATTTTCCATTCCTTTACAATTTTTCTTGACAACTATGGAATTTTAATTTTCAGGACTGTTGTAACCTAACTTGCACACTTCCCTCATTTTTGTCCTTTAAGGACAACCTTTTGGGCCCTCCATGAGCACAATGCACACTAGTTTTCTAAATTCTTCCTTGGCTAGAAGAATTTGTAGACTGGGAGGAGACAGGGAACTGGGCTGTGGATAGGATCACGTGGACAGCAAATAAAACAGATGTAGCAAGAGCCAAGTTGGATAACTACACACAGGACAATGAGCAAAGCCAGGCCCACAAAAAGGTATTTGAGAAGAGTCTTGAGAGAGCCTCCAAACGGCCAACAATGTTAGGGAGCCAACCCTACTAGTGAAAAGGCTTTTCCTGAGCAATTGAGTGCAAGATATGTACCTACTCTGAATAATATGTACATCAATCTCAATCAATTGACATAGAAGCAGCATGTCTCATTGACTGCTGCACGTTCTTCCCTCTGCACTGAGGATTGAGGACCATGTGGTTCTGTAGCAACACTTTTGAAAGGGACTGAATCTCCGACTGGAGGCCCTGAATGGCATCCATGGTGCTGTTTTCAATTATTTCCATCAAAGCGGAAATATTAAGAATGGCCTTTTCTAATTTTGAGATACCAAGAGCTGGGAGGAGGGCTTGGATAAACTGGTGGGAACCGGTGTTGTAGGAGACTAACAGGTTTGGAACTGACTATTCTGACACCCCATGAATGGGGTAAGCATTACAATCTCATAAGGTGTCAAAGGAGTGTACAATTGGGATGGGAGTGCGTGACCATGAGGGCCAGGGTAGGGCTTCACTAGAAAGTGTCTCGGGAATCCTGAATCAAAGAACATATTCATTTAACAGCAACTCAGCTACAGTAACCGTGTCATTCTTTCTAGTTGAGCATGCTACTACCACTAGTAGTGGTACCACTACTAGTAGTAGCATGCTCAACTAGAAAGAATGACGCGGTTACTGTAGAATGAGCTCTACCACTGTGTTACCGTGCTTATTTCACCCATCGTGAAAATAAGCATGGTAGCACAGTGGTAGGGCCGTATGGTAGCATGGTGGTTAGCATTGCTGCTTCACAGCTCCAGGGACCTGGGTTCGATTCCCAGCTCGGGCCTCTGTCTGTGTGGAGTTTGCATCTTCTCCCCGTGTCTGCATGGGTTTCCTCCGGGCGCTCTGGTTAAAAACATAGAACGTAGAAAAACTACAGCACAAACAGGCCCTTTGGCCCATAAGTTGCACCAATCATATCTCTATCTACTAGGCTTATCTATTACCCTCAATCCTATTAAGTCCAATGTACTCATCCAGAAGTCTCTTAAAAGACCCTATTGAATTTCCCTCCACAACCACCGACGACAGCTGATTCCACTCGCCCACCACCCTCTGAGCAAAAATTTTACCCCTGACATCTCCTCTGTACCTACTCCCCAGCACCTTAAACCTATGTCCTCTTGTGGCAGCCATTTCAGCCCTGGGAAAAAACCTCAATTAATACCCAATTAATACCTCTCAACAACTTATACACCTCTATCAGGTCACCTCTCATCCTTCATCTCTCCAAGGAGAAAAGACTGAGCTCTCTCAACCTATCCTCATAAGGCATGCCACCCAATCCGCTGCATCCTTTCAATGGTTTCCATATCCTTCCTGTCATGAGGCAACCAGAACTGAACACAGTACTCCATGTGAGGTCTGACCAGGGTCTTATAAAGTGCAGCTTTCCTCCCATAGTCCAAAGATGTGCGAGTTAATGATTGGCCATGCTAAAATTGCCCCTTAGTGTCCTGAGACGCACAGATTAGAGGGATTAGTGAGTAAAATGTGTAGGGATATGGAGGTAGAACCTGGGTGGGATTGTGGTCAGTGCAGACTCGATGGGTCAAAGGACCTCTTTCTGCATTGTAGGGTTCTATGATTCTATGATAACAAGTACATAGCTATACCCCATACATCTGTAGAAAGTCCATTGGTAGCTACACAAAAGGACAGCATGATTGTAGGCCTGCAGCTGCAGCCATTGGTGGCATCTTTCCAGGATTATTGCTATGGCAGAGTAGGCGTCGAGCAGCAACTTTTCCTGCCAAGGTGGATTTTCCTGGTGCAAACCAAGATTGCTGCACTATGGTGATCATCCTCCCTTTCCCGCACGAATAAACTCATATAACATGCGAGCAAGCCATGGCAGGAGTGCTACAGCAAGACCTACCCTGAGAGATTGGCTGGGTATGACTGGGAAAACCCATTTTACTCGTGGATATGAAAAGTTAAAGGACTTATTGTAGTTTAGTAGCATTAATACAGATGCAGAGGCTACAGTGGTCTCTGTATCAAGGGGCATGATTTGCCCAGTTAAAAAACTTCATTTCAAAGCATTTCTGCATGATATAACTAATTGTGCTGTGCTTTAAGCAAACTTAAGTTAATTTAGCCATATCGGCCTGAAATTCTGGGTCTGGCCTATGAATTTAGCTGCATTCTTTGGAACATATAAGATGATTAGAGGTTTAGGTAGGGTGGACAGTGATAGCCTTTTTCCTAGGATGGAGAAAGCTAGCACGAGGAGACATAGCTTTAAATTAAGGGGTGGTAGTTATAGGATGGATATCAGAGGTAGGTTCTTTACCCAGAGGGTGGTTAGGGTATGGAATGCCCTGCCTGCGTCAGTTGTAGATGTGCCAAGTTTGGCGGCGTTTAAGAGGTTAGTTGATAAATTTATGGACGAAAAGGGAATGGTTTGGTTTGGAGAGTCATGGCTTTTTCCTAGTTGGTCGGCGCAACATCGAAGGCCGAAGGGCCTGTTCTGTGCTGTAATGTTCTATGTTCTATGTAAATGTAAGGGAAACAAGCTTGCTCGTGGTCACTGAAGCAAGTTATGTCTGCACGCAACTTTCGACAATATAAGTATTCAGTTAGTGTAGATACAGACTGATGTTTACTTAGTTCGATTCAGACTATGTTTTGAGTTGTTCAATCCAGTGCAGGCCTTTTGCTGCTGCCTCTCCTTGTCTCCTCTTAAGTAATCCCTATTTTGTTGGGAAGAGTCCCAGAGGATGTTGTCAGGAGCTGAGGGGAGGGTGACGTCCTGGAGGAGATGTCTGGGAATCCATCCATCTATATATGTATTTGATAGAATCTTTATAGCAGTAGCACTCTAAACTTTTGACACAAACTAATAAGCATTGTGGTAGCTGAAGTTAGTTCTAACATACAGCTCTTGTAGATCCTGGATGACTTCAAAAAGGTTGTCTATTAGGGTTAACCCTTATATGCTAATAGCCGTAGCTTATTTTAACACTTTAAAAGATATAGCTCAATCTATTTGCTATATAACACAACTTGCAATATCTATAATTTCAGCAGCAACAGGACTGTGGCAAGTAGCCAAAAAATCCCAAGATTCAATGAAATTAATTTATGGTGATAAATATGTAATCACAGTTCACCACTAGTTAAGCCTCCCTCCTGACTTTCTGAGAGGGATGTAAAATGAGCAGCAAATCTAAAATCATTTTGGGCAAATTGCTCCCAATTTTTCAATATTGAGCATCAAAAGGAAAAAATGTTATGATATTTGTAGTTATAGTGTTATCACATTTGTACTGAGTTCCTCATATTATTTCACTATTTATTATTTATGTACACCAGATATTTATTTCATTCTCTTAATTTTAGCATCTTCCATTTAATTAATTTTATACTTCTAAAACTCATTTATTACGTTATTTTTGTATTTATGTTCGATGTTTAAGATTAGGATGCAGTTATGATTCCCAGAGGGATCTGAATGGCCAAATTACTGAGCAACCCCACCCCAAATGACTGCAGAATTTTTTTCTTATTGTAATCCTTAAAACATGGTCTTTCCTGTAACAGCAGTTATACACATTTGTTCACACATGAAAAAAGATAAAATTACATACACCAAATGCAAGAATTAAAGTAATCAGCAAAGTACATTACCAGCTGTATTAAATTTACAATTTTCACAAACTACAGACTTACTGTTGCAAAAAATAAAGACAGACTTTGCTGGCAGCTAGCAAATGGAAGTTGTATTCCAAAACAGTGCTGGGTACCGATGATGACACAGCAAAAATTGAAGCTTCACAAGGTCAAGCAAAAAGCAAAAAAATCCTATCACAGGAATAACATTACATAGTAAATTATACAAGTAAATTCTACAATATTTTAAGCAGCTGTCACATATTGACATTTATGGTTAAATTAAATGCCAGTGCATGATATGGGGAATTATTGGGGTTGCAAGTGGGAGTGACACAACTGAAAGTCTCTGGAGACCGCAGGTGAAACAGGCATTTGTGTCACTGCTTTGGCCAGCTGATTGCCTTATTCCCCAGCCCGCGTCCTTGACTTCTGCCCCAACTGGCTGGCGTATTATACATTCAGTAAGAGGTCTCACAACATCAATTTTAAATCCAACTGATTTATTTGATAGTAAACTTGCTAGCTTTTGACCTTTGTGCCTTTGTCAGGCGAATGAGGTGTTCTGGTCTGCACTAGTACACATATCAGCACAGACAGTCTGGGATCCAGGAAAGGCACAGAGGGGGGATTGTCATACCAGTGCAGTACATGGGATCTGGTTTGGGATAAGATGGGGAGGTCTTGGGAATGTAACTGCTACGAATCCTGAGGGGCCTGCAGTTGTGAAGGGGGGGTATCCCCACTGGTAGTACCGTCCGGAATATTGGCAGGGAAGGTCGACCCATAGGGAGGGAGAGGGTTTTATGTGGCCTCAGCTGGACTCGACTGAGAGTCTGGTGAAGGAGGATACAGGAGCGACCAATCTTCCTCTTCATCATCCTGTTCAGCCGAAAGTGTTTTTTTTGTATTTTTCTGAGACGCTGCGCAACCAAGATCTTGGCTTTAATATCTCCATTACAATTCCTTAGTCCTTCAGACTTTCTAACATTCACTAAATCCCTTTTCCTGAACTCATCCAATCACTTCTGCATCTCCATTTGCATTTGAAAAATGCAATCTATCCTATATCTCTCTTACATTTTCTTTCCTTTACTCATTTCAGAATATGGTTTACGCTTTCTTTCCCATAATGCACATTCTTATATGCAATAAGTGTTCTTTTAAAAGGAGGCTCATATGCCTCCCCTAATGAATATCCTATAATCAAAGAGGGGTTCTGTTCTATCCTGCTGGCTGGCATGAAGCATGGTTACATGTAGACAAAAACTGGCACACGTACAACAGTCAAGACAAATGAAAAAAGGCTAACAAAGACTTAAAACACTTACGATTCAAGCAGCATAAGATCATCTGGTTCACCGCCATCATGTGGCAGAAAAGATTTAACAGCAAAAAGATCTGAATCAATTTGGAATTAGATAACGAACCAAATTGGACCCATGATTTTCCAGGGATTCGGATCCTGAAAAAAATGCTTGTACAGGAATCCAACCCCCTCCAAACCTTAAGCTGTACCCTGAAGGGGCTTGAACCCTCACCTCCGACTTGCTTACCCTGGTAATTCCTCACAGGACAGTTGTGATTCCCCTGGTCAAATTGGATGAATGCCCAAAAATCAAGCAGCCACTGTCCCCGAGCCTTTGGTCAGCAAGGTACCACACTTCCTTCCTGTGTAGACACCCCAGAGGTTTGCAATCTTGGTGGAACCTCAAAAACTGAGAGTCCTTTTGAGTAACAGCAATCTTAAGGCTCTCAGTCGACTCCTTACACAAGCAGCACTGGACACCATGCATCCAATGCAACGTCCTTAATTACTTGTGCACAAGGAGAATTCTACAGCCAACAAGGAATGGCTGCAGCAGTTCAAATGTTACAGAGAGCAGTTATAATCAATTACAACAAATCAGGAACAAGAGATTTTTTCACATTTTTTATTGACATACATATCCATCCATAGTAGCATAGCTTTTTTGGCCTTATTCAATAGAAAACCAATCCTTCATTAGCATAATATGTCTTATATGTTGCTATTTGATAATCACCACGGTAACTTGTTCTTTGTTTTCGTTCTTCTGTCCTAATATGGAAGGCAGTGATTATGGAACAAGGTTTTAGACACAGTTGCTTTATCCTGCACACTGGCCATACTGAAGGCTGTGCTTGGCTAAATAATTATTTTCCATTACTTGACAGATTTTTTTGACAAATACGAAAATTCAATTTTTACACTGTTGTAACTAACTTCCACACATCCGTCTCTCTCAATTTACACCCACTCAATTTACGTCCATTCAAGTAACAATCTGTCTTCCTATTATTGCTACCTAAGTGGGTAACCTCACATTTATTCACATTATATTGCATCTGCCAAACAGATGCCCATACACTCAGTCTGTCCAAATCACGTTGAAGTATCTCTGTATCCTTCTCACAGCTACTCTACCATCCAATTTTATATCATCTGCAAATTAGGAGATAATGCATTCAGTTTCCTCTTCCAAATCATTAATATATAATAAGAACAGTTGGGGTCCTAGCACAGATTACTGCCGAATCTCACTAGTCACTAACAGCCAATCAGAAAAAGATTCAATTATGCCAACTTTTTGCTTTCTATCAGCTAACAAGCTTTCTGTCCAACTCAAGATATTACCAGCAATTGCATGTGCTTTAACATTACATTGTAGTCTATCATGTGAGACCTTGTTGAAAGCCTTCTGAATGTCTAAATAAACCATATCTCCTTGATCTTCTCTACTAGTTACATCCTCAAAAAATCCAATAGATTTGCCAAGCATGATTTCCCTTTTGTAAATCCATGCTGACTTTGTCTGATTCTACCACTGCCTTCCAAATGCCAAGCTACGAAAACCCTGATAGCAACTCTAGCAACTTCCCTAGTACTGATGATAGACCCTCTAATCTATAGTTCCCCATTTTCTTTTTTTGAATAGTGGACTTACATGAGCTATTCTTCAATTTTAGGAGCTACTCCAGAGCCCAAAGAATTTTGGAAAATAACCATCAATGGATCTACAATTTCCAGAGTCACTTCCTTAAGTTATTTGGAATGAAGATTATCAGGACCTAGAGATTTATCCACCTTCAATCCCATCAATTTCCCCAAAACCATTTCTCTACTAATGCAGATGTCCTTCAACTCCTTACTAAAATATCCTTTTCTCAGCACTTCTGGCATATTATCCATAGAAATCAGAGAAATCCTACAGTGCAGAAAGAGGCCATGTTGCCTATCGAGTCTGTGCCAACCACAATCCCATCCAGGCCCTATCCCAAAACTTTTGTAGAAATGGTGCCCATGTTTTCTTTTTGCGAAGACTGAAGCAAAGTACAAATTCCTCAGCCATTTCTTTATTCTCCATTATGAAATCTCCCATTTCTGACTGAAAGGGGCCTACATTCGTTTTTGTCGATCTTTTTCTCTTTACACTGGCGTTTCTCTGGTGGAAAAAGTTAAGGCTCGTAGTATACAAGGACACATGTCTAGATGATTTGAGAACTGGCTTGGTAACAGGAGACAGAGAGTAGTAGTGGAAGGGTCCTTTGGTAGCTAGAGGTCTGTAACTACTGGTGTGCTGCAGGGCTCAGTACTGAGACCTTTGCTATTTGTAATACATATAAATAACTTGGAAGAAGGAGTAAGTGGTGTGATCAGCAAGTTTGCAGATGACACAAAGATGGCTGGACTTGTTAATGGTAAGGAGCAGTGTCAGGCAATACAGCAGGATATAGATAGGCTGGTACATTGGGCAGAGAAATGGCAGATGGAATTTAATCCAGATAAATGCGAGGTGTTGCATTTTGGAAGAAATAATGTAGTGGGGAGTTACACGATAAATGGAGTATAGAACGTAGAACATTACAGCGCAGTACATGTAAATGGAGTATAAGAGTATAGAAAAGCAGAAGGACCTGGGAGTGCGAGTACACAAGTACTTGAAGGTGGCAGTACAGGTGGAGAAGGTGGCGAAGAAAGCTTATGGTATGCTTGCCTTTATAAGAAGGAGTATAGAGTATAAAAGCTGATGTCTAATGTTGCAGTTGTATAGAATGTTGGTTCGTTCGCATTTGTTCTGGTCGCCTTACTACTGGAAGGATGTAGAGACCCTGGAGAGAGTGCAGAGGAGGTTTACCAGGATGCTGCTTGGTATGGAAGGGCTGAGCTATGAGGAGAGATTGGACAAATTGGGGCTGTTTAGAAAGGCAGAGAATGAGGGAAGATATAATAGAGGTGTATAAGATTATGAAGGATATAGATAGAGTGAAGAGTAGTAAGCTTTTTTCTAGGTTAGATACAAAATTATGAGGGGCCACGGGCTTAGGGTGAGGGGGGTGCGAGGTATAAGTTGGATGTTAGAGGGAGGTTTTTACACAGAGGATTTTGGGGGCCTGAAATGCACTGCCAAGTAGGGTGATGGAGGCAGGCCTTCCAGAGTTGTTTAAGGTTTACTTAGATAGGTATATGAGCGGACTAGAGATGGAGGATGCAGGAGATTGCTCTAAATAAAGCCTTGGGATGTCCCTGGAAATCAGTTGATTCCTATGGACCTTCCAACATATTTTATGGCTCACTTGTCCTACTTCTGAGCTTCTGGGGATTCCGTAAATGTCTGTCTAGGTTGTGCATGTTTATTGATATCTTTTCTTTTAATCCACAGGTGATTTGGTCCGCCTTGTTGTCGAACAAGGGGCATACACACGGTGTGTTGTGCGAGGGCTGCTCTTGGATGTTGCTTCGAGAGTTGCCTAGTGCTTCACGTCATTAGTGTACACTTAAACTAGACCATCTGACAGGCAACATCACAGCTTAGTGACTGTCACTGTTTGCTGTGCAGATACATGGATTTGGGCCAGTGTCTGCGGAAGTTTGCACATTCTCCCTGTGCTTGCGTGGGTTTTCTCCGGGTGCTCCGGTTTCCCCTCTCACTCCAAAAACGTGCTCTAAGGCTGATTGGTGTTAACAAATTGTCCCTAAATTAGTCTTCCCTCAATCTTCCCCAGTAGGCGTAGATAAAGGTCATAGGTAGAAGAGGGCACTCACAATGTTAAAATAGCAGTGCTGGCTTGTTGGATCGAAGGGCCTGTTTCCTGTGCTGTGTTGTTCTTTGTACACACCTGTAGAAGCTTTTACTGTCATTTTTTAAGTTCACTGCTAGCTTATTTTCATACTATATTTTTCCCTTCTTAATCAAATTCCTTGGTCCTCCTTTACTAAATTTTAAACTGCTTCCAATCCTCAGGCTATCGCTTTTTCTTGCCTATTTATGTGCTTCTTCCTTGCACCTGATACTATCTCGAATTTCCCTAATAAGCCATGGTTTGGCCACAATTCCCTTCCCACTCTTAAACCAAACAGGAATAAACTACTTCTGGAATTCACCTATTCGTTCATTAAATTCCTGCCATTGCCTGTCCACAGTCTTCTTTTTCAGTAATGCTTCCCCAGTTTGTCGTGGCAAATTCATGCCTCATACCATCATAATTACCTTAATTGAGATTCAGGACTCTTGTCTCAGAATCAATTACATCATTATCCACCTTGACAAGGAGTTTTACCATATTGTGGTCACTTGTTCCCAAGAGTTCTCTCTCAACTAGACTGCCATCTAATCCTTTCTCATTGCACAACATCCAATCCAATATGGTCTAATCTGTTGTTGGTTCCTTAACATATTGCTCCAAATAAAATCCTGCATGCATTCCAGAAATTCCTCCTGTATTGTACTGAGACTAATTTGACTCTCCCAATCTACATACAGATTAAAATCATCCATAATCACAGATGTTCCTTTAATACATGCATCTTTGATTCCTTGTCTAATGCTTTTCCCAACATTCCCACTACAATTTGAACTGTATACCTCCTCCACAATATTTTTTTGCCCCTTGTTGTTTCGTAACTCAATCCCTACAGTTTTCGCACCATCTCTGCTAATATTTTTCCTCAGAATAACAATATCATCTTTATTCAAATGCAACTCCACCACCTTTTCCTTTCTAGCTGTCCTTCCTAGACACTGAATAGCCTGCAATGTTTATTTCCTAACCTTGCTCACCTTGGAACCATGTCTCCATAATGCCAACCAGAGCATACCCTTTTATTGCTATATGAAACTAATTCATCCATTTTGTTTTGAATGCTCCGAGCATTCACGTACAAAAGTTAAGATGGTCACTTTTAACATTTCTTTGCCCTTTCCTCGATATTTTTACTGGTCCTCATCACTTCTCTTATTCTTCTTCCTGTCTTTTCCAGTTGTTTTTAATTCCCCTGCTCTGAATCCTTACAAAGGTTCTATCTCTCTGCCATATTGGTTTGTAACCCCAGCCCCATCACCCAGGACATCAATCCCGATCCTGCCCAGGTGTAACCCATCGATTAGATCAATGTAATAAAGCTTTCATGCAACCCAAAGAAACATTGCTCAAATCTGAAACTTGTACGTATTTTGATCCTAGTTCATCCCTACAGTTAGCCTGTGATGCATGCCGTTATGGTATTGGAGCAGTGGTATTTGCGGGGTGGGGTGCGGCGTGGTGGCACAGTAGTTAGCATTACTGCATCACAGCGGTTCAGTTCTCAGTTTGAGTCACTCTGTGTGGAGTCTGCACATTGTCCTTGTGACTGTGTGTATTTCCTCCAGGTGCTCCAGTTTCCTCCCACAGTCCAAAGACATGCTCGTTAGGTGCATTAGTCAAGCTAAATTTTCCCTCAGAGTATCTGAATAGGTGCTGGAGTGTGGTGACTAGAGGATTTTCACAGTAACTTCATTGCAGTGTTAATGTAAGCCAACTTGTGACTAATAATCATCAGATGAAGAAAGACCCATTGTTTTTGTTTCTTGAATATTTAGCAAAGCTGAAAGTAACTATGCACAAATTGAAATGGGAGCATTAAGGATTGTCTTTGCATAAAGAAATTCCATCAATTTCTGTGAGATGGAAGTTTATATTTTTGACAGACCATTGTCCATTAATTACCATTTTTGGGCCGCACAAGTAATGCAGTAAGTTGAATGCAGAGATGGGCATTTTTTAGTCTGTACATATTTACACCATCACGTAGTGATAATTGTGTCTACGTTGTAATGCAGTTGGACTTAAGGTTACCACTCCGTCAGACTACTCAAGTAGAAGTATTATCTACTTTGAACAGGTAGACAATATACCAGTCACTGCTAGACAAGTGAGGAAGTACACTTTGAGTGGTCCGCTACTTTCAGAAGTAATGGATATGGTATTAAGAACTAACTTCTGACCTGAAACTGTTCCTCCAGAAGATGGAGCTGTCAGTCCAGTTAGGCTGTCTTCTTTCAGACTTCAGTATGATCATCCCACTACTTTTGAGAAGCCAAGTATTAGAGAAGTTGCATAAGGGCCATTTGCAGAATTGTACTTATGAAGGAGATTGTGAAGAGTTATTTTTTATGGCTTGGATTGAATGCAGAAATTGAAAAGAAAGTTGAAAAATGTTCTTCCTCAGTGAAAATGAGAAACCTGCCACCTTTAACACCACTGCATCCTTGGGAGTGGCTGGAAGAGGTTTTGCAATGGGTGCACGCAGATTTTGTGGGGTCTTTTGAAGGACATGTATTTTAAATAATGGTCAATGTTCATTCCAAGAAACTAGAAGTCACTGCAATAAAATCTACTTCATCAAAAAAGATTATTGAGAGGCTAGAAGTATTTGTAGGTTTGGATTCCCTGAACAACTGGTAAGCGATATGAATCTTAGTTTGTCACCCAAGAATTCAAATGTTTCTTGCGAGATTGAGTCTATAATGTACTATCCTACTACAAATGGAGCAGTGGAACATTTTGTTCAAACCATGATAAATACATTGAGAGCAACCAGAGAAATAGGATCATTGATCAAACAACTTAACCAATTTCAATTAATGTATAATAATATCTCCCATTCTATGCGCAAGATCTCACCTGTTTTATTAATGATGAGGTGACAATCATGTTGTGCTTTCTACTTGTTGAAACCTCCAAAATGAAAAAAATCGTACAACAGTAAAAACCCGAACCGATGGAATGGTGAGAAAATGAAGCAAAACATTGTATTGTCCTCCAAGCACTTTTGGCAAGAAATTACTCCATCGGGGTTCCCTGCTCAGATCCTTTCACAGACTAGACTATCTTGTTTATTGTCCTGACCAGAGATGGTGTCATCATGAGGAGACATGTAGATGATGGGACTCTGATGGCAAAGAATGTGCAGTACTTGTGTGGAAGTTCCCATGAGGAATCAAATGAACTCCTCATGATAATGCCATACAGTTATCTCCTTGTGATATCCACTGGTAAGGCATCTTTGAGTTCCTGGATTCTACCAGAGGACAGCACCTTTTTGTCATGTTATCAATGTTTTCATGATTTGCCTGGTCTGTAGTGGGTAGAAAAGTTCTGGAGAGAGCATCAACCAAGTATAGTGCTTTATTGCATTTGTAAGTCATATGGAGATTGTAGCATTGTAGCTTTAGCACATCTGCTGCAGTCGTGCAAATATGGTGTAAAGAAACTCTAAGATAGTTTTGAGTGGCTGATTGATTTCAGCTGCAGGATGACGGTATATGGAATCAGGCAAGTTTCTTTTCTGGTTGCAGGCTGCAGCAAGTCCTTGCTGGCAAGTGACTGCTGATAAAAATATGAATGCTCAAATGTCAAGTTGTAGCACTAGTGGGGCACAGAGTGTCTGTTTGGGTCTGTTAAAGACTGCTTTCTGGTTCTGTTGCCAGTATCATTTGACATCCTGGTGGGTGAGTTGATGAAGAGTCCATTGATCTCACTGTAATAAGAATGAACTTAGAAAATTTGTCATACCAAAGAAGTGCTGTAAAGCGTACTTGTCCATGGGATTGGTCATTTGTTACGTAGCCTTTGTCTTGTCTGGATCTGCCTTCACACCATCAGTGACAGGCCGGTGAGCTTTACATTAGTGGCAGGGAAATTATTCGAGAGGATTCTTCAAGAGATTCTTCAAGGATTTACTCCCACTTGGAAATAAGTGCACATATTAGCATGGTTTGGTGAAGGGGAGATCATGTCCCACTAACGTGATCAAGTTTTTCGAGGAAGTGACAAAGATGATTGATGAGGATCGGATATTGTCTACATGGACTTCAGTAAAACCTTTGACAAGATCCCTCATGGTAGATTGGTGCAGAATGTGAAGTTGCATGGGATCAGAGGTGAACAGGCAAAGTAGATACGGAACTAATTCGGTCAAACAAGACAGGAGAGCAGTGAAAGTGTGCATTTCTGAATGGAAGGATGCATTTCTGAATGGTGGGTTGTAACAAGTGGTGTTCCTCAGGGATTAGTGCTGGAATCTTTGTTGTTTGTAATATATATGTGATTTGAGGGAAAAGGTAACTTGTTTGATTGGTAAGTTTACAGATGACATAAAGGTTAATGGAGTTGCGGATAGCAATGAGGACCATCACAGCACACATCAGAATATAGATTGGTTGGAGACTTGGGCGGAGAGATAGTAGGTGGAGTTTAATCTGGACAAAGGTGAGGTAATGCATTTTGGAAGGTCTCATAGAACAATACAGCACAGAACAGGCCCTTCGGCCTTCGATGTTGTGCCGACCAAAATAAAAAGCAATGCCCCTCCTAACTAAACCCTTCCCTTCTCATCCATCTACTTATCAACTAACCTCTTAAACGCCACCAAACTTGGCGCATCTACAACAGCTGCAGGCAGGGCATTCCACTCCCTAATCACTCTTTGAGTAAAGAACCTACCTCTGATATCCGTCCTATAACTCATACCCCTTACTTTAAAGTTGTGTCCCCTCGTGCTAGCTTTCTCCATCCTAGGAAAAAGGCTATCACTGTCCACCCTATCCAAACCTCTAATTATCTTATATGCTTCAATAAGATCCCCCCTTAGCCGCCTCCTTTCTAACGAAAACAACCTCAAAGCCTTCAACCTCTCTTCATAGGACCTGCCCTCCATACCAGGCAACATCCTGGTAAACCTCCTCTGTACCCTCTCCAATGCCTCCACATCTTTCTTATAATGTGGGGACCAGAACTGCACACAATAATCCAAGTGCGGCCGCACTAGAGGTTTGTACAGTTGCAACATGATGCTGCGGCTCCTAAATTCAATCCCCCTACCAATAAAAGCTAAGACTCCATATGCCTTCTTAACAACTTTATCCACTTGACTGCCTACTTTAAGGGATCTATTGACACATACACCAAGATCCTTCTGTTCCTCAACACTATTAAGAGCCCTACCATTAGCCCTATACTCTACACATTTATTGTTCCTGCCCAAGTGCATTACCTCACACTTTTCCACATTAAACTCCATTTGCCACCTCTCGGCCCAGCTCTGCAACTGGTCCAAGTCCCTCTGCAAACTATAACACCCCTCTTCACTATCTACCACTCCACCGACTTTAGTGTCATCTGCAAATTTACTGATCCAGCCCTCAATACCCTCATCCAGATCATTTATAAAAATTACAAACAGCAGGGGCCCCAAAACAGACCCCTGAGGCACACCACTCGTCACCGAACTCCACGATGAATATATCCCATCAACCACCACCCTCTGTCTTCTATCTGCCAGCCAATTCCTAATCCAATTAGCTAAATCACCCTCTATTCCACACATCTGCATTTTATGTAGAAGTCTTCCATGGGCCACCTTATCAAACGCCTTACTAAAGTCCATATATACTACATCAACCGCCTTACCCCCCATCCACCTCTCTGGTCACTTTCTCAAAAAACTCAATGAGGTTAGTAAGGCATGACCTACCCTTCACGAAACCATGCTGACTAGAGATAGAAAATATGCAGTAAATGGCAGAATCCTTAAGAGTATTGACAGGCAAAGAGATCTGGGTGTACAGGCACACAAGTCACTGAAAGTAGCGATGCAGGTGGAAAAGGTAGTCAAGAAGGCATATGACATACTTGCCTTCATCAGCTGGGCATTGAGTTTAAAGTGCATATAGGTACTGCAGACATAGGCAGGAAGAGGGAGACAGTCATCAAAAGGGATTATAGAGAACTGGGTAGGAAGCTGAGGAAGAGAAAAGCGAAGGCAGTAATTTCAGGATTGCTGCCTGCACCTCAGGAGAATGAGAGCAGGAATCAAATGAGGTGGAGGATGAATGCATGGCTGAGGGACTGGAGCAGGGGGCAAGGATTCAGGTTCATAGATCATTGGGACCTCTTTAGGGGCAGGGGTGACCTGTACAGTAAGGACGGGTGGCACTTGAACCCTAGGGGGACTAATATCTTGGCAGGTAGGCTAGCTAGGGCCACTGGGGAGTCTTTAAACTAGAAAAGCTGGGGGGTGGGAATACCGATGGGACGGTGAATAAGGAGGTTAGTTCCCAGGTAGGGAAGGACTGTAGGCACTCTGATAGGGGGGTTAGGCAGGTGATGGAAAAGGGAAATATTCTGACTGAGGGGCTGAGATGTGTCTATTTTAATGCCAGGAGTAAATAAGGTAGATGAGCTTAGGGCGTGGATTGCTGCTTGGGAGTGTGATGTGGTGGCCATTATAGAGACTTGGCTGTCTCAGGGACAGGACTGGGTACTTCAGATACCGGGATTCAGGTGCTTCAGGAGGGACAGGGTTGGGGGCAAAAGAGGAGGTGGTGTGGCACTGTTGATCAAGGACAGTGTCATGGCTGTAGAGAAGGTGGAAGACGGGAGGGATTGTCTACAGAGTCTCTGTGGGTGGAAGTTAGGAACAGCAAAGGCTCGATAACTTTGCTGGGTGTATTCTATAGGCCGCCAACAGCGGCAGGGAACTTGAGGTGCAGATAGGGAAACAGATCCTAGACAGATGTAGAAATAACAGGGTTGTCGTGATGGGAGATTTCAATTTCCCAAACATCGACTGGAATATCCCAAGGGTAAGGGGTTTGGATGGTGTGGAGTTTGTTAGGTGTGTTCAGGAAGATTTCCTGACACTACGTGGAAAAGCCTACGAGAGGAGAGGCTGTACTTGACCTGGTGCTTGCTAATGAGCCAGGGCAGGTGTCGGATCTCACGGTAGGTGAGCATCTTGGGAATGGAGATCATAATTCTAGCTCTTTCACGATAGCGATGGAAAGAGATAGGATCAGGCAGGCTAGGAAGGTGTATGTCTGGAGTAAGGGGAAATATGAAAACATTAGACAGGTAATTGGACGCATAAACTGGAAGGAGGTGTTCTTGGGGAAGAGTACAGAAGGAAAGTGGCAGTTTTTCAAGGAATGTTTGTCTAGGGCACTGCAAGACAACATTCCGAGGAGTCAAGGAGGTTCTGGTAGGACGCGGGAACCATGGTGCATGAAGGTAGTGGTGAACCTAGTTAGGAAGAAAAAAATGGTATATAAAAGGTTCAGAGAGCTAGGGGATGTTAGGGATCTAGAGGAGTATAAGATGTGTAGAAGGGAACTTAAAAAGAAAATTAGGAGAGCCAGAAGGATCATGAGAAGGCCTTGGCAGGTAAGATTAAGGAGAATCCCAAGGCCTTCTACAAATATGTGAAAAGTAAAAGGATGAGAAGAGAAGGGATAGGGCCTATAAAAGGTGAAGAGGGAAAAGTCTGTGTGAATCCGGAAGAAATGGCAGAGGTGCTTAACGAGTACTTTGCCTCGGTATTCACAGTGGAAAGTGAACTGGGAGATTGCACTGCAGGTTTGAGGCATACGGAAAAGATTGAGTATGTGGATGTTAGGAAAGAGGATGTGTTAGATCTGTTAAATTCTATCAAGATAGACAAGTCGCCGGGACCGGATGGGATGTACCCCAGGTTATTGTGGGAGGTGAGGGAAGTGGTTGCAGAGCCCCTGGCGATGATCTTTGCGTCGTCCATGGAAATGGGAGAGGTTCCGGAGGATTGGAAGATTGCGGATGTGGTTCCTATCTTTAAGAAAGGGAACAGGGATAGTCCAGGAAATTACCGACCGGTGAGTCTGACCTCAGTGGTTGGTAAGCTGATGGAGAGGCTTTTGAGGGACAAGATTTACGAGCATTTGGAGAAGTTTAGGTTGATTAGAAATAGTCAGCATGGTTTTGTAAAAGGCAGGTCGTGCCTTACAAGCTTAATTGAGTTCTTCGAAAATGTGACTGAACACATTGAAGAAGGAAGAGCAGTGGACGTGGTGTACATGGACTTCAGCAAGGCATTTGACAAGGTCCCACATGCAAGACTTCTTGAGAAGGTGAGAGGCCATGGGATCCAATGGGCTTTGGCCTTGTGGATCCAGAACTGGCTTGCCTGCAGAAGGCAGAGGGTGGTTGTGGATGGCTCTTTTTCTGCATGGAGGTCGGTCACCAGTGGAGTGCCCCAGGGATCTGTTCTAGGACCCATGCTGTTTGTCATTTTCATAAATGACCTGGATGAGGAAGTGGAGGGATGGGTTAGCAAGTTCGCCGACGATACAAAGGTCGGTGGTGTTGTGGATGGTCTGGAGGGATGCCAAAAGTTGCAGTGGGACATAGACAGGATGCAAGACTGGGCGGAGAAGTGGCAGATGGACTTCAACATGGATAAATGTGTAGTGGTCCATTTTGGCAGGAATAATGGGATAAAGGAGTACAATATAAGGGGTAGGAGTCTTAGCTGTGTTGTAGAGCAGAAGGATCTCGGGGTCCTGGTCCATAGGACTCTTAAATCGGCCTCGCAGGTGGAGGAAGTGGTCAAGAAGGCGTACGGTGTACTGGCCTTCATTAATCAAGGAATAGAGTTTAGGAGTCAGGAGGTAATGATGCAGCTCTATAAGACTCTTGTCAGACCCCAGATGGAGTATTGTGTGCAGTTCTGATCGCCTCATTATAGGAAGAATGTAGAGGCTATTGAGAGGGTTCAGAGGAGATTTACAAGGATGCTGCCTGGATTGGGAGGCAGGCCTTATGAAGATAGGTTAAGGGAGCTGGGACTCTTCTCACTGGAGAGACATAGGTTGAGAGGTGACCTGATAGAGGTTTATAAAATGTTGAGAGGGATAGATAGGGTGGACTCTCAGAGACTATTTCCCCGAGCTGAAATGGTCACTACGAGAGGACACAGATTTAAGGTGCAGGAAGCAAATACAAAGGAGATGTCAGGAGTAGGTTTTTCACTCAGAGGGTGGTGAGTGAATGGAACCGACTGCCGTCGGAGGTTGTCGAGGCAAACTCACTGGGGTCTTTTAACAGACTTCTGGATGAGTATATGGAAAAGAATAGGATATAGGGGGTTATAGATAGGTCTATGGATTGGTAGATGTGATCGGCGCAACTCGTGGGCTGAAGGGCCTGTTTGTGCTGTATTATTCTATGTTCTAAAAATTGGCAAGTCATGTTGCAGCTTTATAGAACCTTAATTAGGCCACACTTGGAATATAGTGTTCAATTCTGGTCACTACACTACCAAAAGGATGTGCAGGCTTTGGAGAGGGTGCAGGATGTTGCCTGGCATGGAAGCTATGAGGAGAGATTGGAGAAACTTGATTTGTTCTCATTGGAACGATGGAGGTTGTGGGATGACCTGATAGAAGTCTACAAGATTATGAGAGACATGGACAAAGTGGATAGTCAGAAGCTTTTACCCAGGGTGGATGAGTCAATTATTAGGGGGTATAGATTTAAGGTGCGAGGGGCAAGGCTTAAAGGATATGTATGAGGCAGGTTTTTTTACAGAAGATGGTGGGTGCCTGGAACTTACTGCCAGGGGTGGCAGCATATGAGGCAGACATGAAAAGAATATTACAGCACAGGAATGGGCCCTTCGGCCCTCCAAGCCTGCACCAACCATGCTGCCCAACTGAATTAAAGCTCCCTATCCTTCCAGGATCATATCCCCCTATTCCTATCCTTTTCATGTATTTGTCAAGATACCCTTAAAAGTCATTATCATATTTGCTTCCTTTCAGTAGTGTGGTGACCAGAATTGAACATTATGTTCCAAGTGTGGCCTAACTAAGGTTTGATAAAGCTGTAACATTTTTAAATTCAGTGCCATGGCCAATGAAGGCAAGCATGCCATATGCCTTCTTGACTACCTTCTCCACCACTGAATCGTTGAATATATTCAAGTGGTGGCTGGATATAGCACTCGAGACAAATGGGATCAAAAGTTAAAGGGAGAAAGCAGAATTAGGCTATTCAGTTGGATAATCAACCACGATCGTAATGAATGGCTGAAAAGGCTTGAAGGCTCAATTGGCCTCTTCCTGCTCCTATCTTCTAAGTTTCTATGTAATTATTGGCTTCCCTGCAGCAGTCCTCCCCCCACACTTGGAAAATCTGCCCATGGTGACATGACATTACTTCAGCGCCATTCATGCATGTGTTTTAAAAATGTGACCACACAAAGCACCACCTCTAGGTGGGTTCCTGGGGAGTGTTCACAATAGAACATAGAACATTACAGCGCAGTACAGGCCCTTCGGCCCTCGATGTTGCGCCGGCCAGTGGATCCTCTAACCTAAACTATTCCAATATCATCCACATGCCTATCCACCAACCATTTGAATGCCCCCAAAGTAGGCGAGTCCACAACTGCTGCAGGCAAGGCATTCCACGCCCTCACCACCCTCTGTGTAAAGAACCTGCTTCTGACATCCGTCCTATAACTACCACCTCTTAATTTAAAGTTATGTCCCCTCGTGTTGGTCATCACCATCCGAGGAAAAAGGCTCTCACTATCCACCCTATCCAGTCCTTTGATCGTCTTATAAGCCTCAATTAGGTCACCGCGCAACCTTCTTCTCCCTAATGAAAATAACCTCAGGTCCCTCAGCCAATAGAAATCTCACTAGAAATGAGATTCTAGTGCCTATACCAATCTGTAGAATACCCTGCAAGAGTATTCTACATCATTGTCGTCTGGTGCTTCAATAGGCCAAGAAGCTGCCTGAGGAGGAGATGGAGGAGCAGCACATCACCTCTAATGAAGTGGGCATCAAAGTGGATGAGGAAGAAGAGGTTCTGGAGGGAGAGGAGGTAGGCCATCAGGTGATGGCCATAAAGCGCAGAAGAGCTTGGGACATGCTCATAGCTGCACATGTCATGGATGGTGACAGTGATAATGCCTCACTATCCAGAAATCCTTCCATGGGCACTGCTCTCCTGTCTGACTGCTGGCAATGCACACTCTCTCTGATGTAGCTTGTGTCACGGAGAGTTAAGGGTTGCCCAGAGTTCCAGTGTTGTGGAATATGATGATTTGCACTGAGGACAGTGCACTGTTTGTCAAAGAGCGATTGTGAATGACTCCTGTCAGGCTGAAGGCAGTTGACTTAGAGTTACGAGGGTAATTTCAAGATGATGTCGCATGGACAGTTTCATTTCTTCTGATCTAGGCTACTCCTCAGTTCTTTATGCTCCTGAAGTTCAGTGTTAGCAGAAGCAGATGCACACTTTTCATAAGGGTTTGCCACTGGTTACATGTGATGAGATCAGAATTCACAATGACTGGGTTGAGTGACAATAACCTGAACATTATAGGGAATGTCCTCCAAGGACAAACTGGCCTGACTGTCTTCTGTCACTTTGAGAGAGTGCCAACCAATGTACTGACAACCTTCCAGGGAGTAGATGAAGGAGGCTTGACTAAGCATCAACTCTTTCAGTGGAACAGGAAAACAGTGTCTCAGTGGTTATCCTGGACAACTTCTAAATGAGACGAGGTACCCCAAGGTTGCAATAAACGCCATTTATTTCATTTACAAAGATGGGTACTTGCCTACATAGGTTGTCACTACCTACAAGTGACGTAACACCTATGCTGTGCAACTGGAATTTAGAACATAGAAGAGGGACAGGCCGTTTGGCCCACAATGTTGTGCTGAGCATGATTCCAAATTAAACTAATCTCTTCTGCCTACCCGTGGTCTATGCTCCTCTGTTCCTTGCATATTCATGTGTTTATTTAAAAGCCCCTTGGATCACTCCTATTGTATCTGCCTTCCCCACCATATTTAACTCTGAATGCAGCCTAACCGAAGTTTTATAAAGCTGCAACATGACACCCTGAGTTTTGTACTCAAGCCCCAACTAATTAGGGAAGGGGCCATACTGGACTTGGTACTGGGGAATGAGCCTGACCAAGTGGTCGCTGTTTCAGTCAGGGAGCAGTTCAGGAACAGTGACCACATTTCAGTAAACTTTAAGTACTGATGGATGAAAATAAGTGCAGTCTTCAAGTTAAGGTGCTAAATTGGAGGAAGGCTAATTACAACAATATTAGGTAGAAACTGAAGAATATTGACTGGGGACAGATGTTTGAGGGCAAATTAACATTTGCTACGTGGGAGGCTTTCAAGTGTAAGTTGATAGGGATTCAGGACAGGCACATTCCTGTAAGGATGAAGGATAAGTATGGCAAGTTTTGGGAACCTTGGATAGTGAGAGATATTGTGATTCTAGTCAAAGAGAAAAAGGAAGCAATTTGTCAAGACCAGGAGTCTGGGAACACACAAAGCAAGTGTGGAATACAAGGAAAGTAAAATAGCCTTAAGCAAGGAGCATGGAAGGCTAAAAGGGGTCACAGAAAAGCATTAGAACATAGAACATTACAGCGCAGTACAGGCCCTTTGGCCCTCGATGTTGCGCCGACCAATTAAGAAAAAGCAATGACCCTCTAACCTAAACCATTCCATTTTCATCCATAAACCTATCCACTGACCACTTAAACGCCCCCAAACTTGGCACATCTACAACTGCTGCAGGCAGGGCATTCCATACCCTTACCACCCTCTGGGTAAAGAACCTACCTCTGACATCCGTCCTATAACTACCACCCCTTAATTTAAAGTTATGTCCCCTCATGCTAGCCTTCTCCATCTGAGGAAAAAGGCTATCACTGTCCACCCTGTCTAATCCTCTGATCATCTTATATGCCTCAATAAGGTCACCTCTTAGCTGCCTTCTCTCTAATGAAAATAACCTCAAATCCCTCAGCCTTTCCTCATAAGACCTTCCCTCTGTACCAGGCAACATCCTGGTAAACCTCCTCTGCACCCTCTCCAATGCTTCCACATCTTTCTTATAATGTGGCGACCAGAACTGTACACAATACTCCAAGTGCGGCCGCACCAGAGTTTTGTACAGTTGCAACAAGACGTTGCGATTCCGAAATTCAATCCCCCTACCAATAAAAGCCAAGACTCCATATGCCTTCTTAACAACCTTATCAACTTGAGTCCCAACTTTCAGGGATCAATGCACACATACACCGAGATCCCTCTGTTCGTCAACACTATTAAGAGTCCTACCGTTAGCCCTATACTCTATACATTTGTTATTTCTACCAAAGTGAATTACCTCACACGTTTCCGCATTAAACTCCATTTGCCACCTCTCGGCCCAGCTCTGCAACTTGTCTAAGTCTCTCTGCAAACTATAATGCCCCTCTTCACTATCTACAACTCCTCCAACTTTGGTGTCGTCAGCAAATTTAGTAATCCATCCTTCTATACCCTCATCCAGATCATTTATAAAAATTACAAACAGCAGAGGTCCCAAAACAGATCCCTGAGGTACACCACTTGTAACCGAACTCCATGATGAATAATTCCCTTCAATCACCACCCTCTGTCTTCTATCAGCTAGCCAATTCCTAATCCAATTAGCTAAATCACCCTCAATCTCATACATCTGCATTTTCTGCAGAAGCCTTCCATGGAGAACCTTATCGAACCTTATTGGCCAGCAAGATTAAGGAAAATCCTAGTGCTTTTTATACATATATAAAGAACATGTTGGTAGTCAGGGAGGGGGTTGGTCCGTTCAAGGACAAGAGAGGGAATCTATGCGAGTTTTTTCAACAAGGAGTGGTGGGTGCCTGGAATTCATTGCTAAAAGAAGAGGTAGTGGAAGTGGATATGGTAGTGACTTTTAAAGGCCATCTTGACAAGTACATGAGTGAGATGGGAATAGAGGGATATGATCTCTGGAAGTGTAGGGAGTTTTAGTTAAGTTGGGCAGTGTGGTTGGTGCTGGCTTGGAGCGCCGAAGGGCCAGTTCCTGTGCTGTAATTTTCTTTGTTCTTTGCCCAGTAAAGGCAAGTGTGCCATATACCTTCTTTACCACACTACCTACTTGTGTGGCCACTTTCAGGAAGCAATGGACTTGAACCCCAAGATCCCTCTGTACATCAATGCTATTCAGGACCCTGCCGTTAACTGTATACTTACCCATAACATTTGATTTCTCAAAGTGCAGCATCTCACACTTGACTGGATTAAACTCCATTTGCCATTTCTCTGCCCATGACTGCAACTAATCTGTATCACACTAAATCCTTTGACATCTGCACACTTACTAATCCACCCATCTATGTTTTCATCCAAATCATTTATATGTATCACAAACAGCAGGGATTCCCATATGGATCCCTGCGGAACACCACTAGTTATGGACCTCGAGCCAGAAAAAACATCTTTTAACACAACTCCCTGGCTTCTATGGGCAAGTCAATTCTGAATCCAGGCAACTAAGTCACTGTGGATCCCGTGCATCTTAATTTTCTGGATAAGCCTACCATGAGGGATCTTGTCAAAAACCTTACTAAAATCCATGTAGACAATATCCACTACTCTACCCTCATCGATCACCTTCGTCACCTCCTCAAATAATTCAAATTAGTAAGACATGACCTGCCCCACACAAAACTATGCCAACTTTCCCTAATTAGGCCGTGTTTTTCCAAATGTGCATAAGTCCTATACCCAAGAATCTTCTCCAGTAGCTTCACATATGAGATTCACCTGTCTATAATTTCCCAGATTAACCCTTTTTCCTTTCTTGAACAGAGGAACAATATCCAGTCCTCCTTGACCTCTCCAGTGACTAGCGAGGATACAAGGATCTTTTGTCAGGGCCCCAGCAATCCTCTGTTGCCTCTCTCAATAACCTGGGATTCATTGGGCTCTGGGGATTTATCCACCTTAATGCTCTTTAAAAACACAACTTCTTTCTTGATCTCAAAATGCCCTAGCATTTTAACATGCTCTACACTAATCTCATTATCCTCCGTGTCCATTTTGGTGAATACCAATGCTCATTTAAGTACTCACTTAAGATCTCACCTACATCCACTGCCTTCAAGCACAAGTTTCCCCGCTTTATCCTTGGGTGATCTTACCATCTCCCTAGTTATCCTCTTGTTTTTAATGTATATATAAAATGCCTTGCAATTCTCTTTAACCCTACTTGCCAAGGTCAACTCTGGCCTCTCTTTGCTCTCTCATTCCCTGTTTCAGTTCTTTATTGCTTCATTTATATTCCTCATGGTTCGATTGTAGCTTCCTAAACGTTACATATGCTTTTTTTCCTTTTTGACTAAATTCACAATCTTACTCATTCATCATAGAATCCCTAGCACAGAAGGAGGCCATTTGGCCCATCAAGTCTGCACTGACCACAATCCCACCCAGCCCCTATCCCCATAACCCCATGCATTTACCCTAGCTAGTCACCCTGACACTAAGGGGCCATTTAGTATGGTCAGTCAACATAATCTACACATCTTTGAACTATGGGAGGAAACTGGAGCACCCGGAGGAAACCCATACAGATACTGGGAGAATGTGCAAACTCCACACATACAGCAACCCAAGTTGGGAATTGAACTCACATCTATGATGCTGTGAGGCAGCAGCACTAACCACTGTGCCACCATGCTGCTCCATTATCCAAGGGTCCCTTACCTTACCATCCTTGTTCTTCCTTCTTAGTGGAACATTCTGCTCTTGAACTCTGATTAGTAGGTTTTTAAACACTCCCACATATCAAATGTGGACTTACCAAATATCAGCTTCTCCCAAATATCTCTCCCTAGCTCCTGCCTAATTCTGTTATACTTTGCCCTCCCCCAGTTTAGTACCTTCTTGCAAAGCCCTGACTTATCCTTATTCATAGCTATCTTAAGGCTTGTACTGTCCCAGTGAAAGGGTCAGTCACCTGGTCTGGCTCATTTTTTAATACAAGATCCAGATTAGCTCCCCCTCTAGTTGGACTATCCACATACTGTTTCAAGAAACCCTCTTGGATCCATCAAATAAATTCTCCCCGTCTTAGCTTCTTGTTCTACAGAAGTCTTGGTCAATATTGGGAAAGTTAAAAGTCACCCTATGTTGTTATTGCATCTTTCTATAATCTGCCTACGTATGTCTTCCTCAATATCCCAGTGGCTGTTGGAGGGCCTATAGTATAATCCCATCAGAGTGATTGTACTCTTTTAATTTTTGAGCTGTATCCATATTGCCTCAGTGGATGTCCTCTGTGTGCAGAGGTGACATTCTCCCTAACTAGTAATGCAACTCCTTCACCACTTACCTGATTATCTCGTCTAAAATATTATAACCCTGAAATGTTGAGCAACCAGCCTTGTCCCTCTCTTAACCAATGGCCAAAACATCATAGTCCCATGTACTGATTCAGGCTCTGCCTTACCCATAATACTCCTTGCATTGAAATAAAGATACTTCAGATTATCAATCTCAATATGTTTATTAACCTGTCCCTGCCAGTCCTTCATTTCAGACTTACTAGTCCTAATATTTATGTTTCCCTCAATCCTCTACTTGCTGACCTGCTGCTCTGATTCCCAGCCCCCTATCCTCCTGATGAGCACTAGTGAATCTTCCTACAAGGATTCTGGTTCCCCTCCTGCTTAGGTGTAACCCGTCTCTCTTGTGCAGGTCACCTCTGCCCAACTAGAGGTCCCAATGATCAGGAACCTGTAACCCTGTCCCCTGCACCAGCTCCTTAGTCACACATTCATTTGCCCTATCTTATTACTTCTTGTCTCACTAGCACTGGTAGTCTTGATGTTTCCTCATAATCCATATCGGAGGTGGAATCAGACATCTCTCTATCATATTCACATGTTTGTGTTTATGTAGGTAGATGAACTCTGGCTGAGATTGGAGAGCCCTGGCCTGCTTTTGGGGTACTGCAGATGTGATGGTGCCAAACTCCTTGGCCTGCAGGGCTGGAGCTGATTCAGTCGCAGCAAGAGGGAACTTGGATGGCTTGGACATCCCAGAGTCCTTGGGTGGAAAATGCTGGACTATGCATCAGTTTCTCATCCTTCCTATGGGTGCTCGAGGCTCTTGGCTTCCTCCTTGTGATAGAGGGGCAGCTGGAGTGAGGTTGAGAAGCCCTGACATCCTCTGACATTGGCACTCATGGATGCCCACAAGGGCCTGCACCACGGAGTTCATGTCTTGCATTATGGAGTGCATGATGGACTTGATAGTTTCGAGGGAAATATCTCAAATAAATTGCATTGAAGAAGCGTCATAGCTGACACCTGCTCTAGTGCACATTCTCAGACCTCAGTAGGAAAACTAGTAGGCAGGTTTCTGGGTCACTCACTGGTGATCCATAGCAGGTAAATGCAGGGATGATCAAAAATCAGATACTCTGAGGGATGCTGGACCCCAGGACTCTGCTGAGCTTTGGTCAGATGCATGTCTCTGTGTTTGGTTATTCCACAACTACTGGAGCTACAGAAGCACAGTTGCGAATATCAGGAAGCGATATTAGCATTCCTCCTCAGACTGCAAGGCTGCATAGAGGAGTCCTGTAGAATTCTGTCTAAGAAGATGGTGGGTGCCATCACTGCGAGGTAACTAAGCCAACATGGAGGATGGCACCTGCAGTGGAGAGCTTGGTGAGGAGTGTCCACTATGCATTTCAGGTAATGCGCTCCATGGCTGAGGATGTGAGCTGCATGGTGCATGCATTGTGGGCATACGTGAGTTTCAGTGCCAAAGCATAGATCTTTCTCCAGCTGTCTGTCCATCCAAAGGAGGACCAGTGCAACCACAATGGAGAGAATCATCTGTTGTTTAGCCAAGGGCCTTCCACCAAGGAGATCCTGGAGATAGAACATATAGAACATTACAGCACAGAACAGGCCCTTCGGCCTTCGATGTTGTGCCGACCAAAATAAAAAGCAATGCCCCTCCAAACTAAACCATTCCCTTCTCTTCCATATACTTATCAATTAACCTCTTAAACGCCACCAAACTTGGCGCATCTACGACAGCTGCAGGCAGGGCATTCCACTCCCTAATCACTCTTTGAGTAAAGAACCTACCTCTGATATCCGTCCTATAACTCATACCCCTTAATTTAAAGCTGTGTCCCCTCGTGCTAGCTTTCTCCATCCTAGGAAAAAGGCTATCACTGTCCACCCTATCTAAACCTCTAATCATCTTATATGCTTCAATAAGATCCCCTCTTAGCCGCCTCCTTTCTAACGAAAACAACCTCAAATCCTTCAACCTCTCTTCATAGGACCTGCCCTCCATACCAGGCAACATCCTGGTAAACCTCCTCTGTACCCTCTCCAATGCCTCCACATCTTTCTTATAATGTGGGGACCAGAACTGCACACAATACTCCAAGTGCGGCCGCACTAGAGTTTTGTACAGTTGCAACATGACGCTGCGGCTCCTAAATTCAATCCCCCTACCAATAAAAGCTAAGACTCCATATGCCTTCTTAACAACCTTCTCGACTTGACTGCCTACTTTCAGGGATCTATGCACATACACACCAAGATCCCTCTGTTCATCAAGACTACTAAGAATCCTACCATTAGCCCTATACTCTACACATTTATTTTTTCTGCCATAGTGCATTACCTCACACTTTTCCACATTAAACTCCATTTGCCACCTCTCGGCCCAGCTCTGCAACTTGTCCAAGTCCCTCTGCAAACTATAACACCCCTCTTCACTATCTACCACTCCACCGACTTTAGTGTCATCTGCAAATTTACTAATCCATCCTTCAATACCCTCATCCAGATCATTTATAAAAATTACAAACAGCAGGGGCCCCAAAACAGACCCCTGAGGTACACCACTTGTCACCGAACTCCACGATGAATATCTCCCATCAACCACCACCCTCTGTCTTCTATCTGCCAGCCAATTCCTAATCCAATTAGCTAAATCACCCTCTATTCCACACATCTTCATTTTCTGTAGAAGTCTACCATGGGCCACCTTATCAAACGCCTTACTAAAGTCCATATATACTACATCAACCGCCTTACCCCCATCCACCTCTCTGGTCACTTTCTCAAAAAACTCAATGAGGTTAGTAAGGCATGACCTACCCTTCACGAAACCATGCTGACTATCCCCAATCAATTCATTTCTCTCTAAATAACTATAAATCCTATCCCTAATAATTCTCTCCAATACCTTGCCCACAACAGAAGTAAGACTCACTGGCCTATAATTCCCTGGAAGGTCTCTCTTCCCCTTCTTAAACAATGGGACCACATTCGCTATCCTCCAGTCCTCCGGAACCACACCCGTAACCAACGAGGACCTGAAGATCAGCGCCAGAGGCTCTGCAATCTCCTCTCTTGCCTCCCAGAGAATCCTAGGGTAAATCCCGTCCGGCCCAGGGGACTTATCCAACTTCAAACCCTCGAGAATTTCTAGCACATCCTCCCTATCTACTACAATACTTCCCAATTTGCAACCCTGTACCTCAGTGTTCTCCATAGCTACATTTCCAGCACTCTGCGTGAATACCGAAGAGAAATATTTATTCAGTGCCTCACCAATCTCTTCAGGCTCCACGCACAACTTCCCACTGCTGTCTATGACTGGCCCTAATCTTGCCCTAACCAATCTTCTATTCTTAACATATCGAAAGAAAGCTTTAGGATTCTCCTTAATCCTATCAGCCAACATCTTCTCGTGTCCCCTCTTAGCTCTCCTCAATTCACTTTTTAGCTCCTTCCTGGCTAATCTATAGCTATCCATTGCACTAACTGAGCCTTCAAGCCTCATCCTGACATAAGCCTCCTTTTTCTTCTTAACCAGCAAATCAACTTTTTTCGTACACCAAGGCTCTCTTACTCGACCATTTCCTCCCTGCCTGACAGGGACATACTTATCAAGGACTCGCAGCAGCTGCTCCTTGAATAAGCACCACATTCCAGATGTTCCCAGTCCCTGTAGTTTCCTAGTCCAATCTATGCACCCTAATTCTCTCCTGATGGCCTCATAATTACCCTTCCCCCAGCTATAACTACTGCCCCCAGCTTCATGCCTATCCCTGTCCATCACTAAGGTGAACGTAACCGAATTGTGGTCACTATCACCAAAATGTTCACTAACTTCCAAGCCTAACACCTGGTCTGGCTCATTGCCCAGCACCAAATCCAATGTAGCCTCTCCTCTAGATAGCTAGTCATTCTGACACATCTTCCTTGACTGACACACTTTTAGCCCCACACACCAAGGAGATCAGTAATATAACACCAATGCTGCCTAAAAGCAAGCCAAGACCTTCAAAATGTTGGCCCTTCAGAAGGCAATCACCAAGATCATCTGACGCAACAGGCTAGCAGCTGCCTCATTCTCAGCAGTGTATCCTGATAAGTGTAACAAAGGTAGCAGTAGGGTTAGAAAGGTAAAGAGGTTCCCTGTGCAGCTCCAAAATGAGCTGCAAGCATAAATGTTCAGCGTGGCTATAACCTTCACGCACTGGGGTGACCTTCCAGTCCGTATGGTGCCAACTTTTGCTTGGCTTGGCACAGATGGTCCACTATTCCTTGCATATTCATTCCTGCACTGGACCTCTGATATGTGAAGATATGTTCTTTCTAGTGCACTCGAGCAGGGAGTGACACCTCCAAGCCCATTCTATGTATAGCCGTCCTGCTGGTAACTCATTGGACCTTGCCACTCCCCACATCATACAGGTCCTGTTTATGTGCAGTGACATGTTAATGTCCTCTTTCCTGTTCCACTGCAATCAGAAGCATAACCATAGGGTCCATTTCCTCACACTGAAAGAACTGAAAAGAAGGAAATATATCTGTGAGCAATGAGGAGTCTTGTCAAAAGCTCTGACCTATTGTCTGTTAAGACACTGATGTATTTTTGCTTATGTGAGAGCCTTTCCATGAGCTTCACCCCTTCACTGAAACACAATGGCCATGATCCCACATAAGCCTCCCCCAACTCCACAGAACAGATCGGCATCTTTACTGGCCCACAGAATGTCCCCAAGGTGAGGACAGAGGGCACTTGCTTCATTGATTTAACCTGTATGCTGACTTCCCTACAGGCTGAAGTGTAGCCACAACACTTCTCATTTCATGGCTGCCTGCTGAGCTTTTGTTAGCTTTGCTCCTTATATATTTTTTGGGCTAAACCTATGACACCACTGCCTTAATTGAGAAGTGAGTGTAAGACATGTATTTCAACACTTCGAGTGGTTGCCAATCAATGGTTTAACTTTACATGGGCATCATTGACTCGTCAAGAAAGGTCAGGTGTGTTATTAGGAAAGTGGCTACTGCTGTTACAGGCAAGGCTCACCTGATTTATTTTAAGCCTCCAGATTACACTCAGTTTAATTCCTGACTTTAACTTGCATCCCCTCAAGCTCTTATGAGTCTTCCATCTTGTTCACCCAGCAACTGATAATAACATCCCTGATGGTCTGGCTCCCAGACTATGGAGAGCATTCATCCATTCTGCTCTTGCCTTACAGCTGTCCCTTGCAGCTGGGGAGTGAGGGATAAATGTGACAGGTCTCGTCATCTCCCGTGTCAGGGTCCTGTTGCCCTTATGGAATTAATCAGCATCTCATCTCATAGACCTACACATTGCTCTTCCCACCTGGAGTGTCATCAAACCCTTCTTAGGAACCTTGTAGTCACTTACCATGCTGATCCTGTGGTTTCTCCACCACAGTTACAGCTGCCACCCCAGAAAGGCAATCCCTCTAAGAAAACATTAGTTAAACCCCAGCAAGGGTAACTTGAGATGCATGAAATCCACACTCCTCTCCCCCAAAAGTCAGGTCTTAATACCACCCCCAGCCCGAGAATGACTTTGCTGGTTCTTCCACATGCTCTCACTATTAGACTCTCTAGTGGTTAGTGGTGACTTGTGCATTCATCTCCAATATCCCCTTCAGAGGTCAGGCAGCCAGGGTCATGTTTACATAGAGCTGTTGTAAACTCAGCCAACATGAGTAATATTCAGTGAGTGGGTAAGTGACTGTGGACTGCTCACTACTGATTTATTAAGAAGTCTCACAGGTGAGGGGCATGAAAATTGGGAAATGAAATTTCACTGGCAAGATCTCAGGAGTTTGGGTCCGCATCATTGTTTATGCTGACAGTTTACATAGGCTCAAAATTCTATCCAATGTCTTGTTGCCTGAGCCAGCAGGGCCTTGCTATTATTGGGGAATCGCCATTGCCACCAACAGGCAAGAATTTGAAAAGAAAGTGGAGAAAGCAGAGGAATGATAAATGTTTTTGCTTTTGTAGATGGCACAGTGGCTAGCACTACTGCCTCTCACAGCACTGGGAATCGATTCAGGCTTTGGGGACTGTGTGTGGAGCCTGCATATTCTCTCTGTGTCTGCAGGGGTTTTGGCTGGTTCCCTCAAAACTGTGCAAGTTAGGTGGGTTGGCCATGCTAAATGCATATGGCTACAGGGATAGGGCGGGGAGAGGGTGGGTGTGGCTATGATCCTCTTTCAGAAGTTGGTGCAGACTTGAGGGGCTGAATAGCCTCCTTTTGCATTATAGGGATTCTGTGGAGATATAACACAGATTTTTCCTTTCTCTGCAAATTGGTTGCAGTGTTTTTAATAAATTCCAATCTACCTCCATGGCCCAGTGCATCCTCAAATATAAGACAAAAAGGAATAGGAACATGAGTAGGTTGTTTGGTTCCCTCAAGCCTGTTCCACCTTTCAGTAGTATCACGACTGATCTGATAATATAAAATATTATGGTCTTGTTATCTAATCTCTTGGAAAGAATAAGAACCAGATATGGAATAAACCTTCTGAAAAGTGGAACGTCAACATATTATGTATGTTTTTTAAGTAATTTTTTTCAATTGGCTAAGGCTGTTTTTGACTAGATATGATGCTGTGCTAATAACTTTATGCTGTTGAGAAAGTTATGTACTATTCAGATTGCTAGTCAATGATGCTAGTGAGGACAGTTGAAGGGACAATGGAGTAGGTACCAAGAAGTATAATTTGAGTTTCAGCTCAACACTGAATATGTCAAGCTGACAATATATATCTTATTGTTTTTGTAGGACCCAAAACTGCTCGTGAGTCAGAACTACTTCACATATGAAAGGTCAAATTTGGATGTTGCTCCAAGAATGTGACACTTCATGTATCCTAAACTTGAAGTACTAACCCAGGTTCAAAGTTTGATAGTTTTTCGACTTGCAAATTAGTGGAGAGAAAGACAGAGAGAGAGATTATCATTGTGCATTAGACAAAAAGGAAAATACTAAAATCAGTTTTTACATTGGCAATGGGAAAATGTGAAGTAATATTTCAAGCTGGAAACGGGAATACACTAGAGATGAGTTTGATTTCAAATTGTCAAAGCAGAAGCAACTCATTTGTAAGAGGTTGAACCTATTTCTTATGACTGCACAATTCAGCTCATTATCTTTCCCTTGATTTGAGAAGCCGACTTGACTTGCCCATTAAAAATTGTAGGGTTGAACTGTCATTACACATCAGAATGGCACTGCAAATTGATATCAAATCTCTCAGAGATCTAGAACGTGAGAAGGTTCTAGAAGTTCTTCATCGGGATGAAATGCTACGTAAAGCTGAACAAGAGCGGATAAGGTGAGCAGCATCAAAATCTTATCTTTCCAAAAAGTAGTAACATTGGTGACTTGTGCAAAGGAAGTAGTAGAAAAATATTGATGTCAATGATACAAAAGCTCTATTTTAAGGTATGGAAAAGCAGGACAGGTAAGTTTTGCTGGTACCCTTCATTTCCAACTTTTATTTGTTTTCTCATGCAAAGAACAGAACAGCACAGAACAGGCCCTTCAGCCCACCAAGCCCATGCAGACAAGCAATGCCTTTCTAAATTACAGATCTTTTGCCTTTGCACAGTCCATTTCTCTCTGTTTCCTGCCTTTTCAAGTATTTGTCAAGATGCCTTTTAAACATTGCTATAGCACTTGTTTCTACCACCTCCTCTCACAGAAGTTTCCAGGCACTTATCACCCACTATATAAAAAGCTTGCCTCTTAATTGTCTTCAAACTTTCTCTTTTTACCTTAAACATATATCCTAATAATTTACATTTGTACCCTGGGAAAGAGTCTGAATACCCTTTCTATCCATGCCTCTCAAAATTCAGAAAACTTCTATCACATCGTCCCTTAGCCTACGATGTTCAAGTGAAAACAAACCAAATTTATCCATTCTCTCCTCATGGTTAATATGCTCCAAACCAGGCAACGTCCTGGTAAACTTTTTCTGTACCCTCTTCAAAGCCTCTATATCCTCCTGGGAAAGTGGCAGTCAGAACTGTATGCAGTATTTCAAAAGTGGCCTCACTAAAGTTCTATATTGCTGTGACATGACTTGCCAATTTTTATCGTCTGTGCTCTGATTGATGAAGGTAAGTATCTCATATGCCTTCTTGATTACCTTATTCACTTGTATGTTAGTGCTTCTAAGGTTTCTGCCACTTGATGTATACTTCCTTCCTGCATTAGACCTTTCAAAATGCATCACCGCGCATTTGACCACATTAAATTCCATCTGCTATTTCTCTGCCCAAGTTTCCAGCCTACTTGTGTCCTGATGTATCCTAATGGCAAACTTTCTCACTTTCCATAACTCCCTCAATCTTTGTCATTACACATCAGAATGGCACTGCAAATTGATATCAAATCTCTCAGAGATCTAGAACGTGAGAAGGTTCTAGAAGTTCTTACTAATCAGCAAACTTACTAATCAGACAACCTACATTCTCCTCCAGACTTTTTTATATACATGTATATTATCAGGGGTCCAGAGAAACATCCCTTCACTGCTACTGTCTTCTATAACCAAGCTAGTTCTGTATCCACCTTATCAGCTTACTGCACATCCCATGTGACCTCACCTTCTGTAAGACCCTGCTGAGAGAAACTCACTAAAGTCGATGTAGTTCTTCAAAAAACCATGTTTGTCAGTTCCTCAAAAAACTCAATCAAGTTTGTTAGATACATCCTCTCCCACACAAAGCCATGCTGCCCAACACTAATAAGTCCATATTTTTTCCCGAATGTGAACAAATCCTGTCCCTAAGAATCTTCTCCAATAATATTATCTTAAAAAGGAAATTAGGAGAGCCAGAGGGATCATGAGAAAGCCTTGGTGGGTAAGATTAAGGAGAACCCCAAAGCGTTCTACAAATATGTGAAGAGTAAAAGGATGAGAAGGGAAGGGACAGAACCTATAAAAGGTGAAGGGGGAAAAGTCTATGTGGACCCAGAAGAAATGGCAGAGGTGCTTAATGAGTACCTTGGTATTCACGGTGGAAAATAATCTAGGAGGTTGTGCTGCAGTTTTGTGGCGGACTGAAAAGATTGAGTATGTGGATGTTAAGAAAGAGGATGTGTTGGAACTTGTAAATTCTATCAAGATAGATAAGTCACCAGGACCGGATGGACGTACCCCAGGTTACTGTGGGAGGTGAGGGAAGAGACTGCAGAGCCCTTGCGATGATCTTTGTGTTGTCGATGGAGACAGGAGAGGTTCCAGAGGATTGCGGATGTGGTTCCTATTTTCAAGAAAGGCAACAAGGATAGCCGAGAAATTACCAACCAATGAGTCTGACCTCAGTGGTTGGTAAGTTGATGGAGAGGATATTAAGGGACAAGATTTATGAACATTTAGAGAAGTTTAGTATGATCAGAAATAGTCAGCATGGCTTTGTCAAGGGCAGGTCGTGCCTTACGAGCCTAGTTGAGTTCTTTGAAAATGTGTCTGAACATATTGATGAAAGAAGAATGGTGGATGTGGTTTACGTGAACTTCAGCAAGGTGTTTGATAAGGTCCCCCATGCAAAACTTCTTGAAAAGCTGAGAGGGCATGGGATCCAAGGGCTTTGGCCTTGTGGATCCAGAACTGGCTTGCCTGCAGAAGGCAGAATAGTTGTAGATGGGTCTTTTTATGCGTGGAGGTCTGTCAACAGTGTTATGCCCCAGGGATCTGTTCCAGGACCCTTGCTGTTTGTCATTTTCATAAATGAACCCGAATGAGGAAGTGGAGGGATGAGTTAGTAAGTTTGCCGACAACACACAGGTTGATGGTGTTGTGAATAGTCTAAAGGGATATCAGAAATTGCAACGTGACTTAGATAGGATGCAAGACTGGGTGGAGAAATGGCAGATGGACTTCAACGCAGATAAATGTATAGTAGTCCATTTTGGCAAGTCCAATGGGATGAAGGAGTACAATATCAAGGGTAGGACTCTTAACAGTGTTGAGGAGCAGAAGGACATTGGGGTCTGGGTCCATAGGACTCTTAAATCGGCCTCATAGGTGGAGGATGTGGTTAAGAAGGCATATGGTGTGTTAGCCTTCATTAATCAAGGGATTGAGTTTAGGAGTTAGGAGGTAATGCTGCAATTTTATAAGACCCTTGTTAGACCCCACTTGGAGTACTGTGTGCACTTCTGGTCACCTCACTACAAGAAGGAGTGGAAGCTATTGAGAGGGTACAGAGGAGATTTACAAAGATGTTGCCTGGATTGGGAGGCATGCCTTATAAAGATAGGTAGCTAGGTCTGTTCTCCCTCAAGAGACGTAGGTTGAGAGGTGACCTGATAGAGGTTTATAAAATATTGAGAGGAGTAGATAGGGTGGATTGTCAGAGGCTATTTCCCCGGGCTGAAATAGTCGCTATGAGAAGACACAGATTTAAGGTGCAGGGAAGCAAATATAGAGGAGGTGTTGGGGTAAGCTTTTCACTCAGAGGGTGGTGAGTGAATGGAATCGGCTGCTGTCGGTGGTGGTAGAGGCGAACTCACTGGGGTCTTTTAAAAGACTTCTGGATGAGTATATGGGAACTAATGGGATAGGGGGTTATAGATAGTTCTGTGGCTTGGTAGGTATAGATATGATTGGCGCAACTCGTGAGCCGAAAGGCCTGTTTGTGCTGTAGTGTTCTATGTTCTAAGTCCTGGGGATTTGTCTACCTTATTGTTTTCAAACACACAACACATTTTTAAATATCAACTTGCCCTCTTTTGAGTCACCATCCACTATGCGAATACTGACACAAAGTATTTATTAAGGATCTCACCCATTTTTTCCAGCTCCACACACACAATCTCCCGTTTGCCCCTAGCTACGTTCCTTATTTACATATAAAATGCCTTGTGATTTTACTTAACCTGTTTGCCAAGGACATTTCATGGCCCCTTTTAGCTCTGCTTGGACAGGTTCTTTCTTACTTTCTTTATATTCCTCATGGGTTCGGTCTTCAGTTTCTAAGATCTGTATGGCTCCTTTTACTTTTTGATTTGCAGGGTTGAGGAGCTAAATATCACACCCTGGTTCCTATGTTCCCATTATATGAGTAACATGGATGGTTACAATGATTTCTACAGACATGTTTTAAGTAGACAAAATTGCCTGTCAAATTAAAATGATAAACATTACTGCACTATATTGACCAACTAGAAAATGCTGCACAGAAAGGATTGATGACAGATCAATTTCTTTAATAGCAATAAATGAAACACTCAATTAACAGGTGAAATACCTCCTTAGAGGCCGGTGCCCCTATTAACAAACTCTATTTCATTCAGAATGCTTTTGGTACACAGTCAGAATCTGGAGTGCCAGAAGACCCCACACTCCCAGTTTTATATACACATATCACTCTCTGATAAAGGTAATAATTGCCTGCTCAATCTCCAATAGGCCAACCTCTAGTTGTAGTCATTACACCCTTCCCCTCTTGGGCTGTTCATGCATCTCATAGGTTTAATGATGTTTCAGCGCTGCAGCCAGATCCTCCAAGTCGGCAAGTGGGAGAAGCGTATCTAACAGGTGCCTGCTACTTATGATGTGTGTGCTGGAGTTCTAGTTTTTCCCCTTCAAGTGGCAGAGAGTTAGCCATGGCTTTGCACTGCTCATTTCAGACTCAGAGGTCCTAAGCATGTGCAGGAAAGTGGGGCTGGCCCATGTGGGAAGTGTCTCTTCTATTCTTGGCTCCCCAGTAGTGTTGGCTCTGGGATGAACTGTGTGCAGGGTACAAATTTGAAGTTTGCAGATGACAACATTTAGAAGCATTATAAACTGTGAAGAAATCAGTATTGAACTTCAGAAGGACGTAGACAAGTTGTTGGCGTGGGCAGATAGATGGAAGATTAAGTTTGATTGAAAAGTGTGCATTTTGGTATGAACATGGATAGACAATACAAAATAAAGGGTAAAGCTCTTCAGGGATAGAGGACGTGGGCATGTAATGCATAGATCATTGAAAGTGGCAGGAGATGGAGATACATAGAGTCATACAGTGCAGAAAAGGCCCTTCAGCCCAGTGAGTCTGCACTGACAATTACCATGAAAGACACATTAATCCCACTTTCCTGCACTTGTACCATAACCTTGAATGTTATATTTCAAGTGTTTATCTGAATATTTTTTAAAGATTGAAAAATTTCCAGCTTCCACTACCTTCCTAAACAGTGCATTTGAGATTCTCAGAGTGAAAAGGATTTTTCTCAAATCCCCTATAAATCTCCAGTCCCTTACCCTAAAACTATGCCCATAGTTATGATAGACCCCTCAACCAAGGGGAACAGTTGCTCCCTGCTTACCGTTAAAATCACCCGTTCCCTTTATAATCTAATATACCTCAATCATGTCCCTCCCTAACCTTCTCTGCTCAGAGAAAACAATCTAAGCCTATCCAGTCTGTCCTTACAGCTGAAGTGCTCTATCCCAAGCGATACCCTAGTGAACTCCTCTGTATCCCCTGTTAGTGCTATCACATTCTTTCTATAGTGAAGTGATCAGAACTACACACCAGCCATACTCCAGCTGGGGCCTAATAATGCTGTGTACAACTCTAACTTGCACTTGTATTCTATGCCATGACTGATTAAAAACAAGTGTCCCATATGCCTTCTTAGCTAACCTATTCAGGTAGTCTGCCCCATTCAGGGATCTGTTCCCCAACATTTTTTATCTATATCATTTACTATAAAGAACATAGTATTCTGCTTTATTTCTAGGAGCTTGGAGTTCAACAGCAAGGCACTTAGGTTGAAATTATGCAAGACACTAGAGACCTCAGCTGGAATATTGTGTAAGTTTTGGGCCCCTGCTGTTTGTAATTTTTATAAATGATCTGGATGAGGGTATTGAAGGATGGATTAGTAAATTTGCAGATGACACTAAAGTCGGTGGAGTGGTAGATAGTGAAGAGGGGTGTTATAGTTTGCAGAGGGACTTGGACAAGTTGCAGAGCTGGGCCGAGAGGTGGCAAATGGAGTTTAATGTGGAAAAGTGTGAGGTAATGCACTATGGCAGAAATAATAAATGTGTAGAGTATAGGGCAAATGGTAGGATTCTTAGTAGTCTAGATGAACAGAGGGATCTTGGTGTGTATGTGCATAGATCCCTGAAAGTAGGCAGTCAGGTCGAGAAGGTTGTTAGGAAGGCATATGGAGTCTTGGCTTTTATTGGTAGAGGGATTGAATTTCGGAGCCGCAACGTCATGTTGCAACTGTACAAAACTCTAGTGCGGCCGCACTTGGAGTATTGTGTGCAGTTCTGGTCCCCACATTATAAGAAAGATGTGGAGGCATTGGAGAGGGTACAGAGGAGGTTTACCAGGATGTTGCCTGGTATGGAGGGCAGGTCTTATGAGGAGAGGCTGAGGGATTTGAGGTTGTTTTCGTTAGAAAGGAGGAGGCTAAGAGGGGACCTGATCGAAACATATAAGATGATTAGAGGTTTAGATAGGGTGGACAGTGATAGCCTTTTTCCTAGGATGGAGAAAGCTAGCACGAGGGGACACAGCTTTAAATTAAGGGGTGATAGTTATAGGACGGATATCAGAGGTAGGTTCTTTACCCAAAGGGTGGTTCGGGAGTGGAATGCCCTGCCTGCAGCAGTTGTAGATGCGCCAAGTTTGGTGGCGTTTAAGAGGTTAGTTGATAAGTATATGGAAGAGAAGGGAATGGTTTAGTTTGGAGGGGCATTGCTTTTTATATTGGTCGGCGCAACATCGAAGGCCGAAGGGCCTGTTCTGTGCTGTAATGTTCTACCCACATTTTGGCAAATCAGACCACAAGGCTGTGCTCCTGCTCTCAGCTTAAAGCAAAAACTGAAGTGGGAAAATCCCTTAAAGAAAGTTACGCAATTTTGATCTGAGGAATCAGGTGATCTCCTATAGGGTTGCTTGGAGTCAGTGGACTGAACAGTATTTAAGAACTCTGCGACCAAACTGAACAAGTACACCACTACAGTAACTGACTTGGTTAGTAAGTATGTAGAAGACTGTGTGCCAAAGAACCAAATCCGTGTATTCCCCAACCAAAAACCATGGATGAACAGGGATAGCCACTGTTTGCTGAAGTCCAGGGCTGAGGTGTTCAAGTCAGATGACCCTGACCCATACAGGAAAGCTATATACGATCTAAGAAGATCCATCAAAGATGCCAAAAGACAGCACCAGACCAAGCAAGACCTAACAGGCTACAAGATGAAGCCATGTAAACTTGCTGGCTCCAATATACCCATCCCTGATGAACTCAATGCCTTCTATGCCAGATTTGAGCAAGAGATCTGCGAGAGCATGCCTTCCACCCTGAAAGCCCTAGATAAATTTGTATCTGGTGTCACCATTGCAGATGTCAGAGCAGCTTTCTTGAAGGTCACTCCAGGAAAAGCAACTGGCCTGGATGGGGTACTCAGATGAGCACTCAGATCCTATGCAGATCAACTGATGGCGGTACTTGCAGACATCTTCAACTTCTCTTTACAACTATTTGAGGTCCCTATCTGGTTTAAGAAGACGATACTCATCCCGGTACCTCAAAAAACCAAGCAGAGTGCCTCAATGAATACAAAGAACAAAGAACAACACAGAAAACAGGCCTTCAGCCCAACAAGCCCATGCTGCCATTTTAATATTGAGTTCCCTCTTCCGCCCATGACTCTTGTTTATGCTTATGGCACTCCACATTGGAAACCAGATTGAGGGGAGACAATTTAGGGACAATTTGCTATACCAGTCAGCCTAAGAGCACATCTTTGGGATGTGGGAGGAAACCAGAGCACCCGGAGAAATCCCATGCAAGCACGGGAGAATGCACAAACTCCCACAGATACTGGCCCAAATCCATGTATCTGCACAGCAAACAGTGATAGTCACTGAGCTGTCGTGTTGCCCATCAGCTGGTCCAGTTTAAGTGCACACTAACGATGTGAAGCAATAGGCTCTCTAAAAATCCAAGAGCAGCCTTCGCACGACCGACTGCATGTATGCCTTTTGTTGGACAACAGGGTGGACCGAAGCACCTGTGGATTAAAAGAGAAAAACATCAGTAACATGCACATCTAATGCAAACATTCAAGGGAATCCCCAGAAGCTCAAAAATAAAACAAATGAGCCAGAAAATATGTTGGAAGGTCCATAGGAATCAATTGATTCCCAGGAACATCCCAACGCTCTTGATCCCTATTTAAAACAGTCTCCTATATTCCTCCATCTCTATTCCACTTAAGTGCATATTTAAGTCTCCTTTAAACAACTCCAGTGTGCCTGTCTCCATCACCTTACTTGGCAGTGCATTCCACACCCTCACAACCCTGTGTGCGAAAAACCTCCAATATTCGAATTATACCTCGTCCCCCCTCACCCTAAGCCCGTGGTCCCTTGTAATATTTGTTTCCAATCTAGGAAAAAGCTTACCACTGTTTACTCTATCTATATCTTTATAATCTTATACACCCCTATTAGATCTTCCCTCATTCTCCAACTTTCTAAGGAAAACAGCCCCAATTTGCCTAATCTTTCCTCGTAACTCAGTCCTTCCATACCTGGCAGCATCCTGATATGTTGTCCTGTGGTCTAACATCCATCATCCTCTGTGACTGGATCCTGAATTCCCTAACTCACAGACCACAATCAGTAAGGATCAGCAACAGCACCTCCTCCACAATCATCCTGCACACTGGTGTCCCATGAGGCTGTGTTCTCAGCCCTCTACTGTACTCCTTATATATCTATGATTGTGTATTCGATTTTCAAGTTTGCTGACAACATCACTGTAGTGGGACAGATCTCAAACAATGATGAGGTAGAGTACAGAAATGACATAGAGAATCTGGTGAACTGCTGCAGCAACAATAATCTGTCCCTCAATGTCAACAAAACAAAGAAGATTGTCATTGACTTCAAGGAGAACATGCCCCTGTCTACATCAACAGGGACAAAGTAGAAAATTCGAGAGCTTCAAGGTTTTAGATGTCCAGATCACCAACAATCTGACCTGGTCCCCCTCATTGATTTAATTTTGATTTATGATTGTCACATGTATTAACATACAGTGGAAAGTATTGTTTTTTACGCTATACAGACAAAACATACAGACAAAAACATAAAGAAGATCAGTTCATTCAAAAGTCTGACAGGAGCGGGAAGAAGCTTTCTTGAGTCAGTTGGTATGTGACCTCAAACTTATGTATCTTTTTCCTGACAGAAGAAAATGGACAAGAGAACGTCCGGCGTGCGTGAAGTCCTTTGATTATGCTGGCTGCTTTATTGAGGCAGCAGGAAGTGTAGACAGAGTCAAGGATGGGAGGCTGGTTTGTGTGATGGGCTACACTCGTGACCTTTTGTAGTTCATTGCAGTCTCGGGCAGAGAAGGAGTCATACCAAGCTGTGATACAACTAGAAAGAATACTTTCTTTCGTGCATCTGTAAACATTAGTGAGAGTCGTAGCTGACATACCAAATTTCCTTAATCTTCTGAGAAAGTAAAGGCACTGGTCGGCTTTCTTAACTATAGTATCGGCATGGGGGGTGGTGGTATCAGGACTCGTTGTTGGTGATCAGGGCATCTAAGCACTTGAAGCTCTCGACCTTTTTTACTTCATTCCCATTGAAGTAGATAGGGGTATGTCCTCCTTTACGCTACCTGAAGTTTTGTTAACATTGAAGGAGAAATTATTATTGCCACATCAGTTCACCAGATTCTGTATCTCATTCCTGTATTCTGTCTCATTATTGTTTGAGATCTGACCCACTACGGTAGTGTCATTAGCAAACTTGAAACTCGAATTGGAGGGGAATTTGTCAACGCAATCATAGATGCATAAGGAGTATAGCGGAGGGCTGAGAACACAATCTTGTGCATTACCGGTATTGAGGATTGTGGAGGTGATAATGTTGTCTATGCTTACTGATTGTGGTCTGTGAGTTAGGAAGTTCAAGGTCCAGTCGCAGAGGGTGGACAGAGTGGTGAAGAGGGCATTCAGCATACTTGGTTTCTTTGATCAGAACATTGAATACAGGAGCTGGAATGTCTTGTTGAAGTTGTACAAGACATTGGTAAGGCCACACTTGGAACTGAACACACTAGAAAAAGTGCAGAAAAGATTTTCTAGGATTCTCCCAGGACTTGATAGTTTGAGTTATAAGGTGAGGCTGAATAGACTGGGACTTTTTTCTCTGAGCGTGGAAGGCTGAGGAGTGATTATAGAGGTGTATAAAATAACGAGGGGCGCAGATCAGCTTGTGATCATCTTTTCCCAAAGGTAGGGGAGTTGAAAACTAGAGGGCATAGGTTTAAAGTGAGAGGGGAGAGATACAAAAGTGTCCAGAGGGGCAATTTTTTCACACAGAGGGTGGTGAGTGTCTGGAACAAGCTGTCAGAGGTAGCAGTAGAGGCTATTTTGTATTATTGACAAAAGACAATTTTGTCTTTTAAAAAGCATTTAGACAATTATATGGGTAAAATGGATTGAGAGGGATATGGGCTAAATGCAGGCAATTGGGATTAGTTTAGGGGTTTAAAGAAAAAGGGCAGTATGGACAAGTTGGGCCAAAGGGCCTGTTTCCATGCTGTATATCTCTATGTCTATGACTCAATGACATCCATCTTGTAAATTCAAAATGCGTGTTTTAAATGAGAAATATTTGTTAATGATACAGAGCTATCTTTTATGGCAGCTTTCCTGGATGGCTCATGTTCCCACAGTCCAAGATCATTCATTCTAAAGTTAGTACCATGTTGTCTTCGTAAATCTATGGTTATGTGTTTATTAGCCTAATTAGCCCCCCTTCATCAATACTCCCTTTTGGTCGTTGGCCAAGAACCAATTAAGGCCACTAAATTGATGTATCTAATTAATCAGCCTTAGTTCTTACTAAGTATTTCAACCTTCAGAATCTCTTCTTCCTTACACTACCTGCTGTCACTAGTGCTGTTTCTCCTCTGAACGTGGAAAGTTGTACACTTCCATATTTGATGAGGTATACAATTATTACTAACACTAGGATCACAATGAAAATAATATAATCCCATCTGGAGTCGATGTTCCCAGAGAGCCTATCCAGTCTGAGTGCCAACCACTCAAAATAAATGGTTTCTTCACCTCCTTCTCGATGTGTATAACTAGATTAGTTATGTTTACTGAACTGCTTGGTATGTAAGTGCAGCACACTGATCTAATTACTGCACATGTCCTTGCTATCGAGATGCAATCCAATGCCATTATAATTCTTCAGTATGCATGGCAACCATCTCATCATTGATCATTTCAAGGACAGCTTCTGCATTGGCAACTTGTTCCCAATGGAGCACACAATTAGCTCTCACATTGTTCTAACCACTCCATATTGGGTAAATATTATGCCAAAAACCATTCTCTTCTGTCATAGCTTGCTGGTGTCTTGGCAGATGAGGGAGTTTATATATGTGCAGAAATTTCTTTAGGGTAACAAGATCTATTCCGTCCAACAGGGAACCAAGTGTTGGCTCAATTTCCATGAATCTAATGTATCATTTTTTAAAGTTGGATACTATGATTCACTGAAACAATATGTGACTGGTCATTATTGGGTGGGTTCAGGCATAGCATACTCCTTGGACTTGCTATATAATCACTTTCACTTACCCCTAAGTTTTCCCAGAACCTCCCAACTTCTCTGTGCAATAAATTTCTCTTGGCATAGGTGTTGCTTTAAATCTAAACTAGGAGCTAATCCTCTTAAATTATAATAAGTACGTACCTCTACATACATAGTCTTCCTGAACAGGCCTCAGTGTTATGAAACTACTTCCTTACCTCCTAATATGTAATGTCCTCATGTGTGTGCCAAATATAAGTATTAAACTCTGTTTCCTGAGGAAGATGTTGAATGATCTTAGATTCTTGTCCCATTTGAGCCAATATCTGCATATTCAATACTAGAAAAATGGAAACACGTATGTTCATTATAAAAGTTGCCATAATTCTTCCTTAACACAAGTTTCGACTGTTACTCAATGCTAAACAAGCAAAATTCAATAATAGAACATAGAACATTACAGCACAAACATGCCTTTCGGCCCACGAGTTGCGCCGATCACATCTTACCTAGCAAGCCACAGACCTATCTATAACCCCCTATCCCATTAGTTCCCATATACTCATCCAGAAGTCTTTTAAAAGACCCCAGCGAGTTCGCCTCTATCACCACTGACAGCAGCCGATTCCATTCCTCACCACCCTCTGAGTGAAAAACTTACCCCTAACATTCTCTCTGTATTTGCTTCCCTGCACCTTAAATCTGTGTCCTCTCGTAGCGGACTATCTCGCATTCCATTACAGTATACTTGATCAGTGTTGGGCGTAGTCCCATTGTCCTGCTGTTGGAATGTGGATTTGGGCTTGGTTTGTCTTCTTTCAAGTAATCCCTGAACTCTATAAAACACAAATGCCTTGCAGCATTTAGTTCCTTATTAATTCAATAATTCCTATCTCTTTCCCTCTAATACTACCCTGATTATTTTGCGCTGTTATTCGACTTAAGGTAATTGCTAATCTAAGATTCAAATTACTCCAGTGAAATTCTCAAGCTACTACAAGAACCATTTATTACCTTCCCTGTTCAGTACGATTATAAATCCACTGGGGCAATCTACTGATACTTACACTTCGGGATTACTCATTGAGGTAAGGTTTTAAATCAGTCTAGTGTCACCATTGCGGGCTGGGCTTCTCATTAGTGAGGGCACATGTTTTGTCCTGAATACATTGAGGGTCTCTCCACCTGACCCTCAACCCTTTTCTGTCTGTCATGAGTTTCACCTTTACCTTATTTCCTGCTATAAGTAACTGTGTTCTCTTCTGCTAGTTTTCTCTTCTGCTTGTTTTGTCCAGTCTCTGTGCTGCTGTAGGGTAAGCACCTGTCTTTTAAGAGAACATAAATGATCAATTAATTCTTTCATGCACTGAAACACTGCGCTTTGGCTAATTTCAAGTTCTTCCCCACCCGATATTGTGTCCTCTGAGAAGCACGTTGCTGTTCCTGTCATTGGTTCAAAAGGTGTTAATCCTGTTCCTTGAGAAGGAATAGCTTTTTGTTGTAACAATATTGCAGGCAAAGCCTGCACCCAATTGTTTCCTTCCTGTAGGCGCCTTAACAGAGAAGCAGAAATGGTGATCACGTATCCCATGGCAGTTGGCCTGCACAAAGCTCGCCCTGTAACCAAGAATGAAACCAAGGCAATGCCGTAGAAGAGGGCGTCTAACCAAGCACACCAAATTTGTCAGATTTGATACGTGAGGTCTGGTTTTGCTCCCTATGAAAGGTGTGCAATGGAATTGTTGAAGATTTCTAAAGACGAGCATGCACTCAAGTTTATCAAAAAGAGAGTTGGCACTCATATCCGTGCAAAGAGGAAGAGAGAAGAACTCAGCATTGTGCTGACAGCAATGAGAAAGGCAGCTGCAAAGAAAGATTAATCTGTATAAAGTTCCTTCGGTCAAAATTCTTATTTTTAAAGTTATTTCAAAACTGGAAAAAGAAATCTTGGCTAAACTATTCTTTACCATTCTGTTCATCCGCTCTACTATTCCTGAACTCTAGGGATAGTATGGTATATGAAATACTTGCTTTATTGTCAATATTTTACAGGCTTCTTTAACCTGTGAAGTGGGTTTTCTGATCTGAATCTAACAGAAGAATACCCTACCTGGGTATTTCTTCATTTACTAATATCAAAGCCACTGATTTGACTGTAATATCTCTAAATGGGAATGCCTCTATCCACCAAGTAAACTAATCAATAATTACCAGGTAACAGTTCTTTCCTTGCACACTTTAGGCTGTGATTGATTACCGTCTTGACCTTGCATGGACAATCTGATTGCACTAGAGTGCACTTCAGGCACCTTTGACAAGATTGTACACGCGGTCTCTGCCAGTGTGTGCTATGCTTCCAATAAGATCTCCATGTCCTCCATGTTTTTCCCATTCCTGTTTCCCTTCCTGTGATGCCTGTTCCTGTATCTCTTTCACATTAATGTCTATGAATTCCCTGGCTCATGCTGCTGCCATACTTGCTGTTTGGATTCTTTGCAACTTCTGTTGTAGCAGGTTTTTAACTGCCTTATCTGCTCTGCTGTTTCTTCATGGGCCTGGATGAAAATCATCCAGCCCTATATTTTTATTACTGCAGCTTCTAAGGAACTGTGAGCTGCCTGAAATAAATTCCTGATTATTTGTTCATGCTGGATATATCCCCATACCATGTCTTACAAACCCCTTTCTTCCCCAAGTAGTCATGGACTACGCCAAAGGTGAATTGGCTGTCTGTGGACCCATGTATTCATTTTCCCTTACCCCATTCTAAAGCACTGGTCAAAGCTAACAACTCTGCTTCCTGGGATTTGTCCTCCTGCAATCATTGTTCCTTTGTCATTCACCACTGCCTATGCCTTGCGGCGTTGGCCACTGACATACTTCCTGGCTCCATCTACATGCACATTAATCACTCCCTTCCCGATGAGTGATTCCTTTGCTAACCCTTCGCTCGCTCCTTCTGTCACTTCTATAATGCATTCATGCTCTGTTCCTTGAACTGTTAACCCTCCTGTAGGTTTTCCTCTTACATCTCTGCTGATCTCTACATGTTTGTGTCCTGGCAAAAGGTTTTCCTCCCTCTTTGAATATCTTCCATCAGAAACTCTTTTTAATCTCCCTGCTAATCTCTAAAAGCTGAACAATTATGTATGGGCTGTAGAGAATTATTTTTCCCATCAAGACTTAGACTTTCATGACCCAGGAGGCATGTGCTAAAGCCCTTATTTATCAATGCATTCCCCTGGCTACTAAATCTATCTATTCCCATGCTGTTGGGTTACTAGTGCAGCTTGCGCTCCATCACTCCCTTGACAAAAAATGTGAAATAGCTTGGTAAGATCTGATAAAGTAAGAAGTCTCACAAAACCAGGTTAAAAGTCCAACAGGTTTACTTGATAGCAAATACCACTAGCTTTTGGTGCACTGCTCCTTTGTCCCTTCTGTACTGTAGGGATTCTATAATTCTATATAATGTAAGTGAAGAGAGGATTAAGCACAGGTTAAAAAGGTGTCTATTGTCTCCAGTCAGGAGATTTAATGAGATTTTACAAGTCCAGGCAATTCATAGGGATTATAGATAGTGGGACATGAACCCAAAATTCCGGTTGAGGCCATCCTCGTGTGCAGGATTTGGCTATCAGTTTTGGTGATCCTGTATTGTGTGTTGTGAAGGCCACCTTGGTTAACGCTTACCCAAAGATCAGAGGCTGAATGCCCGTAACTGCTGAAGTCACATACTGAATACACTTCTCCACAGCAGGGTCAAAATAGTCCAGTTTCCCAAACACAGGCATAATACCTGAAAATGGCTTATCCTTGCGAAGCCAGCTGTTAGTGAACAAGTTCCTTAGATCATTCTTTTTCCACATCACGACTGAAATAATTCCTCAGATGCTAGCGTTCTTTCGCTAGATTCTCTTTATTTATAAACTCCTTTCCATTCCCAGAATGCATCAGGTACAAAGTCAGAATTAGGAGTGCCAGTAGACCTGACACTCTCATATTCCCATATCCAAATAAATGCAAAGCCTTCATATTCCCATATTCCCATATCCAGATAAATGCGAAGTGATGCGTTTTGGTAGGACTAATGTAGTTGGGAGCTATACAATAAATGGCAGAACCATCAAAAATATAGACACATAGAGGGATCTCCTTGAACGTGGCAGCACAGGTGGAGAAGGTGGTGAAGAAGGCATATGGCATGCTTGCCTTTATAGGATGGGGATAGAGTATAAAAATTGGCATCTGATGTTACAGCTGTATAAAATGTTGGTTAGGCCACATTTGGAGTACTGCGTCCAATTCTGGTCACTGCACTATCATAAGAACATGAAGGTTTTGGAAAGAGTACAGAGAAAGTTTACCAGGATGTTGCCTGGTATGGTGGGTCTTAGCCATGTGGAGAGATTGGGTAAACTGGGGTTGTTCTCCTTGAAAAGACAGAGAATGAGGGAAGACCTATTAGTGATGTATAAAATTATGAGGCGTATGGATAGGGTGAATAGTGGGAAGCTTTTTCCTAGTTGAAGAAGACAAACACGAGGGGTCAGAGGTTCAAGTTGAGGGGAGGGCGAGGTTTAACTCAGACATCAGAGGGACGTATTTTACAGAGGGTGATGGGGGCCTAGAATGCACTGCCAAGCACACACAAGTGGAGGCAGACACACTGGGATCGTTTAAGACTTATTTGGGTAGTCACATGAGCAGACTGGGTATGGAGGGATACAGAAGAATGATCTAGTTGGACCAATGAACAACGCAGGCTTGGAGGGCCAAAGGGCCTGTTTTCTATGCTGTATTGTTCTTTGAATATATATACAGATAAGACTCCCTGATTGGGCAGAGATACTTGTGACCAATCTTTTTGGCCAACCAAATAAACTAAATCAAATTAATGAGGGGACAATTTAAAATGGGCAGCTCCTAAAAAGAGGGGAACTGCCTGAACCTAAAGAACAAAGTGGAAAGGAAACTTAAAACATCAAATCAAAATGTAATTAAAGAGGTCAATAATGCATCCAGTCCCTGCAGTGCCCCAGTGGGCACGGAAGATATCAACAGTGCCCTCGGACACTACATGCTCACTCTCCAGTGACACCCGGCCATGAATACTACTGTGTTATGGGGACAGACAGCCGGGTCGGACGACCCTCTCAAGTTTTGCCAGACCCAGGAACAGGTTCACGAGGAGGTTCTCCACCTTCCCACCCCCTTTCACACTGGGTATTCATAGATCAGGAGTGTGGGACTGAAATGCAAACAAAACATCAACAAAAGGTTTTCAAGGAAACTAGACAGTCCTAATATGAAACATAGACGCACCTCATGGACTCCATAAGGTTGCAAAAAGGCAGGCTGCTTGGGAGTCCGTGAAACATAGAAGTTGGGAGCAGGAAGAGGCCATTTGAGCCTGTTTCGCCGTTCATTACAATCGTGGCTGAGCATCCAACTAAATAGCCCAATCCTGATTTTTCCACATAACCTTTGATCCCATTTGCCCCAAGTGCTATGTCCAGCCATCTGTTGAATGCATTCAATGTTCTGGCATCAACTACTTCTTGTGGTAATGAATTCCAAGGTTCACCACTCTTTGGGTGAAGAAATGTCTCCTCACCTCCATCTTAAATGTTCTATCCTGAATCCTCAGACTGTGACCCCCTGGTTTTGGACTCCCTCACCATCGGGAATATCCTCTCTGCATCTATCCTGTCTAGATCTGTTAGAATTTTATAAGCCTGTATGAGACTTCCCCCCTTCTTCTCCAAATTGCCTGAATTCTAGGAAAACAATCCTAACCTAGTTAATCTCTCCTCATACATCAGTCTCGTCATCCCTGGAATCAACCTGGTAAACATTCGCTGTACTCCTTCGAGAGCAAGCATTTCCTTCCTCAGAAAATGAAACCAAAACTGCTAAACACAATACTCTAGGTCTGACCTCACCAAAGTCCTGTGTAATTGCAACAACACATCCCTGCTTCCTTGAAACCTGTCGCAATAAGGCCAATATGCCATTTGCCTTCTTTACCACCTGCTGCACCTGCATGCTTACTTTCAGTAACTGGGGAACAAGGACAACCAGGTCTTGATGCACACTCCCTCTCCCAATTTACAGCCATTCAGATAGAAATCTGTCTTCTTGTTTTGCTTCCAAAGTGAATAACCTCAGATGTATCCAAATTATACTGCACCTGCCATTAATTAGTCCACTCACCCAACCTGTTCAGATCATTCTGAAGGATCTCTGCATTGTCGTCACAGTTTATCCTACCACCCAACTGGGTATCACCTGCAAACTTTGAGATGTTACATTTTGTTCCTCATTCAAATCATTAATACATGAATAACATCACCATATATATTAATGATTTGAATGATGCAGGGGTCCTAGCATCGATCCCTGAGTCACCCTATGAGTTACTGCCTGTCAATTAATTCTTACTCTTTGTTCTTCTCTGCCAACCAGTTTTCTGTCCATCTCAATACATTTCTTCCAATCCCATGCACTTTAATCTTGCCTCAATACACTTCCTCCAATTCCATACATTTCAGTCTTATCTCAATGCACTTCCTCCAATCCCGTGTGCTTTAGTCTTGAATCAATTTAACCTTTTATTGTACAGCACTGCTGTATGCACCACCCTCCATCCCCGGCCCTCAAGATAGTGGGGGATGATCCCCTCAGAGAGGGACCTCTATTGGAGACCTCCAGCGCTAGATGGCAACAAGCCCCACCTGGGTGTGACAGGTAATAAGGGAGCTCATACACCAAGATGCTAACTTCATGGAAATTACCACACACTTACACACACACACACTGGTTGTGGCTTAACCAAAATTTTATATATTTCAAACATAACGTCATTTTTCTTATAATTTGTGGAAAAGATCTGATATATATGACTTTATACACATATAAAGAACAAGAGGTTGGTCAGGGAGAGGATTGACCCAGTCACGTACAAGAGGGGGAATCTATGTGTGGAGCCAGAGGAAATGGGTGAGGTATTAAATGAGTACTTTGCTCCAGTATTCACTGAAGAGAAAGAGTTGGTGGATGATGAGTCTGGGAAAGGGTATGTAGATAGTTTGAGTCATGTTGAGATCAAAAAGGAAGAGATATTGGGGTTCTTGAGAAACATTAAGGTAGACAAGTCCCCAGGGCCTGATGGGATATACCCCAAAATACTGAGAGAGGCAAGGAAGAAAATTGCTGGGACCTTGAGAGAAATCTTTGTATCCTCACTGGCTATAGGGGAGGTCTCAGAGAATTGGAGAATAGCCAATTTTGTTAATTTGTTTAAGAAGGGTAGCAAGAATAATCCAGGCAAGTACAGGCTGGTGAGCCTTACACCAGTGGTAGGGAAATTATTGGAGTGGATTCTTCATGATAGGATTTATTCCCACTTGGAAAAAAGTGGATGATATGTGAGGTAAGGATTAGTGTCCTTGAGTGGGCCAACCCTCTCCCTGGCTACCGTCTTGCTCTTTATATATGTGTAAAAAGCCTTAGGATTTTCCTTAATCCTGCTGGACAGTGCCTTTTCATGACCCTTTTTAACTTTCTTTACTCCCTACTTAAGTTTCTTTCTACTTTTCTTATATTCTACCAGGATGTGCTTAATATGGAGGGCAATTAGCTATGAGGAGAGGTTGGAGAAACTTGGTTTATTCTCACTGGTACAGTGGAGGTTGACGGGCGACGTGATAGAAGTCTACAAGATTATGAGAGGTATGGAGAGAATGGATAGTCAAACGCTTTTTCCCAGGGTGGAAGAGTCAATACTAGGGGGCATAGATTTATGGTGCAAGGGGCAGTTTTTAAAGGAGATGTACAAGGCTGATTGTTTATTCAGTGCGTGGTGGGTGCCTGGAACTTGTTGCCAGAGGAGGTAGTGGAAGCTGATACGGTACTGACTTTCAAGGGGCGTCTTGACAAATACGTGAATAGGATAGGGATAGAAGATATGGTCGCTGGAAGTGTAAGGGGTCTTAGTTCAGTCGGGCAGAGTGGTTGATGCAAGCTTGAGGGCTGAAGGGCCTGTTCCTGTAATTTTCTTTGTTTTTTTTGTTCTTTGAGGTGTCCTGTATGCCTTCTTAATTGCCCTATTAACCTGTCCTGCCACTTTGGGTGTCAGTGATTAAGCACCCAAGATCCTGCTGTTTGTCTGAGCTTTCTAATGTCCTGGTGTTCACTATATTCCCTTGTCTTGATACTCCTTCCACAGTGCATCACTTTGCATTTTTCAGGGTTAAATTCATCTGCCATTGATCTGACCAACTCATCTAATATCTTCCTGCTACCTGAAACCTACTTCCTCGCTATTAATTACCCTGCTAATCTCTGTGTTATCCGCAAACTTACCATCCCCACATTATCAACTACATCATTTGCATATATCACAAACAACAAGGGACCTAACACAAATCTCTGTGGTATGCCACTGGACATTGGCCTCTAGTTACACAAACAGATTTCTACTACCTTTCACCTCCTACCACTAAATCAGTTTCAGGACATCTTGCCAAGTAATCATGGATCCCACATGCTTTTACCTTTTGTGATAACTCTCGGACTTCCATGGGGAATCCTCAGTTGATTCTTTACACAGGGTGGTGGATGCCTGAAACTTGCTGCTGGAGGAAGAGGCTGGATAGACTGGGTCTTATTTCTCTGGAGCATAGGACGCTGAGGGGTAATCTTAAAGAGGTCTGTAAAATAGGTATTGATTATCTAAGTGATCTATGCATCTCATTATAAAATAATGAGATGCATAGATCACTTAGATAATCAATATCTTTTCCCAAAGGTTGGCGGGTCTAAAACTAGAGGGCATAGGTCTCAAGTGAGAGGGGAGAGATACAAAAATGTGCAGAGGGGCAATTTTTTCATCTGGGAGGGACAAGTGTCTGGAACAAACTGCCAGAAGTATAGTAGAGACGCGTTCAATTTTGTCTTTTAAAAAGTGTTCAGCAGCTACATACCTAATATGGGTATAGAGGGATATGGGCCAAGTGTGAGCAGTTGGAAGTAGCTTAAGGGTTAAAAAGGGGGGCAGCATGAATAAGTTGGGCTGAAAGGCCTGTTTCCATGCTGTAAACCTGAGCCTCTATAACCATTGTCACAGAGGTTTGGAGCTCCCAATTTGCCTCAGGAGTCTTAGCATATGTGGAAAGGTGACACACGCAAATTGAGGAAGAGGGTTTGTCAGTAGTATTCCCCCCTCCACACCCCCCTCCCAAATTGGAGGAAATATATGTAGACACAGGGAAAGCATGCAGACTCCATACAGACCGTAATTCAAGCTGGGAATTTAAACTAGGTTCTTGGCACTGTGAGGCAACAGTGCTAACCACTATGCCACTGTTTGGCCCTCAGATGATCTGAGATACCTACCAATACCCACTGGCCTACACTCTCCTCACCATGAAAGATGGACAAAGTCATTGTGACATTAAATTTCATGAACACTTTGCCAATATCAACCATACAAATTCAACCTTAGATCCAAAAACATCCCATCTTGGCAAAATTACATCACATAATATTAAATGGAGGACAACAGGAGTATCCAACATATAACTTAAAAAAAAACAAGACTGAGCATTGAGGATGGTATCATTCTGTGCAGAGCCTATGTGCTCAAACTGCATCCAGCCCAGTAACCAATTATACAGGAGATATATAACAGCCATGCAGGTATCCCAAAATGAACTTGCTCGCTAGAAGCAATGTTTGTGGCCTGGTGTCCATGGGACATAGAAAAGCCAGTTAAAATATGCAAAATTTGCCATGACAACCAGAAGATTCCACCAATAGCATCCTTATGTTCCTGGGAATGGCTGGGAAAACTTCTGGTGCAAGTGCATGCGGACTTTGTATGAACATTGGTGAGCCTGACATTCCCATATTGATTGATACCACTCCAAATGGATTGAGGCGCACCTGATGGCCTCTACCACCTCACTTAACTATAGAAAGGCTCAAGTAGTGTTTCAGCACACATTATACTGGAAGTCTTCATAACAGTCAATGGGACCCTGTTTACAATAGAGAGTTTTAATGACCACAAATGGAGTAAGGCACACCCTACCACGTCTTCAAATGATTTGGCTGAGTGACCAGTCCAGGTATTATAAAAAATGGCCTGAAAAAACAAACTAAGAGATCAGTAGATACAAAATCGGCATGGTTCCTTCCAAACTACAGAACAACCCTGTAAATTACAACGAATTTAGCCCTAATGGGCAGATGCCTTCAGACCAGGCTTAGCCTCGTGTTCCCAAATCTGAGTGAATTGAGGAAAAAGAAAAGCCCAAAGAAGAGCACATAAACTTGATAGTGTTTTTAAGTTGGGAGACGATTAGGGAGGTGATGGCCCAGTGATATTATTGGGAGACTGTTAATCCAGAAACTCAGCTAATGTTCTGCAGATCTGGGTGTGAATCCCACCATTGCAGCTGGTGGAATTTGAATTCAATTAAAAATATATGGAATGGTCTACTGATGACCATAAAGCCATTGTCGATTGTTGGAAAAACCCATCTAATTCACTAATGTAAACCTGGTCTGGCCTACATGTCACTCCAGAGCTACAATAATGTGGTTCATTCCCAACTGCTCTCTGAAATGACCTATATGTGACTCCAGAGTCACAGCAATGTGGTTGATTCTCAACTGTCTCTGAAATGGCCCAGCAAACCATTTGATTGTGTTAATTGCTACAAAGTTTCAACTGGATAGATCACCTACGATTGATCTGGGCAATGGAAAAGATAATGGCAAAACAAACAACCCATCAACCCTACACAGTCTTCGTTACTAACATCTGGGGGCTAGTGCCAAAACTGGGAGAGTTGTCTCACAAAATAGTCAAGCAACAACCTGACAGTCCTTCTCACAGAATCATATCTTACATTACCATCTCTGAATATGATCTGTTCCATCAACAGGATAGACCCAGCAGAGGTGGCATACAGATGGGAGGGACTTGCCCTGGGAGTCCTCAGTGTCAACTCTGGACCCCACTTAAGACCCTTGTCAGATCCCATGTGGAGTACTGTATGTAGTTCTGGTCGCCTCACTATAGGAAGGATGTGGAAGCTATTGAGAGGGTGCAGAGGAGATTTACAAGGATGTTGCCTGGATTGGGGGGCATGCCTTATGAAGATAGGTTGAGAGAGCTAGGTCTCTTTTCCCTGGAGAGACGAAGGTTGAGAGGCGACCTGATAGAGGTTTATAAGATGTTGAGAGGAATAGATAGAGTGGATTCTCAGAGGCTACTTCCCAGGGCTGAAATGGTGGCTACAAGAGGACACAGGTTTAAGGTGCTGGGGGCAAGTACAGAGGGGATGTTAGAGGTAAGTTTTTCACTCACAGTGTGGTGAGTGAATAGAATCGGCTGCCATCAGTGATGGTAGAGGTGAATTCGCTGGGGTCTTTTAAGAGACTTCTGGATGAGTACATGTGATTTAATGGGATTGGGAGTTACAGATAGGTCTATGGGCTGGTAGGTATAGATATGATTGGCACAACTTGTGGGCCAAAGGGCCAGGTTGTGCTGTAGTGTTCTATGTTCTATGAAGTCTCATAGCTTCAGGCTAAATGTGGGGCAACAAAAACTCCTTATTGGTTACCACATACCCTCCTCCTGCAGCTGATGAACCAAATCATATAGAGCAACATTTGGAGGAAGCATTGAGAGTGGCTCAGGGTATAAAATGTATCCTGAGTGGGGAATTTCAATGTCCACCATCAAGAGTGGCTTGGCAGCAGCACTACTAATCAAGTTGGTTGAGTCCTGCAGCCACTGGTGAGGAAACCAGAAAGAGTGAAAAACATACTTGACCTCATCCTTACCAATCTAGCAGCTATACGTGAAATATCAGTCAGTAAGACTGCACAATCCTTATGGTGACAAAGTTCCACTTTCACATTGCGAATAATCTCCATCGTGTTATGTGGCATTATCACCATGCTAAATGGGAAAGATTTCAAATAGATCTAGCAACTCAAGACTGGGCATCCATGACGCACTGTGAGCCACCAATAGCAGTAGAACTGTACTCCAGCACAATCTGCAACCTCATGGTCTGGCATATCCCTCACTCAACCATTACCATCAAGCCAAGAGATCAACCTTAGTTCAATGCAGAGTGCATTGCCAGGGGCAACACCAGGCATATCTGAAAATGAAGTGTCAACTTGGTGATGCTACCAAACAGGGCTCCTTACTTGCCAAACAGCATAAACAGCAAATGATGAGACAGAGCTAAGTGATTTCACAACCAACAGATCAGATCTAAGCTCTGCAGTCCTGCCACATCCAGTCATGAATGGTAGTGGATAATTAATAACTCACTGGAGGAGGGTACTTCACAGATATCCCCATTCTCAATGATGAAGGAACCCAGCACATGAGTGCAAAAGATGAGGCTGCAGCATTCACAGCAGTCATCAGCCAGAGGTACTAAGTGGATGATCCATCTTGGCCTCCCTCAGTGATCCCAGAATGTCAGATGCCATTCGCCAGCCAATTCAATTCACTTCACATGACATCAAGAAATGGTTGGAAGCACTGGATACTGCAAAGGCAGTAACCCTGATAACATTCTGGCAATAGTGTTGAAGACTTGTGCTTCAGAACTTGCTGCTCCCCTACTCAAACTCTTCTAGAAGAGTTACAACACTGGCATCTACCCAACAATGTGGAAAATTGCCCAGATATGTCCTGTACACAAAGCAGGACAAATCCAACCCAGCCAGTTACCGCCGGATTAGTCCACTCTTGATTATCAATAAAGCGATGGAAGAAGCCATCAACAGTGCTATCAAGCAGCACCTGCTGAGTGATGCCCAGTTTGGGCTTCGTCTGGGTCACTCAGCTCCTGAGCTCATTACAGCCTTGGTTCCAACATGGACAAAAGAGCTGAATTCCAGAGATGAGATGAGAGTGACAGCCCTTGACACCGAAGCCGCATTTGACTGAGTGTGGCATCAAGGAGCCTAGAATCAGGGGGGCAGATTCTCCACCGATTAGAGTCATACTTGGCACATTGGAAAATGGCTGTGGTTGTGGAGGATAAGTCATTTCAGCTCCAAGACATCCTGCAGGAGACCTTGAGGGTAGTGAGCTAGGCCAAGCCATCTTCAGCTGATTCATGAACAACCCTCCCTCTGTCATAAGGTCAGAAACAGAGATTTTTGTCGTTGATTGCACAGCATTCAGCACCATTCATGACTCTTCAGATACTGAAGCAATTCATGCTCAATCCAGATTGTCCTGGATCTGGACAATATCCAGGCTTGCACTGGCAAGTGGCAAGTAACATTCATGTCACACAAAGACAGGCAATGACCATTGCCAATAAAAGACACTCTTAACTACCACCCCTTGACACTCAATGATGTTACCATCACTGAATCCCCCACTGTCAACATCCTCAACCAGAAGTTCAACTGGATTCATCACATAGGACATAGAAAACTACAGCACAAACAGGCCCTTCGGCCCACAAGTTGTGCCGAACACATCAAAACCTACCCAGCCATAGACCTATCTATAACCCCAATCCCATTGGATCCCATATACTCATCCAGAAGTCTTTTAAAAGACCCCAGCGAGTTCGCCTCGACCACAACCGACGGCAGCCGATTTCATTCACTCACCACCCTCTGAGTGAAAAACTTTCCCCTAGCATCCCCTCTGTACTTGCTTCCCTGCACTTAAATCTGTGCCCTCTCGTCACGACCATTTCAGCCCTGGGAAATAGTCTCTGAGAGTCCACCCTATCTATTCCTCTCAACATCTTGTAAACCTCTAGCAGGTCGCCTCTCAACCTTCGTCTCTCCAGGGAGAACAGTCCCAGCTCCCTCAACCTGTCTTCATAAGGCATGCCTCCCAATCCAGGCAACATCCTTGTAAATTTCCTCTGCACCCTTTCAATAGCTTCCACATCCTTCCTATAGTGAGGCGACCAGAACTGCGCACAGTACTCCAAGTGTGGTCTGACAAGGGTCCTATAAAGCTGCAGCATTACCCCCTGACTCCTGAACTCAATCCCTTGATGAATGAAGGCCAGTACACCATAAGCTTTCTTAACCACATCCTCCACCTGGGAGGCCGATTTGAGAGTCTTAGGGACCCGGACCCCAAGATCCCTCTGCTCTTCCACACAGCTAAGACTCCTACCTTTGATAGTGTACTCATTCATCCCGTTGGATCTGCCAAAATGGACCACAACACATTTATCCGCGTTGAAGTCCATCTGCCACTTCTCCACCCAGTCTTGCATCCTGTCAATGTCATGCTGCAACTTCTGACATCCCTCCAGACCATCCACAACACCACCGACCTTCGTGTCATCGGCGAATTTACTCACCCATCCCTCCACTTCCTCATCCAGGTCATTTATGAAAATGACAAACAGCAAGGGTCCTAGAACAGATCCCTGGGCACTCCACTGGTGACCGACCTCCATGCAGAAAAAGAGCCATCCACAACCACCCTCTGCCTCCTGCAGGCAAGCCAGTTCTGGATCCACAAGGCCAAAGCCCCTTGGATCCCATGGCCTCTCACATTCTCAAGAAGTCTTGCATGGGGGACCTTGTCAAATGCCTTGCTGAAGTCCATGTACACCACGTCCACTGCTCTTCCTTCGTCAATGTGTTCAGTCACATTTTCGAATAACTCAATTAAGCTCGTAAGGCACGACCTGCCTTTTACAAAACCATGTTGACTATTTCTAATCAACCTAAACTTCTCCAAATGCTCGTAAATCTTGTCCCTCAGAAGCCTCTCCATCAGCTTACCAACCACTGAGGTCAGACTCACCGGTCGGTAATTTCCAGGACTATCCGTGTTCCCTTTCTTGAAAATAGGGACCACATCCGCAATCCTCCAATCCTCCAGAACCTCTCCCGTCTCCATCGATGACGCAAAGATCATCGCCAGGGGCTCTGCAATGACATCCCTCACCTCCCACAATAACCTGGGGTACATCCCATCTGGTCCCGGAGACTTGTCTATCTACATAAACACAGTGGCTACAAGAGCAGATCAGAGGCTAGGAATACTGTGGCGATTAACTCATCTCCTGACTCCCCAAAACCTGTCCACTACCTACAAGGCGGAAGTCAGGAGTGTGTTGGAATACTCCCATTTGCCTGGATGGAAGCAGCTCCACAACAATCAAGAAGCTTGACATAATCTGGGACAAAGCAGCCTGCTTGATTGGCATCACATCAATAAACATCCATTCCCTCCACCACCAATTCTCAGTAGTAGCAGTGTGTCCTACCTACAAGATGCATTGCACCAATTCAGCAAAGATCCTTAGACAGCACCTTCCAAAGCCGTGACCATTTCCATTTAGAAGGACAAGGGAAGCAGATATATGGGAACAAAACCATCTGCAAATTCATCTCCAAACCACTCACCATCCTGATTTGGAAATGTGTCTCCATTCCTTTGCAGTCACTGGGTCAAAATCCTGGAATTCCTTCTCTAATGGCATTGTGGGTCAACCGACAGCACATGGATTGCAGCATTTCAAAAAGGCAGCTCAAGCTCAGTACCACCACCCCTAGGGCAATAAATGCTGGCCAGTCAGCAACACACATGTCTCATGATGAATTTAAAAAAAGACACTGTCCATGTGTGAATTTTCAAAGGCAGTGTAATTTAGACCTAAGAGTTGTCCTTGCAAGAACTAGAACAATTTCATACACTAAGAGCTGGAGACAAGACAGTGAAGAAACATTGAACACCTGACATTGGGAGCTTTCGGCAGAAACAACTGCTGTACAGACATGCATTCATTGGCACCGTGCACATCAACAGGTAGGCAAGACACAGCACCACAGATGACATAGGAGTAGCCACTGAGGCCTCATCAGGGGAGGTGATGACGCAATGGCATTATCACTAGATATTAATCCAGAAGTTCAGCTAATGTTCTGGGGACCTGGGTTAAATCCCGCCACAGCAGATGGTGGAATTTGAATTCAATAAAAAATATCTGAGATTAAGAATCTACTAATGACCATGAAATCATTGTTGATTGTTGGAAAAATCCATCTGGCTTACTCATTGTCCTTTAGGGAAGGAAATCTGCCATTCTTATCTGGTCTGGCCTACATGTGACTCCAGAGCCACAGCAATGCAGTTGACTCAATTGCCCTCCCTACCCCCAAGGGCAGAGAGGGATGGGCAATAAATGCTGACCAGCCAGTGATGCCCACGAATGAATTTAAAAAAAAGGAATTAGAGATGTTGGAGTCACACTTAGATATCAATGCCGAGTGTGAGCCATCTACAATGAAACGTCAATGTTCATCAAAGAAGAGATGATGCCTGTTCGTATAGTTTAATCAGACTGAGTATGCAATGAAAGAAGGCTATGGGAAAAATATGATGGGGGAAGGAGGGGGAACTTTTGGATCCAGAGGGAGAGGGGTGTGATACCTTTCAGGAATCCCTGATTAATCTCCTTTTGGGATTTGTGGAATATGAGTTCCTGTGTAATAGGTGATTGTCGACCCAGAACTTATCTCCCAAGCCCTTGATAAGGTAGAACACTGAGTGGATCCAATGATCTATTGCCCTGAATGTGACTCATAAACAGTAAAGTTGTGTTTAATTTTTGATTTAAGAATAAAATATTGGTCCTTTTCCAGTCAGAGTTATTACACTTTCTTCATCAGTCTCCCATGTGGTCCCTTGTGGGCTTTGCTGAAGTCCATAAAAACTACATCAACTGTCTTACTTTCATCCAGTTTAGGATGAATGTTTCATCCTAAACATTCAATTAAATTTGTTCGGCATGAACTTTCTCTGAACAAACCTTATCTTTCCAAGTGGAAAGGTATTTTACTCCTTCAAATTTTTTTCTGATAGTTTCTCTACCATTAATGTGAAATTCACTGCTCTGTTAATCCCTGGTTTATCTCTACAACCTTTCTTGAAAAGTGGAACCACTTCAAACTTCTGGCACCTGCACTGTGGCCTCATCTTTCAATTAGGCATGTGTCAAAACATTCAGGATTCAACACTGAATTCAACTACTTTGGACTATAACCTTTTTCCTCCATCTTAACCTCTGTTTTTATATTCCAAACACATTGTTACTATGCAGAAAACACTCCTCCCCTCCCCCATTTGTTACTTACTAAGTTTTGCTGTATCTTTGTTGCAATCTCTCCTGGCTCTACTCTGTTCCAGCTGTTCTGATCACTGTCATGCAATATATAATTTAATGCATTTTCCCTTATGTAGTTCTGAAGAAGTCATATAGACACGGTGCTAGCTGTTTCTCACCTACAGATGCTGCCAGATTTGCTGATTTTTATTTTGCAGCACTCTTTGTTTTGTTTCTGCACCAAAATGAATATGTTTGGCAATAGATAAAAATTACAATGAAATTATTATATCACAAAAGTGGTACCACCCTAGCAGTTTGACTGTAACAAACAATAATAAAGTTTCACTTTTCATTTTTACCAAGAAAAGTAATGTTGACTGCACCATATTCTTTGTCTGTGATCAGTTTGTGCCACTGAAAATGCTACTTGCTTTTCATGCAGAAGGTTAAAATTGGAATATCAAGAAATTCGGAGGAAGGGGGCAAAAGTATCCAGCCGGGAATACAGTATCCGATCCTGCGCTCGATGTCAGACCACGCTAGGATTGGTGTTTAATGTTGGTGTGGTATGTAGTATCTGCAGTCACAAAGTGTGCAGCCAATGCTGTGTGTACAAAATCAATGGAGCCTGGAGATGCACAGTGTGTCATGCTCATGGGTAAGAACTTCTCAAACTACTTCTCACGTTTCTCATTAGGTATTGAGAGTTCCAATGTCAGTTCAATATACAGTTGTATTCAAGCTATAGATGCAACAGGTTGTGTTGTCATTTGATCAGATATCATATAACCAGACAACACATGCTCAGATGACAGGTGGTCAGAATGATGAAACCTACAAGAATGTTTCCAACCAAGAATGGCAGCACTAGCAGGGCAATGAACAAAATAAATTGCTACAAGAGCTCTACAACTTGGCTTTTCCCAAAAGTGTGAGAGTAATATCATTGAGCCATGTTTAGCATCCACCATTTCCTTTGCTTTCCCTATCCATTCCATTTCAGGTGTCACTGAGCAACATCACTATGCAAACACTAGGAATGGCAGATGGCAAATTCAGGTGTGAATGCATCTCACATGGGGTGCTTCAGTGTCAGGGACCCGGTTTGTATGGAGTTTGCAATTCTCTCTGTGTCTGCATGGGTTTCCTTCGGGTGCTCCAGTGAAAGACATGCTGGTTAGGTGCATTGACCTGAATAGGCGCCTGAATAGTGGCAACTAGGGGGACTTCACAGTAACTTCATTGTAACTAATAAATAAACTTATTTGTAACTAATAAATAAACTTTACTTCTCACTCCTCTATATCAACTGAAACATAGAAACTAGAAGCAGGAGTAGAGTATTCAGTCCTTTGAGCCTGTTCCATTCATTGTGATCAGGATTGATCATCAAATTTAGTCTCCTGATTTCACGCTCCCCACCCCCCAACCCTTGATTCCTTTAGCCTCTAGTATTATATCTAATCTCTCCTTGAAATCACATAATGCTTTGGCCTCAACTGCTTTCTATGGCAGTGAGTTCCACAGATTCTCCACTTTCTGGGTGAAGAAATTTCTCCTCATCTCAGTCCAAAAGACTATAAGACATAGGAACAGAATTAAGCCATATGGCCCATTGAGTCTGCATCGCCATTCAATCATGGCTGATATTTTTCTCATCCCTATTCCCCTACCTTCCCTCAACTCCTGATCCCTTTATTAATCAAGAACCTATCTATCTCTACCTCCCACAGACTCCCACTCTCTAGCTGAAGAAATTCCTCCTCATCTCTGTTCTAAAGGATCGTCCCTTTAGCCTGAGGTCCTGGATTCTAGTTTTTCCTACTAATGGAAACATCCTCTCCACATCCATTCTATCCAAGCCTCGCAGTAAGTTTCAATAAGATTCCCCCCTCATCCTTCTAAACTCCAATGAATACAGACCCAGTGTCCCCAACCGTTCCTCATACAACAGCTCTTCATTCCAGAGATCATTCTTGTGAACTTCTTCTGGACCCTTTCCATGGCCAGCGCATCCTTCCCAGATATGGGGCCCAAAACTGCTCACAATACTCCAGATGGGGTGTGACCACAGCCTTATATAGCCTCAGATGTACATCCCTGCTCTTGGATTCTAGCCCTCTGGACATGACTGCTAACATTGCATTTGCCTGCTTAACTGCCAACTGAACCTACATGTTAACCTTAAGAGAACAAAGAACAAAACAGCACGGGAAACAGGCCCTTCAGCCCAACGAGCCCACGCCACTACCCCGATGTTCCCACCTCTATCCATGATCCTTGTCTATGTTTATAGATCTATGGATTAAAAACCAAATTTGAGACAATTTAGGGAGAATTTGTTTGGCCAATTAGCCTAAGAGCACATCTTTGGGATGTGGGAGGAAACCGGAGCACCCGGAGAAAACCCATGCAAGCACGGGGAGAATGCGCAAACTCCCACAGACATAGGCCCAAATCCATATATCTGCACAGCACAGCGATAGTCACTGAGCTGTCTTGTTGCCCATCAAATGGTCCAGGTCAAGCGTACACTAATGACGTGAAGCACTAGGATACTCTCGAAAAAGAAATCCAAGAGCAGCCCTCTCACGACCCATCGCGTGTATGCCCCTTGTTAGACAACAAGGTAGACCAAAGCACCTGTAGGATAAAAACAAGTACATCAATATCATCATCTATTTACACACTTCCCAGGTACTCCCAAGGCTCATGATCCCTATTTTAAATTAGTTTTCTATACCTCTCCATTCCCATTCTGTTCATGTGCCCATCTAAGAACTTTGAACAACAACTCCCAAATCTCTCTGTGTTTCTGGTTTCCTAAGCATTTTCCCATTTAGAAAATAGCCTATGCCTCCATTCCCCTTTCCAAAGTGCATAACCTTTCCACATTGTATTCCATCTGCCACTCCTTTGCCCCTTCTCCTAACCAGATCATTAAATGTTTTTAAGGTAGAGATAGATAGATTCTTGATTAATAAGGGGAACAGGCATTATGGGAAAAAGGCAGGAGAATGGGAGTGAGAAAAATATCAGCCATAAGTCCTTTTGCAGCCCTCCTTCCTGTTTCCTCAATACTTCTTCTCCCTCTAAATATCCCAAGAGGTTTATCCCTTTTCCTCAAACTATGACCCCTAGTTCTGGATTCCATACCATCAGAACAATCTACCCTTTCTAATCCTGTTAGAATTGTATAAGTTTCTCTGAGAACACCTCTCACTCTCTAAATAAACTCCAGCGAATATGATCCTAACTGACTTAGTCTCTCCTTATATGACAGACCTGCCATCCCAGGAATCAGCCTTGTAAACTTTCACTGCACTCTATCTATAGCAAGGACATCCTTTTTCAGATAAGGACATCAAAACTGCACACAATACTTCAGGTGTGGCATTACCTATTCAACTGCAGAAAAACACCCCTATTTGTACACTCAAATCCTCTCATTCAGAGAGTAAACATACTATTTGCCTTCTTTACTGCCTGTTGTACTTGCATACTTGCTTTCAGCGACTGATGCATGAGGACACCAAAGTCTCGCTGAGTATCCATCTCTTTCAATTCATACCCATTCAAATAATAATCTGTCTTTCTATATTGCTACCGAAGTGGATAACCTAACATTTATCGACATTATACTGCATCTGTAATGCATATGCCCACTCACTCAGCCTGCCCAGAAAGTTTGGGTAGACCTGAAGAATGGGAAAGGTGTAGTCACAACGTTAGGGGTTTACTATAGGCCACCCAACTGCCAGTGGGAGACAGGGGAATAGCTATGTAGGCAGATTTTGGCAAGGTATAAAAGTAACACGGTTGTTGTTGTAAGAGTTTTTAATTTCCTCTATATTGACTGGGACTCACTTAATACTAGGGGCATGGATGGGGCAGAGTTTGTAAGGAACATCCAGAAATGCTTTTTGAAACAGTATGTAGATAGTCCAATGAAGGAGGGGGCCATTACCAGACCTGGTACTGGGGAATGAGCCCAGTTGGTCATCAGTGTTTCAGTAGGGGAGCAGTTTGGGAACAGTGACCACAATTCAGTAAGCTTTAAGGTACTGAACATAGAACATAGAACATTACAGCACAGAACAGGCCCTTCGGCCTTCGATGTTGCACCGACCAATATAAAAAGCAATGCCCCTCCAAACTAAGCCATTCCCTTCTCTTCCATATACTTATCAACTAACCTCTTAAACGCCACCAAACTTGGCGCATCTACAACCGCTGCAGGCAGGGCATTCCACTCCCGAACCACCCTTTGGGTAAAGAACCTGCCTCTGATCTCTGTCCTATAACTATCACCCCTTAATTTAAAGCTGTGTCCCCTCGTGCTAGCTTTTTCCATCCTAGGAAAAAGGCTATCACTGGCCACCCTATCTAAACCTCTAATCATCTTATATGTTTCGATTAGGTCCCCTCTTAGCCGCCTCCTGTCTAACGAAAACAACCTCAAATCCCTCAGCCTCTCTTCATAAGACCTGCCCTCCATACCAGGCAACATCCTGGTAAACCTCCTTTGCACCCTCTCCAATGCCTCCACATCTTTCTTATAAGGCGGGGACCAGAACTGCACACAATACTCCAAGTGCGGCCGCACTAGAGTTGTGTACAGTTGCAACATGACGTTGCGGCTCCGAAATTCAATCCCTCTACCAATAAAAGCCAAGACTCCATATGCCTTCCTAACAACCTTCTCGACCTGACTGCCTACTTTCATGGATCTATGCACATACACACCAAGATCCCTCTGTTCATCTAGACTACTAAGAATCCTACCATTTGCCCTATACTCTACACATTTATTATTTCTGCCATAGTGCATTACCTCACACTTTTCCACATTAAACTCCATTTGCCACCTCTCGGCCCAGCTCTGCAACTTGTCCAAGTCTCTCTGCAAACTATAACACCCCTCTTCACTATCTACCACTCCACCGACTTTAGTGTCATCTGCAAATTTACTAATCCATCCTTCAATACCCTCATCCAGATCATTTATAAAAATTACAAACAGCAGGGGCCCCAAAACAGACCCCTGAGGTACACCACTTGTCACCAAACTCCAAGATGAATATCTCCCATCAACCACCACCCTCTGTCTTCTATCTGCTAGCCAATTCCTAACCCAATTAGCTAATCACCCTCTATCCCATACATCTGCATTTTCTGCAGAAGTCTTCCATGGGCCACCTTATCAAATGCCTTACTAAAGTCCATGAAGGATGAAAATAAGTGTAGTCCTCAAGTTAAGGTGCTAAATTGGGGGATGGCTAATTATAATAATATTAGGCAAGAGCTGAAGAATGTAGATTGGGGGTAGATGTTTGAGGGCAAATCAACATTTGGCATGTGGGAGGCTTTCAAGTGTAAGTTGATAGGGATTCAGGTCTGGCACATTCCTGTAAGGGTGAAGGATAAGTATGGCAAGTTTTGGGAACTTTGGAAAACAAGATATATTGTGGACCTAGTCAAAGAGGAAAAGGAAATATTTGTCAAGGTTGGGAGGCTGGAAGCACACAAAGCAAGTGGAATGAATACAAGGGAAGTAGAAAAAAACTTAAGCAAGGAGTAAGGAGGGCTAAAAGGGGTCACGAAAAAGCATTGGCCAGCAGGATTAAGGAAAATCCTAAGACTTTTTATTATACACATATAAAGAGCAAGGGGGTATCCAGGGTGAGAGTTGCCCCACTCAAGGACGAGAGGGAATCTATGCTTGGAGCCAGAAGGAAATATGCAAGATAGTAAGTGAGTACTTTGTGTTAGAATTCACCAAAGAGGTGTTGGTGGATGATGAGTCTGGGAAAGGATACTTGATAGGTAGTTGAGTAGATAGTTGAGTCATGTTGAGATCAAAAAGGAGGAGATATTGGGGATCTTGAGAACATTAATGTAGACAAGTCCCCGGGGCCTAATGGAATATAGTCATAGAGTCATAAAGATTTAGAACATAGAACATAGAACAATACAGCACAGAACAGGCCCTTCGGCCTTCGATGTTGTGCCGACCAAAATAAAAAGCAATGCCCCTCCAAACTAAACCATTCCCTTCTCTTCCATATACTTATCAATTAACCTCTTAAACGCCACCAAACTTGGCGCATCTACAACAGCTGCAGGCAGGGCATTCCACTCCCTAATCACTCTTTGAGTAAAGAACCTACCTCTGATATCCGTCCTATAACTCATACCCCTTAATTTAAAGCTGTGTCCCCTCGTGCTAGCTTTCTCCATCCTAGGAAAAAGGCTATCACTGTCCACCCTATCTAAACCTCTAATCATCTTATATGTTTCAATAAGATCCCCTCTTAGCCGCCTCCTTTCTAACGAAAACAACCTCAAATCCTTCAACCTCTCTTCATAGGACCTGCCCTCCATACCAGGCAACATCCTGGTAAACCTCCTCTGTACCCTCTCCAATGCCTCCACATCTTTCTTATAATGTGGCGACCAGAACTGCACACAATACTCCAAGTGCGGCCGCACTAGAGTTTTGTACAGCTGCAACATGATGCTGCGGCTCCTAAATTCAATCCCCCTACCAATAAAAGCTAAGACTCCATAAGCCTTCTTAACAACTTTATCCACTTGACTGCCTACTTTCAGGGATCTATTGACACATACACCAAGATCCTTCTGTTCCTCAACACTATTAAGAGCCCTACCATTAGCCCTATACTCTACACATTTATTGTTCCTGCCAAAGTGCATTACCTCACACTTTTCCACATTAAACTCCATTTGCCACCTCTCGGCCCAGCTCTGCAACTTGTCCAAGTCACTCTGTAAACTAAAACACCCCTCTTCACTATCTACCACACCACCAACTTTAGTATCATCTGCAAATTTACTGATCCATCCCTCAATACCCTCATCCAGATCATTTATAAAAATTACAAACAGCAGGGGCCCCAAAACAGACCCCTGAGGCACACCACTCATCACCGAACTCCACGATGAATATCTCCCATCAACCACCACCCTCTGTCTTCTATCTGCCAGCCAATTCCTAATCCAATTAGCTAAATCACCCTCTATTCCACACATCTTCATTTTCTGTAGAAGTCTACCATGGGCCACCTTATCAAACGCCTTACTAAAGTCCATATATACTACATCAACCGCCTTACCCCCATCCACCTCTCTGGTCACTTTCTCAAAAAACTCAATGAGGTTAGTAAGGCATGACCTACCCTTCACGAAACCGAAGGTTTTACAGTATAGAAACAGGCCTTTTGGCCCAATGTGTCTATGCCGCCCTTTTTTTTAAAAAACCCTAAGCTAATCCCAGTTGCTCGTATTTGGGCCATATTCCTCTATACCCATTGTACCCAGATAACTATCTAAATGCTTTTTAAAAGATAAAATCGTACCTGCGTCTACTACTACCTCTGGCAGCTTGTTCCAGATACTCACCACCTTCTGTGCGAAAATGTTGCCCTTCTCGACACTTTTATATCTCTACCCTCTCACCTTAAACCTATGCCCTCTGGTTTAGACTCCCTTACCTTTGGGAAAAGATAATGACTATCCACCTTGTTTATACTCCACTTTCAATGAGTTATGAACCTGTACTCCTAAATCTCTTCGTTCTCTCCCTAACACCCTACCATTAACTGAGTGAGTGCTGCCCTGATTCAATTGACCAAAATGCACCACCTCACATTTATCTAAAACTCCATCTGCCATTCATCAGCCCACTGGCCCAATTGACCAAGATCCCGTTGCAATCCTAGATAATCTTTTTCACTGTTCACTTGCCACTAATCTTGGTGTCACCTGCAAACTTACTAACCATGCTTACTAAATTCTTATCCAAAAATATAATTAAATGACAAATAAGAATGGACCCAGCACTGATCCCTGAGGCATGCCAGTTTGAAAAACAACCCTCTGTAACTACGCTGTGTCTTCTGTCATCAAACCAATTTTGTACCATTTGGCTACGTCACACTAAAATCCCATGAGATTTAACCTTCTGCAAGGTACCATGTGGTAACTTGTCAAAGGCTTTGCTAAAGTCCATGTTGATAACATCAACTTCGCTGCTTTGAAAAATCACCTGAACTTGAAACATCAGCTGTTTTCTCTCTTAGAGACGTTGCCAGACCTGCTGAGATTTTCCAGTATTTTCTCTCTTGTTATCAACTGCACTGCCCTCATCTACCTTCTTGGTGACCTCTTCAAAAAAAACTCCATTAAATTTGTGAGACATGATTTTCCACTCTGCAATAGATAGCCATGCTGACTATCTCCAATCAGCCCTCGTGTCTCTAAATGTCTGTAGATCCTGTCTCTCAAAATACCTTCGAACAACTTACCCACTACAGATGTGAGGTTCACTGGCCTATAATTCCCAGACTTTTCCCTATAGCCCTTCTTAAACAATGGCACAACATTTGCCACTTTCCAATCTTCAGGCACTTCACCTGTGACTATCGATGATTCAGATATCTTTGCAAGGGGATCTGCACTTTCCCCCCTAGCCTCCCACAGTGTCCTGGTATAGACTTCATCAGGTCGCTGGATTTATCTACCTTGATGGGCTTCAAGACTTCTGGCACCTCCTTCTCTGTTATACGTACACTTCTCAAGACATCACTATTTATTTCCACAAGTTTCCTAACATCCATGCTTTTCTCAACAGTATATACTGATGAGAAGTATTCAGTTAGGATCTCACCCATCTCTTGTAGATCTGCACATAGATGATCTTGCTGATCCTTAAGAGGTCCTACACTCTCCTTAGTTACTCTTTTGCCCTTTATGTATTTGTAGAAGCTCTTCAGATTCTCCTTTGCCTTATATGCCAAAACAATCATATGCCCCCTTTTTGCCCTCCTAATTTCCCTCAATTCAACTCCTACACCCTCTATACTCTTCAAGGAATCGACTTGATCCTAGCTGCACATGCATTCCACTCCTCCTTCTTCTTAACCAGGGCCTTGATATCCCAAGTCATCTAGGTATTCCCTACTTCTACTGGCCTTGCCCTTCATTCTCAGAGGAATGTGCTTAGCCTGAACTCAGGTTAACACACTTTTGAAAGCCTCCCACTCAACAGATGTCCCTTTGCCTTCACACAGACTCCCTCCAATTAACTGTCGAAAGTTCCTGCCTGATACCATCAAAATTGGCCTTGCCCCAATTTAGAATTTTAAATTTTGGATCAGACCTATCATTCTCCATTGCTATCTTAAAATGAATGGAGTTAGCCACAAAGTGATCCCTCGTAACACTTCTGTCACCTGGCCTTCCTTATTTGCCAAGAGAAAGTCACATTTTGTCACCTGTCTAGCAGGGCCATCCACATACTGAATGAGAAATTCCTTCTGAATACACTCAACAAATTTCTCTCCATCAAAGCCTCTAATATTATGGCTTTAATACTCTGTAAGCAGGTAGAAGGTGAGTGGGACACCATGTAATAGGGGAGGGGGTGAAGGAGATACTGTAATTGGGGGAGGTGGTGAGGGGCACATTCTGTAATCGGGTGGAGGGAGTGAGGAGAACACACTGTAATCGGGTGGAGAGAGTGAGGCTGACAATCTGTAACCGGGAAGGTTGTGAGAGGGACATTCTGTAATCGGGGGAGGCGATGAGGAGAACACTGTGTTATTCAGGGGAGGGGATGAGGGGTGCATTCTGTAACCAGAGGGAGGGGGTGCGAGGAGGATACATGGCAAAATGGAGGGGAAGGGATGAGGGGGGAGCAGTGTAATCGGAAAGAGGGGGTGAGGGGATACTCTGTAATTGGAGGGACAGAGCGAAGGGAACGCTCTGTATTCAGAGAGAGTGAAGGGGAAACTGTATTCGGAGGGAATGAGTGGGACACTTTGTAATCAAAGTGTAAGATGAGGGGAACTCTGTACTCGGGAAAGAGGATGAGGGGGACACTGTAATTGGGAGAACGGATGGGGGGATACTGTAATTGGGGGAGGGGATGAATGGTGCACTCTGTAATCAAGAGGAGGGGATGAGAGGGTATCACTCTGTAACCAGATGGAGGCGGTAAGGTGAACACATTGCAAACAGAGGCAGGCAGTGAGGGACAATCTAATTTTGGGAAGGGTTCAGGGGACTGTCTGTGATCAGGGGGAGGGGGACACTAATTGGGGGAGGAGGTTAGAGAAAATCTGTAATTGGAGGTGAGAGGTACAGCCTGTAATGGGGGTGAAGGCGACACTAATCAGGGGGAGGGGATAAGGGGACACGGTGTAATCGGGGAGAGGACATAAGAGGGATACATTATAATTGGGGGGGAGGAAATGGGGAGCATTCTGTAATCAAGGTGGATGAGAAACACTAATTGGAGGGAAGGGATGAAGGAGACACTCTGTAATTGGAAGGAGGGGATAAGGAGGACGTGCTACAAATGGAGGGAGAGGGTGAGAGGCAACCTGTAATCAGGGGGAGGGGTTATGGGAAACACTGTAATCAGGGGAAGGATGTGAGATGGACACTGTAATCACAAGCGGAGGTGAGACAAAATCTGTAATCGGGGGCGGGGTGAGGGTGACAATCTGTAGCTGGAGGGATGGGGGGTAGGGGAACACTCTGTAATCGGTGGGGGTGCTGAGGAGGACACACTGTAATTGGGGATGGGGGGGTGAGACGCTCTGTAATTGGGGAGAGAGAGGATGAGGAAGACACTCTGTAATGGAAGGAGGGAATGAGGGGGCACTCTGTAATCGGGTGGAGAGGGTGAGGCTGACAATCTGTAATGGGGGGTGTGTGAGGAGAACAATCTATAATCGGGAGAGCGGATGAGAGGGACACTCTATAATCGATGGGAGGGCATGAGGGGGTAATTCTGTCATCAGAAGAGGTGTGAGGGAGACACTCTGTTATCTGTGGGAGAGGATGAGGGGTGCACTCTGTAAACAGAAGGGAGGGGGTGAAGAGGACACATGGCACATGAGGGAAGGTAGTGAGGGGGACACTATTCAGAGGGACAGAGTGAGGGGACACTGTGTATTCAGGGGAGGGAATGAGTGGTGCACTCTGTAATCAGAGGGAGGGGGTGAGGGGATCACGCTATAACTGCAGGGAGGGGGTGAGAAGGGCACATTGCAAACAGGGAAGTTATGAGAGACAATCTGTGATGGGAGGGAGGGGTTGCAGGGGATACTTTGTAATTGGAGGAGGGGGACACTGTAATTGGGGGAGGGGGTGAGAGAATATAATTAGGGAGGGGGTGAGAGGGACAGTCTAAACAGAGGGTTGGAGTGGGCGGACACTAATCAGGAGAGGTGCTGAGGAGGGCACACTAATTGGGAGGGAGGTGGGTGAAAGGGGGCAGAGGGTGAGGGAGAAACTCTGCAATTGAAGGAATAGGAGTGAGAGGGACAGTCTGTAATCGGGGTGGGGCTGGGGGCTTATGTAATCAGGATGGGGTGAGAAACACTCTGTAATCAGAGGGACAGGGTGATGGGGACACTGCAATTGAGGCAGAGGATGAGGAGTGCACTCTGTAATGGTGGGGAGGGGGTGGTGAGGGAGTCACTTTGTAACCAGAGGGAGGGGATGAGGAGAACACACCACAAAGCAGGGGAAGGGGTGAAGAGGGCACACTGTAAACAGGGGGAAAGAGTGAGGGAGACCCTCTGTAATCGGAGGGAGGAGTTGCAAGGGACATTCTATGATTGTGGGAGCGAAGAAGGGAACACTCTGTAACTGAGGGGAGGGAATGAGGGTATCACTCTGTAACAGGAGAGAGGGGGTGAGGGGAACTCTCCGTAATCAGAGGGAGGAGACAAAGGGGAACACTTTGAAATCAGGGGGAGGGTGCGAAGGGCTAACTCTGGAACAGGAGGGAGGTGGTGAGGGGGACCCTCTGCAAACGGTGGAGTAGGTTGGGGGAATTCTCTGTAATTGGAAGAAGGGATTGAGTGGGCATTCTGTAATCAGTGGGAGGGGATGAGGAGGTCACTCAGTAACTGGAATGGGGGCGTGAGGGGGTAACTCTGGAATTGGAGGGAGGGGTGAGGAGACTGTAATTGGATGGAGGGATTGAGTGTGCACTCTGTAATCAGTGGGAGGGGACGAGGGGGTCACTCAGGGCACTCAGTAACTGGAGTGGGGGGATTAGGGGGTAAGTCTGGATTCAGAAGGAGAGATTGAGTGTGCACTCTGTAATCAGGAGGAGGGGATTCAGGAGTCACTTAGTAACCAGAGTGTGGGAGGGGGTGAGGAGGTAACTCCGGAATCGGAGGGAGGGGATTGGGAGACACTAATTGGATGGAGGGATTGAGTGTGCACTCTGTAATTGGGGGAGGGAGTAAGGGGCAAACTATATAATCAGGTGAAGTGTGAGAGAAACAGTCTAATCAGGTGAAGTGCTGAAAAATAGTAATCAGGAGTGGGAGTGAGAAGCAGTCTATAATCGGAGTGAGGTGATGAGGGTAACACACTGTAATCAGGGTGAGCGGGTGAAAAGGCTGCCCGTAATCACTGAGTGGTGGTGAGGGGAACATTGTAACCGGGAGGGGCGTTGAAGACACATAGTAATTGGTAGATGGGTGAGAGACTCTGTAATTGGGACGAGGGTGTGAGGGGCACACTCTGCAATTGGGGATTGGGGGTGAGAGACACTAATCGGCGGGGGGGGGTGCTGAAGGGTTACTATGAAATCGTTGGATGGTGGTGAGGGGAACATCTGTTATCGGGAGTGAGATTGAGGTAGATACTGTAATTGCAGGAGTCTCTCTGTAAGAGACACGCTAATCAAGGAGATGGTCTGTAATCGGGGTGGGGGGGGGGCAGTCTGTGTAATTGGAAAGGAAGGACTGGGGCTGACAATCTGTATTTGGGGTGGGGCATTGTGAGGGGAACATTAGTCAGGAGAATGCGTGATGGGACACTAATTGGGGGAGGAGGTAAGATGCATACTCTTTTATTGGGGAGAGGGGATTGGAGACACAAATCGGGAAGAGGGGATTGGAGACACTGAAATCGGGTGAGGGGGAGAGAGACACTGTAATCTGGAGGGCTTCAGGGGGACACACTATAATCGTGAAGAGGATGAGGGGGACAGTTTATAATCGGAGTGTGGGGATGAAGGTGTACATTGTAATCGGGGAAAGGTAGGAGGAGGACACTGTATTCAGGATGGAAGGAATGAAGTCAACAGTCTGTAATCGGGGTGGAGACGTTGTGAGTGACACTCTGTAATGGATGACAGAGGTGAGGGCTTACTGTAATCGGGGGAGGGATTGAAAGAGAGATTCTAACCAGGTGATGGAGACACTCTAATCGGGGCAGAGAGTATGAGGGGGTCACTCAGGAATTGTTCGGTGGTGGTGAAGGGATCACTCTGTGATTGGGGATGGAGGTGAGAAACTCTGTAATTGAGTGGAGTGGGTTAGAGACTCTCTGTAATTGTGGGGGGGGTTAAAATACTTTGTAATTGGGGGGAAGGGTTGAGAGATACTCTGATCGGGTGAAGGTGATGAGAGGGTCACTCTGTAATTGGGGGGGGGGGGAGGGGTTCAGGACGACAACCTATGATAGGAGGTGTGAGGGGACACTCTGAAATTGAGGGTTAGGCTTAGGGCTGGGGAGAGTATGAGGTAGACACTCAGTAATCAGGGAAATGGATGAAAGTTAACTGTAGTTGGGGGAAGTGTTGAGTAGGATAATCTATAATCGAGGAGGGGATAAGAGACATTCTGTAATCGGGGAGGGGTAGGGGGACACTAATTAGCAGGAAAGATGTGAGAGGGGTACTCTGTAATCGGCAGTATGGGGTGAGAGATAATCTGTATTTGGAGGAGGGTATGACGGTGATGTTCTGTAATTAGGGGAAGAGGGTGAGGGGGTTGATCTTAATCAGAGGGAGGGGGTGAGAGGGATGATCTGTAATCAGAGGGATGAGGTGAGAGGGATACCCTGTAATCGTCGTAGAAGGGATCAGAGGAACAATCTGTAATTGGGGAATGGGTGAGAGACACTGTGTAACTGGGGGAATGGGTAAAAGACACTAATCAGGAGAGTAGGTAAGGGACAAACTGTGTAATCATGGTAGGGGTGGTTGGCGACACTCTGTAATCGGAGGAGGAAGGGTGAGAGATACTGTAATTGTGGGAGGAGGATGAGAGATTCTCTGTAATTGAATGGAGGGGGTGAGAATCTTTGAAATTGAGGGGAGAGGATGAGGGGTCACTCTATAATTGGGGGGAGGGGGCTCAGGCAGACAATATGTAATTGGAGATGTGAGGGATACACTATATTTGGTGGGGGGATACTCTAATCAACGGGAAAGGGTGAAGGAGCACTCTGTAATTGGAGGGAGGATGTGAGAGATAATCTGTATTTTGAGGGGGATGCTTTGTAATCAGGGGAGAGGGTGAGGGGAATGGTTTGTAATCAGGGGGAGGGGGTGAGGGGGAAATTCTGTAATTGGGGTGGAGAGGGTGAAAGATAACCTATACTTGGGAGAGGGAGTGAGGGGCACAACGTGTAATTGGGGGAGGCGGTTGTGGGGGAACACTTTGTAATCGGGGAGAAGGGGTGAAGGGGACACTCTGGAATTGCAGGGGGAATACTCTGGAATAGGGGTTGGGTGTGAGAGACACGCTGTAATTGTTGAGGAAGGTGAGAGACATGCTATAGTCGTCGGAAGCAGGTGAGAGACATTCTATAATTGTTGGGAGGGGTTGAGGGACAATCTGTAATCAGGGACAGGGTATGAGAGACACTTTGTAATTGGTGGGCAAGGGGCTCAGGCCGACAATCCGAAATTGGAGGTGTGAGGAGCCATCCTATAATCGGGCACAGAGGTGAGTGAGACATTCTGTAATTGGGGAGGCAGGTAGGTGCTGGGAATACTGTAATTGAGCGAGGGGAAAAAAGGAGGACACTGTTATCAGAGTAAGGAGGGGTGAGAGACACTCTGTAATTGGGGGAAGGAGTGAGTGACACTCTGTAATTGGGGAAGGGCGTGGAGAGGCACACTGCAATTGGGGGAGAGGTTGGGGGTACACTGCAGTCGGGAGTTGGGGTTGTGAGGGACACTCTGTAGTCAGGGGGAGATGATGCGGGGGACACTCTAATTGGTGGAGGGGGTCAATGGGACACTCTGTAATTGGGGACTATGAGAGACGCTGGTAATCGGGGGTGGTGGGTGTGTGAGAGACACTCTGTAACCAGGGTAGGGGTTGAGGGGGGTCACTCTAATCAGGGGGTGGGTGGAGAGATAAGGGGGACAGTTGGTAATTGGGGTGAGGAAGTTAAGAGACACTGTAATGGAGAGGGGTAAGGAACATTCTGTAATTGATGGGAGGAGTGATGGAGACACTCTAATTGGGGGAGGGCTGAGGCTGGCAATTTGTAATTGGAGGGCTTTGTGAGGAGGACATAGTAATCAGGGGAATGGGTGAGGGGGAAATTCTGTAATCGGGGTGGAGGAGATGAAAAATAACCTATACTTGGGGGAGGAAGTGAGGGGCACAATGGGTAATCGGGGAGGCCGTTGTGGTGAAAGATAACCTATACTCGGGGGAGGAAGTGAGGGACACTCTAACTGGGGGGAGAGGTAATGGGGGCACTCTAATCGGGGGAGAGGCAGGGGCTGGCAATCTGTAATCAGAGGGTGGTTTGTGAGGACAACGTGGTAATCAGGGGAATGGGTGAGGGGAATGCTGTAATTGTCTTGAGATGCTCACTCTTTTATCGGGGTGACGGGTGTGAGAGAAATTCTGTAATTAGGGAGATGGTGTTGGAGACACTGAAATCGGGGAGGGGTTGAGGGGGACACTTTAATTGGGGAGAAGTAGTGAGAGACACTAATCAGGGGGAGGGCTTCAGAGGAGGCACTGAAATCAGGAGGAGAAGGTGAGGGGGACACTCTTGTAATCGTTGTGTGGTGGCAAAGGAAACACTCTAATCGGGGGAAGTGGCTGAGAGACGTAATTGAGGGGAGGAGGTAAGAAATGCTCTCTAATCAGGGGCAGTGTGTGAGAGGTTACTGTAATTGGGGGAACACATGAGGGGGACACTCTTTTCAGGGTGAGAAGGTGAGAGGTGCTCTGTAATTTGGGGGGAGGGTTTGAGGGGTCTCAATTAATGGGAAGAGATGAGGGGGATACTGTGTAATTGGGGGGAGGGGGTGAGTGATAATCTGTATTTGGAGGGAGGGCGTGAGGGGAACGCTCTGTAATCGGGGGAGATGGTGAGGAAGATAGTCTGTAATTGGAGGGAAGGAGTGAGGGGGACTGTCTAATTGTGGAGAGTTGGTGAATGATACTTTATAAGGGGGGGTTGGGGGTCAAGGGGACGTTGTAATTGTTGAGGAAAGGTGATGGAGCTCTCTGTATTGGGGGAAGGGGCTAAGGGGGATACTACAGAACATAGAACACTACGGCACAAACAGGCCCTTCGGCCCACAAGTTGTGCCGAACACATCAAAACCTACCCAGCCATAGACCTATCTATAACCCCAATCCCATTGGATCCCATATACTCATCCAGAAGTCTTTTAAAAGACCCCAGCGAGTTTGCCTCGACCACCACCGACGGCAGCCGATTCCATTCACTATAATTGGGAGTGTGGGTGAGGGACCCCCTGAAATTGAGGGGGAAGGGTTGAGGGGACACTCTGCCCCCCTTATGTCCCCCCGCCTGATTACATAGTGCACCTCTCACTCCTCCCCCCGATTACATTGTGCCCCTCGCCTCCCCCCCCCACCGATCCATTGATTAAATCCTCCCCTCTCATTGAGTGGCATCATGTAATTGGGTGAGGGGCGGTGGACAATGTAATCGAGGTGGGAGGAATGAGGGAGGGGCTCTCTGTAATTGGGGGAGAGGTTGAAGCGGTAATCAGGAGGAAGGGATGAGAGACACTATAATCGGGAGGAGGGGGTGAGGAGGTCACTGTGATCAGGAATAGGAGTGAGTGACACTAATTGGGGAAGGGTGTGAGAGACCCTCTAATAGGGGAGAGCGTGAAGGATGCACTGTGTAATCGGGGTAGGGATTGTGGAACACTCTTGAATCGGGGAGGGGTGTGGAGTATACTCAAAACGGAGATGAAGGGGACACTCTAATTGGGGGGAGGGGGTGAGAGATAATCTACATTTGGTGGGAAGGCATGAGGGTGCTCTGTAATCGAGGGAGAGGGTGAAGGGGACAATCTGCAATCAGAGAGAAAATCTGAGGAGATGGGGGTCAGTGACACTGTAATTGGAGGAGGGGGTGAAGACACTTTGCAATAGTACAGAGGGGGTGAGACACTCTGTAAACGAGGGGAGGGTGTGAGTGGTGCACTCTATATTCAGGTAAGGTGATGAGGGGGACAGTCTGTAGTTGGGATGAAGTGCTGAAAAATATTTTGTAATCAGAAGAGGGAATGAGAGAGCCTGAATCGTGGTGAGGGGGACACACTGTAATCATTGGGTAGTGGCAAGGAGAATATCTGTAATTGCAGGAGGGGATGAAAGACTCTGCAATCAGGGGAAGGGGGTCAGGGGTCACTCTGTAACCATTGAGGAAGGAGTGAGGGGACTTTCTTTAATTGAGGGAGGGGTTAAGGGGGCACTCTGTAATCTCTGGGAGGGGAACACTAATCAGTCGGAGGGGGTGAGACTTGGTGAGGGGGACATTCTGTAATTGGGGGGAGGTGTTGGGGAGACACTCTGTAGTCTGTTGGAGGATGAGAAACACTATAATCGGGACGGGGAAAGAGGCTGAAGGGTGTTATGCTTTAATCGGGGCAGAGTTTGAGAGAGGACTTGGTAATCGAGGGAGGGGATGAAGGGCACACTCTGTAATCAGGGGAAACGGGATGAGGGGAACATTCTATATTCGGAGGGAGAGTGTGAGAGGGACATTCTGCATTTGGGGGGAGCTTGTGAGAGGGATATTCTATAATCGGGGGAAGGGAATGAGAGATACTCCGTAACCAGAGGGAGGGATGAGTGGAGGCTGTAATCAGGGGGAAGGAGGTAAGGGGGAGCATTCTGTAATTAGAAGAGTGTGAGGGGCCACTAATGGTGGTAAGAGGAGACACTTTGTAATCGGGGGGAGCGGCTGAGCAGGACAGTCTGTAATCGGGGGATCGGTGAGAGACACTTTGTAATCAGGGGAGGTGGTGAGCAGGACACACTGTCATGGGGTGGAAGGGATGAGAGACACTAATCAAGGGAAAAATGTAAAAGAGAGTCTGTAATTGGGGAGGGGGTGAGGGGAACTTTCTGGAATCGGGGGAGGGAGGTGAGAGACACTTTAATCGGGGAGGGCGTGAAGGGGGCACTCTAAATGGGGGGGAGGATATGAAGGCGCATTTTGTAATTGGGGTAGGAAATAAGGGTACACTGTAATCGAGGGAAGGCATTGAGAGAGATTCCGTAATTGGAGGTGGTGAATTGGGAATTCTGTAATCAGGGAAGGAGGTGAAGGGACATCTGTAATTGGGGTAGGAGGTGAGAGTACACTCAGTTTTGAGGGTAGGGGTTGAGAGACATTCTGTAGTTGGAGGTGATAAATTGGGGGAGGAGGTGAGAGAACACTCTGTAATTGGGAGGAGGAGATGAGGGAGGCTCTCTGTAACCAGGGTAGAGGTTGAGGTGGTGATTCTGTAATTGGGGGTGTGAGGGAGACACTCTATAATCCGAGAGAGGTGAGAGACATTTTGTTATTGGGAGAGGGTGTTTGATTTGATTTATTATTGTCCCATATATACAGTGAAAAGTATTGTCTCTTGAGCATTGTACAGACAAAGCATACCATTCATAGAGAAGGAAATGAGAGTGTGCAGAATGGCTAGGGCATTGAGAAAAATCAACCTAATGCGAGGTAAGCCCATTCAAAAGTCTGATAGCTGCAGGGAAGAAGCTGTTCTTGATTCAGTTGGTACATGCCCTCAGACTTTTGTGTCTTTTTCCTGATGGAAGAAGGTGGAAGAGAGTATGTCTGGGTGAGTGGCGTCCTTAGTTATGCTGCTGTTTTGCCAAGACAGCTGGAAGTGTAGACAGAGTCATTGGATGGGAGGCTGATTCATGACCTTTTGCATTTTCTTCTGTCTTGGGCAGAGCAGGAGCCAAACCAAGCTGTGATACAACCAAAAAGAATGCTTTCTATGATGCATCTTTAAAAGTTGGTGAGAGAGTGTCGGTATGGGAGAACTGGGATAGATTGTTGGTGATCTGAAACCTAAAAACTTGAAGCTCTCAACCTTTTTTATTTCATCCCCATCGATGTAGACAGAGGCATGTTCTCCTTTACGCTTCTTAAAATCGATAACAATCTCCTTCATTTTGTTGACATTGAGGGAGAGATTATTGTAGCCGCACCAGATTCTCTATCTCATTCTTGTACTCTGTCTCGTCATTGTTTGAGATCCAGCTCACTTTGGTGGTTTTGTTAGCAAACTTGAAAATCGAATTAGAGGGGAATTTGGCCAGTCATAGGTGTAAAGGAGTATAGTAGGGGACTGCGAGCACAACCTTGTGGGACACTGGTGTTGAGGGTGATTGTGGAGGACATGTTGTTGCCTATCCTTATTGATTGTGGCCTGTGAATTAGGAAGTTCAAGATTCAGTTACAGAGGGAGGTGCCGATGCCCAGGCCACGGAATTTGGAGATGAGTTTCGTGGGAGTAATGGTGTTGAATAAATAGGAGGCTGACCTTGTTATCTAGGTGTTTCAGGACTGAGTGCAGGACCACGGAGATGGCGTCTGCTGTGAATCTGTTGCGTGGTAAACAAACTGTAGTGGATCCAAGTAATCCAGGAGACTGGAATTGATTCGTGCCATGATTAGCTTTTTGAAGCAATTCATAATGATGGATGTCAGAGTCACCAGCCGAGAGTCATTAAGGCGAGCTACTTGGTTTTTCTTAGGCACCAGGATGATGGCCATCTTCTTGAAGCAGGTAGGGACCTCAGATTGTTGGAAAGTGAGGTTGAAGATGTCTACAAATACTCCCACCAGCTGATCCACGCAGGATATGAGTGCTCGTCCGGGTGCCCCATCCAGACTAGCTGCTTTCAGGGGGTTGACCTTTGAGAAAGCTGTCTGGCATCCACCGTATTTAGTTCTGTTAAAATTTTACAGGTTTCCCCTATGAGATTACTCCTCATATAAATGTGATGTTATTCACTTTGAAAGCAAAAACAAGAAGGCAGCTTACTACCTAAATAGCTGTAAATTGGGAGAACGGAATGTGCAGTGGGGTCTGGGTGCATTTGTGCACCAGTCCCTGAAGATAAGCATGTAGATGAGCAGGAAGTAAAGAAGGCAAATAATATATTGGCTTTCATTGTGAGAGATTTTGAGTACAGGAGCAGGAATGTGTCGTTGCAATTATACTGGCTCTTGGAGAGGCCACCCTTCGAGTATTGTGTGCAGTTTTGATCTCCTTTGCTGAGGAAGGATGTTCTTACTCTCGAGGGAGTGCAGCGAAGGTTTACCAGGTTGAATCCAGGGATGGTAGGACTGATGTATGAGAAGAGATTGATCAGGTTAGGATTGTTTTCGCTGGAGTTCAGACAAATGCGGGTGGATCACATAGAGATTTATAAATCTCTATATAATAAGGGCTGTATAAGTAGATACAGGGAGGATGTTCCCAATGGTGAGGAGTCTAGAACCAGAGGTCAGAGACTGAAGATGCAGGTTAGATCATTTAGGATGGAGGTGAGAAGACATTTCTTCACCAAAGAGTGGTGAGCCTGTGGAATTCATTACCACAGGAAATAGTCAATGCATAAACATTGAATGTATTCAACAGGCAGCTAGATATGACATTTGGGGCGAATGGGATCAAAGGACATGGGGAGAAAGCAGATTTAATCTACTGAGTTGGACGATCAGAAATCATAGGCTGAAAGGGCCAACTGGCCGCCTCCTGCTCCAATCGTCTATGTTTTCATTTTTCAGAACTCCAGCGAATACAATCCTAACTGACTGAATCACTACTCGTACATCAATCCTGCCATATCAGGATTCAGTCTGGTGAATCTTCTCAGCACTCCGCCAGAGCAAGAACATCCTTCATCAGATAAAGAGAACAAAACTGCATACAGTTGACCAAAACTGCATGCAATAAATTCCAAATAACAGGAGGATAGTTAATCTGGACCTTAATTTGAGAAGGGCATCAGGAATAAGCCAGATAATTGCAGGCCATTTAATCTAGTATTAATGGTAAGAAAATTATTGGAAAAAAATTTGGATTAATCAAAGTTGGAAAAAGAGAATTTACCAGGGATAGTCAGTATGGATTTGTTGGTGGGAAATCCTGTCTAACTAATTTAATTGAGTTTTTGGAAAAGGTAACTAAATATATTGATAAGGGTAGCATCGTTACTAAAGTAAGGCCTTTGACAAAGGCCTTCCTGCATGGAAGTCTCATCGAAAAGGTTGGAGCACATAGAATTCAAGGCAAACAGGATCCAAAATTAGCTTGTTAATAGGAAGTAAAGGGGAGGATTGCCGTTCTCAGGGAATTTTAAGGAATAAAGAGATCTTGAAGATGGCAGCACAGTTAGGATGGTGAAGAAGGCATATGGAGTGCTTGCCTTCATTAGCCGGGACATAGATTATAGGAGGAGGGACATATCTTGGAATAACTTTACAAAACATTGGTTAGGCCATGGATGGAATATTGCATACATTTAGTGTTGAAATAATTTGATTGCACTGGAGAATGTTACGTGATAACAACCTATGAAGAGAGACTGGATAGGCTGGGTTTGTTTTCTCTGAGGAGGCTGAGGGGGATCAGGTAGAAGTACATAAATTAATGAGAAGCATGGATAGGGTAGATCACAATTGTTATAACCAGAATTGACCCCCTTTTTGCAAAGTAATGTGAATATCCCTGTTACTGCTGCACCTGCTGCACTGTCTGTTTTGACAGTTATATGGTAAGCAAAGAATTGTGAAAAGCCTTTTTGCGAGTGCAATAATATTTATTTACATGCAATTATTAATCACCAACCCAATCAATAATAAGTTATCTTACAGAATACGAAAGTTCAAGTTTAATACTAGACTTTGACTTAACTTTTGTGTAACTGGCAAGTATCCAGGCATATATTGGCCTTTATCAGCGTGTTGATCTCTGTAGTCCTCCTTGTATCTTGTCTTTTGGTCTGGTCTGATACTCTGGCTCTGCTCATCCTTCCTTCTTGGCTGTGATGCTGTCTTCATGCTGGTCATTGCTGGTGATGGTCACCATTGTTGTTCATTCATTGGGAGTGAGACAGAGATTCTTCTGTTGTGCAGCACCGTTTATACATGGTTGGTTTTCGCACCATTTTGGCCAATGCCAATCAATCGATCAAGACTTGATCACCCTGATTGATAGAATCCAATCAAAGAACAAAGAACCAAATAGTACGGGAAACAGGCCCTTCGGCCCAACGAGCCCACTCCGCCACCCCGATGTTCCCACCTCTACCCGCGATCCCTGTCCATGTTTATAGATCTATGGATTAAAAACCAAAATTTGAGACAATTTAGGGAGAATTTGTTTTGCCAATTAGCCTAAGAGCACATCTTTGGGATGTGGGAGGAAACCGGAGCACCCTGAGAAAACCCACGCAAGCACGGGGAGAATGCGCAAACTCCCACAGACACAGGCCCAAATCCATGTATCTGCACAGCACAGCGATAGTCACTGTGCTGTCGTGTTGCCCATCAGATGGTCCAGGTCAAGCATACACTAACGACGTGAAGCAGTAGGATACTCAAAAGATCCAAGAGCAGTCCTCTCACGACCCATCGCGTGTATGCCCCTCATTAGACAACAAGGTGGACCAATCAGGTACTGCCATACTGATATCTGGGTGTGCACCCAACAGCCATGTCTGTAGGTGCTGGAGGCACATAATTCACATACCTCCCTCCCAAATAAGGAGTTATGGCACCCCTATGTCTGTAAACAATCCAGTTTGACTATAAGTGTCCTTTGTTCTGGAAATGTCTATATCCTGTGTATTCCAGCTCTTGCAGCTACAGCCTGTTTCTCTCTAATTTCTTTTGAAGCTGTAGTTTATCTGTTTCAGAGATTGTCCAATTATGCTGGCGTGCTTTTGCAAATCACCATTTTAGATGGCCTGTTTGGCCACAGCCCAAAGAGGAACACCTTGCCTCATAATCTGTTAAAAGTATATGGAAAGGTGTGAACTATCCTTTAATAATGTTAATTTGTTAACTAACAGAAATACCTGATACTCACTTCAAATGAACACTTAATTTATTTATTTAACTAAAGGAAACTTTAACTAAACAAGTAACATACTAAATAAGATAAGATTCTAAAGGAATGCTGTTCAAATAAATACAATACTCTTTCATTAATCAAAAAAATTAGAATTTAGTCAGTCTCAAATAAAAGTATAATGAGATTTTGTATCTTTTGGAACCTTCTGGTATTTCTTGGCTGATCTCGCTATCTGTAAGTTCTTTTTGATTTGATTGCTTTTGCTGGTTAGTTAGTACGTTCTCTTAAGACATATATAAAGATGGCTTTTTTGAGAGCTGATAAATCTTAGTTTTTGACAACTGGCATTTGCTCTCTCCTTAAGACTTGAGAGGTGGCAGTTGCTTTCCCTTGTAGAAAAAAGAGAGTGCCTGTGCTGACCTATCAATTTTCTTACAGTAGGGTTGGTCTGATTATTTTTTATCAATCCCATCGCATTCAAATAATACGGGTTCCTGATAGTTGAATGACTGATTTAAATTGGGCAAAATTCAAAACAGACAGATTGTCTTGTCAAGGCTACTGCTTGATTTTTTGGCATAAATGTTTCAGCTTGGATTCTCAGTGTACTTTGTATTTTAAACCTGCAAGCACTGAAACAAAACCCCAGTTTTTAAAGGGACCACGCAATTCTTTTCCCCTCGAGCATTTTTTACAATTTTTTAGATCTTTATCAATGTCAAATTCCAATTTCACAAACTCAACTTCACAACAAAAATGAATTGTTGGCCAGTGGCAGAGGTGTTTAAGACCCAAGGGCATTGCTTAAAGGTTAGGGATAAGTAGTTTAGAGGGGAACTGTGGCGAAAAACTTTTTTTTCCCTTAGGGTGTTGAAAATATAGAACACGCAGCTTGAGAGGGTGAGGAGGCATGTATTGTTGCACCATGTAAGCAGCAGCTGGAGAATACTTAAATTGTCAAGGCATAGTAGGCTAATGATCAAGTGCTGGTAAATGGGATTTGTATAGATTGATATTGATGATCAGTCTTGACATGGTAAGCTTAAGGGCCTGTTTCTGTGCTATTTCACTCTATAGTTCTATAATTAATATAGCGAAGACTCCATTACAGACTTCTTGGAAGCGCTGCCTGTTATATCTTGTCAGTCACCTAAAGTCGTAAAATTTTTTTGTCACTTTCACTGCAAGGAATGTGACAATAAAAGAAAGAAATTGCATTAACTATTTTCGTGACCTCAGGGTGCCCTAAAACACTGCAGCAATGAAGTAATTTTGAAATGTAGTCATAGGTACAAGATACTACAAATGCCAATATGATATGAACCAAATGATGTGCTTTGTTTTTAATTCATTAATGTGGTGTAGGTGTCGTCCTTTCATTAATTTGCCATTCCAAATTGCATTTGAACTGTTAGGTCATTTAAGTATCAACCACATTGTTGTGGAACTGGAGTCACATGTTGTTCAGACCAGGTAAGAACAGCAGATTCTGAAGGATGTTGGTGAACCAATGGGTTTTTGCAACACCTGACAGTGGTTTTGTGGTCATCATTAGAATTTTAATTCATATTTTTTATTGAAGTCAAATTCCACCACCTGCTGTCATGGGATTTGAAACCAGGTAATAGAACATGGCACTGGGCCTCTGGATTACTTGTCTAGGGATAATGCTTAAGAGCTCAATTTTGACTAAGGCACCAAGGGAACTCCCATTTTCTTTTAAATAGTGTGGTGGGATCTTTTATGCCTATCCAGAAGAGCATGTGGTGTTTTAATATCTCAGGCAAAAGACAGTGTCAGATAAGATGGCTCAAGGCACTGGAATGAGACATGAACTTTTTGACTCTGAGGAGAGAGTGCTAGCCACTAAGTACTGTTTAAAAAAAAGTAACTGAATATTATTTATCTCATTTTCACTCAATAAATTGTTCCTTACAGTTGGGCAGCATGGTGGCAAGTGGTTGGACCGCTGCCTCATAGCGCCACAGACCCTGGTTTGATTCCTGGCTTAGGTTACTGTCTGCACATTCGCTCCGTGTCTGCATGGGTTTCTTCTGGGTTTCCTCCCACAGTCCAAAGATCTGTGGATTAGATGGATTAGCCATGCTAAATTGCCCCTTAGTGTCAGAGGGATTAGCTAAAATAAATACGTGGTCTTATAGGGATAGGGCCTGAGTGGAATTATTGTTGGTGCAGGCTTGATGGGCTGAATGGCCTCCCTCTGAGGGATTGTATGAACCATATTTCTTGGAACAGTCAATTTAATGGAAAATAGCTCCTCCTGTGTAACACAAGGTAAAGTGTTTCAGAAGAACTGGAGCTTAAAACCAATTCTTGAAATCATATATGCTAATTCTGTATTTCAGGCAGATGAAGGTGAAAATGGGAGAGTGGTTTATTGAAGAAAGAGCAAAGAAATTTCATCAGGAGCAAGGTAATTGGAATGCTACTGTTAATTGCCCACTTTGCTTTCTTCTGCTAGCTCAGATGTCAATAGATTTATTAAATTTAGCTTGCACTTGTGTTGGGAATCTAACCCTCTGGGTTGCTAATTCAGCAAGAATTTAGCAACACCAATTTATAATCCAACCGATTTATTTGATAGTAAAAACGCGAGCTTTCGACTCCTGTGTCTTCCTCAGGCAAATGCAGTGTTCTGGTCTGCAATAGCACACATCAGCACAGACAGTCAGAGATTGCAGATTAGAATGCGAATCCTTACATCTAACCTGCTATTCAAGTGTTAAAGTGGCTAACAATGTGTGTGAAGGAAATCCTGAGCATTGGTTAGAGAATTGTGTATTTTCTCCAGACAGCACAGTAAGTGAGGTTTTTTGCTAACCCAGCCAAGTTACGGGGGTTACAGATAGTGTGTCATGAAGCCAAGATCCTAGCAAAAAACCTCACTTACTGTGCTGTCTGGAGAAAACACACAATTCTCCAACAATGCTCAGGATTCCCTTCACACACATTGTTCGCCACTTTAACACTTCTATAGCAGGTTAGATGTAAGGATTCGCATTCTAATCAGCAATCTCTGACTGTCTGTGCTGATGTGTGCTATTGAAGACCAGAACACTGCATTTGCCTGAGGAAGACACAGGAGTTGAAAGCTCGCGTTTTTACTATCAAATAAATCGGTTGGATTATAAATTGGTGTTGCTAAATTCTTACTGAGTTCTTACCACCCCAATCCAACGCCGGCATCTGTATATCATGCTAATTCAGCACCATAACCACCAGGAAGGCCAATAGTGTACACAGTGCATACTCCAGTTATGATCTCACTCGTGCTCTGTATCACTGAAGGATAACCTCTCTACTTCTATATTCAATGTCCTTCACAACAAATCATAAAATCATAGCATCTTTTCACAGTAGCCATTTTTCAGTTCGGTGATGGAGAGTATGAATATGTTAATAGCCCATTCCGTTGTGTCATGGAATTTGGGAGTAGTAATTTCAGTCATCAAACATCCCACCATAATGACATTGATGAGAGTTCAACTGGGAAGGGCTCTAGACCTTAACCAACAAGAAGTCAGAGGGAGTGCATTTCAATTTGGTGCATTTCAATCTGAAATTTGACAAGGTTCCAGGTAGCTGACTTATCAGAAAGTTAAAAGTTGCTGGGATCTAAGAGAAAGTGGCAAATATTAACAAGACTGCTTCCATCTCTTTTCAGGAGGAGAGTTCCAATGACTCATGACCCTCTGAAAGAAAAAGAATTACCTGTTAAGTTTTAATGGGGACGCCTTATTTTAAAACAGTGACCCTAATTCTAGATTCTCCCAAAAGAGGAAACATCGCCTTCACATCCATACTGTGAAGAACACTCAGGATCTTGCATGTTTCAATCATGTTGTTTTTTACTTGTTTAAATTCCAGCAGATACAAGCCTAGCCTATCCAACTTTCCCTTTAAGGCAACTCATCCAATCCAGATATTAATCTGTAAACATTCTGTGAACTGCTTGCAATGCATTTACATCCTCCAGTAAATAAGTTGTCCAATTGTAGTTCAGATGTGGTCTCATTCATGCTCTGTATGCTATAGCATTAACTCCCTACTTTTGTATTCAATGCCCCTCATGACAAATCATAGGATCATAGTGTAGAAGAGGCCCTTCACCCCACTGAAGATGCACCAACAGGCAAAAAACACTTGACCTCCCACCTAATCCCATTGACCAGCATTTAGCCTGTAGCCCTGAATTTTGAGTTGCCAAGTGCTCATCTGGATACTTTTTAAAGCATGTGAGGCAATTTGCCACTACCACCTCCCAAGAATTGGTTGCAAACTGTCACCACCCTCTGGGTAAAAATGTTTCTCCTCACATCTTCCCTAAATCTTCTGCCCCTCATCTTGAACCTATGTCCCTTCATGATTGACCCTTCAACTAAGGGAAGCAGTGCCATATTCATTCTGACCACTTATCTCATAATCTTGTACATCTTGATCATTCTAACGAGGGGCATACACGCGATGGGTCGTGAGAGGACTGCTCTTGGATCTTTTTCGAGAGTATCCTACTGCTTCACGTCATTAGTGTATGCTTGACCTGGACCATCTGATGGGCAACACGACAGCTCAGTGACTATCGCTGTGCTGTGCAGATACATGGATTTGGGCCTGTGTCTGTGGGAGTTTGCGCATTCTCCCCATGCTTGCATGGGTTTTCTCCAGGAGCTCCAGTTTCCTCCCACATCACAAAGATGTACTCTTAGGCTAATTGGCAAAACAAATTCTCCCTAAATTCTCAAATTTGGTTTTTAATCCATAGATCTATAAACATGGACAGGGATCGCGTGTAGAAGTGGGAATATCGAGGTGGCGGCGTGGGCTCGTTGGGCCGAAGGGCCTGTTTCCCATGCTGTTCTTGTTCTTTCTTTCAGTTTTCTTTGCTTCAATAAAAATGTTCCATCCCAGGCAACATACTAGTGAATCTTCTCTGCACACCTCCCACTGCAATCACATCCTTCCTATAACCTAGCGACCAGAACTGCATACAGTATTCCAACTGTGGCATTACCAAAGTTCTATACAACTCTAAAATGACTTTCCTGTTTCTATAATCTGTGCCTTGATTGATTGTTGCAAAAGTCCCATAGGCTTTGGCACCTACTAACATGCCCATCTGCCTTCAGGAGTTATTTGAAATCCATGCCGAGGTCCCTTTGTTCCACAGTGTCATGCCATTCATTGAATAGTACCTTGTCAAATTACTCCTAAGATTTATCACATATAATAACATTCAATTAGCTTTCCTAATTAAAAGTAGGAGTCATGTGGAAGAAATTTTGCAGATAATACAAAAATTGAATATATGTTTGATAGTAAGGAAGAAAGTTGTTGAGTGCAGGAAGATATCAAAGGACAGGTCAAATGGTCAGAAAAGTGGCAAAGCTATTCAGGGGGAGATCAAGATGGATCATCAAATTGGCATTTCTGACTGAATGTGGTTCCAATGCCTTGTTTTTTGTAATGGTGCACTAGGCTTCCCAATCATTGTACAAAAGGATATTCATGGCATGTCCTCCTCTAGTTAGCTGTTTAATTGTCCACCACCATTCACAATTGCATGTGGCAAGACTGCAAAACTTAGATCTGATTTGTTCGTTGTGGGATTACTTAGCTCTGTCTATTGCATGTTGCTTATGCTGTTTGGTATGTAAATAATCCTATGTTGTAGTTTTACCAGGTTGATGCATCATTTTTAGGTATGACTGATGCTGCCTTTAGGATATCCTCACCTGCACTGTTCATTGAATAAGGATTGATTCCCAGTTTGATGGAAATGTAGACCGGAGGAAATGCTGGACCATGATGTTTCAGATTATGGTTGTATACAATTCTGCTGCTGCTGATGGTAACCCACAGTGCCTCACGGATGTCCAGATTGGAGTTGCAAGATCTGTTCAAATCCCATTTAATGCAATGGTAGTGTCATGCACAAGATGGAGGTATCCTTAATTTGAAATCAGGGCTTTCCACAAGAACTGTGTGTTGGTCACTTCATCCAATACTGTGATAGACAAATGCTTCTGCAACAAGTAGATTGATGAGGTGAGGTCAGGTAGGTTTCTCCATCTTGTTGGCTCTCTCACGAACTGCAGAAAACCTAATCCAGCAGGATTATGTTTTCCTAAAATCCTTTAGGATTTTTTCAGCTCGGTCACTTGTAATGTTACTGAGCCACTCTTGGTGATGGTGCACGGTATCACTTTGGTTAGCACTGTTACTTCACAGTTTGCGGGACGTGTTCGATTCCCAGCTTGGGTCGCAGTCTGTGTTGGAGTTTGCACATTCTCCTCATGGGTTCGATTCCAGGCCTGGTGGCTGTCTGTATGGAGTTTGCACATTCTCCTAGTGTCTGTGTGGGTTTCCTCCGGGTGCTCCAGTTTCTTCCCACAGTCCAAAGATGTGCGGGTTGGGTTGATTGACCATGCTTAAATTGCCTCTTAGTGTCTTAAGATGTATAGATTAGAGAGATTAGTGGGTAAAATGTGTAGGGATACGGGGGTAGGACCTGAGTGCTAAGGGGGTTGATGCAGACTTGCTGGACCGAATGGCTTCTTTCTGTACTGTAGGAATTCTATGATTTCTATGATTCTGTGATTTCTCAACGTCATATCTGAAAAATTCTAATTCTGTTCATTTGAAACTTCAACCAATTAGGAATAACAGGAGACAATTTGGTAAGGTAACTCAGGAAATCTTTACTAAACTGTAGATTAATATCTATGAAAGATAGTGCAGGACTTGACTAGCATGCTATGGCTCTTGCTTTCCAGTTCAACCTTGGGCACAGGCTGAAACTTGATGTGATTTTACCTGCTCATTGTGCTAGTCGATTGGTGTGGTGAGCTAGTAAGATTGCATCAGAGGCTAAAAATCCACTTCATGCTTGGATTTTCACCTCATCCTATCTTATTGAATTTGTTTTGCCAGCAAAATTGGCTTCACACCCAAAAACAGTGCCAAGCCAATTTAAATATCAATAACGTCATTAATATGTCACAAGTGAATCCCAGACGCTATTGTCTGGGCTCACTTACCACTCGCTTGTTGAGCTTCATACTGGCAAGAATCACAGCTGGCCTCCACCAGTGGAATTCAGATGTGATGGCCTTGCCAAAGGGATCAGTTGCCACTAATGCCCCTGGGTGGTCCAGGGCATGGCTGGACAGGGTCCTAGGAGGTACTCATTCGGCATCTTGGCTGTACCCAGCGAGCATCCCATTACTGCCCATTACGCACCATATCTGTGCCAGGGCAGTTCCAAGGGAGTGGGATCTGAAGGGGGTTGGGCAATGATAGGTGGACAGAGAGGTTGAGAGAGCCTACAAGAGATGGTGAGCTCTGCAGATGGGGTGATCAGTGCAGGGGAGCTCTGCAGAAGAGGGGTAGGTGGTAGTGCTCGTGGTGGGAAACTCAAGGTGAGGTGGGTGATTGGCAATAGGTGGGGGAGGTCAGCAAGGGTGGTGATTGGCCAGGGAGGAGCACTCTGCAAAATGGGTGGTGATCGGCAGGGGTAGGGAACTTTGTAGATGGATGGGGGGAAGTGATTGGCAGGAATGGGGGAGGGAACTCTGCAGACGGGGATGAATGGTGGGGGGAGGGGTTGGGAACAATACAGAATGATCAGTAGTGGGGGAGGAACAGGCACAAGGAATGTAAAATTTCATTGGTGATGTACTATTAATTGGCAATTGAAGGAATTTCATATTAGGTGAAGCTGGAATCAGATGTAACAGTATTACAATTAAATAAAGGTGACTACAAGGACCTGAGGAAGGAGTTAGCCAGAGCTGATTGGAAAGGAAGCCTAGCATGGAAGACAATGGAATAGCCACAGCGGGAATTTTTGAGAGTTATTCAGGAGACACAACAGAAATTCATTCCAAGGAGGAGGAAGCATGCTAAGGGGAGGATGAGCATCCATGGCTGATGAGGGAAGTCAAGGACAGCATAAAAGTAAAAGAAAAAGAATCCAAAGTGGCAAGGATTAATGGAAAACCAGAGGATTGAGAAGTCTTTAAAAGCGAGCAGAGGACAACTAAAAAAGCAATAAGGGGGAAAGAAAATGAAATATTAGTGTAAGCTGGCTAGTAATATGAAAGAAGATAGTTTTTCTCAATGTATAAAAAGTAAGAAAGAGGCAAAAATAGCCAATGGACTGCGGAAAATGAGGCTGGAGAAGTAATAATAGGAAACAAATCAATGGCAGAGGAACTGAATGGTTATTCTCCATCTGTCTTCATGGTGGAAGACACCAGTGAATGCCAGAGCTCCAGGACACTCAGGAGGCACAAATGAGTGTAGTGACCATCACAAAGGAGAAGGTTTTGAGGAAATTGAAAGGTCTGAAGGTAGATAAACCACCTGTTCCAGATGGACTACACTGCAGGGTTCTAAAAGAGATAGCTGAAGAAATTGTAGAGGCATTGGGGGAGATCTTTCAGGAATCACTGGAGGCAGGGAGGGTAGCAGAGAACTGGAAAGTAGCTAATGTAACACCACTATTCAAGAAGGAAGGGAGGCAGCAGATGGAAAATTATAGGCTAGTTAGTCTGACTTCAGTCATTGGCAAAATTTTGGAGTCCATTGTTAAAGATGAGATTGCAAATACTTGAAAGTGCACGATAAAGTAGGACTGAGTCAGCAAAGGGGAGGTATGTCTGACAAATCTGTTAGAGTTCTTTGAAGAAATAACAAGGAAATTAGATAAAGGAGAACAGCGGATGTGATCTATTTAGATTTCCAGAAGGCCTTTGATAAGGTGCCACGTAGGAGACTGCTAAATAGGTTAGGTGAACACGGTGTCATGGATAGAGGATTGGCTGACTGGCAGAAAGCAGAGAGTTGGAATAAGTATGTTTTTTCAGGATGGCAGCCGGTGGCTAGTGGTGTGCCTCAGGTGTCAGTGCTGGGACCACAACTTTTCACAATATACGTTTAATGACTTGGAGGAAGGAACTGGAGGCACTGTTGTGAAGTTTACAGATGATACAAAGATATATAGAGGGACAGGCAATATTGAGAAAGCAGGGGGGCTGCAGAAGGACTTGGACAGTTAGGAGAATAGGCAAAACAGTGGCAGATGGATTACAAAGTGGAAAAGTGTGAGGTTATGCCCTTTGATAGGAGGAATGAGGGCATAGACTATTTTCTAAATGGGAAAATGCTTAAGAAACCAGAAACAGGGATTTGGGAGTCATTGTTCTAGATTCCCTTAAGATTAACGTGCAGGTTCAGCTGGCAGTTAGGAAGGCATTATTAACATTCATGTCGAGAGGGCTAGAATACAAGAGCAGGGATATACTTCTGAGGCTATATAAGGCTCTGGCCAGACCCCATTTGAAGTATTGTGAGCAGTTTTGGGCCCCATATCAAAGGAAGGATGCGCTGATCTTGGAAAGTTCTAGATGAGTTCACAAGAATGATCCCTTGAATAAAGAGCTTGTCACATGAGGAACGTTTGAGGTCTCTGGGTCTGTACTTGTTGGAGATTAGAAGGATGAGGGGGGATCTTATTAAAATTTACAGGATATTGCAAGGCCAGGATAAAGTGGTCGTGGAGAGGATCTTTCTATGAGTAGGAAGAACTAAACCAGAAGGCACAACCTCAGTCTAAAGAGACGATCCTTTAAAATAGAGATGAGGATGAATTTCTTCAGCCAGAAAGTGGTGAATCTGTGGAACTCCTTGCCACAGAAGGCTGTAGAGACCAAGGCATTGACTATCTTTAAGATAGGGGTAGATAGGTTCTTGATTAATAAGGGGATTGGGTTTATGGGAAAAGTCAGGAGAATGTGGATGAGAAAAATATCAGTTATGATTGAATGGCGCAGATTCGCTGGATTAAGTGGCCTAATTTTGCTCCGTTGTCTTATGGTTTTATGGATGCAAATCCCAAACCTTCCCTCAACCCACAACCTGAATCATCTCACAGAATTGCCCTCCAGGTCTTTTCGCATGGAAGGATTTCACTTCCTTGCTCTCACCTGTCGACCAGACACTTGTTGCTGTCGTTGGCGGAGTCTCCTGTGGAAGTCCCCTTACAGAGGAGTCCTCTGCCTTAACATCAGAGACCTGGGATGGAGGGGGCTACAATCAGCAGTCCCATACAACCATCTGTAACATCGGTTCATGGACCCCCCAAGATGCCTAGCCTATTTAGAGCAAGGAACATTTACAGTAAAGGAATAGGCCTTTTGGCCCACTAAGGCTGCACCGATCTGCAATTTCTATCTCCCCTAAAATTACCAGCTCTTAGCTTAAACCTGTGCCCTCTTGTAATTGATCCTTTACTCTGGGGGAAGAAAGGCTCCGATTATCCACATTATCTATGTGTCTCATAATTTTGTAGACTTCTATTAGGTCACACCCCCACCCCCCCCCCCCCCCCCCCCCCCCCCCCCCCCCCCCCCACCCCCCAGCCTCCATTTTTTTAGTGAATCAATCCGAGTTTATCCAATCTCACCTCATACTTAAAACCCTCCAGACCAGCAACATCCTGGTAAACCTATTTAGCACCCTCTCCAAAGCATCTATGTCCTTTTGGCAATATGGCAACTAAAACTGTATGCAATACTCCAAAAATGGCCTAACTGAAGTTTTATATTGCTGTGACATAACTTGCCAACTTTTCCAGTGCCCCAGCTGATAAAGGCAAGCGTGCTGTATAGAAACATAGAAGATAGAAAGCAGATAGAGGCCATTTGGCCCTTTGAGCCTGTTCTGTCATTCATCACAATCATGGCTGATTGTCTAATAATCTAATCCTTCTTTCTCCCATAACCTTTGATCCCATTCGCCCCAAGTGCTATATCTAGCCGCCTCTTGAATACATTCAATGTTTTAGCATAATTATTTCCCGTGGTAATGAATTCCACAGACTCACCTGTCTGGGTGAAGAAATGTTCCTCGTCTCCAACCTCTCTGAGATCTCCCCTCATTCGGCTGAACTCTGGCGAAAACAATCCTAATCTTGTCAATCTCTACTCATACATCAATTCTGCCATCCCTGGAATCACCTTGGTAAATCTTTGCACATCTTTCTTCAGCAGTGCACAATATTCTAGATGTGACTTCGTTAAGGGCCTGTATAATTGCAACAACACGTCTCTGCTCCTGTGCTTGAAACCTCTTGCAATGAACGCCAGCATATCATTTGCCTTCTTTACCAGTTGTTGCTTGCCTTCGTGACTCCCAGGAATCAGTCCTAAGAAGGAAAGCAATACTTCCCTTCAACAATGGAAGTTTACAGCTATCTAGCACTCATTTATAGTAAGAAGTCTCACAACAGCCAGTTAAAGTCCAACAGGTTTATTTGACATTATAAGCCACTAGCTTTCTGAACGCTGCTCCTTCATCAGGTGACTCGACTCTGAAACTAGAAGCTTGTGCTACCAAATAAACCTGTTGGACTTTAACTTGCTGTTGTGAGATTTCTTACTGTGTTTACCCCAATCCAATGCTTGCATCTCTACATCATGGCATCATTTATAACATGCTTTTCATCAGCATCAGATGTCTCAAAACAATTTACAACCAATAAAGTATTTTTGTAATATAAGAAACATAGCAGCTAATTTGTACACTGCAGTTTCCCATAAACAGCAATGTGATACTCCCAGATAATCTATCACTGAGAAATAAATGTTAGTAAGAACACCAAGGATAACTTCTTTGGAATGGTGTCATCGGATCTTTTACATCTGACTGAGAGAACAGACTGGCTTTGATTTAGTGTCTCATTTCCTACTGTGCAGCACTCCCTCAGAGAAAATCAATAAGAGATGGTTGTTTATTCATCACTGAATCATTCTTAATGAAGTCCATCTCTTTAAATGTACTGTCTTGTTTCTTATTCTTATTTTTGTTGTTGCACAGGTAAACATGAAACAATAAGTGAGAAGCTCCTGCAGACTTTTCGAACATTGAGGTAAGGTGAAGCATTCTACAAAGATGATATTTAAATACTTCTTGTCCATATATCTGAGAATTCAGAAAGTTGAGAGAGGAGGGAAGCATTAGAGAACAGGAAAGGGATTCTGAGAAAAGAATGTTGGCCAACATAAAGGCAAATCCTAAAGTCATCTTTGGTATACAAATGGTAAAACAGTTGTAAAAGGAACAGGGAAAATTACAGCACTCTAAGCCTACACCAACCATGCTGCCCGACTTAACTAAAACCCCCTACGCTTCTGGGAACCATATCCCTCTATTTTCATCTCATTCGTGTATTTGTCAAGATGCCCCTTAATAGTCAGTACCATATGCGCTTCTACTAGTTCCCTTGGCAACAAGTTCCAAGCACTCATCACTCTCTGCGTAAAAAATCTGCCTCGTATACCTCTTTTAAACATTGCCGCTTGCACCTTAAACCCATGCCCCTAGTAATTGACTCTTCCATCTTGGGAAAAAGCTTCCGCTTTTTCAGAGAGCTATCCATTCTATGTCTCTCATAATCTTGTAGACTTCTATCAGGTCTCCCCTCAATCTCCGTTAACTCCAGTGAGAACAAATTAAGTTTCTCCAACCTCTCCTCATAGTAGATGCTGTCCATACCAGGCAACATCCTGGTAAATCTTTTCTGTACCCTCCCCAAAGTCTCTACATCCTTCTGATAGTGTGGCGACCAGAATTGAACATTATATTCCAAGTGCGGCCTCACCAAGGTTCTATAAAACATCAACATGACTTACCAATATTTAAACTCAATACCCTGGCCGATGAGGGCAAGCATACCGTATGCCTTCTTGATGACCTTCTTCACCTGCATTGCCACTTTCAGTGATGTGTGTACCTGTATACCCAGATCCTTCTGCCTATCAATACTTATAAGGGTTCTGCCATTTACTGTATAAGAAGAGTAAGGCTGATTAGAAACCTAAAAGGGAATTTACATATGGAGACAGGGGACAGGACTTAAATTATTAAGTATTAAATTATTATTAAGTATTATTGGTATTAAATTATATAAAAGGGACAGTAACAATGTGGCTGAATAATAGGGGGAAACAGAGAGTCATAATCAATGGATATCTTTTAGGCTGGATGAAGGTTTATAGTGCTGCTTTTGAGGGAGTAGTATTGGGACCCTTGCTTTTCCTGATATGCATGTTAATGATCTCAAAGTTTATGGATGACGCAAAACTTAGAAATATTGTAGACTATAAAGACACCAATGTCAAACTTCAAAAAGATATAGACAAGCTGGTGGAGTTGACAGAAGTGGCAATGAAGTTCAATGTGAAGATGCATTTTGGTGGGAAGAACATGGAGAATCAATATACAATAAAGGGTAAAATTCTTAAAAGGATGCAGGAGCAAAGGGATCCCAGTGTAAATGTGCATTATTCGTGGCAGGACAATTGGAGAAAACAGTTAATAAAACAAATAGTATTTTGTGCTTTATTAATAGGGGCATAGAATACAAGATGTTGAATTTATACAAAAGCTGAAATATTGTATACAGCTCTGGGCACCATACTATAGAAAGGATGTGAACTCATTGGAGAGATGCAGAAGAGGTTTATAAGGATGGTTCCAAGAATGAGAAACTTAAGTTATGAAGATATATTGAAAAGGTTTGGGACTGCTTTCCTTGGAGAGAAAGGGATGTTGAAAATCATGATAGGATTGGACAATAGATGGGAAGAAACTGTTCATGCTTTTAAAAAGATCAAGAATGAGAAGACACAGATTTGAAGTGATTTGCGAAAGAAGCAAATGTGACGTGAGAAAAAATGTAATCCCGTGCGCTTTAACTTTGCATAGTAATCTGCTATGTGAGGCCTTGTTGAAAGCCCTCTGAAAATCTAAATAAACCACATCCACTGGTTCTCCTTGGTCAACTCTACTAGTTACATTCTCAAAAAATTACAATAAATTCATCAAGCATGATTTCCCTTTTGTAAATCCCTGCTGACTTTGATTAATTTTTTTTATTCATTTGTGGGATATGGGTGCCGCTGGCTGCCCAGTATTTATTGCCCATTCCTAGTTGCCCTTGAGAAGATGGTGGTGAGTTCCGTTCTTGAATTGCTGCAGTCCACATGCTGTGGGTTGACCCACAGTGTTGTTAGAGTGGGAATTCCAGGATTTTGATACAGTGACTGCGAAGGAACGGTGATATGTGTCCAAGTCAGGAGGGTGAATGGCTTTGAGGGATACTTGCAAGTGGTAGTGAAAGGAGAATGTAAAAGGAATAGGCAGGATAGTGGGTGTTGTAAAAGGAGTGGGGGAGTTGTATTACTGGTTAAGGAGAATATCACAGCTGTCCTGAGGGAGGACACTTCAGAGGGTTCAGGCAGCGAGGCAACATGAGTAGAGCTCAGGAACAGGAAAGGTGCAGTCACAATGTTGAGGGCTTATTATAGGCCTTCCAACAGCCAGTGCAAGAGAGAGGAGCAGATATGCAGACATTTTGGAAAGATGCAAAAACAACAGGGTTCTTGTGGTGAGTGATTTTAACTTTCTCTGCATTGACTAGCACTCACTGCTAGGGGCTTGGATGGGGCATCCAGAAGGGTTTCTTGAAACTTGTAACTAGCCCAACTCGGGAAGAAGCCATATTAAACCTGACATTGGGGAATGAGCCCAGCCAGGTGATCAAAGTTTCAGTAGATGAGTATTTCAGGAACAGTGATCATAATTCCGTAAGTTTTAAGGTGCTTCTGGATAATGACAAGAATGATCCTCAGGCAAAGGTGTTTAATTGGGATAAGACTAACTAAAACAATATTAGGCAGGATCTGCAAAGTGTAGATTTGGAGAGATTGTTTGTGAGTAAATTAACATCTGACATGTAGGTGTCTTTTAAATGTCAGCTGATTGGAATTCAGGACCGGATGTACATGTGAGGATGAAGGATAAATGTGGCAAGTATTGAGAACCCTGGATAATGAGGGATATTATGATCCTTGTCAAAAAGAAAAAGGAAGCATTTGTAACATCTAAAAGGATTAAGGCAGATGAAGCACTTGAAAAATATAAAGAACTTAAGGAAGGAATTAGGAGACTAAAAGGAGCCATAAAGAGTTCTTGGCAAACAGGATTAAGGAAGATCTGAAGACATTTTATAGGTATGTAAAGTGCAAGAAGGTAACCAGGGAATGGGTTGGTGTATTCAAGGCTAATGGAAGGAATCTATGCATGGAACCAGAGGAAGTGACTAAGATACTAAATGAGTACTTTGCCTCAGTATTCACCAAAGAGAGAGACTTTATGGATGAGGGACCTACAATAGAGTAGAGCATGTAGACATTCTGGGTCAAGCTGATATCAAAAAGGAATAGATATTGGGTGTCTTAAAAAGCATTAAAATGGATAAGTTCCCAGGACCTGATGGGATCTATCCCAGAATATTGAGGGAGGCAAGTTCAGAAATTGCTGGGGCCTTGACAGAAATCTTTGTATCATTATTGGCTACCAGTGAAATTCTAGAGGATAGCCAGTGTTGTTCTTTTGTTTAAGCTCGGATAATCAGGAAATTATAGGCTGGTGAACTTTGTCAGTGTTAGGGAAATTATTGGAAAAGATTCTTAGGACAGGATTTACTCACATTTGGAAACAAATGGACTTATTAGTGATAGATGACATGGTTTTGTGAAGGGGAGGTTGTGCCTCACTATCAAGTTTTTCGAGGAAGTGAAGATGATGATGGGTGGCACGATGGTTAGCACTGATACCTCACTGTGCCAGGTACCTGGCTTCAATTCCTGCCTCAATCATTGTCTATGTGGAGTTTGCACATTCTGTCTGTCAATGTGAGTTTCCTCTGGGTGCTCCAGTTTCCTCCCACAGTCATGCTAATTTGATCTGACTGAATGGGGATTAGCAGGGTAAATGTATGGAGTTACGAGAACAGAGTCTGGGTGGGATTTTGGTTAGTACAGACTCGATGGCTGAATGGCCTCCTTCGTACTGTAGGGATTCTATGATTGAGGGAAAAGCAGTGGACTTCAGTGAAGCCTTTGACAAGGTACCTCATTGGTAGACTGGTACAAAAGGTGAAGTCACACAAGATCAGAGGAGAGCTGGCAAGATGGATTCAGAACTAGCTTAGCCATAGAAAGAATTCTGACAACACCAGATTAAAGTCCAACGTGTTTATTTGGAGCAAAAGCCACTAGCTTTTGGAGTGCTGCCCCTTCACAAAACTATGTTGACATTGGTGAACTGAGCTTTGCTTTTCCAAGTGCTCAGTTCCTTAATGATTCCTTAGTGAGAAATCTTCACTAATGTAAATAAGTCAGATGAATCAGTCATTATGCCATTGGTATTTGTAAGATCTTACTGTACAAGTGAGCACATTTCAAAAGTATTTAGCTGGATGTGAAGCGCTTTGGGATGTTCTAAGATCATGAAAGGATTTGAATTTATATAGAACCTTTCTTTAATAGTTTAGCAGTAGGTAAAAATCAACAATTTATGCAATATTATATTGTGTAAGGTATTTGAAATGGAAAATCATAGGAGCCCTACAATGCAGAATAGCTCATTCGGCCCATTGAAACTGCACCAACTTTCTGACAAAACATCTTATCCAGGCCCTCTCCCCTGCCCTATCCCTGTAACCTTACACATTTCACATGGCCAATCCACCTAACCTGCACATTTTTGGACTGTTACAGGAAACCTAAACACCCAGAAGAAACACACGGACATGGGGGGAGAACGTGCAAACTCCACAATCACCGAAACCCGGAATTGGGTCCCTGGCAATGTGAGGCAGCAGTGCTAGCCAATGTGCCACCATGCCGCCCACTCCAATATTTGCAGTTCATGATCTTTTTTTACAATTCTGTAAATGATTTGTCTTCCCATATTCTTGATTTATTATATAAAGTTATCAGGGTAGAAAAATCTCATTGGAACTGAAAACCAAGCAATCTGAACCATAGAAAAGTTGCAGCATGAAGCGGGCCATTCGACCTATCTTCATCCTGACAGCTCGAGGACCTGGTGATCTTTCTATTCCCGCCTTCCTGCACTTAGCCCATAACCGTGTAGTTTACAGCACTTAAGGTGCAGATCCAGGTACTTTTTTAAAAGAATTTAGGGTCTCTGCCTCCACCACCAACTCAGACAGTGAACTCCAGACACCCAATGCAATATCACTCACTTTATGCTATACTCTAGACCCTTTGCAATAATCCATCACACATGGGGAGAATGTGCAAACTCCACACAGTCACCCAAACCCAGAATTGGGTCCCTGGCATTGTGAGGCAGCAGTGCTAGCTAGTGTGCCACCATGCTGCCCATTCCTACTGACTCAAATACAATACTAAAGCACTAATAAGTGCTGAACAAGATTGACTTCAAACTAATGAAATAAATAGGCACAACTGGTGAGGTTGTAGCAGATTCCGGTTCGGTTGTTTATCCAATCCAGGCTCAAGCATTGCCAACAAAATAATTCCTTTAATATTCCATTTTAATGTCCTGTAACTTTTTAAAATTTGTTCTTGAGATGTAAGCAATATTGGCATGGATAGCATTCATTGCCCATGCCTCATTATCCTTAAAAAGATGGTGCTGAGTTAGTTGATGCCAAGCAACAATATCTTGACATTGGTTCACCTTTTGAATTGTCCTTTGTTTTCGCTTGATTTGCAAATACCCTGGTTTGTTACACACCTGGGGCATTTTTGTGTTCTCACTCTTTAATGTCACTTACTGTTTGAGCTAGAGGTTGAGAAAAGTGAGATTCAACAGCAGGGAAGCTACAAGGGGAATTTAATAAAGCAAAAACACAGGTGAGTGAAGGAATGTGAAGCATTATATTCAAATACTTCTGCATTATTAATTTCTAAGTAACAAATTTGTTTTTAATATCTGTTTTGCTGGGAGATTTCAGCCAATTGCTATATATTTGAAGTGAATAGTCCCATCGGTTTAAAAAGAATGCTGTCCTTTGGCAAAATGGTTAATTGATGAGTTAAGTTTTGCACCAGAAGTTTCTAATCTAGGCTGGAAACAAATGTACAAAACACATTGATGCACACGTGTTACATTAATGAATATCAGTATTGGATTCAAACCTTGCAACAATGCATACTGTCAGTAATGAGTGACTGAGGGTTGTGAATCCTATTGGAAAATCGTTATTTTCTATATGTGCTATGCCAATTAAGCCATCTTTCCAATATTGTTACAGAGAACTCAACACTGAATATGTTTTATTTTTCAGTAATATCACCATTGTACCTCCTAGTCCCCAATCTGTGGGATATTTATTGGTAAGACCAGGTTGACACATTTATTATTAATTACATCAATATCCTGATTCCTTGCTCTGTTGGGATTGACTAGTGTGGGTCTTTCAGGTACATGACTACACAGCTTCTGGGACATTTCTCACAGTACATGTTGGTGCTGTTTTTTTCAGTTCTAACTGTTATTCTCTTCCTTATATCCCAGTTTATGTTAATCATCTAATCTCCTCCTGAAATTTTTTAATAATCTACTTCCTCCCCTTTTATTCTAACCTCTCCCCGTGTACACATTGGCTTTCTATCCTCTTTCCCAGTTTATGTCACTATTCTGCACTCTCCTGCTTCCAGCAGTGCCAAGCAGAAAACTTCATGGTGAAAGATTGGCACACACAGGTGCAAAATCTGGTGAACTCAAAAGTGACGGGGCAAAATCTTAACAGGCTGGCCAACAAATATTCAGAGAACTCCTTCCATATTCACTTCTGAAACAAGAAGTGCCCTGTTTGGAGATATTTAATGATCACTCAACAAGTTGCAGCTGAGATACTTTTGACTTGAATGGCATAGTGGCACAGTGGTTCGCAATGTTGTCTCATAGCTCCAGGGACCCGGATTCAATTCTGGCCTCAGGTTACCATCTCTGTTTGCACATTCTCCCCATGTCTGCATGGAATTCTTCTGGATGCTCCAGTTTCCTCTCTCAGTCCAAAGATGTGCAGGGTTAAGTTGATTAGCCATGCTAAATTGACCTAGCATCCAGAGGGATTAGCAGGGTTAATATGTAGGGTTACAGGAATAGGGACTGGGTGAGAATGTGTATGGTGCAAATCTGATGGCCCAAAAGGCCTCCTTCAGACTATCAGAGATTCAATGGTTTCTGTGGATTCAGTTGTGCTCAGGAAAGTTGGTGGAAACATTGCTCTGAATTTCTGGAGGAACTTAGGAGTTTCTGTTGACTACAAAGGGAATGGAAGAATTACAATGTTTATGCAGCATAAGGAGGCAGAAAGAGTATGAGGAGTGAGGAAAATGTGGGCTGATTATTTGAGAAGATGCCCCATATGAGATTATTTCTCTGGAGCACCAGCCTCATTTGGAATGAAGGAGGAGCAGTGCCCTACAAAGGTAATTATGGATTTGTGCTACTTTCTTCATCTATAGCTGTAGCCTCAAATTGGGGTCAAACCAGCCTCCCCAGTGGATGAGAAAATTATGAAAATCCTTTCATTCTTTGTAAACTGTTCCTTATAGGCAAGAGCTGGCGAATTAAGTGACTTGTCACAACTCACCATCGGAAACCCAGGAGGGGATTGAGAAACTCTACAGAAGGAGAGGGGATTATATCCTCTTCCAGTAAACAAGGCATTGATAAGGCCATACACTTGGAACATTGTGTGCAGTTCTGGTCACCTATTATGGAAAGGATCTTATTAAACTAGAAAGAGTGCAGAAAAGATTTACTAGGGCTTGATGTTTTGAGTTAAAAAGAGAGACTGGATAGACTGGGACTTTTTTTCCTGGACTGTGGGAGACTTATGGGTGATCTTATAGAGCTCTATAAAATAATGAGGGACATAGATAAGGTGGATAGTCAACATCTTTTCCCAAAGGTAGGGGAGTCTAAAACTAAAGGGCATAAGTTTAAGATGAGAGGGGAGAGATAAAAAAGAGTCCAGATGGGCATTTTTTTTCACAGTTCGTGGTGAGTGTCTGGAACAGTTGCCAGATGTAGTAATAGAGGTGGGTACAACTTTGTCTTTTAAAAAGCATTTAAATAGTTACATGGGTAAGATGGGTTTAGAGAGATATGAGCCAAATGTAGGCAACTGGCACTAGCTTAGTGGCTAAAAAAAAACTGGGTAGCATGGACTGAAGGGCCTGTTTTCATACTGTAAACCTCTTTGATTCACCCTGAGGAGAGAAGGGCAGATTGAAAGGGCAGCAGATTCACCAGGATACTGGATTTCTGAATTGTGCAGAGTGCCATTGACTGCCCACTTGTCCTCCATAGCATACTTTACATCAATTGGAAGCAATATTGCAATTACAAGGACAATCATTCAGTTAATGAACATTTGATGTGTGACTAAATGAAATAATTTATCTTTGTGCCTGCTATTCTGATATCCATGAGTTGTTCTGTGACATTCATCGGTAAGGAGCGTCTTTGGGAGTTCAGCAGAGACAATAGGATAAGCTGCTTGCAGACAAGTGGTATACCATGGATTTGTGGCTCAGAACTCCTTTCTGCAATCTCACTGTCTGAGATCGGAGGGCCTGCATCAAGAGACCTGGATCCACATATAACACTGTAGGAAAGGCATTGATCAGTGAATTTGGTGCTTAGGTTACTAATCTATCATAGTTTGGCTATTTTGGCCACTTACCCAACTTCTAGTGCCACACAAACAAAGTTCTTCACATGTCATCACTTGAGTAAAGGCAAACAAAGAACAAAACAGCACGGGAAACAGGCCCTTCGGCCCAACGAGCCCACACTGCCACCCCGATGTTCCCACCTCCATCCATGATCCCCGCCTACGTTTATAGATCTATGGGTTAAAAACCAAATTTGAGACAATTTAGGGAGAATTTGTTTTGCCAATTAGCCTAACAATACATCTTTGGGATGTGGGAGAAAGCCGGAACACCTGGAGAAAACCCACGCAAGCACGGGGAGAATGCGCAAACTCCCACAGACACAGGCCCAAATCCATGTAACTGCACAGCGATAGTCACTGAGCTGTCGTGTTGCCCATCAAATGGTCCAGGTCAAGTGAAAACTAATGATGTGAAGTACTAAGATACTCTCAAAAAAAATCCAAGAGCAGCCCTTTCATGACCCATCGTGTCTATGCCCCTCGTTAGACAACAAGGTGGACCAAAGCACCTGTAGGATAAAAACAAGTACATCAATATCATCATCTATTTACACACTTCCCAGGAACTCCCAAGGCTCATGATCCCTATTTTAAATCAGTTTTCTATACCCCTCCATTCCCATTCTGTTCATGTGCCCATCTAAGTATTTCTTAAATAACTCCAGAGTACCTGCCTCCACCACTTTACTTGGCAGCGCATTCCATACCCCCACCACCCTCTGTGTGAAAAAACTCCCTCTAGCATCCAAATCATACCTTACCCCCCTCACCCTAAGCCTGTGACCCCTCGTGCTATTAGAGTCCATCCTAGGAAAAAGCTTAACCCTGTTTACTCTATCTATACCACTCATAATCTTGTACACCTCTGTTGGATCTCCTCAAAGTCTATGTCTTTCTAAGGAAAACAGTCCCAATTTGCCTAACATCTCCTCGTAACTCAGACCTTCCATACCAGGCAACATCCTGGTAAACCTCCTCTGCACTCTCTCCAGAGTCTCCACGTCCTTCCGGTAGTAAGGCGACCAGAACTGGACGCAGTATTCCAAATGAGGTCTAACCAACATTTTATACAACTGCAACATTAAAGGCCAGCTCTTGTACTCTATACCCCTTCCTATAAAGGCTAGCATACCATATGCTTTCTTCACAACCTTCTCCACTTGCTTTGCCACCTTCGGAGACTTGTGCACCTGCACCCCCAGGTCCCTCTGCATTTCTATACTCTTAATAGGTCTACCCTTTATCATATACCTCTCCTCTACATTCGTGTGTACAGAAACGTATGTACAGAATTCTGTACATACAAACATATGTACAGAATTCAGGAAAAGGGGACTGAGGAACTTGCACGGTTTGACATAGGAAATGAAGAGGTATTGGAAGCCCAGATAGGCTGAAAAATGAACAAATTCCCAGAATGATGAATTGCATCCTAGTCTGCTGTGGGAGGTAAGGCAGGAAATTGCAGGTGTTTTGACAACAAATTTATCATGCCTTTTATGGCCAGGTAGAAAGTACAGTAAGAAGCCTTAGAACACCAGATTAAAGTCCAAGAGGTTTATTTGGTAGCAAACAGCACTAGCTTTTGGAGCTTTGCCCCTGGTCAGGTGAGTGGGAACTTCTGATCAGAAATAGAGCGTATAAAGGCACACACTCAGTTTAGAGAATACTGATTCGAATGCAGGTCTTTACAGCTAATCAAGTCTTAAAGTTGCAGACAATGTGAGTGGAGATAGCATTAAGAGACGTGTATTGTCACCAGACAGGACAGTAAGTGAGAAGTTGCAAGCCGAGGCAAGTCATGGGGGTTACAAATATTGTGACGTGAACCCAAGATCTCAGTTTACGCCATCCTCAAGTGTGCGGAATTTGGCTATCAGTTTATGCTCAGCAACTTGCCAATAGAAACACTTTGGCAAACACTTAGCAATCATGGGTATTTGGTCTCTGATCTCCAAGGCGGCCTTCATGACACATGACAGCGTAGAGTCGCTGAGCAGAAATCGATGGCCAAGTTCCACACAGGTGAGGACATCCTCAATTGGGTTCTTGGGTTCATGTCACACTATTTGTAACCCCCGTGACTTGCCTGGGCTCACAACATCTCACTAACTGTCCTGTCTGGAGACAATGCACATCTCTTTAACCTATGCTTAATGCTATCTCCACTCATCATCTGCACCTTTAAAACCTGATTAGTTGTAAAGACGCACATTCTAATCAGTATCCTGTAAACTGAGTGTGTGCCTTTATGTGTTCTGTTTATGATCAGAACTCAGTTAAATAGGTGGTATTTAACCCTGATAAGTGCAAGTTGATGCACCTTGGCAGAAGTAACAATACAAGGGAGTATTTAATGAATGGCAGAACACTAGGAAGCTCAGAGGAGCACATGGGTTTTGGGGTACTTGTACACAAATCCCTGAAGCCAGCAGAGCAGGTGAATAGGTTAGTTAAGAAGGCATTTGGGACATTTGCTTTCATCAGTCACGGCATAGACTACAAGAACAAGGAGGTAATACAAAGAACAAAGAGCAACACAGCACGGTAAACAGGCCCTTCGGTCCAACGAGCCCGCGCCGCCGTCCTAACGTCTTAATGACATATCCATGACTTTAGGCTATGCCTATTGTGGAAGATTCCCATATAGGGACAATTTGTTACCCAGTCAGGCTAAGAGCACATTTTTGGGATGTGGGAGGAAACCAGAGCACCCGGAGAAAACCCACGCAAGTCTTTATGCTGCCTAAAAGCCCCAACACCTCTTCCCTCGTAATGATTATTTCCTTTAACGGGTCCTCAAATTTCTCAAAGCCGGAGATAATGTTGGAGCTGTACAGAATATTGGTTACTGCACGCGGTTCTGGTTACTTCATTATAGGAAGGATGTGATTACATTAGAAGGGTATCGAGGAGATTCACCAGTTTGTTGCCTGGAATGGAGCATTTGAGCTATAAGGAGAGACTGACAGTCTTGGATTGTTTTATTTAGAACAGGGAAGGCAGATGGAGTGATATGATTGAAGTGTATCCGATTATGAGGAGTAGGGACAGAGTGAATAGGAAGCATTTTATTCAATCTCTCTCAGAGCTAATATGTGCCATACCAGGCAACATCTCTTAAAAGCCTTCACATTGTTCTGATAGTGTGGTGGCTAGAATTGGACACAGTATTCCAAATGTAGCCTCACCAACATTTTATACAACTGTAACGCAATTTGCTAACTTTTATATTTGATGCCCCATCTGTTGAAGGCAAGCATGCCATATCCTTTCTTCACCACCTTTTCCACTGTGCTGTCACTTTTGAGGATCTGTGAACCTGCATGCCCAGATCACTCTGTCTGTGCTCCTGATTGATCTGCCATTTACTTCTGAATTCCCTTCTGAATTGAATCTACCAAAATTCATTACCTCATGTTTGTCCAGATTAAATTCTATCAGCTATTTTCCGCCCAATTTTCTAGCCTATCTACATCCCACTGCATTCTCCTCATTCTCCATCACTATCCGCAACTCCAGCAATCTTAGTTACATCTGCAAACTTGCTAATCAGACCAGCTGCATTTTCATCCAAGTTATTTGTATATATTACAGACAGCAGAGGTCCCAGCAGTGATTGCTGCAGAACACCATGAGTTACAGATCTCCATTCAGTAAAATACACTTCCACCGTTACCCTCTGTTTTCTATGGCCAACGCAGTAAGAAGTCTCACAGCTGGTGTTTACCCCAGTCCAACGCCAGCATCTCTACTAGCCAAGCCAATTCTGAATCCATCTGGCTAGATCACTCCCGATCCAGTGTGATTTAATCTTTTGCACCAGCCTGCCATGAGGGACTTTATCAAATGCTTTACTATAATTCATGTAGACAACATCCACAACCCTTCCTCTGTCAATGATTTTGTCATCTCCTCAAAAATCTTAATTAAGTTAGTGAGACATGAACCCCCCCCGCACAAAACTATGCTGTCTATTGCTAGCAAGACCATTCAGTTCTAAAAGTGTATAGATCCTATCTCTAAGAATCTTCTCCAACGATTTCACTATCACTGATAGCTCACTGATCCATAATTATTCCTTGCTACACTTTTTAAATAACAGGACAACACTAGTTAAACTCCAATCGTCTGGGAACTCACCAGTGACTAACAGGAAGAAACAAAGATTTCTATTCAAGATCCAGAAATTTCATCTCTTGCCTCCCTCAGTAATCTGGGATGGATGCCATTTGTGTTACCTTAATGCTTTTTAATTCACCAAACACTTAGTCCCTTTTAATAATAACTTGTTCTAATGGATTTATATAACCCACTGAGACACCATCAACCAGAGTCCCTCTCTTTTGTGAATACTGATGCAAAATACTCATTAAGGATCTCACCCACTTAAAGTACAGCTCTCCAAACCTGTGCCTGTCATTGTGCCTGCTTAAACTAAAACCATATGCACTTATTGAGTCCATATCTTTCCATTCTCATCCTATTCATGTATTCGTCTAGTTGCCCCTTAAATGCCACTATTGTACCTGCTGCCACCACCTCCAGACATTTACCACCCTCTGTGTTAAAAAAAAAACTTGCCTTGCACATCTCCTCTAAACTTATGACTCATAGTACTTTTCTACCCTAGGAAAAAGCATCTAACAATCCACTCTGTCCATGCCACTCATAATCTTGCAAACTCTTGTCAAGTCATCCCTCAACTTTTGTCATTCCAGTGAGAATAAACTGAGTTCATCCAACCTCTCCTTATAGCTAATACCCTCCAGAGCAGGCAACATTCTGATAATTCTCTTCTGTATCCTCTCCGAAATATCTACACCTTTCTGGTAGTTTAGCGACCGGAATTGTACATAATATTCTAAATGAGGCCTAACAAAGATTCTTTATAGCTGCAACATAATCTGCCAATTTTTATACTCAGTGCCTCGACCAATGACAGCAAGCTTGCTGTATGCTTTCTTGATGACCTTATCCATTTGGTGGACATGTATGCCCAGATTTCTCTGTCTTGTCAATACTATGAAGGGTTCTATCATTTACCATAAAATTCCTACGAGCATTGGAGCTTCCAAAATGCATTACCTCACATTTGTCCGGATTATACTCCATCTGCCATTTCTCTGACCAAGTCTCCAATATGTTTCAGTATCCTCTGACAGTCCTCTTCATAATCCGCAACTCTGCTATTTTCTCTCATCTGCGAAGTTACTAATCAAACCAGTTACGTTTCTCTCCAAATCACTTATACATACCATAAATAACAAAGACCCCAGAACTGATCCCGTTGCAATTTGTAAAATGTGTACTGGAAGGATTATTGGAGCAGTATGTGGCTAGCCTGATTAGAGAAGGGGCTATATTGGATTTAGTTCTGAGTAATGAGCCAGGGCAGGTGGTTGATGTTGTAGTAGGGGAACATGTGGCTAACAGTGACCACAATTCTGTCTACTTTAGGATACAGATGGAAAAGGATGCTTGTTGCCCTAGGGGCAGGGTGCTGAATTGGGGGAAGGCTAACTACGGTAAGATTAGGCAGGAACTTACGGAAACTGATTGGGAATGGTTGTTCGAGGGTAAGTCCACACTAGATGTGGGACTCTTTCAAGGGAATACTGAAAAGTTGCAAGATAGATATATGCTGGCTAAGAGGAAAGATGGGAAAGGTAGGATTAGAGAGCCATGGATTACAAGGGATATTGAGGACTTGGTTAGGAAGAAAAGAGAGGCGTACGTTAGGTCAAAGCAGCTGGGAACGGAGACAGCGTTGGAGGAATACAGAGAGTAGGAGGGAGCTCAAACGGGGAGTTAGAAGGGCAAAAAGGGGGTATGAAAAGATTTTGGCAGATATGATTAAGGAAAATCCAAAGGCTATTTACTCCTATGTTAGGAATAACAGTGTGATTAGAGGAAAAATCGGACCTCTTGGGGACGGAGGAGGGGAACTGTGCTTAGAGCCTGAGGGAATGGCGGAGATCCTGAATGAATACTTTGCGTCGGTATTCACGAAGGAGAGGGGCTTGTTGACAGCTCCTGTCTCTGAGGGAGCTGTGGACCAGTTGAAGGAAATATTCATACTGAGGGAGGAAATGTTAGAGCTTCTTGGAAGCATTAAAACTGATAAATCTCCGGGACCTGATGGCATTTATTCCAGGCTGCTTAGGGAGGTGTGAGGTGAAATTGCTGGGCTTCTGACACAAATCTTTGTCTCTTCTTTGGACACAGGTGAGGTCCCAGAGGACTGCAGAATAGCTAATGTTGTACCATTGTTTAAGAAGGGTAATAGGGATAACCCTGGAAATTATAGGTGGTGAGTTTGACGTCAGTGGTAGGGAAGCTGTTGGAGGGGATTCTTAGAGATAGGGTGTATAGGCACTTAGAGCATTGCGACCTGATTAGGGATACGCAGCATGGCTTTGTTAAGGGGAGGTCGTGCCTTACAAATCTGATAGAATTTTTTGAGGAGGTGACGAAGACAGTGGACGAAGGGCGAGCCGTTGATGTCGTCTATATGGATTTCAGTAAGGCGTTTGACAAAGTCCCTCATGGAAGGTTAGTTGAGAAGGTCAAGGCTCATGGGATACAAGGACAGGTAGCTAGATGGATAAATAACTGGCTTAGTAATAGGAGACAGACAGTAATAGTGGAAGGGTGTTTTTTTAGTTGAAGGTCGGTCACTAATGGTGTGCCGCAGGGCTCGGTACTGGGACCTCTTCTATTTGTAATATACATAAATGACTTGGAAGAGGGAGTAAGTGGAGTGATCAGCAAGTTTGCAGGCGATACAATGACGGCTGGATTTGCAGATAGTGAGGAGCATTGTCAGGCGATGCAGCAGGACATAGGCTGGTAGCTTGGACAGATAGATGGCAGATGGAATTCAATCCTGATAAATGCGAGGTGATGCATTTCTGGAGAAAGAATGTAGGGGGGAGGTACATGATAAAGGGTAGACCTATTAAGAGTATAGAAATGCAGAGGGACCTGGGGATGCAGCTGCACAAGTCTCTGAAGGTAGCAGAGCAAGTGGAGAAGGTTGTGAAGAAAGCATATGGTATGCTAGCCTTTAAAGGAAGGGGTATAGAGTACAAGAGCTGGCCTTTAACGTTGCAGTTGTATAAAACGTTAGTTAGACCTCATTTGGAATACTGCGTCCAGTCCTGGTCGCCTTACTACTGGAAGGACGTGGAGACTCTAGAGAGAGTGCAGAGGAGGTTTACCAGGATGCTGCTTGGTATGGAAGGTCTGAGTTACGAGGAGAGGTTAGGTAAATTGTGACTGTTTTCCTTAGAAAGATGTAGACTTAGAGGAGATCTAACAGAGGTGCACAAGATTATGAGTGGTATAGATAGAGTAAACAGGGTTAAGCTTTTTCCTAGGATGGACCTGCATAGGATGAGGAATCACAGGCTTCCGGTGAGGAGAGTAAGGTATAATTTGGATGCTAGAGGGAGTTATTCCACACAGAGGGTGGTGGGGTTTTGGAATGCACTGCCAAGTAAAGTGGTGGAGGTAGGCACCCTGGAGTTATTTAAGAAATACTTAGATGGGCACATGAACAGAATGGGAACGGTGGGATATAGAAAACTGATTAAAATAGGGATCATGAGCCTTGGGAGTTCCTGGGAAGTGTGTAATTAGATGATGATATTGATGTACTTGTTTTTTATCCTACAGGTGCTTTGGTCCACCTTGTTGTCTAACACGTGCTGCTTTGTGCTTTGTTCTCTAACACGGCTAGTCACAGCCTCCCATTCCAATCCTCTGGAAATTCACCTGTACCAATGAGGATACAAAGATTTCTGTCAAGGCCCCAGCAATTTCTGTCCTTGCCTCCCTCAGTGTTCTGAGGTCGGGTAGATCCCATCAAGTCCTGGGGACTTATCTACTTTAATGCTTTTTAAGACGTCCAATACCATCACCTTTTTAATATCAACATGATCCAAAATATCCTAATATAGTGAAAATTAAAATCACCCTCCACAACAAACATGTTGTTTTTCATATTTCCAAAATCTGTCTGCATATCTGCTCCTCCATTTCTCACTGATTGTTGGGAGACCTGTAATAAACCCCCGATATTATGACTGCACGCTTCCATTTCCTGCGCTGTACCCATATTGCCTTGCTGCCTGAATATTCCGAGGTGTCCTCCTTTAGTACAGCTGTAATATTTTCCTTAACCAGCAATACAACTCTCCCACTCCTTTTACATTTATCCTGCCTGTAGCATTTAAATCCTAGCGTGTTTAGCTGCCAATCCTGTCCTTCTTTCAACCATGTCACTGTAATAGCAACAACATCATAGTTCCAAGTACTAATCTTAGTATATCTGCCTTACCTGTTTTACTCAAAGAACAAAGAACAAAACAGTACGGGAAACAGGCCCTTTGGCCCAACGAGCCCATGCCGCCACCCCGATGTTCCCACTTCTACCCGTGATCCCTGTCTATATTTATAGATCTATGGATTAAAAACCAAATTTGAGACAATTTAGGGAGAAATGTTCTGCCAATCAGCCTAAGCACATCCTTGGGATGTGGGAGAAAACCAGAGCACCAGGAGAAAACCCATGCAAGCATGGGGAGAATGTGCAAACTCCCACAGACACAGGCCCAAATCCATGTATCTGCACAGCATAGCAATAGTCACTGAGCTGTCGTGTTGCCCATCAAATGGTCCAAGTCAAGCGTACACTAATGATGTGAAGCATTAGGATACTCTCAAAAAAAAAAATCCAAGAGCAGCCCTCTCACGACCCATCGCGTATATGCCCCTTGTTAGACAACAAGGCGGACCAAAGCACCTGTAGGATAAAAACAAGTGCATCAATATTATCATTTATTTACACACTTCCCAGGGACTCCCAAGGCTCATGATCCCTATTTTAAATCAGTTTTCTATATCCCTCCATTCCCATTCTGTTCATGTGCCCATCTAAGTATCTCCTAAATAACTCCAGAGTGCCTGCCTCCACCACTTTACTTGGCAGCGCATTCCATACCCCCACCACCCTCTGTGTGAAAAACCTCCCTCTAGTATCCAAATTATACCTTACCCCCCTCGCCGTAAGCCCGTGACCCCTTGTGCTATTCGAGTCCATCTTGGGAAAAAGCTTAACTCTGTTTATCTATACCCCTCATAATCTTGTACACCTCTATTAGATCTCCTGTAAGTCTATGTCTTTCTAAGGAAAACAGCTCCAATTTGCCTAACCTCTCTTCGTAACTCAGATCTTCCATACCAGGCAGCATCCTGGTAAACCTCCTCTGCACTCTCTCCAGAGTCTCCACATCCTTCCGGTAGTAAGGTGACCAGAACTGGATGCAGTATTCCAAATGAGGTCTAACTAACGTTTTATACAACTTCAACATTAAAGGCCAGCTCTTGTACTCTATACCCCTTCCTATAAAGGCTGGCATACCATATGCTTTCTTCACAACCTTCTCCACTTGCTCTGACACTTTCAGACACTTGTGCACCTGCATCCCCAGGTCCCTCTGTGTTTCTATACTCTTAATAGGTCTACCCTTTATCACATATCTCCCCGCTACATTCTTTCTTCCAAAATGCATCAACTCGCATTTATCAGGATTGAATTCTATCTGCCCAAGCTACCAGTCTATCTATGTCCTGCTGCATCGCCTGACAATGCTTCTCACCATCCGCAAATCCAGCCATCTTTGTATCGTCTGCAAACTTGCTGATCACTCCACTTACTCCCTCTTCTAAGTCATTTATGTATATGTTACAAATAGAAAAGGTCACAGTACTGAGCCCTGCGGCACACCACTCGTGACCGAACTCCAGCTAGAAAAACACCCTTCCACTATTACTGTCTGTCTCCTATTACCAAGCCAGTTACTTATCCATCCACCTGTCCTTGTATCCCTTGACCTTGACCTTTTCAACTAACCTGCCATGAGGGACTTTGTCAAATGCCTTACTGAAATCCATATGGACGACATCAACGGTTCGTCCTTTGTTGCCTGTTTTCGTCACCTCCTCAAAAAATTCTACCAGATTCATAAGGCACGACCTCCCTTTAACCAAGCCATGCTGCGTATCCCTAATCAGGTCGCAACGCTCTAAGTGCCTATACATCCTATCTTTAAGAACCCCCTCCAACAGCTTCCCTACCACTGAAGTCAAACTCATCGGCCTATAATTTCCAGGGTTATCCCTGCCAAGCTTTTTAAACAATGGTACTACATTAGCTATTCTCCAGTGTTCTGGGACCTCACCTGTGTCCAAAGTAGAGATAAAGATTTGCTTCAGAAGCCCAGCAATTTCACCTCGTACCTTCCTAAGCAGCCTGGGATAAATGCCATCAGGCCCCGGGGATTTTAATGCTACCTAGAAGCTCTAACACTTCCTCCCTTGGTATGGATATTTCCCTCAACTGGTCCACAGCTCCCTCAGAGACAGCAGCTGTCAACAAGCCTCTCTCCTTCGTGAATACCGACGCGAAGTATTCATTCAGGATCTCAGTCATTCCCTCGGGCTCTAAGCACAGTTCCCCTCCTCTGTTCCTAAGAGGTCCGATTTTTCCTCTAACCACCCTTTTATTCCTAACATAGGAGTAAAAAGCCTTTGGATTTTCCTTAATCCTGTCCACCAAAACCATTTCATGCCCCCTTTTTGCCCTTCTAAGTCCCTGTTTGAGCTCCCTCCTGCTCTCACTATATTCTTCCAACGCTCTCTCCATTCCCAGCTGCTTTGACCTAACATACACCTCTCTTTTCTTCCTAACCATGTCCTCAATATCCCTCATAATCCTCTTAGCCGGCACATATCTTTCTTGCAACATTTTCAATATTCCCTTGAAAGACTCCCACATGCCTAGCGTGGGCTTACCCTCGAACAACCGTTCCCAATCAGTTTACATAAGTTCCTGCCTTCCCCCAATTCAGCACCCTGCCCCTAGGGCAACAAGCATCCTTTTCCATCTGTATCCTAAAGTAGACAGAATTGTGGTCCCTGTTCGCCACATGTTCCCCTACTACAACATCAACCACTGCCCTGGCTCATTAGTCAGAACTAAGTCCAATATAGCTCCCTCTCTAATAGGGCTAGCCACGTGCTGCCCCAACGATCCTTCCAATACACATTTTACGAATTTTTCCCCGTCCGAACCCCCAGCTCTATGTACCTTACAATCCACCCTAGGGAGATTAAAATCTCCCACTATAACGACTCTGTTCTTTCTGCACCTATTAAACTCCTCACATTGAAGCAAATACACTTCAGACCATCACTCCACTATGTTTATCAACTACTCCCTGCATACTCTTCTTAATTTTACTGGCTTTAATCTGTCGCTCTCCTTAACTTCTGCTCTTGTTCCCAGCCCCCTGCCGTACTAGTTCGAACCCTTCTGAGCGACTCTTTTACTTCTGAGCTGTCTGTTGGAGCCTGAAGATGGTAGACAAAGGGCAGAGGCATGTTGCAGCTTCCAGGAAAGTGGACATTCACCAAATGAAATTCTTGGTGCGCTCTCACGCAGCTGGATGTTAACAATGTAGTAATAGACCTTGTGTTTATGATATTGCTCCCAATTAATATGCTTGCTCACAGAGCACATTTGAGCAGGTGATGGTACCATACACCATTGGAAGTCCAGCAACAAATGTGAAGTCACTTCCCCCTCATCCTTGTTATCCTCTTTCAGGGAGAAGAGGATAAAACCCTCTCTCCTTTTGTGATGTCTCTGTCTCCTGGATGCTTCCATGGATGGTGAATTGAGATATGTTGCTAATATTGTCAGCTGCTGCTTGGAAGAAATTGGTTGTTACGAAGTTGAATTTGTAAAGTTGGAATTTGATGTTGGTAAAATGTAAAGAGTGTAAAAATGCTAAAGGGAAAAAAAGCATTGCGTGATTCCTTCAAAAGTTGGTGTTTAGTTTTAGTGCTTGGGAGTTTAAAATGGAAAGTATGCACAGAGTCCCAGCCTGAAATATTTGTGTCAAACACCAGGCAGCAGGGTTGCCTTGGTAACAGGTTTCAGGCAATTGAATGTTTTGAAATTCAGCCTTTCAGAAGCCTCTCCATCAGCTTACCGACCACTGAGGTCAGACTCACCAGTCGATAATTTCCAGGACTATCCCTGTTCCCTTTCTTGAAAATAGGGACCACATCCGCAATCCTCCGGAACCTCTCCCGTCTCCATCGATGACGCAAAGATCATCGCCAGGGGCTCTGCAATGACATCCCTCACCTCCCACAATAACCTGGGGTACATCCCATCTGGTTCCGGAGACTTGTCTATCTTGATAGCATTTAAAAGTTCTAACACATCCGCTTCCGTAATATCTACATACTCAATCTTTTCAGTCTGTTGCAAACTTGTAGTGCATCCTCCCAGATCACTTTCCACCGTGAATACTGAGGCAAAGTACTCATTAAGCACTTCTGCCATTTCTTCCGGTTCCATACAGACTTTCCCCCTTCACCTTTTATAGGTCCTATCCCTTCTCTTCTCATCCTTTTACTTTTCACATATTTGTAGAAGGCCTTGGGATTCTCCTTAATCCTACCAGCCAAGGCCTTCTCATGACCCCTTCTGGCTTTCCTAATTTCCTTATTAAGCTCTCTTCTATAAGCCTTATACTTCTCTAGATCCCCAACATCTCCTAGCTCTTTGAATCTTTTATACACCTTTCTTTTCTTCCTGACTATGTTCACCACAGCCTTCGTGCACCACGGTTCCCGCGTCCTACCAAAACCTCCTTGTCTCACCGGAATGTTGTCGTGTAAAGCTCCAGACAAGCATTCCTTGAACATCTGCCACCTTCCTTCTGTGCTTTTCCCCAAGAACACCTCCTTCCAGTTTATTCGCCCCAACATCTGCCTGATGTCTTCATATTTCCCCTTATCCCAGACAAACACCTTCCTAGCCTGCCTGATCCTATCCTTTTCCAATGCAAGGGTGAAGGAGATAGAATTATGATCTCTATCCCCAAGATGCTCTCCTACCGAGAGATCCATCACCTGTCCTGGTTCATTAGCTAGTACAGTACAGCCTCTCCTCTCGTAGGCTTGTCCACGTGCTGTGTCAGGAAACCCTCCTGAACACACCTAACAAACTCCTCCCCATCCAAACCCCTTACCCTTTGGATATTCCAGTCAATGTTTGGGAAATTGAAGTCTCCCATCACAACAACTCTGTTATTTCTACATCTCTCCAGTATCTGTTTCCCTATCTGCACCTCAACTTCCCTGTTACTATTGGGCGGCCTATACAATACACCCAGCAACGTCACCGACCCTTTGCTATTCCTAACTTCCACCCACAGAGACTCCGTAGACATTCCCTCCTCGGTATCCACTTCTCTGCAGCCATGACACTGTCCCTGATCAACAGTGCCACTCCACCACCTCTTTTCCCTCCCTCTCTGTCCTTCCTGAAGGATCTGAATCCCGGGACCTGTAGTACCCAGTCCTGTCCCTGAGACATCCAAGTCTGTGTAATGGCCTGTAATGGCTCTGTAATGTTTAGTTAAAAGTTCCCTGTTAGTTAAATAAATAAATTGTTGTGTTCGTTTTAAAATGAATGGTGTTTCTGTTAATTAGCCATTAAATATTTCCGAAGAAAGTTCACATCTTTCCACATGCTTTTAACAGATTACGAGGGGATCTTTAGGGGATGGGGCATTACATCTCAAAAGGAGAACAACCTCTGCATCATAACAGTTTGAATAAAATCATAACAATAAAAAAGAGATGGTGATCTTCATAGCTATTAGAAGGATCATTTCCAACCTTGTCTGAGGCTCAGATTTTTGTAAACTCCATCAAATCCTGATTGATGAAGCAAAGCTTCCTGAGGCACACTTCCTGACTCAACCTGTTGTAGGATTAGTCCTCCCAGAAGACACAGTAAGGGTAGGGCTCCTATGAAGAGCCACTCTATTCATTCCTCCTTGCAGAAGTTCCGCTTTCTCCTTCCTTCTCTGCTTGACCTGTTAAGTTGCCTGGGCATTGCAACCATTTCCATCGTACTTATGCAAAGGAGCTTTTCAGTAATCAGCAAAAACTTTCAAACTCCAACAGTATTCAGTACAGTGTTTCAGCCAATGTTATCTGAGTGCAAGTAAATTAAATCAAAAACACAAAGAACAAAGAACAAAACAGCATGGAAACAGGCCCTTCGGCCCAACGAGCCCACGCTGCCACCCCAATGTTCCCACCTCTACCCGCGATCCCTGTCCATGTTTATAGATCTATGGATTAAAAACCAAATTTGAGACAATTTAGGGAGAATTTGTTTTGACAGTTAGCCTAAGAGCACATCTTTGGGATGTGGGAGGAAACCGGAGCACCCGGAGAAAACCCACGCAAGCACGGGGAGAATGCGCAAAATCCCACAGACACAGGCCCAAATCCATGTATCTGCACAGCACAGCGATAGTCACTGAGCTGTCGTGTTGCCATCAAATGGTCCAGGTCAAGCGTACACTAACGACGTGAAGCACTAGGATACTCTTGAAAAAAATCCAAGAGCAGCCCTCTCACGACCCATCGCGTGTATGCCCCTCGTTAGACAACAAGGTGGACCAAAGCACCTGTAGGATAAAAACAAGTACATCAATATCATCATCTATTTACACACTTCCCAGGGACTCCCAAGGCTCATGATCCCTATTTTAAATCAGTTTTCTATACCCCTCCATTCCCATTCTGTTCATGTGCCCATCTAAGTATTTCTTAAATAACTCCAGAGTGCCTGCCTCCACACTTTACTAGGCAGCACATTCCATACCCCCACCACCCTCTGTGTAAAAAAACTCCCTCTAGCATCCAAATTATACCTTACCCCCTCACCCTAAGCCTGTGACCCCTCGTGCTATTAGAGTCCATCCTAGGAAAAAGCTTAACCCTGTTTACTCTATTTATACCCTTCATAATCTTGTACACCTTGATTAGATCTCCTCTAAGTCTACGTCTTTCTAAGGAAAATACCTGTGGTTTATTGAATGCCCCTTTAAATAACTCCAGAACAGAGCTCATCTTGCTTGCTAATGTTTGTTCTTTAAGCAGTGAATAAGGAATGCTTCACTGTACATTTTCTGCCAATTTGTGTGTTACATCAGCCATTGATATCTGTGTTGTCACAACCTTGCTATTTCAATCTTTTTGGGCACATGCAAGGGACACATGATGCATGTAGCCTGTGTGGGAAGCATCCAGTGGCCAGCAGCTATAGCACTTCTGTACTTTTACATGCAGATGTGGCTGCCTAGCTAGAAGTAGATTGGAGTTTGCCATCTGTTTATGTTATTCTGTTAAGTGATCAATTGAATGAACTTTGTCAGGACTGCACAAGTAATCAAAGCTGATTTGATGACCTATAGGAAGGAAAGCATTTGAAAGGATCCACCAGATCTATGGAAAATTTGTTCTGGTCTCTCACTGGCCACATCAGACGTAAGTCAATTCAATTCCATCTCTCCTGTCTGATACCTTGTTTGAACTCTCTTCCTCACAATGAGTTAAACATTTTGATCTTTGTATCACGTTGGCCTGAGTTCTGTTGATGAGATTTAGTGGTTTCTTAATGAGACTAAAATTCTGATGGTTCCATTCTAATCAAATTGTAAAATGTTTTTATAATTTAAAGCCTGCTAGAGTAAAAATGGAAGATAATTTCATATATTGTTTATTGGCTTGATGGCAGTTTTTATCTCATAATGTTCGTGTTAAGTGCGATGGCCAATTTACTATGTTCCAGATACCAAATTAATGTAAAAACAGTAACTACTGCAAAAACTCAACATGTCTGGCAGCATATGTGTAGAGGGAAACTTTTTCCCGGACAGTGCTTTGAATTTAGGATGACTCACGTTTAGAAGAAGAATCAGAATGGGCTTGATATGCTAACTCTTTTCTCCCTACACAATTGTCAAGCCTACTGAGTTGTTCAGATTCTAATTTTCAAATTTTATTTTTGTGCATGACAGGTCAACCAATACCTGTAAAAGAAGAAAGGCAGATTAATGCAGATATGGCGTGTGTATGTTTTTCATTAATTCATAGGACGTTGGTGTTCCCAATTGCTCTTAAACTGAGTGACTTGCTAGGCCGATTCAGAGTCAACTACATCGATGTCCTTCCCTAAAGAGCATTAGCTTTTTTGTGACAATCCATTTATGGTCCAGATCTTTACTGAATTCAATATTTGATAGTGTTGGGATTTTAACCGGATCTTCAGAGAGAATTTGCGGGCAAAATTCCATGAAAAATTTCTAACTGTCAAACAAACGAGAAAATGGGAGAGTTTCAGACTTTGTTTTTGGGAAGTTTGAAAATGCAATTTTATGGCACTTGATGCAAAAAAAATGCCAGAATGTGATTCTCACCAGCAGGGGAAGAGATGGGGGCATAGAGTCTAAGCTTACCAGTGAAGCTGACTGATGAGTTCTACGGATGCCATTGTGCAGGTGCCCAATCTCCCAGTGTACTGTACTGGAGATCTCCTGTTGTACCCCCATCTTGCTCCCCAGGGACATTTGGACCCTCCCATGGACATTGGGACTCCTCCACGGATATCATCATTCCTTCCCCTCAATTTCCTCCCTGCCCAATCACAGATCAACCACCCTTCCCCAGCAGAATTCCCTCTCTCCCTCCCTGATCATGGATCATCCCCCTGGCAGCTTCCCCCCTTCTCTCCCATCCCAGCAAAGATTCCTCCTTCTCATTCCTGTGGAAATCCCTCCCCCACTCATGGCTTCTACCAATCTGGTGCCTACTGTGGGGAGTGCCAGGCAGACACTTCCTTGTGGACACTGCCTGGCCCAACCCCCCAACCAATGGCTTCTGATCCCCCTGCAAAACAATCACATCTGGTCCTCATCAGTGAATTGAATCACCATACATGATTCTCATTGGAGAATCTTGGCAGGTGAGGTGATAGAGGGAAATAGCAGACAATAGCATCCGGGACTTGATGAGATGAAAGCCTTCAAAGGGTCATTCTGATTTAACAGGGCGATGGATGGCTAAGTTTAAAGTCCCTTCTCAGAGAGAGCCCTCCAACTGCCTTGGGAAAGAAGATGACTGCTCCTGTATGGAGAATGAAGCAAGCACCAAGAACCAAGTGAGGACACAGAACACTGTTATCCATCCATTAATGTAATGTGTGTCATGTCTCTTCTTTCCTTAAATACCTGTCATGCACTAATGACATCTCTTTTCACTTGCAGACACATCAGGGGAATAACCCAATGCCTTAACAGCCAAACATTGGAGTCTACCTCTGACACCAGCTCTGATGAACTCTCAGACTTAGATAGCTTTCACGTACACCTTTCACCAGCACAGAGATGCATACCTCATTGGGACTTATGAGAGAGGATCAAATCTCACAATCGAGTGTGCATCTCACTATGTCTGATGCAGGGGTGTCCCAGGAGGCTGGCAGTAGGAGGAAGTTAGAAATCTGCTGAATCCTAATCAGATTCCTCTCGACTCAGTCATGCTTCAGTTATTGGGGTTCAAAAGGCAAAATTGGGAAAATCAGGAAGGGATGTCAGCTGCTCTCTTCAGATGGAAAGACCAAATGGAGGTGTTCCAACAATGCCTTCTGTCCTTCTGAGGCACCCAGGCTAACACTGTGAGGGTGGTGGCCACAATGGAGACTCTGGTGCAAGATTTCTATCCTGCACTGGTGGAGGGCATGAATTCCATGACACAGGACATGCCCTCCATGTTGCAGGGCATGAATTCTATGGGTCGGATATATAGGGTATCCATGATTGCCAGCGCCAGAGGAATGCAGGACTTCTCAACTTTGTTCCAGCTGCCTCCATACCCCAGAAAGGAAGCCAAGTGTCCTTGAGCACCCACAGAGAAGAGGGGAAGCTGGTGCAGAACCCAGGGCCTTCCACGAGGGAGTCTCTGGGAATGTCCAGCCCACAATTCCCTTCTTCTTTTCATCGAATCACCTCCACAGGCTGAAGAGGGTGGCACCACACCACAGTAGTATCTCGAAAGCCAGCTGGTGCCCTCCAAATCTCAGGCATCCAAACAATGCCTGCCAAAGTCATCACAACAATAGGAAGTGGCAGAAAGCAGGATACCTCCATCTCTATTGTGGATTCTGAGGAATAAACTAAGACATAGCGATAGAGTTAGAAAGGTTAAGAAGATCAAGTTGCATGGTGTGGGCATGGGTGTGAAGCACTTGTAGGTAGAAACTACCAATGTAAGTTAGTAATCATCTCTGTAAATGAACTAAGTCTCACTAATTGCAATCTCTCTGTAGGTCCCTGCTCTCATAAGATTTTTCATGTCGTGTTGCTGAAACAACTATGTTCGTGTTCCACTGAAAGGCTGGATGCTCATTATGAAGCCTCCTCCATTTGCGCACTGCAAAACTGCCAGTTTACCCTCCAGAATACATCCGTCTTGCCTGTTTCTCTTTGGTAATGAGAACAATGTTACTTGATCCAACCATTGTGAATGTTTGATCTGAGCACATGGAACTCAGCCTTTCTGAAAAGTATGCATCTGCCTCCAGTGACACTGAACACATCTGACTAAGGAGGAGCCTAGATCAGGATGATATTAAATTATCTGTGCAAAATCGGCCAGGTTTGAGTCTGGTTACTGAGAGTACTGGCCTTCAGCCAGACAGAAGTCAGATATTCACAGTAGATCTTTGAGGAATAGTGTGCAAGTCATCATCCTCCTGTAACACTGGAACTGTGGATAACTGGTGCCTCCCCATATCAATGAGCATGTGCACTGACAGCAGACAGGAGAGCATGGAGGGACTTCAGGAAGTTGGAACTTCCTCATAAGCAACTTTCTCATAAGCCCTAATCATCACCATCCATGAAACAGGAGGCTGTGACTGTGCCTCTGCCCCTTGTGGCTATTGTCACTACCTGATGGCTTTTCTACTGCCTCCTGAAACCCAGACTATGCGAAAAGGCTTGTTAGAAATGAGATCTTGAAATTATTCAGCCTTAGTATGAAGAGTGCCTATTGACCTTGCCTATCCTTGAAGCATAAAGTCCTCCAACATTCCTGAGACTCATCAAACTAATCAGCCATCGTGAGTTAACACATAACAATGTCATCTGCCACAATCTCAAAGTCAGGAATAGGAATGAAAACACAGGGTTCAAGGATGAACACTTAGTGTACAGAACCGAAAGGGCCTGTATCTGCATAAGTGCTAGACCTAAGCACTTGCCAAAGAGGATCTATTAGTTGTCCAGATGAACATAATTGTCCAGTTGACCCTGTCCATAATGGATGGGCGAACATTAAAATCTCCTGTCAGAACCCCCAGTGATGTAGAGATTAAGGAAACAATCAGAGAGGAGGCCAGAGACAGCTCTGACAGGTGAGAGATTTGATCGGGGCCAATCGTGCAATGAAGATGGAAGGGCATCTGAGATGTGAGTGAATGGTAGCATTTGGGTAAGACATAGGACTGGGAGACCAGTGTGTGAGGAGAGATTCTGAGCAGCTGGGATACCAACATGACTGTCTGTCTCACTCCCTCTCTTTTATTCCTGTCAGCTTATCAAGACTTATCATCTGTATGGAAGCAGTAGAGATGAAAATTCTGATTATTACAACACTGAAGGAGCATAGACTCCAGCAACGATGAGCAGCAGAACCCAGGAAACATCCAGTGCCAGAAGATCAGGGGTTCAGAGGGCAGGCTCAAAGGCTGGAGGCTGCATGATTGGTGACCAGTTCTTCAGCTATTCATGGGTCACTGGGTTATTCCATGGAATGTAGGGGCAGCTGGAGTGAGCTCCAGAAGCCTCAAAGTTATCTGGAGCTGCCAGTCCTGGAGGCCCACCATTGTCTGCACTATGATGTTGAATGCCTCAGGGACTATGCATTGTTCTGGAATTCTCTTGTCATGAATCTGAGGTCTTTCCTCAGGCTTTCCACTGCAGACACCACTCTTGCAATTTTAGCCTGCATGCCATGTGTCACTTGCAACATGTCCTGCAACAGAAGGCTTTAAGGACTCTCCATTCGGCCTTGTATTCTCAGGAATATTGCTGACAGCCTCTCCTAGTTTGGCTCTGCTTCTGCACCTCAAGCAACTGGCAGATGCATGTGTCCAGAGACATGCAATCTGACTGGGGTATGCCTGTGTCCTGGGATCCAGCAGACCTCCAACTGTTCGATCCCTGGAATGTCCCTCCCTCCACCTGATGTGCATCAGAAGCAGTGTGGTACTCACCATAAAGTGACCCAGAACCCTTTCTGCTAGGTCGCTCACAAAGATATGTTTCTCTGCAGTGGTGGATGGTGCAGGTCACAGCTGTGATGCTTCATTTGTGTTCTCTTCTGAGGATGGGTGGTGAGCACTGCTGGTCAATGAACCAGGTACTTCAGTTGATTTCCAAAAAGGCAAGAGGCTTGGTGTGGACAATAAAGAATTCATTTGGACTGGATGAAGTGACTCATCACTTTTCTATCATAGGCCCACCTTACCCTCTGGGCAGGTCAGATCCAGCTCCTCCACTTTGAGCTCTATGGCTCTCTCATCAAATGGAGTCAGGATTCTCAGTTCAGGTGACTTACCAGCCACTTCCTCTTTCACTCTCTAAGGTTGCAGGCTATCTTTTCCTGCAGCGACACAAAAGGACATAATGTGAACTGGATGCTTGACATTCCAAGGGGTAATAACAAGGTGGAGTGCTAAGAGGAGACAAGGAGCACTTATCCTTGCTGATTATAAGGGTATAATTCATTGCCTTCCTACATTGTATTCCCATCTTCTTGGTCAGGTTGCTAACTAGTGCTGCCATCATCTCCCAGTTGGGATTCATGACTCTTTCTGGAGGGACTTTTGTCATAGGGCCAGTCATAGACAGCAGTGGGAAGTTGTGCGTGGAGCCTGAAGAGATTGGTGAGGCACTGAATAAATATTTCTCTTCGGTATTCACGCAGAGTGCTGGAAATGTAGCTATGGAGAACACTGAGGTACAGGGTTGCAAATTGGGAAGTATTGTAGTAGATAGGGAGGATGTGCTAGAAATTCTCGAGGGTTTGAAGTTGGATAAGTCCCCTGGGCCGGACGGTATTTACCCTAGGATTCTCTGGGAGGCAAGAGAGGAGATTGCAGAGCCTCTGGCTCTGATTTTCAGGTCCTCGTTGGTTACGGGTGTGGTTCCGGAGGACTGGAGGATAGCGAATGTGGTCCCATTGTTTAAGAAGGGGAAGAGAGACCTTCCAGGGAATTATAAGCCAGTGAGTCTTACTTCTGTTGTGGGCAAGGTATTGGAGAGAATTATTAGGGATAGGATTTATAGTTATTTAGAGAGAAATGAATTGATTGGGGATAGTCAGCATGGTTTCGTGAAGGGTAGGTCATGCCTTACTAACCTCATTGAGTTTTTGAGAAAGTGACCAGAGAGGTGGATGGGGGTAAGGCGGTTGATGTAGTATATATGGACTTTAGTAAGGCGTTTGATAAGGTGGCCCATGGAAGACTTCTACAGAAAATGCAGATGTGTGGAATAGAGGGTGATTTAGCTAATTGGATTAGGAATTGGCTGGCAGATAGAAGACAGAGGGTGGTGGTTGATGGGAGATATTCATCGTGGAGTTCGGTGACAAGTGGTGTGCCTCAGGGTCTGTTTTGGGGCCCCTGCTGTTTGTAATTTTTATAAATGATCTGGATGAGGGTATTGAAGGATGGATTAGTAAATTTGCGATGACACCAAAGTCGGAGGAGTGGTAGATAGTGAAGAGGGGTGTTATAGTTTGCAGAGAGACTTGGACAAGTTGCAGAGCTGGGCCGAGAGGTGGCAAATGGAGTTTAATGTGGAAAAGTGTGAGGTAATGCACTTTGGCAGGAACAATAAATGTGTAGAGTATAGGGCTAATGGTAGGGCTCTTAATAGTGTTGAGGAACAGAAGGATCTTGGTGTATGTGTCAATAGATCCCTGAAAGTAGGCAGTCAAGTGGATAAAGTTGTTAAGAAGGCATATGGAGTCTTAGCTTTTATTGGTAGGGGGATTGAATTTAGGAGCCGCAGCATCATGTTGCAACTGTACCAAACTCTAGTGCGGCCGCACTTGGAGTATTGTGTGCAGTTCTGGTCCCCACATTATAAGAAAGATGTGGAGGCATTGGAGAGGGTACAGAGGAGGTTTACCAGGATGTTGCCTGGTATGGAGGGCAGGTCTATGAAGAGAGGTTGAAGGATTTGAGGTTGTTTTCGTTAGAAAGGAGGCGGCTAAGAGGGGATCTTATTGAAGCATATAAGATGATTAGAGGTTTAGATAGGGTGGACAGTGATAGCCTTTTTCCTAGGATGGAGAAAGCTAGCACGAGGGGACACAGCTTTAAATTAAGGGGTGATAGTTATAGGACGGATATCAGAGGTAGGTTCTTTACCCAAAGAGTGATTAGGGAGTGGAATGCCCTGCCTGCAGCTGTTGTAGATGCGCCAAGTTTGGTGGCGTTTAAGAGGTTAATTGATAAGTATATGGAAGAGAAGGGAATGGTTTAGTTTGGAGGGGCATTGCTTTTTATTTTGGTCGGCACAACATCGAAGGCCGAAGGGCCTGTTCTGTGCTGTATTGTTCTATGTTCTATGTTCTATGTACCTATGGGTAAATTGTAACCTGCCTCGCAGTAAATGGCTGAGGCCTCACTCATTAAATTTAGGAGCCGGTTTTCTTATTGCCACACTCCTGGCGTGAATTGGATCAAGTGCTATGGAATCATTTAAATGCAATTCATTGCAGTGCTCAGATGACCCTCATGGCTGGCAAATTGGATGCTTTGCCTGAGACCAATTCTTTATATAGTAAAGATTAATTCAAAAGGCCTGAAAATTTAAATCCAGATCATGCTACCCAGGCCAATGGGAATTACACTGACTTTCTTGCCATAAATGACACTTTGTTAATGTTCCTACAAGACAAGAAACATGAATTGGACAACAATGGGTTTGAACAACAAATAACTCATTTGAGATTGATCTTCTGAATAAAGTGACTTGTCACTTTTCTGTCATAGACCCATCTCACTCTCTGGGCAGGCCGGTCCAGCTCGTCCCCTGTGAGCTCTATGGCTCTTTCATCAATGGAGTCAGGATTTTCAGTTTGGATATCTTACCAGCCACTTCCTCTTTCACTCTGCAGTTATATGCTTTCTTCTTCTGCAGGGACACAAAAGGAGATAATGTGAGCTAGACTCCTGACATTCCAAGCTGTGTTATAATTTTTTGGGTAAGTTTTGCCCAGTGTTATTTTTGTGTTAGTTGTAATGTTCTTGCGTCTTTCTAGAAATCTCCAAGTCCCAAGAAGATGTGATGAAAGACAGTAAATTACTCAAAGCAAATTATGGAACAGACTGCTGCAAGTTAAAGAAAGAGAGAAGAAGTCAATCAGACTCAGCCATAACCAATTCCTGCAAGGTATGATCTGCAATATATTTAAGAAAGACAGTTTGATAACTGTCTTCATCAAAGTTAGGGATCTCTTCCACCTTGAGTTTTGTCCTGGTGTAAAAGCCTGAACTAAATCCTTGTCTGGCCAGACAGTTTTGTCCACATGGTCCACAAATAATGTGAGAAAATGCAAGTTGCTTATTTTGGCAGGAAGAATAAAATATCAGAGTATTACTTAAATGGAGAATAACTGCAGAATTCCAAGGTGCTGAGAGACCTTGGTGTTCTAGCAAGGTCACAAAAAGTTAATATGCACGTATATCAAGTAATTAAGAAGACTAAAATGATGCTTGTCTTTATTATGAGAGGAATTGAACATTAGTTTTGATTGTTGGTGTTTTCTTTGTTTCCTTTCACTTCATCTCTTCCTGCCTTTCTCTGAACTTCATTTCCCAGATTACTATTTTGCTCTCCAGCCTTAACATTATCCTTTCATTTACTACATCTGTCCAAGCTTGATATATCACCCCTTGATTGGTTTAAAGCCCACCTTCTATTTCCTTACATGGCTCACTAGAACATTGGTCCCAGCATTGTTGAGATGCACATAATCTCAATGATAGACTCCTCACTTACAGTACTGATGTCAATGCCCCATGAACCAAAATTCACTTTTCCCACACCAACCCTTGAGCCATGTGTTGTGAAATTGAGTTTGTAAAAATATAGAACAATGTTTGTAAAGATATAAAAGAATTGTTAAAGAAATGCTGGAAGGAAAGAAAACAATGCATTTAAAATCTGTTTTTGAGTGTGCTAAAATGCAGAGTATACACAAACTCCAGGTTGCAACATTTGTTTCAAAAGGATCAAGCATCAGGGTTGAGTTGGTAGCAGGCTTTTGCATTCTGTCAGATCATCAACTATTAAGAGTCTATAAGATTTGAATTTGCTATTGTTGTCAGCTTCAAACCAATCATGGTGTAAGAAAATTGCGAGGTCAAATGGCATGTATAAAAGGCCAGAGCAAAAGCCATCGGGAGAACATTGAATATAGAAAAACTCCAGCGCCCTTCAGCCCACAAGTTGCATAAACATATCCCAACTGTTAGACTTATCTATAACCCTCTATTTTACTAAGTCCTATGTATTTATCCAAAAGTCTGTTTAAAGACTCTATTGAATCTGCCTCCACCACCACTGAAGGCAGCCAATTCCATGCATCCACTACCCTCTGAGTGAAATACTTACCCCTGACATCTCCTCTGTGCCTATTCCCCAACACCCTAAACCTGTGTCTTCTTGTGGCAGCCATTTCAGCTCTGGGAAAAAGCCTCTGAGAATCCACTCGATCAATACCTCTCAACACCTTATATACCTCTACCAGGTCACCTTTCATCCTTTGTTTCTCTAAGGAGAAAAGACCAGGCTCTCTCAACCTATCCTCATAAGGCACACCAGCCAATCCAGGCAACATCCTTGTAAATCTCCTCTGCACCCTTTCTGTGGCTTCCATATCCTTCTTGTAATGAGGCAACCAGAACTGAGCACAGTACTCCAAGCGGGATCTGACCAGGATCTTATACAGCTGCAGCATTATCTCCTGACTCCTAAACTCAATTCCTCGATTGAAGAAGGCCAATACACCATATGCCTTCTTAACCACATCCTCTACCTGCGAACTGATGTGAGCGCCCAATGAACCCGAACCCCAAGATCCTTCTGATCTTCCACACTGCTAAGAATCTTACCCTTAATATTATATTCCATCATCCTATTTGACCTACCAAAATGTACCATTTATCTTGATCGAATCCATCTGCCACTTCTCCGTCCAACCTTGCATCCTATCTATGTCACACTACAACTTCTGACATCCCTCCAAACTATCCAGAATACCTCCAACCTTTGTGTCATTGGCAAACTTACCAATCCATCCCTCCACTTCCTCATCCAGATCATTTATAAAATCACAACATCTTGTGAGAACATCTCTAGAGACCAGGGCAGCCAGTCAAACAGCCAGCACTTATCACTAGAGCAGCACTTCACTGTGCCAGTTTAACCCTCTCTAAAGAAAATTATCTAGCTATCTAACAGAAGGATACTAAGTCAGAAAGACCTTACAGACAGCGGATAACCACAGAAGAACTCCAAAAAACTTCTGAATTCCATCAAGCCTTTGTAATATCTTTGAGACTGACTAAAATTCCATTATTACTGTTTTGTTAATGAATCTTCCTTGTATTATTTGAACAGCATTTTAGTCAAACCGTAGAACAATATATTATTTGTTTAGTTTAAATTCCGGATTATTTAAATAAAATACCTTCTAATTATTCACTTAATTGAATGTCAGGCCTTTATATTAGTGAACCTCTAGACGTTAATCAAAAACAGTTACCACATTCCCAAATAATTGTAGCAGATTATGATGTGCGATAAAGGGGATCAACCTTTTTGTCAAGGGCAGGTTGTGCCTTACGAGCCTAGTTGAGTTCTTCGAAAATGTGACTGAATACATTGATGAAGGAAGAGCGGTGGACATGGTGTACATGGATTTCAGCAAGGCATTTGATAAGGTTCCACATGCAAGGCTTCTGGAGAAGGTGAGAGGGCATGGGATCCAAGGGGCTTTGGCCTCGTGGATCCAGAACTGGCTTGCCGGCAGAAGGCAGAGAGTGGTTGTGGATGGGTCTGTTTCTGTATGGAGGTCAGTCACCAGTGGATTGCCCCAGGGATCTGTTCTGGGACCCTTGCTGTTTGTCATTTTCATAAATAACCTGGATGAGGAAGTGGAGGGATGGGTTAGTAAGTTCGCTGACGATACAAAGGTCGGTGGTGTTGTGGATGGTCTGGAGGGATGTCAAAAGTTGCAGCGGGACATAGACAGGATGCAAGACTGGGTGGAGAAGTGGCAGATGGACTTCAACGCGGATAAATGTGTAGTGGTCCATTTTGACAGGAATAATGGGATGAAGGAGTACAATGTCAAGGGTAGGAGACTTAGCTGTGTTGAAGAGCAGAAGGATCTTGGGGTCCGGGTCCATAGGACTCTTAAATCAGCCTCACAGGTGGAGGAAGTGGTCAAGAAGGTGTATGGTGTACTGGCCTTCATTAATCGAGGGATTGAGCTTAGGAGTCGGGAGGTAATGATGCAGCTTTATAAGACTCTTGTCAGACCCCACTTGGAGTACTGTGCGCAGTTCTGGTCACCTCACTACAGGAAGGATGTAGAAGCTATTGAAAGGATGCAGAGGAGATTTACAAGGATGTTGCCTGGATTGGGAGGCATGCCTTATAAAGATAGGTTGAGGGAGCTGGGACTCTTCTCCCTGGAGAGACGTAGGTTGAGAGGCGACCTGATAGAGGTTTGTAAAATGTTGAGGGGAATAGATAGGGTGGATTCTCAGAGGCTATTTCCCCGGGCTGAAATGGTCGCTACCAGAGGACACAGATTTAAGGTGCAGGGAAGCAAATACAGAGGGGATGTTAGGGGTAAGTTTTTCACTCAGAGGATGGTGAGTGAATGAACTCGGCTGCCGTCGGTGGTGGTAGAGGCGAACTCGCTGGAGTCTTTCAAAAGACTTCTGGATGAGTATATGGGAACTAATGGGATAGGGGGTTATAGATAGGTCTGTGGCTTGGTAGGTATAGATGTGATCGGTGCAACTCGTGGGCCGAAGGGCCTGTTTGTGCTGTAGTGTTCTATGTTTAACCTCTGTGATATAATCTATGTATTCATTTCGTTAATCTTATGTGCCCTCTGCCAATTGGCATTTGCCTCAGGGAACAATCTGATGTTGTGAGACTTCTGCAGGGAAGAATCCAGAGATTATTCCTTTGAGATTTTCCTCTTCAATTTGTGCCTAGCTCCTCATACTAAGTAGAACCTCTTTCCTGAAACTTGCCTATATTGGTAGCTATATGGGTGTCAACTAGATCCTATCCTTTCCACTCCAAGTTCTTGTCCAGCCCTGAACAAATGTCCTCAATCCTGGTACTCAGTAGGCAACACAGCCTTTTGGACTCTTGCTTGACTGCACAGAGCAATATTTATCCTCCTACTTATACTTTCCCCTACTACTATTATAATTTCCTAACTATGTTAGGGGTTGTGAGTTTTAAGCAAAAAAAAAGGTTGTAGTTTGCACAAGAAGTTCAAACTAATAACAACAAATTTACTCTAGGAGGTGTTGCCTGTATAGAGTGCAAACAGAAACCAAAGGCAGAAGTCTCTGAAATGTTCCAATGACAGCTAGAGTTCATCTGGTCTGGGGGAGGTGAGAGGGATTTTGGCCGCTGAGCTCCATGCTAATGGGGGGACAGAGGGACTGATTGGTCTGGGCATGTAGTGGGGAGAATCATGGGCAGAGGAGCAATCAGTCCAGGTGGGGGGGAGGGAGGGGTGGTTTCAGCTGAGGAGGCCTGCAGTAGTTGAGGGGGGGGCAATCAGCTTTAAAGGCCAACAGTGGCTGGAAGAGGTTGATTTTTAAAAGACAATAATATTATTTAAATAGAAAGAAAGTGCAGAAAGCTGCAACACAAAGGAATACTTATACATGAAACACAGAAAGCTGACACACAAGTGCAGCAGGTAGTCAGGAAGTGGGGGCCTGTTGGCAGGAGAGCTCAGCCTCTTCATTCTGCTGGCATAATTCACATCCTGGCACTTTTTTGCACTAAAAAACATAAGATTGCATACAACTTACCCCAAAAAACGAGTCTGAAACTCTCCCATTTTCTCACTTGTTCAGCATTTAGAATTCTTTTTCTAAAATTCCACCCAAAATCTTTCCTTAACTACAGCTCACAGTACGCCAGATGTTTTCTCATCATACCTTGTATAGTTGCACCAAGACCCTACTCTTATGCTCCAACTCCTGTAATCTCATGACAATGGGCTAAATTGATGGCGGTACTATGGTTAGCATCGTTGCATCAGATAACCAAGGACCCAAGTTTGATTCCCAACTGGGGTCACCATTTGTGCAGAATCTGCACATTCTCCCTGTGTCTGAGTAGGTTTTCTCCACTTGCTGTGGTTTCCTCCCACCGTCTGAAAGATGTGCTGGTTAGTGCATTGGCCATACTCCCTCAGTATACCCAAATAGACACCAAAGTGTAGTGACTAGGGAATTTTCACAGTAACTTCATTACGAAGTTAATGTAAGCCTACTTGTGACACTAAAAAATAATTCTAACTTAAACTTTGAAATAACGGCCAACATTCCATAGACTTCCTGATAACCTGCTATACCTGCATGCAAGCTTTCTCTGCCACTTCCTTGTTCCCCATAACTATATCCCTAGATTCATTTTCCAAGGGATCTATGTTCACTTTGACTCTCTCTTCGTTTTTATATATTTAAAAAAACTCTTCATAGAATCATAGAATCCTGCAGTGCAAAAGGAGGCCATTCAGCCCATCGAGTCTGCACCAATCACAATTCTACCCAGGTCCTTTCCCATAACCTTATGCATTTACCCTAGCTAGTACCCCTGATACTAAGGGGCAACCTAACATGGCCAGTCCACCTCAGTTTTTATACTTCTCGCTAGTATGCCCTCGTAGCATATTTTTTCTCTCTTCAGTATCTTTTTAATCATCCTTTACTGGATTCTGAATTTATCTCAGTCTTTGGAGCTATCATTGACTTTTGTCTCTTTATATGCTTTTTCTTTGAACTTAAACTCTTATTAACTTATTTGGTTAACCATAGTTCATTTATCACTCTCTTAGATTCTTTCTTCCTTATGAGGTATATTTTTGCTGAGAGTCATGAATTACCTGCTTAAATATCTTGCTTACTGTCTTTCCAGGTAATCTATCCACCCAGTCTACTTTAGCCAACTCTATCCTTATTTAATTCCAAGTCCCTTGAAGTTATATCAGTTATTTCTGAACCAACTTTCTCATGCTCTTTTCTGAATAGAAGGCTCAGACTAGTAGAGTTCCACAGGGATCAGTTCTGGGATTTCTGTTGTTCAAAATATATATGGTTTGATTAGTAAGTTTGCAGACGACACAAAAATTGGTGCAGTTGTGGATAGTGAAGGAGATTGTCAGAGGATACAGCAAGATACATGATACAAATGAAGGGGATAGATAGGATAGAGGTAGAGAGATTCTTCCCGCTTAGAAAGGATAGCAGAACTAGAGGGCACAGCCTCAAAATAAAGGGGGTGGGGGCAGTTTAGATTGGAGTTGAGGAGAAACTTCTTCACTCAAAGGGTGGTGAATCTCTGGAATTCTCTGCCTGTTGAAGTGGTCCCAGATTACTGAAGGAGAGAAGAGATGAAATTGCAGTTGCAAGTGAATTGAGATGTGGGCGGAGAAATAGCAGATGGAGTTTAATCTGGACAAGTGTGAGATAATGCATTTTGGAAGATCAATTGCATGTAGGAATCATACAATAAATGTAAGAACCCTTAGGAGTATTGACAGGCAAAGAAACCTAGGTGTGCATCACTGAAAGTGACAACGCCACTGTCTTGATAAGATAGTCAAGAAAGCATATGGCATGCTTGCCTTCAGCCATTGGGGCATTGAGTATAAAAATTGGCAGGTCATGCTGCAGCTGCACAGAATCTTAGTTAGGCCTCATTTAGAATATTGTGTAAAATTCTGGTCATCACACTATCAAAAAGATATAGATGCTTAGGAGAGGGTACAGGAAAGGTTTACTAGGATGTTGACTGGTCTGGAGAGTATTAGCTATGAGAAGGGATTGGATAAACTCAGTTTCTTCTCGCCAGAACAGTGGAGGTTGAGAGGTGACCTGATACAGGTCTACAAGATTATGAATGGCTTGGACAGAGTGGATAGTCAGATGCTCTTTCCTAGGGTAGAAAAGTCAAGTATTACGGGACATGCATTTAAAATGTCTGGGGAAATGTTTAGTGGAGATGTGTGAGGTAGGTCTTTTATACAGAGGGTAGTGAATGTTTGGAATTCACTGCTGAGGAAGTGGTGGAAGCAAGTACAACAGTAGTATTTAAGGGGCAACTAGACAAAAACATGTATATGATGGGAATGGAAGAATACGGACTCTGTAAGTGCATACAGTTTTAGTTTAGATAGGCACCATGATTGGCGCAGGCTTGGAGGGCCAAAAGGCTTGTTCTTGTGCTATACTTTTTTTAAGTGGGTATTCATCTTAATGAGTATTTTGCATCGGTATTCACATCAGTTGATGGTTTCTCGGAGGGATACATAAACCCTTTAGAACAAGTCATTGTTACAAGGTTGGATTAGAAAGCATTCAGATGGACAAATCCCCAGGGCCATATGGCACTTATCCTAGATTACTGAGGGAGAGAAGAGATGAAATTTCTGGATCTCGAACAGAAATCTTTGTTTCTTCGTTGGCCACTGGTAAGGTCCCAAACAGCTTGAGGATAGCCAATGTTGTCCTGTTATTTAAGAAGTGTAGCAAGGATAACCTGGGTATTTATGGGTCAGTGAGCTAGATGTCAGTGACAGTGAAATTGTTGGAGAAGATTCTTAGAAATAGGATCTATACATATTTGGAACTGAATGATCTTGTTAGCAGCAGACAGCATTGTTTTGCACAAGGGAGATCATGTCTCACTAATTTAATTGAGACTTTTGAGGAGGTGACAAAATGATTGACAAGGGATGGGCTGTGAATAGTGTCTATATGGACTTGAGTAAAGCATTTGACAAGATCTCTCACAGCAGGCTGGTGCAAAAGATTAAATCACATAGGATCAGAAGTGAACTAGCCAGATGGAGTCAGAACTGGTTTAGCCTCAGAAGACACAGGGTAGCGGTGGAAGGATGTTTTCCGAATGGAGGGCTGTAACTCATTGAAAGTATACAATATGCTCAAGAAAGCATACAATATCCTTGGCTTCTTCGGTTGAATATAAAAATTTGCTGGTTATGCTGCAGCTCTACAGAATCTTGGTTAGGCTCAGTTAGAATATTGTGTACAGTTCTGGTCACCACACTACCAGAAGGATGTGGATGCTTTGGAGAGGGAGCAGAAGAGATTTATCAGGATGTTGCCTGGTCTGGAGGGTATTAGTTACAAGGAGAGGTTGGATTTACTTGATTTGTTCTCATTGGAATGATGGAGGTTAAGGGGTGACCTGATAGAGGTTTACAAGATTGAGTGGCATGGACAGTGTGGATAGTCAGCTGCTCTTTACTGGGGTAGGAAAGTCAAATACAAAGGTTTAAGATGTGTGTGAAAAAGTTTAGAAAAAGAAATGTGCAAGGCAAGTTTTTTTACACAGAGGGTGGTGAATGTCTGGATTGTGCTGTCTAGGGAGATAGTGGGAGCAGGTATGATAAGAGTTTTAAGGGGCAGCTAGATGAATACATGAATAAGTTTGGAAGGATACAGACTCCACAACCATACATGGTTTTAGTTTAGGCAGGCATCGTGATCCGCGCAGGCTTGTAAAGCCAAAGGGCCTGTTCCTTTGCTTTATTTTTCTTTATTCAAATTGAATATTAATTTCTATCTTCGTATGATCACTACTTCCTGGGGGATCTTTTATTCTAAAATTATTTATTAAACTTGCCTCATTGCCTGATCCAAGCAAGATAGCCTGTTCCCTGGTTGACTCCATGACATATTGCTCAAGAAACAATTCCCAATGTTGTCTATGAATTTGTTGCCATAGTTATCCTTTCCAACTTGATTAACGCAATCAGCATGATGATTAATGTCACCCATAATTATAGAACCATAGAAATGATACAGCATAGGAAGTGTCATTTGACCATCCTATTCATGCCAACTCAAAGACACCTAGGTGCTCTTTCTAATCCTATCTTCTTGCACATGACCTATGGCCCTGTGACATAAAGCATTTAAGGTGCAGATCTAGGTACATTTCAAACAGATCTAAGTCACAAAAATCTAGCACGACAGTTGGGAAAATCAATAGTGAAAACAAATGGAATGTTAGCTTTATTTCAAAGGGAATGGAGTATAAATGTAAGGACCTCTTGCTAAACCCATGCAAGGCATGAGTTAGGCCGCAGTTGGAATACTATGAACAGCTTTGGTCTTCTCCTGGCATTGGAGGCAGTCCAGAGAAGGTTCACTTGGTTGATTCAGGGTACAGATGGATTTTCTTATGAGGAATAGTTTACACTTATACTCATTGAAGTTTAGAATAATAAGAGGTGACCTTAAGAGACATCCCCATGGGAGATTTTTTTTCTCCCTGTGCAGATGTGTAGAACCAGAAGACCTAATCTCAGAGTAAGTGGTTATCCATTTAAGACAGAAAGGAGGAATTTCATCTCTCAGAAGTCGTGAATTATGGAATTCTTACCACAGAAGGTTGTAGAGATAGGGTTATTAATTATGTTAATTATCAGAGATAGGCAGATTTTTTTTATCAGGAATGATGTCAAGAGTTGTAGGGAGAAGACAGGAAAGTGGAGTTGACGATTATCATATCAAATCAGTCATGATCTCAATGAATGGTAAAGCAAACTGGATGAACCCATTGGCATTCTTCTGCACCTCTGTATTATGGTCTTAATGCAGAGCTTCTGGCTCAGAGGCAGTGATGCTATCCACTGAATCTCTCTAGAATTAATGGACATACTCTAATAACTAGTTCCAGATATTGCAGGAATGAAGTTAGGAAACACTTATCTACATACAGGATGGGAGAAGTTTGGAATTATTTCTTCTTGTCACACTAATGGTAGATCAATTGTAGATTATAAATTGTGCAATCCACAGACATGAATGTATGTGGTTCCAAGGCAGGCATATGGTGTTAAATCACATATCAGGGCATATTCTGGTTCCTTTGTTTCCTAAGTGCAGGGACAGCTTAGTGAAGCAGAAGTCTCTAAGTTGCTTGTCTTCATTGGAAATAAGGAAGGAGGAGGCAGGGTAAGAGCTTGAATCAGATGGTCTATCATACAGAAAAGAAGCTGGATGTTACCTTTGAATCCCAGGATGATGCTGAAAATGTGAGCTATTTTCAGAGCTGAGAGCAGCACTCGAGTGTGCTTTATGTGATTTAGCTAGATCTGCTATTGAATGGGCCAAGCTCCGCACACATGAGAATCGCCTCAACTGGGATCTTGGGTTCATGTCACACTTTCTGTAACTCCATGACTTGTCTGGATTTACAAAATCTCACTAACTGTCCTGTCTGGAGACAATGCACAACTCTTTAACCTGTGCTTAATGTTCTTTCTGCTCACATTGTCTGTACCTTTAAGGCTTGATGAGCTGTAAAGATTTGCATTCCAATCAGTACTCTGTAAATTGAGTTTGTATTTTTATATGATCTGTTTGTGAACAGAACTCCCACTTACCTGACAAAGGAGCAGCGCTCCAAAAACTAATGGTATTTGCTACCAAATAAACGTGTTGGACTTTAACCTGTTGTAGTGAGACATCTTACTGTATCTACCTCAGTCCAACGCTGCCAGTTCCACATCTTGAATGGATAGGCCAGTTTCCCGTCATATCTATTCTGTTCTATGTCCTAAGGGAATAGAGATGAGAGCTGTACCAGGGTAAATGGCCAGGGTGAATGAAAATAAAGGTTTAATGAGGATGTCAAAGGTGGAACTGTTAAGTAGCTATAGTAATGTAGCTACCTAACATTAATTGGGTGGGAAAGGGCAAAGGTTACACAATTGATATTTTGAAATTGCAGTTGCAAGTGAATTGAGAGAGATTTTCTTCTAGGGACAGAGACTACATTAAGCAAGACCAGTGAGGGGAAGTTGGATGTGGATGGAAGGCAAAATAAGAATGTAGTCAGAGACTCAGAGACTGCTTTTTCTGTGATTGAGATGATGGAAATAACAAAGCTATATGCAGTAACAAAGTCAAGGAAATGTCCAGGAATGTGGGCAGAAGAGTTTATATAGAAGGACAGATTAAGGGAGTATAGGAGGGTAATGAAGTTGGAAGTGCATGATAAATTGTGATGGTGGTTAAAGCCATTAAGAAGGAAAGGTCCTTCCATGAAGAAGTGTAGGGAGAAAGTAGTAAAGGTAGCTCAGTGAGAAAATTTTGACAGTACAGGATTATGTTATGAAGGGGAGATTGATCACTTCTCCAAGAACATTATAAGAACATAAGAACAAGAAGCATGAGTAGGCCATCTGGCCCCTTGAGCCTGCTCTGCCATTCAATAAGATCATGGCTGATCTTTTTGTGGACTCAGCTTCACTTATCCGCTCGTTCACCTTAATTCCTTCACTGTTCAAAAATTTATCAATCCTTGCCTCAACTACTTTACTGGACAAGGAATTCCACAGATTCCCAACCCTTTGTGTGAAGAAGTTCCTCCTCAACTTAGTACTAAATCTGTTTCCCCTTATTTTGAGGCTCTACCCTCTAGTTCTAGTTTCACCTGCCAGTGGAAATAGGTTTCCTGCTTCTATCTTATCTATTCCCTTCATAATCTTATATGCTTCTATAAGATCTCCCCTCATTCTTCTGAATTCCAATGATATAGCCCCAGTCTATTTAATCTCCCTTATAAGCCAATCTTCTCAACTCTCCAGAATTAACCTAGTGAATCTCCTCTGCATGCTCTCCAGTGCCAGTATATCCTTTTTCAAGTAAGAACTAACACCTAACCACTTAAAGAGGAGCACCTTGCCTCATAGCACAAGTGTTTGAGAAGTAGTATGATCTGCTCTTCAGCAATTTTTTATGGTTAAATCAAAATATATCTGAGACACTTTTTAAGATCAACAAATAACACTTTATTTATCTAACTAACAGTGAACAGGTAACTAAACTCTTAACAAACCAATAACAATTATAACAGAATGCTGTTTAGCTAAATACAATTCCCACTTCTTAACAAAAAAATAGAACTTTTAGTCACTCCCTAAATTATAACCAGGTTTGTTGTCTTCCAGAACATTCTGTGTATTGCTGTCAGTCAGTATATTTTTAAAGAAATCATAGAAGTCTTCTTTGTTCTTTTCTTCTGTCTAGAAGCTCTGTCTTCTTCTGCATCTTTGCTATCAAGATGAACCTTTGACTTGAGACATAAACATGGCTGTTATGCTGGTTGATGACCATTGCTATCTCTGCCTATTGCCCCATACCTGTTCTTTTATACCTGTGATGATATAGCCACATCCAGTAGGATTGATTCTCAGGTTACCAAGACATCACATTTAAATAGGTTGCTGTTATCCAAGTGCCTAATTTAAGTTGATTGGTAAATTCAAAAACAGCCTGTTGTCTTAGCAATACTACTGCGTGTACTCACAATACAGTGTTTCAGTCTGTGTACTGCATATGCACCTGCATTTTTCAAAACTTTTTAAATAATTTTACAAACATCAAATTCTAACATTCTATTAACTTTGCAACAATTGGCAGTAAAGAACAAGTATTTTAAATGAGAGGCAAGATGGTTAGAACAAGGCGGGAGTTTCAAAATGTCAGAGGAATGAAAAGAGAGAACAAGGTGTGGTTTGATGTTAAGAGTCATGTCACCATTATAATAGGGCAAGTGGTGGAATATATCACCAGACTGGAGGAGGCTTCAGTACAGCAAGGATGTCGTCACTCCTCATCATGGTCTCCAGTGTGGTATGATCGAAGATACAAATGAATGGACATTGCTGATCTGCGAGCTGAGTCCATAGGGTCAGCACTGATTGGATGGGAAGGAGAATGGTAACATTAGCCTCCTCCACCATACTCACTGAATGGGAAAGTCAAAAAGAGAGTACAATAATGGCAGTTGAATTGCTACATATAAGAAGGCAGTGATGATGTTTCAATGAGTTCTTCAGGGCACAGAAGATAATAGTAGGATTTATCTGAAAGGGAATCAGGTAGCATCAAGTTGGGAAGTACTGCACGGTTGAAGTAAGTTTTGAGAAAGTAGAATAATAGAGTGGGGAAGACTAAAAGGAGGTAGGAGGGGTAACAAAAAAGAAGTAAATAATGGGAGGAAATGTTGGGTTTGGGTTTGGGAAAGCTAAATCATGCATCCAAATGAGCCTATGTGAATATTGCCTCTTTTGATTTGCTGCCAATTATTTTCTTCACTCTTTTGTGAAGTGGCTTGGAAAGTCATTTTACATTGAAGGTGCCAAATAATTACCACTTACTAAGTGCATCTGAATTGCAGGACAGTGAGGTTATATGGCATGAGCATAATTCCATAAAATGACGCCTGATTTATCTATCAAATATTTTGAAGATGTTATACTTCTGTGAAAATGCTGCTGTCCTGATTTTCAAAACGGTTGAGATATGAAGGGACAGAAGCGACAAATACGAAAGCTGTTAGGGCCTCAAACATACGGATTTGTTCCCATAGTTTTAACTATAATGCTTTATTAGTTTTCTCTTATTGACTAAAGAAATTGTCTACAGTAGTTCGCATAATTTCTATTTTTAATAACTGAACCTACATGGGTGAATAAAGTCCCCTTGAACCATTTTTAATTTTCAGTGCTTGTTTGCTATTTATCCATTGTTGCTGCTGGGAGAACTATGGCATTTTGAGGCAGAGCTTCATTTGACAAGGTTTAATGAGCAAAGTGTAGCATATTTGATGGAGTTCTCTGGAAGAACATGATATCAGCTAGGTCAGTCGACAATCTCAGCTTGAAGAAATGGGATGCCAGATGGAGGGAGGAGATCTAAAATTTCTCCTGGAAAAGATTTTTAGTTCTTTTCTATGCCTCCAATGGTCTCTTTAAGAGGATCCACACAATAACGAGGCCACTAATAGAGCTGGGTTAGTACAAGTTAAGATTGCAATTGGAGTTCAATATAGTCAATAAAGGACCTTGTTTTTCACATTAAAGAGTGACCTTCACCACATAATACTGTTATGTGTTGAAATATTATGAAAAGGTGTGACTCAACCAATGTTTGGAGAAATATGATTCAATCATTTTTGATTCTGTACAGCATTGGCATTTTTCAACCAGCACATTTCTAAGTAATCTTTCCAGTTATATGGCAGCTGTCAGCCTCAGCCAGTCTCCTCTTTGCTAGCAAGCAAGACAAAAAAGATGGAGGAACATTGCAGCAGTCAGAAGAAGTCAGTTGTACGTCAAATCAACTCTGCGCAAGAAGAAGTCAAGTTCCTACTCAGCATGCAATATATTGGTGACTTCTGGGAATACTTGCCTTTTTAAGTATTATTCCAAATCCTGCTGTGTGACTTCTCATCTTCCAAGAGTCTGAAATTTAAACAACGTCAATTATATAGATGTAGATTGATTAGATAAATAGGCTCAAAAGTATGTAGCAAATAAAAAGTGGGAACATTTGAAGAAATAATTCAAAGAACTCAACAAAAATGCATTCCATTAAAAAACAAACACATAATTTTATGAGGAAGTTAAGATATTAATATTAAAAATGATACAATGTTGCAGAGAGTATTGGGAATGTTTTAGAAACCGGCAAAAAAAAAATCAGGTACAATGTCTCAAATCCAACTGTCCAAAAGCAGAAGTACAAAATCTATATAATATGCTATGCATCAATTTTAATAAGACTATAAGAAATAAGAACAGGAATAGGGCCATTTGACCCTTCGAACTTGCTTCGCCATTCAATAGGATTATGGCTGATGCAACTTTGTTCACGTTCACTTTCTTTTCCTTTTCTTATAACTTTTGATTCCCTTACTGATCAAAAATCTATCTATCTCAAACTTCATTGTATGTAAGTCTACTTGTGAAACCAATAAGTAAATAATTAATTAAATATACACAATGACTCTGCCCCCACTGTTGCAAAGTGCTCTAAAGATTCACAACACTCAGAGAAGAAATTCCTCCTCCTGTCAGTCTTAAATTGGCACTGCTTTATTCTGAGGCGCCGTTCTCTAGTCCTGGACTCTCCCATGAGGAGAAACATCCTCTCAGTATTTATCCTGTCAAGCCCCTCAAGAATCCTGTAGGTTTTAATAGGGGTCATCTCTCATTCTTATAAATTCCAATGAGTAGAGTCCCAATCTTTTTAACAAACAAAGAACAAAGAAAAGTACAGCACAGGAACAGACCCTTCGGCTGCCAAGCTTGTACCAATCACGATGCCTCAGTAAAGCAAAACCCTATGCACTTACGGAGTCATATCCTTCCATTCCCATCCTATTCATGTATTTGTCTAGTTGCCTCTTAAATACGGCTATGGTATCTGCTCCCACTATCTCTCCAGGCAGCGCATTCCAGACATTCACCACTCTGTGTAAAAAAACTTGTCTCGCACATCTTTTCTAAATTTTTTCACACACATCTTAAATCTATGTCTCCTAATACTTGACTTTTCTACACCGGTAAAGAGCATCTGACTATCCACATTGTCCATGCCATTCAATCTTGTAAACCTCTATCAAGTCATCCCTCAAATTCCAACGTTCCAATGAGAATAAATCATATAAATCCAATCTCTCCTTGTAGCTAATATTCTCCAGACCAGGCAACATTCTGGTAAACCACTTCTGTACCCTCTCCAAAGCATCCACATTCTTCCAGTAGTGTGGTGACCAGAATTGTATGCAATATTCTAAATAATGTCTAACAAATGCAGCATGAGCGACCAATTTTTATACTCAATGTCCTGGCTGATTAAGGCAAGCATGTCTTATGTTTTCTTCAGCTGTCTTGCCATGTTAGTGGATATGCACACCCAGATCTCTCTGCCTGTCAATATTCCTGAGGGTTCTATCATTTACTGCATAATTCCTGCATGATTGGACCTTCCAAAATGCATTATCTCACACTTGTCTGATTTAAACACCATTGGCTATTTCTCCACCCAAGTCTCCAACTGATCTATATCTTGCTGTATCCTTTTCACTATCCACAACTCTTTCTGGGCATGAGGCTGATTATAATATTTAAATCAATTTAAATATTATTACTGAGCCCAGGATGCAATTGGCCAGCCTCACTTGCCTTAACAATCTCATCAGTGAAGCTCCTCACTGGCGAGGATCATGTATGGATTGATGTGGTGGCCTCACCGGTAGCGCTGGAGGCTATTGTGGCCCCCTGGGTGGTCAAGGGCAAAGAGGGCAATGCCCCTTGCAGAATGCCAGCCTGGCATTGTCTGCCTTGGATCCTAAGAGGCCAGTGTCCCTTCACCAAAACTTATTTATTTAAAATGGTTTGCAATACTCAACTCAGACAAGTACATCCCAGTACAGAGTATTCATCCCAAGTCCCAATCACTCAGACATTACACATTATATGTCTCTGTAGAGCTCTCTGATTTGGCAGCCTTAACAGGCCTCAGTTAGAAAGTTCATATTTCAGCCGGTCCAACTCATGGACCTCATTGAATTATTACAGAGTGGGGACAAGAAAGATTTATCAGGATGGTTTGGAAGATATTAGCTATGAGGAGAGTTTGGACAAACATGATTTGTTTTCACTTGAACATCAGAGACTGAGGGGTGACCTAATGCAAGTTTACAAAATTATGGGAGGCATGGATAGAAAGCCTATCAAATTTGAATCAGGCACTTAGCTACCAGCAACTTATTAGATTTGAAATTGATATTTTGGTAACCTGAGAGCCAATCATATTTTAGGAGATGTGGATATGTCAGAGGTGCAAAAGAACAGGCAGTGGGGCAATAGGCTAAATTAAAAACAAATCAAAAGCCCAGAAGCCTGTTGCCATGGCAACCCTGCTGTTTTGCCTTTGCTGCAATGTTTTAGATGCATACTGGCACCATATGCACGTTTTTTTTAACTCTTTAAGCACAGCAAAAACTACTTTTTTAATACTTGCAATAATTCTCTTAGCATAATACTCTTAACATTTTACAATTTTTTTATAATTTTACAAACACCAACTATTCAACACTAGACAAGAAGTGAAGGCAAAATAACACTCATTCCAAAAAGAATATCAAGTGTTAGCGCAGAATTATATCACAAATGGGAAATGGGTATCAGCCATTGTTTTAGCAAAAACAGATCCAATTTCTGACAAGGTTCAAACCGAACATTATCTAGTTTGGCGAAGCCACACTGACCATTATTATTAGTTATTATTATTGAAAGAATTGGCATGTGGGATTCTTTCAAGGGAGTGATGAAAAGGTTGCAGGAAAAATAATGTGCCGGCTAAGAGGAAGGATGGGAAAGGTAGGATTAGAAGCCGTGGATTAATAGGGATATTGAGGACTTGGTTAGGAAGAAAAGAGAGGTGTATGTTAGGTCAGAGCAACTGGGAACGGAGAGAGCATTAGAGGAATATAGAAAGAGTAGGCGGGAGCTCAAATGGGGACTTAGAAGGGCAAAAAGGGGGCATGAAATCGTTTTGGCAGATAGGATTAAGGAAAATCTAAAGGCTTTTTACTCCTATGTTAGGAATAAAAGCATGATAAGAGAAAAAAATCGGTCCTCTTAGAAAAGGAGGAGGAGAACTGTGCATGGAGTCCGAGGGAATGGGGGAGATCCTGAATGAATACTTTGCGTTAATATTCATGAAGGAGAGGGGCTTGTTGACTGCTCCTGTCTCTGAGGGAACTGCAGACCAGTTAAGGAAAATATTCTTATTGAGGGAGGAAGTGTTAGAGCTTCTAGATAGCATTAAAACTGATAAATCTCCGGAGCCTGATGGCATTTATCCCAGGCTGCTTCAGGAGGCACGAGGTGAAATTGCTGGGCCTCTGATGCAAATCTTTGTCTCTTCTTTGGATACAGGTAAGGTCCCAGAGGTCTGGAGAATAGCTAATGTTGTATTGTTGTTTAAAAAGAGTAGTAGGGATAACCCTGGAAATTATAGGCTGGTAGTGGTCAGTGGAAGGAAAGCTTTTGGAGGGGATTCTTAGAGATAGGATATATATGCACTTAGAGCATTACAATCTAGTTGGGATACACAGCATGGCTTTGTTAAGGGGAGGTCATGCCTTATGAATCTGGTAGAATTTTTTCAGAAGATGACAAAAACGTTCAACGAAGGGTGAGCCATTGATGTAGTCGATATGGATTTCAGTAAGGCGTTTGACAAAGTCCCTCATGGGAGCTTAGTTGAAAAAGTCAAGGCTAATGGAATGAAAGGACAGGTATCTAGATGGATAAGTAATTGGCTTGGTAATAGGAGACGGAGAGTAATAGTGGAAGAGTGTTTTTCTATCTGGAGGTCGGTCACTAGTGGTGTGGCGCAGGGCTCAGTACTGGGACCTCTTCGATTTGTAATATATATAAATGACTTGGAAGAGGGAGAAAGTGGTGTGATCAGCAAGTTTGTAGATGATACAAAGATGGCTGGACTTGTGGATAGTGAGGAGCATTGTCAGGCGATACAGCAGGACATAGATAGGCTGGTAGCTTGGGCAGATAGATGGCAGATGGAATTCAATCCTGATAAATGTGAGGTGATGCATTTTGGGAGAAAGAATGTAGGGGGGAGGTATATGATAAAGGGTAGACCTATTAAGAGTATAGAAACGCAGAGGGATCTGGGGGTGCAGATGCACAAGTCTCTGAAGGTGGCAGAGCAGGTGGAGAAGGTTGTAAAAAAAAGCATATGGTATGCTAGCCTTTAAAGGAAGGGGTATAGCGTACAAGCACTGGCTTTTAATGTTGCAGTTGTATAGAACGTTGGTTAGACCTCATTTGGAATAGTGCATCCAGTTCTGGTTGCCTTACTACCGGAAGGACATGGAGACTCTGGAGAGAGTGCAGAGGAGGTTTACCAGGATGCTGCCTGGTATGGAAGATCTGAGTTACGAGAAGAGGTTAGGCAAATTGGGGCTGTTTTCTTTAGAAAGACGTAGACTTAGAGGAGATCTAATAGAAGTGTACAAGATTATGAGGGGTATAGATAGAGTAAACAGTGGTAAGCTTTTTCCTAAGTTGGAATCAAATATAACGAGGGGTCACAGGCTTAGGGTGAGGGGGGTAAGGTATAATTTGGATGCTAGAGGGAGCTTTTTCACACAGAGGGTTGTGGGAGTATGGAACACACTGCCAAGTAAAGTGGTGGAGGCAGGCACTCTGGAGTTATTTAAGAGATACTTAGATGGGCATATGAACAGAATGGGGATGGAGAGATATAGAAGACTGATTTAAAATAGGCATCATGAGCCTTGGGAGTTCCCTGGGAATTGAGTAAATCATGAATGATATTGATGTATTTCTGTTTTATCCTGTGTCCAATAAGGGGCATACACGCGATGGGTCATGAAAGGGTTGCTCTTGGATTTTTCAAGAGTAGCCTACTGCTTCACGTCGTTAGTGTACGCTTGAACTGGACCAGTTGATCGGCAACACAACAGCTCAGTGACTATCACTGTGCTGTGCAGATGGGCCTGTCTCTGTGGGAGTTTGCGCATTCTCCCCGTGCTTGCGTGGGTTTTCCCCAGGTGCTCTGGCTTCCTCCCACACCCCAAAGATGTGCTCTTAGGCTGATTGGCAAAACAAATTCTCCCTAAATTGTCTGGCCAGTTTGGTTCTAATGCAGATTTCCACACCAATGCAGATTTCTATACACAAGGGCAGGGATCACGGATGGAAGTGGGAACATTGAGGTGGCGATGCGGGCTCATTGGGTTGAAGGGCCTGTTTCCCATGCTGTTTTGTTCTTTGTTCTTTGATCTTGAAATCATTTCCTTAAATTACCAATTCCATTAATCCCTCATGTTGTGAGTTCTAATATAGAAGACAAACTTGAATATGATTGTCTTTGCTGTGTGAGAATGATACAAAATTAGTTCCAAGGGAAGAAGTGTCTACTAAATTTCCAAACATTTCTCTTGAGTCACTGATGATCAAGTGATTTTGCACTAAGTGATCATGCTTTGTGCATCATTTTTTGCACTATCTAGATTCCTGCCAATAGGGGGAAGGCCTAAGCGTACCAGGAAGCCAGCGCAATTACATTACCTGGCCTATCAGCCCTCTCCCCACCATTCCTTGGACATAACACCCCACCCCCAGCCAATTGCCCTCCTCCCACCCCTGCACATGGCCCAGTTGATTGTCTACTCAATGAGCCAGCCGATTGTCAGTTGCGGAGTCTGCAGCCTCCGTCCTGCCCTTGAGCTAATTGCGCAGTTTTTCCCTGTCTGCCGGCTCCTTGGCATTGCCCGGTGTCTGGTATGTAATGCCAGGGTGCCTGATAGGTAGTGCCAGCCTGGAACATAGAACAATACAGCACAAACAGGCCCTTCGGCCCACGAGTTGTGCCAATCAAGTTTACCAATCCATAGACCTATCTATAACCCCCTATCCTATTCTTTCCCATATACTGACCCAGAAGTCTTTTAAAAGACCCCAGTGAGTTTGCCTCAACAACCTCTGATGGCAGTCGGTTCCATTCACTCACCACTCTCTGAATGAAAAACTTACCCCTGACATCTCCTTTGTATTTGCTTCCCTGAACCTTAAACCTATGTCCTCTCGTAGTGACCATTTCAGCTCGGGGAAATAGTCTCTGATAGTCCACCCTACCTATTCCTCTCAACATTTTATAAACCTCTATCAGATCGCCTCTCAACCTACGTCTCTCCAGTAAGAAGAGTCCCAGCTCCCTCAACCTACCTTCATAAGGCCTGCCTCCCAATCCAGGCAGCATCCTTGTAAATCTCCTCTGCACTCTCTCAATAGCCTCTACATCCTTCCTATAGTGAGGCGACCAGAACTGCGCACAATACTCCAAGTGGGGTCTGACAAGAGTCTTATAGAGCTGCATCATTACCTCCTGACTCCTAAACTCTATTCCTCGATTAATGAAGGCCAGTACACCGTACGCCTTCTTGACCACTTCCTCCACCTGCGAGGCCGATTTAAGAGTCCTATGGACCCGGACCCCGAGATCCTTCTGCTCTACAACACAGCTAAGACTCCTACCCCTTATATTGTACTCCTTCATCCCAATATTCCTGCCAAAATGGACCACATTCCTGCCATAATGGACCACTACACATTTATCTGCGTTGAAGTCCATCTGCCACTTCTCCGCCCAGTCTTGCATCCTGTCTATGTCCCGCTGCAACTTTTGGCATCTCTCCAGACCATCACGACACCACCGATCTTTGTATCGTTGGCAAACTTACTAACCCATCCCTCCACTTCCTCATCCAGGTCATTTATGAAAATGACAAACAGCAGGGGTCCCAGAACAGATCCCTGGGGCACTCCACTGGTTACCGACCTCCATGCAGAACAAGACCCATCCACAACCACTCTCTGCCTTCTGCCAGCAAGCCAATTCTGGATCCACGAGGCCAAAGCCCCTTGGATCCCATGCCCTCTCACCTTCTCCAGAACTTTGCATGGGGGACCTTATCAAACACCTTGCTTAAAGTCCATGTACACTATGTCCACTGCCCTTCCTTCATCAATGTGTTCAGTCACATTTTCGAAGAACTCAACTAGGCTCGTAAGGCATGACCTGCCCTTGACAAAACCATGCTGACTATTTCTAATCAGTCCAAACTTCTCCAAATGTTGGTAAATCTTATCCCTCAGAAGCCTCTCCATCAGCTTACTAACCACTGAAGTCAGACTTACCGGTCGGTAATTTCCTGGACTATCCCTGTTGCCTTTCTTAAAGATAGCAACCACATCCGCAATCCTCCGGAACCTCTCCCGTTTCCATGGACGATGCAAATATCATCGCCAGAGGCTCTGCAACCACTTCCCTCACCTCCCACAATAACCTGGGGTACATCCCATCCAGTCCCGGCGACTTGTCTATCTTGATAGAATTTAACAGGTCTAACACATCCTCTTTCCTAACATCCACATACTCAATCTTTTCCATATGCCTCAAACCTGCAGTGCAATCTCCCAGTTCACTTTCCACCGTGAATACTGAGGCAAAGTACTCTTTAAGCACCTTTGCCATTTCTTCTGGATTCACACAGACTTTCCCCCCTTCACCTTTTATAGGCCTTATCCCTTCTCTTCTCATCCTTTTACTTTTCACATATTTGTAGAAGGCCTTGGGATTCTCCTTAATCTTCCCTGCCAAGGCCTTCTCATGACCCCTTCTGGCTCTCCTAATTTCCTTTTTAAGTTCCCTTCTACACACCTTATACTCCTCTAGATCCCTAACATCCCCTAGCTTTCTGAACCTTTTATATACCATTTTTTTCTTCCTAACTAGGTCCACCACTACCTTCGTGCACCACGGTTCCCACATTCTCCCAGAACCTCCTTGACTCCTCGGAACGTTGTCTTGCAGTGCCCCAGACAAACATTCCTTGAAAATCCGCCACTTTCCTTCTGTACTCTTCCCCAAGAACACCTCCTTCCAGTTTATACGTCCAATTACCTGCCTAATGTTTTCATATTTCCCCTTACTCCAGACATACACCTTCCTAGCCTGCCTGATCCTATCTCTTTCCATCGCTATCGTGAAAGAGATAGAATTATGATCTCCATTCCCAAGATGCTCACCTACCGTGAGATCCGACACCTGCCCTGGCTCATTAGCAAGCACCAGGTCAAGTACAGCCTCTCCTCTCGTAGGCTTTTCCACGTACTGTGTCAGGAAACCTTCCTGAACACACCTAACAAACTCCACACCATCCAAACCCCTTACCCTTGAGATATTCCTGTCGATGTTTGGGAAATTGAAATCTCCCATCACGACAACCCTGTTATTTCTACATCTGTCTAGGATCTGTTTCCCTATCTGCACCTCAACTTCCCTGTCACTATTGGGCGGCCTATAGAATACACCCAGCAAAGTTATCGACCCTTTGCTGTCCCTAACTTCCACCCACAGAGACTCCGTAGACATTCCCTCCCCGTCTTCCATCTTCTCTACAGCCATGACACTGTCCCTGATCAACAGTGCCACACCACCTCCTCTTTTGCCCCCAACCCTATCCCTCCTGAAGCATCTGAATCCCAGCACCTGAAGTACCCAGTCCTGTCCCTGAGACAACCAAGTCTCTGTAATGGCCACCACATCACACTCCCATGGCCACCACATCACACTGGAAGTGACAAGGAAGTAAAGTACGGTTTGCAACAGTTGGCTTAGTTTGGAGTAAGCCAGCCTTATACATTGTGGCTTTAATGGAAAAACAGAATTTGATCCTACCCTTAAGGATTAGGCCCAATATGTGGAATGAATGCATTATTTCTTTTGGGCAAACAGCATTATGATAGATGAAAAGCAGTAAGTAACTCTCCTGACTGTCTATGGAGGTTCAGCATTTGCCATCATTCAGAGCTTAACTTTCCTTCAGGCACCGGATACCAAAATCATTTGAGAATTAACTGAACCAGTTGGTGAATATTGTGATCCAAAGCAATCTCTGATCCTGAAACATTATCAGTTTTACTCAGCAGCCTGAGAGGCAGGGGAATTACTTAGAAATGTCGTAATAGGCTAAGATGACTGGCAAAAAGAAGCATTTGAAATTCAGGTTAACCCATAATGATCTTAGTGACATTATTAATCTTGATATACAGAAGTTCAACTGGATTTCAAACTGGTGCTACAGCTGGCATTATCACTGAAAAATGCTGCAAATGAAGCATATGAGTATTGTGTGCAGTTTTGGCATGCTTATCTGAGAAGGATGTCCTTGCTATAGAAGGAATACAACATAGATTCACCAGGCTGATTCCTGGGATGGTGGGTCGTTATATGAGGATAGACTAAGTCAGTTAAGATTATCATCGTATTAAAATCATCACAGAAATCTTATGGTACAGAGAGAGGCAGTTCAGCCCATCGAGTCTGCACCGACCACAATCCCATCTAGACCCTATCCCCATATCCCTACATATTTTACCTATTAATCTGTCTAACCTACCCATCTCAGGACACTAAGGGCAATTTTAGCATGGCCAGTCAACCTAACCCACACATCTTTGGATTGGAGTTAGAAGAATGAGAGGGGATCTCATAGAAACTTATAAAATTCTAACAGGTTTAGATACGGTAGATTCAGAACTAGGGATCATTGTTTGACAATAAGGGGTAAATCTTTTAAACCTGAGATGAGGAGAAATTTCTTCACCGAGAGGCTGGTGGAATTCACTACCACCGAATATAGTTGGGCCAAAAGTTTGGATAATCCAAGAAATTATAAACCGATGTGTCTTACATCAGTGGTAGGAAAATTATTGGAAAATATTCTTAGGTACTGGATTTATTCACATTTGGAAACAAATGGACTTATTAGTAGTAGACAGCATGGTTTTGTGAAGGGGAAGTTATGCCTCACTAACTTGATTGAGTTTTTCAAGGAAGTGACAAAGTTATTAGATGAGGGAAAGACAGTAGATGTTGTATACATAGACTTCAGTAAAGTCTTTGACAGGGAGTCTCATGGTAGATTGGTACAAAAGGTGAAGTTACACAAGATCAGAGGAGACCTGGCAAGATGGATACAGAATTGGCTTGGCCATAGAAGACTGAGGGATGCTTTTCTTAATACTGTGACAAGTGGTTTACTAGTAGTTTTCTTACTGTGACTAGTGGTATTCCACAGGGATCAGTTCTGGGATCTTTATTATTCATAGTATACATAAATGATTTGGAGGAAAATGTAGCTGATCTGATTAGTAAATTCGCAGACATCACAAAAATTGGTGGAGTTGTGAATAGTGAGGATTGCCAGGGGATACAGCAAAATAGTTGGAGACTTGGGCGGAGAATGGCAGATGAAGTTTAATCTGGATAAGTGTGAGATAATGCATTTTGGAAGGTCCAATGCATGTAGGAATTATACAGTAAATGATAGAACCATCAAGAGTATTGACAGAGAGATCTGGCATACATGTCCACTGATCATGAATGTGGCACCACAGGTCAACAAGGTAGTCAAGCAGGCTTACAGCATGCTTGCTTTCATTGGTCTGGGCATTGAATATAAAAATTGGCAAGTCATGCTGCAGCTGTACAAAACCTTAGTTAAGCTTCATTTAAAATATTGTGTACAATTCTGATCACCACACTATCAGAAGGATCTGGATGCTTTGGAGAGGGTGCAGAAGAGGTTTTCCAGAGAGTTCTGGTCTGGAGGGTATTACCAATGAGGAGAAGTTGGATGAACTTGGTTTGTTCTCACTGGAGTGACGGAGATTGAATGGTGGCCTGATAGAGGTTTACAATGTTATGAGTAACATGGACTAAGCGGATAGTAAGATGCACTTTCCTAGGGTAGAAGAGTAAAGTACTAGAGGATATAGGTTTAAAGTGTACGGTGAAGAGTTTTGAGGAGATGTGCGAGCCAGGTTTTTTACACAGAGGATGGAAAATAAGTCTGGAATGCACTGCCTTGGGAGGTGTTCTGAACAGGTATGACAGCAGTATTTAAGAGGCAACTGGACAAATGTATGAATAGGATGGGAATGGAAGGATATGGATTGCACAGGTGCATACGATTTTAGGCAGGCATCATTTTCGGCAGAAGGCTAAAGGGCCTGTTCCACTGCTGTACCTTTTTTGTTCTTTGTTGTTTGATTTCAAGAAGAAATTAGATTTAACTCTTGGGGCTAAGTGGATCAAAGGATATGGGAGGAAGGGGGGTTCAGGATGTCAGATTCAATAATTAGCCATGATCAAGATGGATGGCAGACCATGAGGACTGAATGACCTACTCCTGCTTCTAGGTTTTTTGAGTTGCAAGGTATCTCGAGGGCTTTGGGCACCCATACCATTTTGACTGAATTAATGGAGCAGTTCTTGAGCACAGGTGATTACATAGCCTCACTGAGGAAGTATTCAGATACATAGAAACCCAGGTCTGCCCACAGTTTAGCTTAAAGCAAAACCAAACTTTGACTAAAAAGTGAAAAGTCCCTTCAGAATCCTCCGGCAACATATTATAATGGTTGTTGGTAAGTGGATTCGAAACAGCAGAGCAAGCCTTCAAGACAATTCAGCCTATCAAATCTGCACTGAACACAATTCTACATCGCACCTATTCCTGCAACCTCACATATTTACCCTGAAACTAGAGTCAATTTAGCATGGCCAATCAACCTAACCCACACACCTTTGGACTGTGAGAGGAAACCAGAACATTTAAAGGAAATCCATACGAAGAACGTGCAAATTCCACACAGATAGTGACCCAAAGCCATAATTAAATCTGGGCCCACTCTGCCACCTTGCCATCCAATCTTGGTGTCATCTACAAACTCAGTAACCATAGTTCCTAAATTCTCATCCAAATCATTAATATAAACAATAAACAACAGTGGACCCAACCCTGATCCCTAAGACACATCGCTGATCACAGATTAGTTTGAAAAACAACCCTTTACAATCATCCTGTATCTTTTGTCATCAAGCTACTTTTGTATCCAATTTGCTCCCTCACCCTGGATCCCATGAGACATAATCTCATGCAACAATTTACTGTGTAGTACCTTGTCAAAGGCCTTGGTAAAGTCCATGTAGAGAACATTGACTGCACTGCTCTCACCTACCTTCTTGTTTACCCCTTCAACAAACTCAATCAAATTCATGAGACATGATTTTCTACTCACAAAGCCATGCTGACTCTCCCTAATCAATCCTTGCCTTTCCAAAGCCTGTAGATCCTGTCTCTTGGAATACCTTCTAACAATTTATCCACTACAAAATTAGGCTCACCTGTCTGTAATTCCCAGGCTTTGATCTTCATGTTGTCGTTGACTACAGGTATAGTGCCAGAAGACTGGAGGATGGCAAATGTTGTCCCTTTGTTCAAAAAGGGGAGTAGGGACCATCCTGGAAATTATAGACCCGTGAGCCTGACTCCTGTTGTGGGCAAAGTCTTGGAAAGAATTATAAGGGATAGGATTTATAAGCATCTAGAGAGAAATAAATTGATTAGGGATAGGTTTTGTGAAGGGTAGGTCGTGCCTCACAAACCTTATTGAGTTTTTTGAGGAGGTGACCAAAGAGGTAGATAAGGGTAAGGCAGTTGATGTAGTGTATATGAATTTTAGCAAAGCGTTTGATAAGGTTCCCCATGGTAGGCTACTGCAGAAAGTGCAGATGCATGGGATTGAAGGTGATTTAGCAGTTTGGATTAGGAATTGGCTAGCTGATAGAAGACAGAGGGTGGTGGTTGATGGGAAATATTCAACCTGGAGTGCAGTTACAAGTGGTGTACCTCAAGGATCTGTTTTGGGGCCACTGCTGTTTGTCATTTTTATAAATGACCTAGATGAGGGTGTAGAGGGTTGGATTAGTAAATTTGCTGACGATACCAAAGTGGGGGGGAGTTGTAGACAGCGAGGATGGATGTTATAGTTTGCAGAGGGACGTAGATAGGTTGCAGAGCTGGGCCATGAGGTGGCAAATGGAATTCAATACGGATAAGTGTGAGGTGATTCACTTTGGTAGGAATAACAGGCATATGAAATATAGAGCTAATGGAAGGACCCTTAATAGTGTTGTTGAGCAGAGGGATCTTAGGGTACAAGTACATAGCTCTTTGAAAGTTGGCACCCTGGTTGATAAAGTTGTTAAGAAGGCGTACGGTGTGTTAGCTTTTATTGGTAGAGGGATTGAATTTAGGAGCCGTGAGGTTATGTTACAACTGTACAAAACTCTGGTGCGGCCGCACTTGGAGTATTGCGTACAGTTCTGGTCGCCGCATTATAAGAAAGTTGTGGAAGCATTGGAAAGGGTGCAGAGGAGGTTTACCAGGATGTTGCCTGGTATGGTGGGAAGGCCTTATGAGGAAAGGCTGAGGGACCTGAGGTTATTTTCATTAGAGAGAAGAAGGTTACACGGTGACCTAATTGAGGCGTATAAGATGATCAAAGGACTGGATAGGGTGGATAGTGAGAGCCTTTTTCCTTGGATGGTGATGACCAACACGAGGGGACATAACTTTAAATTAAGAGGTGGTAGTTATAGGACAGATGTCAGAGGCAGGTTCTTTACACAGAGGGTGGTGAGGGTGTGGAATGCCCTACCTGCAGCAGTTGTGGACTCGCCTACTTTGGGGGCATTCAAATGGTCAGTGGATAGGCATATGGATGATATTGGAATAGTTTAGGTTACAGGGTCCACTGGCCGGCGCAACATCAAGGGCCAAAGGGCCTGTACTGCGCTGTAATGTTCTGTGTTCTATGTTCTAGGCTTTTTCCTGCAGCCCTTCTTAAACAAAGGCACAACTTCTGCTACCCTCCAACCTTCAGGCACCTCATCTGTGTCTGTCGATTCAAATATCTCTACTAGGGAACCTGCAATTTCCTCCCTAGCCTCCCACAACGTCCTGTGATATATTTCTTCAGGAACCAGGAAATCATGTACCTTGATGCACTTTAAGACTTCAAGCACCACCTCCTCTGTAATATGTACACTCCTCAAGACATCTCTATTTATTTACCCAAGTTCCCTAACAACCAAGCCTTTCTCAACATTAAATACCAATGAGAAATAGTCATTTAGCATCTCACCCATTTCTTGAAGATCTGCACATCCATGACCTTGTTGATCCTTTAGAGGCCCTACTCTCTCCATAGTTACTTCTTTGTCCTTTGTGTATTTATAGAAGCTCTTTGGATTCTTCTTCACCTTATCTGCCAAAGCAAACTCATGTCCAATTTTTACCTTCCTGATTTCACTCTTAATTCTACTCCAACAACTTCTAGACTCTTCAATGAATCCACTTGATCCCAGCTGACCATAGGCATCATATGGCAAGCACATAAAAGGAATGTGCTTCCCATGAATCCTGGTAAATGCACTTTTGAAAGCTTCCCTCACACCAGCTGTCCCTTTTCCTGCCAACAGACTCTCACAATCAACGTTTGAAAGTTCTTGTCCAATGCCATCAAAATTGGCCTTGCCCCAATTTAGAATTTTAATTTTTGGGGTCAAACCTATCGTTCTCCATAGCTTTCTTAAAACAAATGGAATTATGGTCCCAAAGTGATCCCCCACTAACACTTCTATCACCTTCTCTTCCTTATTTCCCTACAGGAAGTCAGGTTTTGCCCCCTCTCTTGTCAGGCCATCTATATACTGAATGAGAAGTTCCTCCTAAATACACTGAACAAATTTCTCTCCATCCAAACCCCTGATACTATGTCCCCAGTCAATGTTGGTTGGGTCCCTACCTGCTACAGTTTCCATGGTAAGCAGAATGGGAAAATTCCACCTCTGGAGTTTTGCTCTTACATCAAGGTTGTAATAAGGTCAGGGACTGAGAGGCCCTGTGGAACCTGAACCCAGCATCAGTGAGGTTATTGCTGAATATGTGCCACATTGGGTGGCGCAGTAATTAGCACTGCTACCTCACAGTGCTAGGGACCCAGGTTTGATTCCCGACTTGAGTCACTGTCTGTGCAGATTCTGCACATTCTCCCTATGTTTGTGGGGTTTTCTCTGGGTGCTCTGGTTTCCTCCCACAGTCTGAATGACATATTGATTTGGCGCATTGGCAATGATAAATTCTTTCGCATGTACCCAAAGGGGCATCAGAGTTGTTTTCCATGGTAGCTTAATTGCTGTAAACGTACTTGCAACACCAATCAACTTTAAACTTGATAACGCTGTTGATAATACCTTCTATGTTCGAAAGGCTGATGGGGCAGTAATTGGCTGGGTCAGATTTTCTTTGCTGCTTGTGGATAGAACGCGCCTAGCACTTTTGTAAGTAGATGCCATTGTTACGGAAACAGCTTGACTCGCATTGTTGGTAGTTCTGGAACACAATTCTTCAATACTGTTGCCAGGGTGTTGTCAAAGAACAAAGAACAAAACAGGACGGGAAACAGGTCCTTTGGCCCAACGAGCCCACGCCGCCACCCCGATGTTCCCACCTCTACCCGTGATCCTTGTCTATGTTTATAGATCTATGGATTAAAAACCAAATTTGAGACAATTTAGGGAGCCTAAGAGCACATCTTTGGGATGTGGGAGGAAACCAGAGCACCCGGAGAAAACCCACGCAAGCACGGGGAGAATGCACAAACTCCCACAGACACAGGCCTAAATCCATGTATCTGCTCAGCACAGCGATAGTCACTGAGCTGTCGTGTTGCCCATCAAATGGTCCAGGTCAAGCGTACACTAACGACGTGAAGCACTAGGATACTCTCGAAAAACATCCAAGAGCAGCCCTCTCACGACCCATCGCGTGTATGCCCCTTGTTAGACAACAAGGTGGACCAAAGCACCTGCAGGATAAAAACAAGTACATCAATATCATCATCTATTTACACACTTCCCAGGAACTCCCAAGGCTCATAATCCCTATTTTAAATCAGTTTTCTATACCCCTCCATTCCCATTCTGTTCATGTGCCCATCTAAGTATTTCTTAAATAACTCCAGAGTGCCTGCCCCCACCACTTTACTTGGCAGCGCATTCCATACCCCCACCACTCTCTGTGTGAAAAAACTCCCTCTAGCATCCAAATTATACCTTACCCTCCCCCTCACCCTAAGCCCGTGATCCCTCGTGCTATTCAAGTCCATCCTAGGAAAAAGCTTAACCCTGTTTACTCTATCTATACCCCTCATAATCTTGTACACCTCTATTAGATCTCCTCTAAGTCTATGTCTTTCTAAGGAAAACAGTCCCAATTTGCCTAACCTCTCCTCGTAACTCAGACCTTCCATACCAGGCAGCACCCTGGTAAACCTCCTCTGCACTCTCTCCAGAGTCTCCATGTCCTTCCGATAGTAAGGCAACCAGAACTGGACGCAGTATTCCAAATGAGGTCTAACCAACATTTTATACAACTGCAATATTATCAGTCCCATTGTCAGTCCCATAGCCTTGCAGGATCCAGTGCTCTCAACCATTTCTTGATATTATGATGTACATGTTCATTCTTCCAGTTCTTGATAATTTTTAAAAATTGCATTATCATCTTAGCTATGTGGTGAAAACAGTTTTGGGAATAAAGATAGTTCTAGATTAGGTAGGTTGTTTCCTAATATAAGGAAATCCAAATACAAACTAATAATTGAAATGCAGATCTATTTTCATCAGAATGAACAAAGAAAATTACAGTACAGGAACAGCTGTCCAGGCCTGCACTGACCATGCACCCTGATTGAACTAAAACTTCCTACTTTTCCAGGAAACTAAGTATAGATTGGGTAATCGAGTTTTAGTTCAATCAGGCTGCATGGTCAGTGCAGGCCTGGACAGCTGTCCCTGTGCTGTAATTTTCTTTGTTTATTCAGTAATTCTGCACATCACCCGAGATCAGAATTGAGCCCACATCCTGGCACTATGAGATAGCAGTGCTAACCACTGTTAGCAACTAGCTGTTGAACCTTGAAGGAGTCCAGCATGCCAATTTAATATTCCCAGTAGATCTAATTGCATAGACTTGGGACTAAGGTTTAACCCTTTGGAACACCAAATATAGGCGTGTCTTTCAATTTAATCCTTAGCAGTACAAAACTTGTGCTGTGGAAAACCCCCTGGCAAGGTAAGATGTGATAGCTGGCAATACTCTCTATGTTCAATGTCATGTCTGGCACCATTTTTGGTGTGACCTGTCAGGATGCAGATATTGTTGTCATACAATCTCTTTAATGCATTTTAGCACTATGCAAGGTTGGGACTTATGCTCTTCATTTGGGGTGGGTTGGGAATGTACGGGTCAGGTGCCATGAGAAAATAGAGGCTCAACATGATTTATCCTGCTGGAGTACAGAGGAAGATATGTGGAGATGTAGCTGTCGTGTCATAGGAGATGGTGTGAGGGAAAACAGAAATTCACAAAGGTAACTAGAAGCACAGGGTGGAAGTGACAGATGCATGGATCATGGCTCTGTCATGATTCTTCAGCACAACTGTTTTTTTTATTCATTCGTGAGACATGGCATGTCCGTGGCTGGCCAGCATTTATTGCCCATCACTGATTGCCCTTGAGAAGGTGGTGGTGAGCTGCCTTTTTGAATTGCTGTAGTTCATGTGCTGTGGGTTGACCCACAATGCCATTAGGGAAGGAATTCAGGGATTTTGACCCAGCGACTTTGAAGGAATGCTGTTATATTTCCAAATTGGGACACTGAATGGCTTGGAAGGGAACTTGCAAGTGGTGGTGGACCTATATCTGCTGCTCTTATCCTTGTAGATGGAGATGGTTATGGATTTAGAAAGTGCGTCTAAGGATCTTTGGTGAATTGCTGCAGTGCACCTTTTAGATAGAACATACTGCTGTTACTGAACATTGGTGATGGAGGGAGTGAATGTCTATGGATATGTCAATAAAGCTTCAACCTAGATGGTGTCAAGTTTCTTGAGTGTTGTTGGAGCTGCACCCATCCAGGCTAGTGGGGAGCATTCCATCACACTCCTGACCTGTGCCTTGTAGATGGCGGCTAGGCTTTGGGGCATCAGAAGCTGAATTACTCACCACAATATTCCTAGTATCTCACCTGCTCTTGTAGCCACTGTGTTTACGTGGCAAGTCCAGTTTAGTTTCTGGTCAATGGTAACCCCAAGGATATTGAAGTGGGGGATTCAGTGATGCTAATACCATTGAATGTTTGATTTTGATTTGATTTATTATTATCACATATATTAATATACAGTGAAAAGTATTGCTTCTTGCACACTATACAGACAAAACATATTCACATTGAAGGAGTGAGTGCAGAATGTAGTGTTACAGTCATAGCTGAAGTGTAGAGAAAGATCAGTTTAATGAAAGATAAGTCCATTCAAAACAGATGAAGGGAAGAAGCTGTTCTTGAGTTGATTGGTACGTGACGTCAGACTTTTGTACCTTTTTCCCAAAAGAAGAAGGTAGAATGTCCGGGATGCATGGGGTCTTTCATTATGCTGGCTGCTTTGCTGAGGCCGTGGGAAGTGTAGACAGTCAGTGGATGGGAGGCTGGTTTGTTAAGGAGCGGTGGTTAGAGTATCTCTTTGGTCATTGCCTGGCATTTATGTGGCACATATGTTACTTGCCACTCGGTTAGCCCAAGTCTGAATATTGTCCAGATCTTGCTGCATTTGAACATGGTTTGTTTCAGTATCTGAGGAGTTGCAAATAAAACTGAACATTGTGCAATCATCGATGAATATCCCATTCTGACTTATAATAGAGGGGAGGTCATTGATGAAGCAGCTGAAGATTGTCAGGCCTAGGACACAACACTGAGGGACTCCTACAGAGATGTCCTGGAGCTGAGATAACTGACCCTCCACAGCCACAACTATCTTCCTATGTATCAGGTATGACTCCAACCAGCGGAAAGTTTGATACTCGATTCTAGTTTTGCTTGGCCTCCTTGATGTAATACTCATTGAATGCAGCCTTGATATCCAGGGCTGTCATTTTCACCTCATCTCTGGAAATCAGTCTTTCACCAGTTTTTGAACCAAGGATGTAATGCGATCAGGAACTGAGTGATGCTGGTGAAACCCAAACTGGGCATTGTTGAGCAAGTGCTGTTTGATAGCACTGTTGATGACCCCTTCCATTACTTAACTGATGACTGAGAGAAGACTGAGTGGTAATTGGCCGAGTTAGATTTGTCTCACTTTTTGTGTACAGGACAAACCTGGGCAATTTTTCACATTATCAGGTAAATGCCAATGTTGTAACTGTACTGGAAGATTTTGGCCAGGAGAGCTGCAAGTTATGAAGCACTATTACCAAAATGTTATGAGGGCCCTTGCCTTAGCAGTATCCAGTGGCTCCAACCATTTCTTGATATCATGTAGAGTGAATCAAATTAGCTGGAAACTGGCATCTGAGATGCTGGGGATCACTGAAGGAGGCTGAGATGGATCATTTGCTAGGCACTTCTGGTTGAAGATTGCTTCGAATGCTTCAGCCTTGTCTTTTGCACTGACATGTTGGGCTCCTCTCTCATTGAGGATGGGGATATTTGTGGGGTTTCCTCCTCTAGTAAGTTTAATTGTCCACTACCTTTCACAACTGGATGTGGAAGGACTGCAGGGCTTAAATCTGACCTATTGGTTGTGGGATTGCTTAGTTCAGTCTATCACCTGCGTTCTTTTTGCTGTTTGGCATGCAAATAGTCCTGTTTGGTAGCTTCACCAGATCAACACCTCAATTTTAGGTATGCCTGGTGCTGCTCCTGGCACTCCCTCCTGCAGTCTCCATTGAACCAGAGTTGATCCCCTGGCTTGATGGTAATTATTGAGTGTGGACATGCAGAGCCATTAGGTAGCAGATTATGCTGGAGTACAGTTCTACTACTGTTGATGGCCCATGCACCTCATGGATGCGCAGTCTTAAGTTGCCAGATCTGTTCAGTCTGAACCATTTAGCATGATGTCACACAACACGATGGATGTTGTGAAGGCAGAACTTCATTTCCACCAATGACTGTGCAGTGGTCACTGTTACAATACTGCCATGGAAGATGCATCTGCAGCTGGCAGATTGGTAAGGATGAGATCAGGTATGTTTTTTCCTCTTCATCATCTGCTGCAGACCCAGTCTAGTAGTTACATCCTTTAGGACTGACCAGCTTGATCAGTGGTGCTGATATCGAGCCACTCTTGGTAGTGGACATTGAAATCGCCCACTCAGAGTACATTTTGCATTCTTGCCACTCTCAATGCTTCCTCCAAATGTTATTCAACATGAAGGAATACTGATTCATCAGCCGAAGGAGGACAGTACATGATAATCAATGAGAGCGTTCCATGTGTAACCTGAAGTCATGAGACTTCATGGGGTCTGAAGTCGATTTAAGAACTCCCAAGGCAATTCCATCCCAACCATAGAAATCATAGAAACTCCACAGTATAGAGAGAGGTCATTCAGCCCATCGAGACTGCACTGACAACAATCCCACCCAGGTCCTACCCTCATATCCCTACATATTTTACCCACTAATCCCTCTAACTTACGCATATCAGGACACTAAGGGCAATTTCAACACAGCCAATCAACCTAACCCGCACATCTTTGGACTGTGGGAGAAAACTGGAGTACTCGGAGGAAATCCATGCAGACACAAGGAGAATGTGCAAACTCCACACAGACAGTGACCCAAGCTGGGAATCGAATCCAGGTCACTGGAGCTGTAAAGCAGCAGTGTAACCACTGTGCTACCACGCCACCCTGCTGTCGGCAAAAAAAAGCACCAGCTTGAAGAGCAACTCAAAAAATTACCAAAAAAATTGACAGTTACTTTACTCCAGAAACAGATAAAGATCCACAAACACAAGATGATCAACAAAGTCAAAAACAACCACTGCCTAGTGCCTCAGATACTGAAACAACAGAGTCTGGAATCTCAGCTGAGGAAAACACTGGAAACAAATGTGAGCGTTGCAGAGCTGATGTCCACAGTTGAAACAACAAAATTCACGAAACTCAATGATGTAGATCAATGGGGTGTCTTAACCGAGGATGAACTCTCATACTGGATTCTTAAGTGTGCTTCAGAGTGTCAACACTGGAACAGCCCATTTGAAAACTCTAAGCAGTCATTCAAAAATCAAGATAGATATTGTTCAAAAGGTCTTTTTCAGTCCTTCAGTCGTTAATTGTGAAATTAAAGTTAATGATGAAAAATACGATCGGGAATGGCTAGTGTACTCTCCAACAACTGGCTGTATTTACTGCTTTGTCTGCAAGCTCTTTTCAACATCAACTGCAGTAATAGCTTCTGGTGGCAAAATCCCATTGCAGTTAAAAGCCCATGAAAACCCTGAAGAGCATAGAACAGCTTTGCTGACATACTTGACAACAAAGCATGGTTCAATCTTGGACTCAAGACTAGCAGAGCAAATAAAAATAGAATAACAGTACTGGAGACATGTGCTTGAGCATGTTCTTGCAGTGATATGCACATTAGCACGAACAGAGGGATCTAGGTGTATATGTGCATAGTTCCCTGAAAGTTGGCGATCAAGTCGATAAGGTTGTTAAGAAGTCTTGGCTTTTATTGGTAGGGGGATTGAATTTTGGAGCCGCAACATCATGTTGCAACTGTACAAAACTCTGGTGCGGCCGCATTTGGAGTATTGTGTACAGTTCTGGTTGCCACATTATGAGAAAGATGTGGAGACATTGGAGAGGGTGCATAGGAGGTTTACCAGGATGTTGCCTGGTATGGAGGGAAGGTCTTATGAGGAGAGGCTGAGGGATTTGATGTTGTTTTCATTAGAAGGAAGGCGGCTAAGAGGAGACCTTATTGAAACATACAAGATGATCAGAGGTTTAGATAGGGTGGACAGTGATAGCCTTTTTCCTCGGATGGAGAAAGCTAGCACGAGGGGACAATTAAGGGGTGATAGTTATAGGACGGATGTCAGAGGTAGGTTCTTTACCCAGAGGGTGGTAAGGGTATGGAATGCCCTGCCTGCTACAGTTGTAGATGCGCCAAGTTTGGTGGCGTTTAAGAGGTTAGTAGATAAGTTTATGGATGAAAAGGGAATGGTTTAGGTTAGAGGGTCATTGCTTTTTCTTAATTGGTCGGCGCAACATCGAGGGCTGAAGGGCCTGTTCTGCGCTGTAATGTTCTATATTCTATTCTATTAGCAGAATGTGGGCTTGCTTTTAGGGGAGACAATGAAACCCAAGGTCCTGTTTTGGTACGCACCTTTGTAAGAGCTTTTGATGTAACTTTTTAACAAGGGGCTTCCAAGCTTTATGTAACTTAGGACCTCACCAGAATCCAGAATTGTTCCCAACTGTATACCACTCAGTTGGTTCTGTCCTGCTGGTGGGACAGGACATATCCAGGAATTTTAATGGTGGTGTCTGGAGTGTTATCTGTAGAGTATGATTTGGTGAGAATGATTATATCAGACTGTTGCTTGATTAGTCTGTGAGACAGCTCACTGAATTTTGGCACTTGATTCCAGATGCAAGTACGGAAGACTTTGCAGAGTTGACATGGCTGTTTGTTTTATTGTTGTCCTTTCTGGTGCCTAGATCGATGCCAAGTGGTCTGTCCAATTTCATTGCTTTGTTGAGATTTTATAACGATTGATTCAACTGAGTGGCTCATTAGGACATTTCAGAGGGCAGTTGAAAGTCAACCACATTGCTGTAGCTCTGGAGTCTCTAGTTCTGGGGCGGCACAGTGGTTAGCACTGCAGCATCATAGTGCCAGGGATCCAGATTCAATTCCTGGCTTGGGTTATTGTCTGTGTGGAGTTTGCACATTCTCCCCATGTCTGCGTGGGATTCCGCCAGGTGCTCCAGTTTTCTTCCATAGTCTGAAAGATGTGCTGGTTAGGTGCATTGACCTGAACAGGCACCAGAGTGTAATGACTAGGGGAATTTCACAGTAATTTCATTGCAGTGTTAATATAAGTCTTGTGACTAATAAATAAATTTTAAAACATGTAGGCTTGACCAAATAAAGACGGTAGATTTTCTTCCCTAAAGGATTTTACTCTTTCAGTGCATGATTCATCAGGATCAGGGAGCCTATTCAGTTGGCCTTTCCATGATCAGGATTGATTGTCTACAGAGATAACAAAATACTGTTGCACAGGACCAGTGGCCTGCTGCTGTTCAGGAAACAGGTCCATACATGGAGAGACAGCAACGATCAAGGATGTTCCTACCTTCAGTTATCCAAGCTGCAGTGACAGAGAAGGCTGTATCTAAACAGGGGGACAGTAGACGACTTCTATCATATGCTGCATGAGTGGCACCCCCTGGATCTGGAAAACACCCAGTGCCTATGGCCCTTAAAGTTACAGTTGCTCTGAACTTTTATCCTTGTTTTGTGGCAGCACGTGAAACATCTGTGGCTTCTCAACATCCAACCCATCTGCAACGACACAATGCGCTTCATGCAGTTGTGGGCCCATTTCCCAGGAATGCCCATGGCAGTTGCAACTTGGACTGCTTGTAAATCCTAGTTGTCTTTGAGGACAGTGGCAGCTAGAGGGATGGCACCCTGGGGACAAAGGGTACCCAACGAGAAGGTGATTGATTATGTCGGTGTGGAAGCCAAAAACACAAGCAGAGACTCCACATAGTGAGGCTCACACTTTGATGCATATGCTGGTGGTACAGGCGAACGGACTATTGAAGATTTGGTACCTGGACCAGCCGGGGAGGGGGGATGCCCTACAATACAACCCCCAGAGGGTCTCCTACATTATTGTGGTCTGCACTTCAGAAGAGAGGCAATCTGGACGTGGAGAAATTGGGCAAGCGGATGATGAGGAGGACAGTCGGCCTGATAATTCCAAGGAGGAGTAAGAATGCTGGGCAATGGAAGAAGATGTTGTAGCTTCTTCGCTCTGGGGAAGTACTGGAAGACAAAGGGTACTTGGTTAGCTGTGTCCTGCGTTTGTTTTCTGAGGAGGTGGGTGCAGTTTTTCATTGTGGCACATTGGAACTATTGATCAATGAGTGGAGTGCCATATCCTTTTCTTATGAGGGCATCCCTCAGTGTCTGAAGGTGTCTGTTACGATCCTCCTTATTTGAGCAGATCCTGTGTATATGGAGGGTTTGCCTGTAGGGGATGGCTTCTTTAATATGTTTAGGGTGGAAGCTGGAGAAGTGGAGCATCATGAGGTTATCCCTGTGTTTGCGGTACAGTGAAGTGTTGAGGTGACTGTCCTTGCAGGAGGTGCGCGTTTGGGAGGCATACTCCCAGGGAGTATGTGGGATGAGAGCACAGAGAGTGCTCTGAAGGTCCAGATCAAAAGTCTTGATCAGACTGTTGAGTTGATGGGTGTGTTTTTGGTCAGATCTGCGATAGCTGTCTGTAGAGTTCCTCATTGTTCAGTTGTTGGTACACATTGCAGTAATCCATTCTGTTCAGTATGATGATGGCCCTTCCTTTATCTGCTGGTTTGATAACAATGTTGTGGTTGGTCTTGAGAGCGCAGATGGCATTGTGTTTTGCTTGAGTGATGTTCAGGGCTGTCTTGTGAGTGCGGTTGATGAATCTGATGTTGACGCACCTCCTGACAGCTTGGGCATACATGTCAAGTTGAGGACAGTTGCCTTCCGGAGGAGTTCGGTTTAACTCTTTCTTCTTAGGTTGCTGCACTGCAGATCTGTTGTTCCGGTTCTTCGAGACTTCTTCATCGGACAGGACCTTCAACCGATGCTATACACTCTTTTCATATGTCAACTTTCAACCCCAGAATCAGTCTGGCGAACTTCCTCTGAACTGCCTCTAAAGCGCAAATCCCTTTTGACTTTGCAAAAATTCAGGCCTAGGACTGTTTTACAACCCTTCTTGAATAAGGATATATTAAATACATTTACTTTTCCATTCTTTGGCGTCCCCTCAGATCTAGGAAAGCTTGATCCATTGGGTTGGTGATAATAGTGGTGTAAGGGATATGTTAACCATAAGATTAAAGATTCAATACAATTCTACTGCTGCTCATGGCCCACAGCACCTATTATTGCCCAGACTGGAGTTGCTGGATCTATCCTGAATCTATTCCTTGTAACGTGCTGGTAGTGCCACACAATTCAATGGAGGGTATCCTCAGTGTGAAGACCAGATTTTTATCCCCACAAGGATTATATCATGATCACTCTTCCCAATAATTTCATGGATACATCTGCAACATGTAAGAACAGAGTTTAGTATATGTTTCCTGCTTCTTGTTTCCCTCATCAACTGTTATAGGACCAATGTGCAAATATATCCTTCAGGAGTCATAGAGGTTTACAGCAGGGAAACAGGCTCTTTGGCCCAACTTGTCCATGACTCCCTTTTTTTTTGTTGAAACCCCTAAGCTAATCCCAATTGCCCACATTTGGCCCATATCCCTCTATATCCATCATACCCATGTAATTATCTAAATGCTTTCTAAAAGATAAAATTGTACCTGCCTCTATTACTATCTGTGGCAGCTTGTTCCAGATACTCACCACCCTTTGTGTGAAAAAATTGTCCTTTGGACACTTTTGTATTTCTCCCTCAAATCTATGCCCTCTAGTTTTAGACCCTCTGCCTTTAGGAAAAGATATTAACTATCTACCTTGTCTATGCCCCTCATTATTTTATAGACCTATATAAAGTCACCCCTCAACTCCAGAGAAAAAAGTCCCAGTCTATTTAGCCTCTCCTTATAATTCAATCCAACAAGCTCCAGTAGCAATCCTGCTCTCTTTCTAGTTTAATAATATCCTTTCTATAATAGGGTGAACAAAATTGCACACAGTATTCCACATGTGGCCTTACCAATGTCTTGTACAAAGAACAACTTCAACAAGACATCCCAACTCCTGTATTCAATGAAATAAATGAATAAACAAATAAAAATTAAATAAACAAATGACCGATAAAACCAGGCATGTCAAATGCTGTCTTCACCACTCTGTCTACCTTCACTTTGGAGCGGTATGAATATGTACCCTAGATCTCTTTGCTCTGTAACTCTCCCCAACGCCCTACCCTTAACTAACTAAATCCTGCCCTAGTTCAATCTACCAAACTGCATTCCCTTGCATTTGTCTAAATTAAACTCATCTACCATTGATCAGCCCAATGGTCCAATTGAACAAGATCCCACTGCAATTGGAGATAACCTTCCTCACTGCTACCATGCCACCAATCTTGATGTCATCTGCAAACTTATTAACCACACACCCTATATTCTCATCCAAATCATTAATATAAATGACAAATAACAGTGGGCCCTGCACTGATCTCTGAAGCACACTACTGGTCACAGGCCTCCAATTTGAAAAATAACTCTCTACAATCACTCTCTAGCTTCTGTCACAAAGCTTAATTCTGTATCCATTTAGATACCTCACCCTGGATCCCGAGAGATTTAACCTTATGCAACAACAGCCTTGCTAAAGTTCATGTAGACAACATCAACTGCACTGCCATCATCTACTTTCTTGGTTGCCCCTTCAAAAAACTCAAATAAATTTGTGAGATATGATTTTCCACTCACAAAGCCATGCTGACTGAATCTAATCAGTCCTTGCATCTCTAAATGTCTATAGATCCTGTCTCTCAAAATACCTTACAACAACTTACCCACCACAGATATGAGGCTCACTGGCCTCTAGTTCCCAAGCTTTTCCCTGCAGTCCTTTATAAACAAAGGCATGACATTTCCACTCTCCAATCTTCAGGCACCTCACCCACACTATTGATGATTCAAATATCTCGGCTAGGGAACCCACAATTTCCTCCCTAGCCTCCCACAATGTCCTGGGATATACCTCATCAGGTCCCGCAGATTTATCTACCTTGATGCGTTTTAAGACTTCAGAAAAGTCTTGAAGTTTTTTGAGACTTCAAGAAGGAGTCTTGAAGGACTCCTTCTCTGTAATATGTAATCTCCTCAAGACATCAGTATTTAATTTCCCAAGTTCCCTAACATCCATGCTTTTCTCAACAGTAAATACTGATGAGAAATATTCATTTAGGATCTCATCCATCTCTTGTGAATCCACACATAGATTACCTTGTTGATCCTTAAGAGACCCTACTCTCTCCCTTATTATTCTTTTGCCCTTTGATTCTCCTTTGCCTTATCAGCCGAAACAATTTTGTGTCCCCATTTTGCTCTCCTGACTTCTCTCTTAACTCTACTCCTACAGCCCTATACTCTTCAAGAGATTCACTTGATCCCAGCTGCCTATGCATGTCATATACTTCTTTCTTCTTGATCACAGCCTCAATATCCCAAGTCATCTGACTTCTGCCAGCCTTGCCATTCACTCTAAGAGGAATGTATTTACCCTGAACCCTGGCTAACACACTTTTTTGAAAGCATATCACTTACCAGACGTTCCTTTTCCTTCTCAAAGACTCCACCAATTAACTTTTGAACATTCCTGCCTAATATCATCAAAATTGGCCTTGCCCCAATTTAGAATATTAACTTTTGGGACAGACCTATCATTTTCCATAGCTATCTTAAAACTAATAGAATTATGGTCACTGGTCCCAAAATGATCCCTCACTAATACTTTTGTCACCTGCCCTTCCTTATTTCCCAAGAGGAAGTCAAGTTTTGCCTCCTTTCTAGTCGGGCCATCCACATACTGAATGAAAAATTCCTCCTGAAAACACTCAACAAATTTTTCTCCAACAACCCTCTAATAAGAACATAAGGACATAAGAAATAGGAGCAGGAGTAGGCCATCCAGCCCCTTGAGCCTGCCCTGCCATTCAATAAGATGGTTGATCTGCAGTGGTTCAGTACCACTTTCCCATTTTCTCCCCGGAACCCTTATTTCCCTTGTCAATCAAAAACCTATCCACTCTTGACTTAAATATATTCAGCGAGGAAGCCTCCACCACTTCAACAGGCAGACAATTCCAAAGATTCACCACCCTTTCCTCCTCAACTCTGATCTGAACCACGCCCCCCTAATCTTGAGGCTGTGCCCTTTAGTCCTGCTATCTTTGTTAAGCAGAAAGAGTCTCTTAATCTCTAACCTATCCATCCCCTTCATTATCTTATACGAGTCTGTAAGATCTCCTCTCAGCCTTCTAAACTCCAAAGAGTACAAATCTAGCCTATTTAGTCTCTCCTCATAATCCAATGCCTACATCTCCAGTATCAGCCTAATGAACCTTCTCTGCACCCCTTCCAAGGACAATATATCCTTCCTCAAATGCAGTGAACTGCACACAGTACTCCAGCTGCGGCCTCACCAGTACCCTATACTGGTGATGTAAATGTAGTTATGGAGAACACTGAGGTACAGGGTAGCAAACAGGAAGGTATCGAAGTAGATAGGGAGGATGTGCTAGATATTCTCGAGGGTTTGAAGTTGGATAAGTCCCCTGGGCCGGACTGGATTTACCCTAGGATTCTCTGGGAGGCAAGAGAGGAGATTGCAGAGCCTCTGGCTCTGATCTTCAGGTCGTCGTTGGTTACGGGTGTGGTTCCGGAGGACTGGAGGATAGCGAATGTGGTCCCATTGTTCAAGAAGGGGAAGAGAGACCTTCCAGGAATTATAGGCCAGTGAGTCTTACTTCTGTTGTGGGCAAAGTATTGGAGAGAATTATTAGGGATAGGATTTATAGTTATTTAGAGAGAAATGAATTGATTGGGGATAGTCAGCATGGTTTTGTGAAGGTAGGTCGTGCCTTACTAACCTCATTGAGTTTTTTGAAAAAGTGACTAAGGAGGTGGATGGGGGTAAGGCGGTTGATGTGGTATATATGGACTTTAGTAGGGCGTTTGATAAGGTGGCCCATGGAAGACTTCTGCAGAAAATGCAGATGTATGGGATAGAGGGTGATTTAGCTAATTGGGTTAGGAATTGGCTATCAGGTAGAAGACAGAGGGTGGTGGTTGATGGGAGATATTCATCGTGGAGTTCGGTGACAAGTGGTGTACCTCAGGGGTCTGTTTTGGGGCCCCTGCTGTTTGTAATTTTTATAATGATCTGGATGAGGGTATTGAAGGATGGATTAGTAAATTTGCGGATGACACCAAAGTCGGAGGAGTGGTAGATATTGAAGAGGGGTGTTCTAGTTTGCAGAGAGACTTGGACAAGTTGCAGAGCTGGGCCGAGAGGTGGCAAATGGAGTTTAATGTGGAAAAGTGTGAGGTAATGCACTATGGCAGAAATAATAAATGTGTAGAGTATAGGGCAAATGGTATGATTCTTAGTAGTCTAGATGAACAGAGGGATCTTGGTGTGTATGTGCATAGATCCCTGAAAGTAGGCAGTCAGGTCGAGAAGGTTGTTAGGAAAGCATATGGAGTCTTGGCTTTTATTGGTAGAGGGATTGAATTTCGGAGCCGCAACGTCATGTTGCAACTGTACAAAACTCTAGTGCGGCGCACTTGGAGTATTGTGTGCAGTTCTGGTCCCCGCATTATAAGAAAGATGTGGAGGCATTGGAGAGGGTACAGAGGAGGTTTACCAGGATGTTGCCTTGTATGGAGGGCAGGTCTTATGAGGAGAGGCTGAGGGATTTGAGGTTGTTTTCGTTAGAAAGGAGGAGGCTAAGAGGGGACCTGATCGAAACATCTAAGATGATTAGAGGTTTAGATAGGGTGGACAGTGATAGCCTTTTTCCTAGGATGGAGAAAGCTAGCACGAGGGGACACAGCTTTAATTAAGGGGTGATAGTTATAGGACGGATATCAGAGGTAGGTTCTTTACCCAAAGGGTGGTTCGGGAGTGGAATGCCCTGCCTGCAGCAGTTGTAGATGCGCCAAGTTTGGTGGCGTTTAAGAGGTTATTTGATAAGTATATGGAAGAGAAGGGAATGATTTAGTTTGGAGGGGCATTGCTTTTTATATTGGTCGGCGCAACATCGAAGGCCGAAGGGCCTGTTCTGTGCTGTAATGTTCTATGTTCTATACAGCTGCAAAAGCACCTCCCTACTTTTATATTCTATCCCCCTAGCTATAAAGGCCAACATTGCATTTGCTTTCTTGATCACCTGCTGCACCTGCAGACTGAGTTTTTGCAATTTGTGCACAAGGACCCTAGGTCCCTCTGCATCGTCTCCTGCTGCAGCTTTTCACCATTTAAATAGTAATCCTTCCTACTATTATTCCTATCAAAGTGAATAACCTCACACTTGCTAACATTATATTCTATCTGCCAGGTCCTTGTCCACTCACTCAACCTATCCAGATCTCTCTGGCTTTCCACACCCTCCACGCAATTTGCTTTTCCACTCATCTTCATGTCATCAGCAAATTTCGTCACCCTGCACTCAGCCCCTTCCGCCAGATCATCTATGTAAATGGTAAATAGTTGAGGCCCCAGCACCGATCCCTGGGGCACTCCACTAGTCACCAGCTGCCAATCAGAATAGCACCCATTAATACCTACCCTCTGCTTCCTATTAGACAACCAATCCTCTATCCAGTCTAACACCCTACCCCCGACTCCCTGCACCTTAACCTTCTGCAGCAATCTTTTGTGAGGCACCTTATCAAACGCCTTTTGGAAATCCAAAAACACCACATCCACCGGTTCCCCTCTATCTACTGCACTAGTCACTTCCTCATAGAACTCCAATAAATTCATCGGGCACGACATCCCCTTAACGAATCCGTGCTGCGTCTGCCTGATCAAACCGTTCATATCCAGATGCCTTGTTATTTCTGCTTTGATGACAGATTCAAGCATTTTTCCGACTACAGATGTTAAACTAACCGGCCTATAATTCCCTGCCTTCTGTCTGCTACCTTTTTTAAACAGAGGCGTATCATTAGCCATTTTCCAATCTTCCAGCACTTTGCTGGAATCCAGCAAATTCTGAAAGATAATTACTAGGGCATCCGCTATCACCTCTGCCATTTCCTTGAGAACCCTGGGATGCATTCCATCTGGCCCCGGAGACTTATCTACCCTCAGCCCCGTTAGCACCACCTCTCTAGTGACTGTAATCTCATCAAGGATCTCATCTCCTACCACTCTTCTATCCTTAATTTCGGGCAAGCTACTAACGTCCTCCTCAGTAAAGACTGACATAAAAAACTTATTTAAGATCTCCACAATATCCTTATCATCCACCATTAAACCACCCTCTCATCCTCCAAGGGTCCTACATTAACTCTGGCCATCCTCCTATTCTTCATATATTTATAAAAACTTTTACTGTCCTTTTTGATATTTCGAGCTAATTTAGTCTCATATTCTATCTTTCCTTTTTTAATCACCTTCTTAGTCATTCTTTGCTGTTGTTTAAAACTTTCCCAATCCTTGATCGCCCATTATTTTAGCTGCTCTGAACACCTCAGCTTTTGATTTAATACCCTCCTTAATTTCCCTCCAGAACCACAGCTGATTTTCCTTTCTCCTACAGTCCTTCTTCACCATCGGAATATATTTCTGCTGAGTACTGAAAAAGATCTCTTTAAAAATCCTCCACTGTTCCTCAGCCGTCCTACCAACCCACGTACTCCTCCAATCCACAGTCACCAATTCCTCTCTCATCCTATCATAGTCCCCTCTATTCAAACGTAGTTCACAGGTCCGGGACGCTACTATCTATCCTCCATCTGCATCATAAATTTTACCATACTATGATCACTCATCCCTAGAGGATCCCTCACATGAATATCCCTAACTCTACCTGCCTCATTATATACTACCAAATCCAAGATAGCACATCTCTCGTTGGTTCTGTAACATACTGTTCAAGGAACCCATCCCAACAGCATTCCAAGAATTCTTCCTCCAGCCCACCGTGTCCAACTTGTGTCACCCAGTCAATATGCAGATTGAAATCTCCCATTACTAACGCCGTTCCGTTTTTGCACACATCTCTTATTTGTTTGTTTATAGCCCATCCCACTTCAAGGTTGTTATTTGGGGACCTAAAGACCAAACCCCCAGCGTCTTCCTCCCCTTACTATTCTTTATGTCCCAGTCAATGTTGGGAAAATTAAAATGTCCGACTATTATTGCCCTTTTTTTGGAGCTATCTTCTTACATATTTCTTCCTCAATTTCCCGCCGATTATTTGGGGCCTATAATACAACCCTATCCAAGTGATTTCCCCTTCTTATTTCTCAGTTCTATCCATATAGACTCTTTGACTGAACCCTTGGATATATCCCCTCTCAGTACGGCTTGCTAACTTTGTCAGTAGTGGTGTTACTAAGTCATTGTTGATGACAATGAAGCTCCTGTCCAGAATGTCCAGAATTCTGTAACCTTTCCACCTTCAATGCTTTCTCCAAGAAGGAGATAGATATATTTCTAATTTTAAAAAAGGATAAGGGGATATGGAAATCAGACAGGGCTGGTGGATTTGAACCAAGGAGATATCATCCATAATCTAATTGAATGGTAGAACAGAGCTGAAGGGTTGAATTTGCCTGCTTCTGCTCCTAATTCATATGTTCCAAGTTTCCGAGCCATATAGAAAAATTGGGAGGATGACTGCCTTGTACATGAAGATCTTCGTGTCAACATGAATATCATAGTCTTTGAAGACGTTCATCCGAAGTTGGCACTTGCAGATTGGATATGATATTCAACACAGTATTTATTCATCAGCCAAGGAAGAGTGGTATATGGTAGCCAGCAGGTATTTTCCTTGATTATGTTTGATCTAATGCCATGAGAATTAATGGGGTCCAGAATTAACATTGAAGACTCTTAGGGCAATTTCCTTCTGACTATATATCATTTTGGATCTTGCTTGCTACAGGGAACAATACATATTCAAGGATGGTGATGGCTGTGTCTGGGACATTGGCTGTATGGTGCGATTTGGTGAATATGACTATGTCAAGTAATTGCTCGTCTTGTCCAGGGAATTATTCTCCCAATTTTGGCACAAGCCCCCAGATATTAATAAGCAGGGCTTTGCAGGATGAACAAGATTGGAAGTACTTTGTCATTTCTAGTGCTTAGGTGCCAGGTGATCTGTGCATTTTATTCCACAATATAAGAGTCACATTCCATCTCTGACCGATCAAACTTCCATAGCACAAACCTTTACAGACTTTACAGACTAGAATTTTATGTTCAAGTTCTTGAGAAAAGTCAGCCCTTCTGTAAATCCACAATATTTGAAGGTTTATTTCATTTGGTGTGTAATATTTTGTCATTCATACCCATTTTAAGATGTTTCCACTTATCCAAAATTTAACAAAGTCAAAAGTTGGCTATAGCAACACATAAAGTAATTAGAATTGATCAGTGAATATTACTGTTCAGCCTAGTCACTTCCCTCATTCAGCATTCATGACTAATATTGCCATGCATTTGAAAAATATCAGCCATGATTGAATTTCAGCGGAGTAGACTCAATGGGCTGAGTAACCTAATTTTGCGCCCCCATGTCCTCAGGATATTTCAAAGTCCTAAACAGCTAACGAAGTATTTTTGTAATATAGTCACTATTGTAACATGGAGAAATGTAGAATCATAGAATCTGTACAGTGCAGGAGCAAGTTATTAGATGCAGCTCTGCCAACAGTCCTACCCAAGCCTTATCCCCATAAGCCCACCTATTTATTGCTCCACCCTGCTATTCTCCCTGACACTAAGGGGCAATTTAGCATGGCCAATTAACTTCACTCACACATCTCCAGCGTCTGAAGGAAATGCATGCAGACACATGGAAACCATGCAACCTCCCCACAGATAGTAACCCAAAGCTGGAGTTGAACCTGGGACCATGGCACTGTGAGACAGTAGTGCTAACCGATGTACCACCATGCTGCTCAGCATGCTCAAATAATTAATACATTGCAAGGTCCTGTAAATATCAATAAGATAAATGACGAGTTGATCTGTTTTAATTATGAAATTAGCTAGGGAACCAGGAAAGCTCCAATGATCTTCAAGTAGCATCAGGAGATCTACATTCACCTGAGCAGGCAGATGCTGCTTTCTTTAAATGCCATACTGGAAATACTGCACCTTAAAGAAATCTTAATCTAGATTATGTACTCAAGAATCTGATGTGGGATTTAGCAGTGGGAGTACTATCACAGGGCCAAAATTGAAACTTGAACCAAATGTTCTTATACTTGCAAAAGTATACACTTTCATTGTAGCTAGAGGAAGATCTTACCTGTTATTCATAATTATAATCATAATATAATTATGAAAAGCATCCATCAGACCATCACAAAGAATGCTTTTAGGATACATAGAGTAGAGTAGGAAACTGCAGGGGCTGGGAAATCTGAAATGTGGAACTTATTCAAGGAACAACTACTGCACTCTTTGATAAATATGTACCTGTCAGTCAGGAAGGAAGTGGTAGAGCCACGGAACCGTGGTGTACTAAGGAAGTTAGTTCACTAGTGAAGAGGAAAAAGGAGCTTATATAAAGATGAGACGTGAAGGCTTGGTTAGGGCACTGGGTAGTTATAAATTAGCCAGGAGGGAGCTAAAGAGGGAGATAAGAAGAGCTAGAAGAGGACATAAGAAGACTTTGGTGGATAGGATAAAGGAGAACCCTAAAGCTTTTTATAGATATGTTAAGAATAAAAGATTGGTTAGGTCAAGGTTAGAGCCAGTCAAAGACAGTAGTGGAAAGTTGTGCACAGAGCCTGTAGAGATTGGTGAGGCACTGAATGAATATTCCTCATTGGTCTTAACACGGGAAAATGTCAACAGAGTTGGGGAGAATACTGGGATACAAGGTTGTAGACTAAACAGGATAGAGGTACATAAGTAGGAAGTGTTACCTATTCTTGAGAGTATGAAAATAGATAAATCCCCTGGGCCGGATGGGATTTATCCCAGGTTATCCTGGGAGGCTAGAGAGGAGATTGCAGAGCCTTTGGCTTTGATCTTCATGTCGTCGTTGGCTACAGGTGTAGTGCCAGAAGACTGGAGGATGGCAAATGTTGTCCCCTTGTTTAAGAAGGGGAGTAGAGACCGTCCTGCAAATTATAGACCATTGAGCCTTACATCTATTGTGGAGAAAGTTTTGGAAAGAATTATAAGGGATAGGATTTATTGTCATTTAGAAAGAAATGAATTGATTAGGGATAGTCAACATGGATTTGTGAAGGGAAGGTCGTGCCTCACAAACCTTTTTGAGTTTTTTGAAAAGGTGACCAAAGAGGTAGATAAGGGTAAGGCAGTTGATGTGGTGTATATGGATTTTAGCAAAGTGTTTGATAATGTTCCCCATGGAATACTACTGCAGAAAATGCAGATGCCTGGGATTGAGGGTGATTTAGCAATTCGGATTAGGAATTGGCTAGCTGATAGAAGACAGAGGGTGGTGGTTGATGGGATATATTCAACCTGGAGTTTAGTTATAGTTACTGAGGTGTACCTCAGGGATCTGTTTTGGGGCCACTGTTGTTTGTTATTTTTATAAATGACCTGGATGAGGGTGTAGAGGGATGGGTTAGTAAATTTGCTGACGACACCAAAGTCGGAGGAGTTATAGACAGTGAGGATGGATGTTACAGTTTGCAGAGGGACATAGATAAGTTGCAGAGCTGGGCCGAGAAGTGGCAAATGGAATTTAATGTGGAAAAGTGTGAGGTGATTCACTTTGGTAAGAGTAATATGTGTGCAGAATATAGGGCTAATGGTAGGACTCTTAGTAGTGTAGATGAGCAGAGAGATCTTGGTGTACAGGTGCATAGATCTCTGAAAGTTGATACTCAAGTTGATAAGGTTGTTAAGAAGGCATATAGTGTGTTAGCATTTATTGGTAGAGGGATTGAATTTCGGAGCCGAGATGTTATGTTGCAACTGTACAAAACTCTGGTGCAGCCGCACTTGGAGTGTTGTGTACAGTTTTGGTCGCCACATTATAAGAAAGATGTGGAGGCATTGGAAAGGGTGCAGAGGAGGTTTACCAGGATGTTGCCTGGTATGATGGGTAGGTCTTACGAAGAAAGGCTAAGGGACTTGAAGTTATTTTCATTAGAGAGAAGAAGGTTAAGAGGTGACTTAATTGAGACATATAAGATGATCAGAGGGTTAGATAGGGTGGATAGTGAGAGCCTTTTTCCTCGGATGGAGATGGATAGCACAAGGGGACATAGCTTAAAATTAAGGGGTGGTAGTTATAGGACAGATGCTAGAGGTGGGTTCTTTACTCAGAAGGTAGTAAGGGCATGGAATGCCCTGCCTGCAGCAGTTGTGGACTCATCAAGTTTAAGGGCATTCAAATGGTCAGTGGATAGGCATATGGATAGCATTGGAATAGTTTAGGATGGAATGTCATAAAATTGGTTCCACTGGTCAGCGCAACATCGAGGGCCGAAGGGCCTGTACTGCACTGTAATGTTCTATGTTCTATGCAATCCTGAAACAATACATCACCCATTTTGATTCCAGTTCTCATCATTGCCACATGCGGAGCCTAGAGAACACAATTAAAGGCAATTTTTATACTGCATTAAAACACAAACATGAAACATAAGACCATACGATACAGGAGCAGAAGGAGGCCACTTGGCCCATCGAGTCTGTTTTGCCATTTAATCATGGCTGATAGGTTTTTCAACCCTATTCTCACACCTTTTTCCTGTAACCTTTGATCCCCTCAAGAACTTAACTATCTCGGTGTTAAATACACTCACTGACTTGGCCTTCACAGCCTTCTGTGGCAACGAATTCCATAGATTCACTATCCTCTGACTGAAAAAAATTCCTCATCTTGGTTCTAAAGGGTTGTCCCTTTACACTAAGGCTGTGCCCTCGGATCCTAGTCTCTCCTACAAATGGAAACATCTTTCTCATGTCCACACTTTTTGGGCCTTTCACTATACTGTAGTTTAAATGACTGGACTGGATATTGGCAAGTGCTCATTCATAATGTCTTCTATGGTAAAATGGCCTTTAGCCATTAAGATGATGTACCCACATACTGTCCATGCCATCCACACATTCCCACCGTGACCCTAATAGCCTCTGTACTAAGTACCAACTCATGCAAACCCATAACCCACTCCATTTAACCCCATGGCTCTTTGATTGCCCCACTGCCAACTTGGTGCCAACTCATGCCAACCCATCTACCACCCTTTGCCCTTACATATTCCATGCCAACCTAACCAGTTAGCACTATGAACAGATCTGAGGAGTCATAGAACATAGAACACTACAGCACATACAGGCCCTTCGGCCCACAAGTTGCACCGATCACATCTATACCTACCAAGCCACAGACCTATCTATAACCCCCTATTCCATTAGTTCCCATATACTCATCCAGAAGTCTTTTAAAAGACCCCAGCAAGTTCACCTGTACCACCACCAACGGCAGCCGATTCCATTCACTCACTACCCTCTGAGTGAAAAACTTATCCCTAACATCCCCTCTGTGTTTGCTTCCCTGCACCTTAAATCTGTGTCCTCTTGTAGCGACCATTTCAGCCCAGGGAAATAGCCTCTGAGAATCCATCCTATTTATTCCCCTCAACATTTTATAAACCTCGATCAGGTCGCCTCTCAACCTACGTCTCTCCAGGGAGAAGAGTCTCAGCTCCGTCAACCTATCATCATAAGGCATGCCTCCCAATCCAGGCAACATCCTTGTAAATCTTCTCTGCACTCTTTTTCAATAGCTTCCACATCCTTCCTTTTGTGAGGCAACCAGAACTGCGCACAGTACTCCAAGTGGGGTCTGACAAGGGTCTTATAAAGCTGCATCATTACCTCCTGACTCCTAAACTCAATCTCTCGATTAATGAAGGCCAGTACACCATACGCCTTCTTGACCACTTCCTCCACTGCGAGGCCGATTTAAGAATCCTATGGACCCGGATCCCAAGATCCTTTTGCTCTTCAACACAGCTAAGACTCCTACCCTTGATATTGTACTCTTTCATCCCATTATTCCTGCCAAAATGGACCACTACACATTTATCCACGTTGAAGTCCATCTGCCACTTCTCCACCCAGTCTTGCATCCTGTCTATGTCCCGCTGCAACTTTTGACATCCCTCCAGACCATCCACAACATCACCGACCTTTGTATCGTCGGCGAACTTACTAACCCATCCCTCCACTTCCTCATCCAGGTCATTTATGAAAATGACAAACAGCAAGGATCCCAGAACAGATCCCTGGGGCACTCCACTGGTGATCGACCTCCATGCAGAACAAGACCCATCTACAACCACTCTCTGCGTTATGCTGGCAAGCCAGTTCTGGATCCACAAGGCCAAAGCCCCTTGGATCCCATGCCCTCTCACCTTCTCAAGAAGCCTTGCATGTGGGACCTTATCAAACGTCTTGCTGAAGTCCACGTACACCACGTCCACCGCTTTTCCTTCGTCAATGTGTTCAGTCACATTTTCAAAGAACTCAACTAGGCTCGTAAGGCACGACCTGCCCTTGACAAAACCATGCTGAGTATTTCTGATCATTCTAAATTTCTCCAAATGCTCATAAATCTTGTCCCTCAGAAGCCTCTCGATCAGCTTACCAACCACTGAGATCAGACTCACCGGTCAGTAATTTGAGACATGTTGAGACAAAAGAAAACAAAGTTTGAAGTGTATGTCTGCCATTTAAGAATTACTTAGCAATTTATTTGTATTGCTGTAACTTCCAAAGCCAAGCACTGAAAATGGGATTAGTTAGTCAGGTCTCCTTCAATGCAGTGAATAACTATGAATCTATGAATATTATAGACTTTTAAAAAACTCATAAAAATTCATTCAATGCTTAATTTATTCAAGTATTTAATTCCTTATGAAATCAGTAACTTGTAGACAGTTAATCTCTTTTTAAACCCTTGGGAGTCATCAATCAAACTGTGAATTTACAGAGCACCCCCCACTCCCCACTGTGACAATGATAGATTGTAGAAGCAGTTCAACAATCCTTCAATCAAAGCCATCAGGTTTATATCAACAAACAACTTGTGAAATTTTAAGCAGGATAACAACAGGCTGCTTTATTATCAAAATTTAAAGGGCTTGGCAATTTAAATGACTTGACAGTTCATTGAGCTTATCCACTTTTTATGCGCATTCATGTCTACTCCCATCAATCTCAAAGGTCACCTAACTTCTTCAAAAGTGGCAGCTATAAGCAGTCCCCAGTTTCTAAATCCTTGAGTCCAACACAAGGTAAATGAAGGGAAAGATTTCAGGTTGGAAGAGAAGATGAACTCTTGTGGGATGGTTGGACAATGGAAGGAAAGGATGATGTTGCATGTGGCCTGACCTTGAAGTAGTCATACCAGGATTAAAATTGAGGCCAGGCAGGAACCAGCCTTACCTTCCCCTCATAAAATTGTGCACACGTCACGGTTGGTTGGAAAGGCAGTAGCATTACTACCATGGAATTTTACAAGCTCTGCCACCTGCAAATCCACTAGTGGATTAACTGCAAAATTCTGCTCTATAAGCCAGTTCTTGAGAATATAACAGAGTGAATGCTGCTGCTAGCAAGTATAGAAATAGGAAAATAGGGCATATGAATGAATAGCTCAAGAGTTGGTGCAGGAGGCAGAGTTTTAGATTCCTGGATCACTGAGGCCATTTCTGGAGTGCCTAGGTGCAGAACACTGCCCTAAGAAACTCCTGTAGAAATATCCTGAGGTTGAGATGATTGGTCTTCAACACCACAACTTTTGTGCTTAGTTTAACCTCTGCTAGAATAGGGGTTTCCCTCTGAAGCCTTGGATTTCAATCTTACTATTGTAGCTTGATGCCCCATATTGTCAAACACACCTTGATGTTATTTTTAACCATCCTCTAGAATTCTGTTGTTTTATTCATGTTTGTAGAAGACTACAAGGACAGTAGCTGAGTAATCCTGGCAGAACCAAAATTGAGCATCGCTGATCAAGTTATTGGTAAGTGTTGCTTTTTAGCATCAGGGATATCACTTTGCATTACTTAGCTGACAATTATGAGCATGTTAATGGGATGTTAATTAGCTGTGTTCACTTTGTCCTGTTTTTGTGGACATGTCTGGAGATTTTTCACTTTATCGGTTAGAGGGCATTGTTGTAACAGTATAGAACAGTTTTATTGAAGACACGGCACATTCTGGAGTATAATACTTCTTTACTATAATTGCATGCCACCAAAGTCCAAAGCCTTTGCTATATCCATATATGCAACACCTTTTTGATGTGCAATGAAGAGAACTGAAGATTGGCATCCGAGATGGTGAAGACATCCATAAGAGTATAATCCACTTGGGACTTCTGGCTAAAGATAGCTGCATATATTTTAGTCTTGTGTTTTGCACTCACTTAACGTGCAGGAATGTTCATGTAGCCTCTTCCAGCTATTAGTTATTTAACTGTTTGCCACTATTCATGACTGCATATGACAAGACTTATCCATTGGATGTGAGATTATTTATCTCTGTCTATAGCACTATTATAAATGTTCAGTATGCTTTTAGACATGTGTAGCTTTACTCATTAGGCATCTCACTTTTATTTATTTATGGGCTGTGGGCATTGCTGGCTAAATCAGCATTTATGACCCATCCTTGAGAAAGTGGTGGTGATCTGGCTTCTTGAATCACTGCAGTCCTTGAGGTGTATACCCATGGTGCTGTTAAGGACAGTGTTCCTGGATTTTGACTCACTGATAGTGAATCAATGGCGATATATTTCCAAATCAAGATGGTGATTGGCTTGGAGGCCAACTTCCAGATGGTGGTGTTCCCAAGTATATACTTTTCTTGCCCTTCTAGATGGTAATGGTCGCAGAGTTGTAAGAGAACTTTGGTGAGTTTCTATAGTGCATCTTTTGGATGGTACACATTACTGCCACTGCTCGTTGATGGTGGAGGGATTGAATACTTGTGGAAGGAGTAGCGATCAAGCTGGCTGCTTTTCCCAAGCTTCTTGAGTGTTGTTGGAGCTGCACTCATCCAGGCAAGTGGAGGATATTCCAATACACTCCTGATTTGTGCCTTGTGGATGGTGGACAGGCATTGGGAAGTCAAGGGATGAAAAACTCCAGGAATTTCTTGGTTTTAAATCTGCACTTAAAGCAAGAAGTTTGTGGTGGGAATGATCACTTAGCGCAACTGATAAACTGTGCTTGTACCTTGCTCATGTTCTCCATACTGCCTGCTACCACAATACTGGAGCTTCCTGTTACGATGGCCTGTGTTGCGAGACACACTGCTTTCAGCCCAGAGCCACAAATCATCTGACGGCTCCATGCTGGCACCAGATATGGGATTCCTGCACTGACACTGGCCTGACGGGCAGGATTCTGTCCTTGGCCTACAAAATAATGGAAGAAAAATATAACAGTAATGTTTTCTATCATACAGCACACCATTATCACTATAAAAGAAAACAAAAATCTTGGGAAAGTTTGAAGCAAATATTAGAGAGATTATAGAACATAGAACATTACAGCGCAGAACAGGCCCTTCGGCCTTCGATGTTGTGCCGACCAATTAAGAAAAAGCAATGACCCTCTAACCTAAACCATTCCCTTTTCATCAATTAACTTATCTACTAACCTCTTAAACGCCACCAAACTTGGCGTATCTACAACTGCAGCAGGCAGGGCATTCCATACCGTTACCACACTCTGGGTAAAGAACCTACCTCTGACATCCGTCCTATAATTACCACCCCTTAATTTAAAGCAATGTCCCCTCATGCTAGCTTTCTCCATTCCAGGAAAAAGGCTATCACTGTCCACCCTATCTAAACCTTTAATCATCTTATATGTTTCAATAAGGTCTCCTCTTAGCCGCCTTCTTTCTAACGAAAACAACCTCAAATCCCTCAGTGTCTCTTCATAAGACCTGCCCTCCATACCAGGCAACATCCTGGTAAACCTCCTCTGCACCCTCTCCAATGCCTCCACATCATTCTTATAATGTGGGGACCAGAACTGTACACAATACTCCAAGTGCGGCTGCACTAGAGTTTCGTACAGTTGCAACATGACGTTGCAGCTCCGAAATTCAATCCCCCTACCAATAAACGCTAAGACTCCGTATGCCTTCTTAATAACCTTATCGACTTGATTGCCAACTTTCAGGGATCTATGCACATATACACCAAGATCCCCCTGTTCATCAACACTATTAAGAGTCCTACCATTAGCCCTATACTCTACACATTTGTTATTCCTGCCAAAGTGAATTACCTCACACTTTTCCACATTAAACTCCATTTGCCACCTCTCTGCCCAGCTCTGCAACTTGTCCAAGTCTCTCTGCAAACTAGAACACCCCTCTTCACTATCTACCACTCCACCGACTTTAGTGTCATCTGCAAATTTACTAATCCATCCTTCAATACCCTCATCCATATCATTTATAAAAATTACAAACAGCAGGGGCCCCAAAACAGACCCCTGAGGTACACCACTTGTCACCGAACTCCACGATGAATATCTCCCATCAACCACCACCTCTGTCTTCTATCTGCTAGCCAATTCCTAATCCAATTAGCTAAATCACCCTCTATCCCATACATCTGCATTTTCTGCAGAAGCCTTCCATGGGCCACCTTATCGAACGCCTTACTAAAGTCCATACATACCACATCAACTGCCTTACCCCCATCCACCTCTTTGGTCACTTTTTCAAAAAACTCAATAAGGTTAGTAAGGCACGATCTACCCTTCACAAAACCATGCTGACTATCCCCAATCAATTCATTTCTCTCTAAATAACTATAAATCCTATCCTAATAATTCTCTCCAATACTTTGCCCACAACAGAAGTAAGACTCACTGGCCTATAATTCCCTGGAAAGTCTCTCTTCCCCTTCTTGAACAATGGGACCACATTCGCTATCCTCCAGTCTTCCGGCACTATACCCGTAACCAACGACGACCTGAAGATCAGAACCAGAGGCTCTGCAATCGCCTCTCTCGCCTCCCAGAGAATCCTAGGGTAAATCCCGTCTGGCCCAGGGGACTTATCTAACTTCAAACCCTCAAGAATATTTAGCATATCCTCCTTATCTACTTCAATACTTTACAGTTTACAACCCCGTATCCCAGCGTTCTCCACAACTACATTTCCGTAATACCTGCGTGAATACCGAAGAGAAATATTTGTTCAGTGCCTCTCCAATCTCTTCAGGCTCCACGCACAACTTCCCACTGCTGTCCCTGACTGGCCCTAATCTTGCCCTAACCAATCTTCTATTCTTAACATATCTAAAGAAAGCTTTAGTATTCTCCTTGATCCTATCAGCCAAAGTCTTCTCATGTCCTCTTCTCAACTCACTCTTTAGCTCCCTCCTGGCTAATCTATAGTTTTCCAGTGCACTAACTGAGCCTTCAAGCCTCATCCTGACATAAGCCTCCTTTTTCCATTTAACCAGCGAATTAACTTTTTTAGTACACCATGGTTCCCTTACTCGACCATTTCCTCCTTGCCTGACAGGGACATACTTATCAAGGACTCGCAGTAACTGCTCCTTGAATAAGCTCCACATTTCAGATGTTCCCAGTCCCTGTAGTTTTCTAGTCCAACCTACGCACTCTAATTCCCTCCTTATGGCCTCATAATTACCATTCCCCCAGCTATAACTACTGCCCCCAGGTTCATGCCTATCCCTACCCATCACTAAGGTGAACGTAACCGAATTGTGGTCACTATCACCAAAATGTTCACCAACTTCCAAGTCTTACACCTGGTCTGGTTCATTTCCCAGCACCAAATCCAATGTAGCCTCACATCTAGTTGGCCTATCTACATACTGAGTCAAAAAACCTTCCTGCACACTTTGTACAAAAACTGACCCCTCTAACGAGCTAGAGCTAGAGCTATTCCAATCAATATTAGTAAAGTTAAAGTCCCCCATAACAATTACCCTATTACTTTCACTCTTGTCCAGGATCGACTTTGCAATCCTTTCCTCTACCTCTCTAGAACTTTTAGGAGGTCTATGAAAGACTCCCAACAGGGTGACCTCTCCTCTCCTGTTTCTAATCTCAGCCCAGAATCTCAGAATCTTTTTCTTGTATATGAGTTTTGATTTTATCAAAAATGTTTTACTACTATTTTCCCTTCAGTAAGAAGTCTCACAATACTAGGTTAAAGTCCAACAGGCTTATTTGATAGTAAATGCCACAAGCTTTCGGAATGCTATCCTTCATCAGGTGAGTGGAGAGTTTACGCCAGTCCAATGCCAGCCAGCATATCCACATCATTTTCCCATCAGCCACAGACAAGTATCAGAAATTATAGTAAAAGACAAGAATTGTAGAATGATAAGCATAGATTGTTGTATGACCAATGGTGCTGGTGTAAACTCTTTCATGAGATATACAATTAATCTCACCAACTTACTTTTTCCCGTATTCTAGTAATTATTTTCTTTTTCAAGTACTGGTCTTTTGAATGTTATTAAATCTGCTTCCTCCATCCTTTCAGGTTTTAAATCAGAACTCCACAGCATAAACTATTACTTCCACATTTTGACTCCAGGTCTACCTCAAAACCATGGCCAAAATCTTCTGTCTTTGTTTGTAGCTGGGATTTTCCTATGTTGCTGCAAGTGAAAGGAGTTTTGGCTGGAATATCAAATTCTCCATTCTCATTCACAACAGCTCCCACCACAGACAAGACTGGAGAATCTTGCCTCACTTCTCTTGAGTCTTCCACTATCTCTGAATTGTCAAGACTGATTATTCAACTTTCATACTAGATGAGCAGAAACTTGCTCCAATTAAATACGGGGAAGATATTTGTCTTCAGACCTCACCACTAATTCCGTCCCCTAACCAGTTTGTTCAATCTCAAATCCATGTCTCTGGCAACTATTTAGAACATAGAAGTTGTGCTGATCATATCCCTACCTACTAGGCCTATCTATAGCCCTCAATCCTATTAAATCCCAAGTACTTATCCAGAAGTCTCTTAAAAGATGCTAACGAATTCACCTCCACCACCACCGACTGCATCTGATTCCACTCGCCCACCATTCTCTGAGTGAAAAAAGGCCAATACAAACTATTTACAAAATTTTGTTTGAAGACAAAGCACTACAAACTGTTCTGAAACTCATTTTCTCTCTCTGTAAGCTTTAAGACTATCTATACTCGGTATAGCAGTATATTTATGGTTGCTAACCATATTTAAAGCGACATTTATATTTATCAGAGAAATCTTCCTTATTTGGAACAGAAACAGTGATAAAATAGAAATTAAAGTTGTTTCTTTATCATCTTTAAATATTGTGCAATTGTTAATGGTTAAACTGCTTCATTTGTTACATTTATTTTTAAATTGTTTTATTAAATAAAGTTTGTTTTACTATAAAAGGTCCTTAATTTGTCGGTGGATTTATTCCTGGAAGGAAGTAGCCTTTCTTCACATTTATGCCAAAATAAAAAAATTGTTGGGTTCTAGTCTGGCTTCCTAATGTAACTTGGGGTTCTGGTCTGGGACCTTAACACTCAATAATGTTATCTAGGAACCATCAACAACAGAGGAAAAAGCAAAAGCACGTCCCCTTGTGCACCCCTGTAAAGAGTTGAAGTGAGAATGACTGGATTTGGCCACAGTGACATCAAAGACCCCAAACCTGAAATCAACGGGATTTCATGAATTCCGCTCTACTTACCCTGATCATATAACTCTTAATTCCTTTACTGTTCAAAAATCTATTTTTGCCTAAAAACATTCAATGAGGTAGCCTCAATTGCTTCGCCGGACAGGGAATTCCAGATTCATAACTTTTGCGTCATGAAGTTCCTCCTCAACTCAGTCTTAAATCTGTTCCCCTTTATTTTGAGGCTATACTCCCGAGTTCTAGTTTCACCTGCCAGTGGAAACAACCACCCTGCTTTCCATCTTATCTATTCTCTTCATAATTTTACATGTTTGTATAAGATCCCCCCTATTCTTCTATATTCCAATCAGTATAGTCCCAGTCTCCTCAGTCTTTCCTCATAAGCCAACCCTCTCAATTCCAAAATCATCGTAGTGAATCTATTCTTCACCCCTCCAGTGTCAGTATATCCGTTCTCAAGTAAGGAGACCAAATCTGTATACAGTATTCCAGGTGTGGCCTCACCAGCACCTTATCCAGCTGCAACATAAGCTTGTTGTTTTTAAATTCCATCCTGTAATAACGAAGGACAAAATTCCATTTGCCTTCTTAATTACCTGCTGCACCTACAAACCAACTTTTTGCAATTTATGGACAAGGACACCCAGGTCCTACTGCACAGCAGCATGCTACAATTTTTACTATTTAAATAATAGTCCATTTCACTGTTATTCCTACCAAAATGGATGACCTCACATTTATCAACATTACACTACATCTGCCAGACCCTCGCCCGCTCACTTAGACTATCTATATCCTTTGTAGAACTTCAGTGTCCTCTGTACACTTTGCTCTACATTCATCTTAGTGTTACCTGCAGACTTTGACACACTATACTTGGGTCCCAACTACAAATCATCTGTGTAAACAATTGCAGCTCCAACACTGTATTTACTGCTGGGAAAAGCATGGATGTTAGAGAACTTGAGGGAATAAATAGTGCACTTGAGGAGTGTACATATTACAGAAAAGGAGGTGCTGGAAGTCTTAAAGCACATCAAAGTAGATCAATCCCTGAAACCCGAAGTGTATCCCAGGACATTGTGGGAGACTAGAGAGGAAATTGCAGGGCCTCTAGAAGAGATATTTGAATTATTGATAGTCACAGGTGAAGTGCCTAAAGATTGGAGGATGACAAATTTTGTGCCTTTGTTTAAAAAGGGCTGCAGGGAAAAGCCTGGGAAATACAGGCCAGTGAGCCTCACATCTGTGGTGGGTAAATTGTTGGAAGGTATTTTGAGAGATAGAATCTACAGGCACTTAAAGATACAAGGACTGATCACGGACAGTCAGCATGGCTTTGTGATTGGAAAGTCATGTCTCACAAATTTAATTGAGCCACCAGAAGTAAATAAGGTTAGTGCAGTTGTTGTTGTCTACATGCACTTTAGCAAGACCTTTGACAAGGTACCATATGGTAGGTTGTTGCATAAGATTAAATCTCTCAGGAACCAGGGTGAGCTAGCTAAATGACTACAAAATTGGCTTGATGATAGAAGCAAGAAGGTGGTTGTAGAGGGTTGTTTTTCAAACTAGAGGCCTGTGACTAGCAATGTGCCTCAGGGATCAGTGCTGGATCCACTGTTATTTGTCATTTATATTAATGATTTGGATGAGAATATGGGAGGCATGATTAGTAAGTTTGCAGATGACACCCAGGATGGTGGATAGTGAAGGATATATTGGATTGCAATGGGATCTTGATCAATTAGGACAGTGGGCTGACAAATGGCAAATAAGGTTTGATTTAGATAAATGCAACATAATGCATTTTGGTAGATTGAATGAGGATAGGACTTATTCAGTTAAGGGCGTTGGAGAGAATTATAGAACAAAGAGATTTAGGGATACAAGTTCATAACTCCTTGGAAGGGAAGTCATTGGTTGATAGAGCGGTGAAGAAGGCATTCAGTATGCTTAGTTTCATTGGTCAGAACACTCAATATAGGAGTTGGAACATCTTGTTGAACTTGTACAAGACATTGGTAAGGCTACACTGTGTATCATTCTGGTCAGTCTATTGTAGGAAGATTATTATTAAACTAGAAAGAGTGCAGAAAAAATGTACTGGATGCTCCCACAACTTGATGGCTTGAGTTATAAGGAAAGCCTAGATAGAACATAGAACACTACAGCACAAACAGGCCTTTCGGCCCACAAGTTGCGCCGATCATGGGATGCTCCCATATTCTCATCCAAATCATTAATATAAATGACAAATAACAGTGGATCCAGCACTGATCCCTGAGGCACATTGCTAGTCACAGGCCTCTAGTTTGAAAAACAACCCTCTACAACCACCTTCTTGCTTCTATCATCAAGCCAATTTTGTAGTCATTTAGCTAGCTCACCCTGATTCCTGTGAGATTTAATCTTATGCATCAACCTACCATATGGTACCTTGTCAAAGGTCTTGCTAAAGTCCATGTAGACAACAACAACTGCACTGACCTTATTTACTTCTGGTGGCTCAATCAAATTTGTGAGACATGACTTTCCAATCACAAGGCCATGCTGACTGTCCTTGATCAGTCCTTGTATCTTTAAGTGCCTGTAGATTCTATCTCTCAAAACACCTTCCAACAATTTACCCACCACAGATGTGAGGCTCACTGGCCTGTATTTCCCAGGCTTTTCCCTGCAGCCCTTTTTAAACAAAGGCACAAAACTTGTCATCCTACCAGCCCATAGAACTATCTGTAACTCCAAATCCCATTAAATCCCATGTACTCATCCAGAAGTCTCTTAAAAGACCCCAGCGAGTTCGCCTCTACCACCACTGACGGCAGCCGATTCCATTCACTCACCATCCTCTGAGTGAAAAACTCACCTCTAACATCTCCTCTGTACTTGTCCCCCAGCAACTTAAACCTTTGTCCTCTCATAGCGACCATTTCAGGCCTGGGAAATAGTTTCCAAGAATCAACCCTACCTATTCCTCTCAACATCTTATAAACCTCTATCAGGTGGCCTCTCAACCTTTGTCTCTCCAGGGACAAGAGACCTAGCTCCTATAACCTATCCTCATAAGGCGTGCCTCCCAATCCAGGCAACCCCTTGTAAATCTCTGCAGTCTCTCAATAGCTTCCACAACCTTCCTATAATGAGGCAACCAGAACTGCAGACAGTACTCCAAGTGGGGTCTGACAAGGATTTATAAAGTTGCAGCATTATTCCCAACTCCTAAACTCAATCCCTCGATTAATGAAGGCCAGTATACCATATGCCTTTGATAGACTGGGAGTTTTTTCTCTGGAGCGAAGAAATCTGAGGTACGATCTTATAGAGATCTATAAAATAATGAAGGGCATAGATCAGCTATATAGTCATTATCTTTTCCCAAAAGTAGGGGTGTCTAAAACTAGAGAGCTTAGGTTTAAGGTGAGAGAGGAGAGATACAAAAGTGTGCAGAGGGGCAATTTTTCCACACAGATGATGGTAAGTGTCTGGAATAAGCTGCCAGAAATAGTAGTAGAGGCAGGTACAATTTTGTCTTTTAAAAAGCATTTAGATAGTTACATGGGCCTCAGTTCACTGTCAGTAAACCAGGAATGAAGAAAATTACAGCACAGAAACAGGACTTTCGGCCCTCCAACCCTGTGCAAATCATGCTGCCTGACTAACTAAAACTCCGACCTTTTTGGGGACCACATTCCCATCCTGTTCATGTATTTGCCAATTCGCCTCTTAAAAGTCCCTATTGTATCTGCTTCCAATACCTCCTGCGGCAGTGAATTCCAGGCACCCAATACCCTCTGTGTAAAAAACTTGCCTCGTACATCTCCTTTAAACTTTGCCTGCACACTTTAAACCTATGTCCCCTAGTAATTGACTCTTCCACTCTGGGAGAAAGCTTCTGGCTATCCACTCTGTCCATGCCCCTCATAATCTTGTAGGCTTCCATCAGGTTTCCCTTCAACCTCTGTTGTTCCATGAGAAAACTAATGAAATAGAATCATAGAACCGTACAGTGCAGAAAGACGTTCTTCAGCCTATCGAGTCTGCACAGAACACAATCCTATCCAGGCCCTACCGCCATATCCTTACATATTATACCCACTAATCCCTCTAACTTAGGCATCCCTGGACACTAAGGGGCAATTTCTTAGCATGGCCAATCAACCTAACCTGCATATCTTTGGGCTGTGGGAGGAAACCAAAGTACCCGGAGGAAACCCACACAGACACGAGGAGAATGTGCAAGCTCCACACAGACAGTGACCCAAGCTGGGAATTGAACCCAGGACCCTGGAGCTATGAAGTAGCAATGCTAACCACTGTGCTACTGTGCCCCTTAGTGCCAAGGAAATGTTCTTGGCAGACAGAATTAAAGAGAATCCTAAGGCAATTTATTCATACGCTAGGAACAAAAGAGTTGTCAGGAAAAAAAATTGGACCTCTCAGGAACATAGGAGGGGAATTATGCTTAGAGCCCAAGGACGTAGGTGAGATCCTAAATGAATACTTTGCATCAGTATTCACAAAGGAGAGGGACGTGTTGACTGGGAGTCTCTCAGAGAGATGTGTTGACCCGTTAGAGAAAATCTCAGGTGCAAGGGAGGAAATGTTAAGTTTTCTATGGAACGTTAGGATAGACAAATTCCCAGGGCCTGATAGCATCTATCCTAGACTGCTCAGAGAGACAAGAGATGAAATTGCCGAGTCTCTAACAGAAATCTTTGTCTCTTCACTGGACACAGGTGAGGTCCCAGCGGATTAGAGCTTAGCAAATGTGGTCCCATTATTTAAGAAGGGTAGCAAGGATAACCCAAATAATTATAGACCAGTGAGCTTGATGTCCATTGTAGGAAAATTGTTGAAGAGGAATCTTAGAAATAGGATGTATGTATATTTAGAACGGAATAATCTCATTAGCGATAGACAGCATGGTTTTGTAAGAGGGAAGTCATGCCTCACAAATTTGGTTGAGTTTTTTGAGGAGGTGACAAAAACGATTGATGAGGGAAGGGCCATGGATATCACCTGTATGGACTTTAGTAAAGCGCTTGACAAAGTCCCTCATGGCAGGTTGGTGCAAAAGGTTAAATCTCATGGGATAAAAGGAGAGCTAGCTAGTTGGGTGGAGAACTAGCTTGGCCATAGAAGACAGAGGGTAGCAGCAGAAGGGTCTTCTTCCAACTGGAAGTCTGTGACTAGTGGTGTTTGCAAGGCTCTGTACTGGGACCACTGCAGTTTGTGATATATATAAATGATTTGGAAGAAGGTGTAACTGGTGTGATCAGTAAGTTTGCGGGCAACACAAAGATGGCTGGATAGCGATGAATAGCAGGATATAGATAGGCTAGAAAATTGGGCAGAGAAATGGCAAATGGAATTTAATCTAGATCAATGCGGAGTGATGCATTTTGGTAGAACTAATGTAGGGGGAGCTATACAATAAATGTCAGAACCATCAGGAGTATAGACACACAGAGGGACCTGGGTGTGCAGGTCCACAGATCCTTAAAGGTGGCAACACAGGTTGAAGAGGATTGTGAGGAAGGCATAATGACATACTTGCCTTTATAGGGTGGGGCATAGAGTATAAAAGTTGGCATATGATGTTGCAGCTATATAGAACATTGGTTAGGCCACATTTGGAATACTGCATCCAGTTCTGGTCACCACGCTACTAGAAGGACATGGAGGATTTGTAGGGAATACAGAAAAGGTTTACCAGAATGTTGTCTGCTATGGAGGATCTTAGCTATGAGGAGAGATTGGGTAAACTACCTGAAAAGACAAAAGATGAGGGATGACCTAATAGAGGTATATAAAATTATGAAGGGCATAAATAGGGTGAACAGTGGGAAACTTTTTCCCAGGTCAGAGATGACGAACACAAGAGGTCACAGGTTCAAGATGAGGGGGGCAAGGTTTAACACAGATATCAGGGGGATGTATTTTACACAGAGGGTGGTGGGGGCCTGGAATGCCTGCTAAGCAAGGTGGTAGAGATGAACATGCTGGGATTGTTTAAGACTTATCTGGATAGCCACATGAACAGAACGGGAATGGAGGGATACAAACGAATAGTCTAGTTGGAAGCATGAGTGGCACAGGCTTGGAGGGCCGGATGGCAGGTTTCCTGTGCTATATTGTTCTTTGCTCTTTGAGAACAAACCAAGTTTCTCCAACATCTCCTCATAGCTAATGCCCTCCACACCAGGTAATATCCTGGTAAATCTTTTTTGTACCCTTCTCCTAAGCTTCCACATCCTTCCAGTAGTGTGGTGACCAGAATCAAACACTATATTCCAAATGCAGCCTAAATAAGGTTCTAAAAAGCTACAACATGATGACAATTTTTAAACTCAATGCCCTGGCCGATGAAAGCAAGTGTGCCATATGCCTCCTTGATTATATTAACTACTTGTGTTGCCACTTTCAGTGACTTGTGTATCTGTACACCCAGATCTCTGCCCACTCACTCTGCCTGTCCACATCACACTGAAGCAACTCTGCATCGTCCTCACAGCTCACCGTCTCACACAACTTTGAGTTATGTGCAAATCTGGAGATACCAGAGGTGATTTTCAGCCTGCACTCTTTGTGCACAGGAATGCTGGCGGAGGTTCAAGATCCAGCAAAACATGGAAATTGCGTATCACACTGGTGGGATCACGATTTTCAATGACTCTTGCTAGCAATGCAATCAGATTCATATTAATCTCAGGGCCAGAGATTCCTGAGATTAGCAGGTCATCTTCTTCAAGTATGATGTTTGGATGTTCTTTAAATTTGGCACTCAGGTCTGAGGGCAATGAACAACATCTAAGCCACTCCACTGTGAAAAACATTGCAAAGTCCCCACAGCATGAAGTTCCCAGCTGTTACATGATTTCCAAAATTTTTAGTTCCCAACACAGGGCTGGGTCCCAAAATGAAAAATTCCACCCCCTCATAATATTTAAAAACTGCTTGGATATGTACTTAATTTACAAGGCTAAGAACCCAGAAAAATGGGATTAGATTGCAAGACTTCTTAACATCCAGTGAGAGCACAACTTCCTTGCATGCTATCGTACCTGAGATGCAATTTCTCAACGTTGCTGTGACAAGACTTGAACTATTGAACAGTTAACATAGATTAAAGAGGGATTTAAAGCTCTACAAGAAAATTACATATTGTGCTATGTTGTATTGAAATATTGGAGAGAAAAATAAGAATGTTTTAAATAGAGTTGAGAAATCTTCACTCAATCAAATCTTCACAAATTTGATGAAGTTTTTTGAAGGGGTAACCAAGAAGGTAAATGAGGGCAGTGCAGTTGATGTGGTCTAATGGACTTTAGCAAGGCCTTTGACAAGGTACCCCATGGTAAGTTGTTGCATAAGATGAAATTTCACAGGATCCAGGGTGACGAATCTAATTGGATGCAAAATTGGCTTGATGACAGAAGCCAGAGGTGGTTGTAGAGGGTTGTTTTTCAAACTGGAGACCAGTGGTGTGCTTCAGGGTCCATTGTTATTTGCTCATTTATATTAATGATTTGGATGAGAATATGGGAGGCATGGTTAGTAAGTTTGCAGATAACACCAAGATTGGTGGCATAGAAGAAAGTTATCTCTGCAAAGGGATCTTGATCAACTGGGCCAGTGAATGACAGATGGAGTTTAATTTAGACAAATGCGAAATGATGCATTTTAGTAAGCTGAACCAGGGCCAGACTTAATGGTAGAGCACTGGGGAGAGTTACAAAACAAAGAGACCTAGGGGTACATGATCATAACTCTTTGAAAGTAGAGTCACAGGTGGACAGAGTGGTAAAGAGGACATCCAGCATGCTTGGTTTCATTGGTCAGACATTGAATATAGGAGTTGAGATGTCTTGTTAAACTTGTACATGACACTGCTAAGGCCAAACTTGGAATATTGTGTACAGTTCTGGTTACCTGATTATAGAAAGGATATTATTAAACTAGAAAAAGTGCAGAAAAAATGTACTAGGATGCTACCGGCACTTGGTTTGAGTTATAAGGAGAGGCTGGATAGACAGGGAATTTTTTTTCCCTAAGCATAGAAGGCTGACGGATGATCTTATAGAGGTGTATAAAATAATAAGGAGCATAAATCAGCCAGATGGTCAATATCTTTTTCCAAAAGTAGGGGAGGCTAAAACTAGAGGACATAGATTTAAGTTGAGAGGGGAGAGATACAAAAGATACAAAAATCCAGACGGGAAATTTTTTTCATGCAGAAAGTAGTGAGTGTCTGGAACAAGCTGCCAGAGGTAGTGGTAGAGGCAGGTACAATTTTGTCTTTTAAAATGCATTTGGACAGTTACATGGGTATGATGGACATAAAGGGATATGGGCCAAATGCGGACAATTGAGATTAACTTAGAGGTTTAAAAAAAAGCAGCACGGACAAGTTGGGTCGAGGAGCCTATTTCCATGGTGTAAACCTCTCTTGACGCTCTCCTTTTGCCAGTTCCAATTCAGTTACATTAAATATGTTTCTACTGAAATGTGGGTTGTGGAAGAAAACACACACTGTGACAATAAAGATGAGAATTGACGCTTTGATAAAATATATTTTTTTCTCCCATGAGCCGAACTCCATTTTATTTAGTATTAGCCCAGATGAAGCACAGAGATGAATTACTTAAAGTCTACATTTACTGCTGTACCCAATCTGTTATGAAAGTGAAGCAGAAAACTGTGACATTAGTGTACCTTTAACAGATTTTTTTTTTAAATCATGATCTCTGCAGCTCTCAGTCAGTGTTTCTCAGCTATCGCCACCAGTTTGACTGCAGATGTCCTTTTATTGTTGCTTAAACATTTATTTTTACTGGGTTCTTTATGCCTCTGTATTGTTCAGGGAAAAAAACTCATTGGCAGGTCAGGTAATAGTTTTTCATTTTTCAGTTTGGAGCTGCAGGTTTGGGTTTTAGTTTCAGAAGGGGCATTAAGCTGAGAAGTCTCTCTCTCTCTAACTTTATGGCATTCTGCTGGTTATCTGAAAGCAAGCTCTTGCCTTTCTGGAGGAGGTATCTATAGTGTTAATTTGTCTAGAGTCGCTGGTGTTTTGGGAAGCCGTTCTGATTCTATCCAAAGAACTGCAGGCTTTACCCAAAGGTCTCAAGTGCAGCATCACGTGAGCATTAGTCTTTATGATTTTAAACTTATTTCAAAGGTCTTTTGTCTTTGGGATTGGTTTAATTGGAACACATCAGATATATTTGTTAAGGGTTATAATGGTTGTTTCATTTCTTGTTTGCAATTGATGAGTTCTTGCTAATTTTCTTACTATACATATCAACTATATTCTTAAATAAACCTGTTTGATAAAAGTTCCCAAGTGGGTCTTTTGAATCATATCTGAAGTGAAACACATCATGCTTATCCTGGTCAAATTCAAGATGCAAAACTTATGATCCAGGTACCAGCAAACATTTTACAGTTTCTTATCTGAACCATACCAAAAAAGAATGGTGATGATCACTTAAAATTCAGGTCTTGGTCTCTTGGATGTGTTTTGTATCAAATAACAAAGATCAGTACAGCCACATCATAGTCAGAAAATGTTGAGATGGACTCCAGGAATGTGGGTAAAAGAAGTAACTGTGTCATGGGCAAGATGATTTATGGCAAATTCAGTATTTAATTCCTCTTTCCATGCTGTGTATAATTACTTGACTGTGCTCATTAGAGGCAGAAACTGCACAATTGAACTTGTATTTGGATTCAGCCCACTCAGCCAATTTGAATTTTTTTCAATTCAATAATCTGGCACAAAATGAAAGTTATGATTTGTTCAAAAACAAGGAAAAGTACATCATAGAAACAGGCCCTTTGATCCTCCAAGTCTGCACCAATCATGATGCCTGCCTAAACTAAAAACATTTGCACATATGGAATCTATAACTTTCAATTCCCATCCTATTCATGTATACATCTAGTTGCCCCTTAAATGCTGCAATTGTACCTGCTCCTACCATCTCCCCAGACAGTGTTCCAAATATTCACCACTCTCTATATGAAAAACTTGCCTTGCACATCTCTCTAATAAAATGGTGTTTAGAGGAAAAATCGGACCTCTTAGAGACAGAGGAGGGGAACTGTGCTTAGAGCCTGAGGGAATGGCGGAGATCCTGAATGAATACTTTGCATCGGTATTCATGAAGGCTTGTTGACAGCTTTCCCTAAGGAAGCTGTGGACCAGTTGAGGGAAATATCCATACCAAGGGAGGAAATGTTAGAGCTTCTAGGTAGCATTAAAACTGATATATCTCCAGGGCCTGATGGCATTTCTCCCAGGCTGCTTAGAGAGGTGCGAGGTGAAATTGCTGGGCCCCTGATGCAAATCTTTGTCTCTTCCTTGGACACAGGTGAGGTCCCATAGGACTGGAGAATAGCTAATGCTATATCGTTGTTTAAAAAGGGTAGTAGGGATAACCCTGGAAATTATAGGCCAGTGAGTTTGACGTCAGTGGTAAGGAAGCAGTTGGAGGGGATTCTTAGAGATAGGATATATAGGCACTTAGAGCGTTGCAATCTCATTAGGGATATGCAGCATGGATTTGTTAAGGGGAGGTCGTACCTGGTAGAATTTTTTGAAAAGGTGACGAAAACGGTGGACGAAGGGCGAGCCGTTGATGTCGTCTATATGGATTTTAGTAAGGCGTTTGACAAAGTCCCTCACAGGAGCTTAGTCGAGAAGGTCAAGGCAAATGGGATACAAGGACAGGTAGCTAGATGGATAAGCAACTGGCTTGGTAATAGGAGACAGAGAGCAATAGTGGAAGGGTGTTTCTCTACATGGAGGTTGGTCACTAGTGGTGTGCTGCAGGGCTCGGTACTGGGACCTCTTCTATTTGTAATATATATAAATGACTTGGAAGAGGGAGTAAGTGGAGTGATCAGCAAGTTTGCAGACGATACAAAGATGGCTGGACTTGCGGATAGTGAGAAGCATTGTCAGGCGATGCAGCAGGACATAGATAGGCTGGTACCTTGGGCAGACAGATGGCAGATGGAATTCAATCCTGATATATGTGAGGTGACGCATTTCGGGAGAAAGAATGAAAGGGGGAGGTATATGATAAAGGGTAGACCTATTAAGAGTATAGAAACGCAGAAGGACCTGGGGATGCAGGTGAACAAGTCTCTAAAGGTGGCAGAGCAAGTGGAAAAGGTTGTGAAAAAAGCATATACTATGCTAATCTTTATAGGAAGGGGTATAGAGTACAAGAGCTGGCCTTTAATGTTGCAGTTGTATAAAACGCTGGTTAGACCTCATTTGGAATACTGTGTCCAGTTCTGGTCGCCTTACTACTGGAAGGACGTGGAGACTCTGGAAAGGGTGCAGAGGAGGTTTACCAGGATGCTGCTTGGTATGGAAGGTCTGAGTTACGAGGAGAGATTAGGCAAATTGAGACTGTTTTCCTTAGAAAGACGTAGATTAGAGGAGATCTGATAGATGTGTACAAGATTTTGAAGGGGATAGATAGAGGAAACAGGGCTGAGCTTTTTCCTAGGATGGACTTGAATAGCATGAGGGGTCATGGGCTTAGGGTGAGGGGGGTAAGGTATAATTTGGATGCTGAAGGGAGTTTTTTCACACAGAGGGTGGTGGAGGCAGGTACTCTGGAGTTATTTAAGAAATACTTAGATGGGCACATGAACAGAAGGGAATGGAGGGGTATAGAAAACTGATTTAAAATAGGGATCATGAGCCTTGGGAGTCCCTGGGAAGTGTGTAAATAGATGATGATATTGATGTACTTGTTTTTATCCTACAGGTGCTTGGTCCACCTTGTTGTCTAACAAGGGGCATACACGCGATGGGTCGTGAGAGGGCTGCTCTTGGATCTTTTTCGAGAGTATCCTAGTGCTTCACATCGTTAGTGTACACTTGACCTGGACCATTTGATGGGTAACACGACAGCTCAGTGACTATCGCTGTGCTGTGCAGATACATGGATTTGGGCCTGTGTCTGTGGGAGTTTGCGCATTCTCCCCGTGCTTGCGTGGGTTTTCTACGGGTGCTCCGGTTTCCTCCCACATCCCAAAGATGTGCTCTTAGGCTAATTGGCAAAACAAATTCTCCCTAAATTGTCTCAAATTTGGTTTTTAATCCATAGATCTATAAACATGGACAGGGATCGTGTATAGAAATGGGAACATCGAGGTGGCGGCGTGGGCTCGTTGGGCTGAAGGGCCTGTTTCCCGTGCTGTTTTTGTTCTTTGTTCTAAATTTTTCTGCACGGCCCCTTGTACTTGACTTTCCTATTCTAGGTAAGAACATCTGATATCTATTCTGTCCATGCCACTCATAATGTTGTAGACCTCTGTCAGGTCACTCCTCAATCTCCATTGTTCCAGTGAGAATAAACCACATTGATCCAACCACCAAATTTATTCATACATAGCTAATACCTTCCAGACCAGTCAACATCCTGATAAACCTCTCTGTACCCTTTCCAAAGCATTCACATCCTTCTGGTACTATGGTGACCAAAATTGTAGACAATATTCTAAATGAGGTCTAATTAAGATTTGTACAGTTGCAGCATGACCTGCCAATTTTTATACTCAATGCTTTGACCGATGAAAGCAAGAATGCGTATGCCTTTTTGACTATCTTATCCACTTGCATTGCCACTTTCAGTAATTGATGGACATGTACGCACAAATCTCTCTGCCTGTCAATACTCTTTGGGGATTCTGCCATTTACTGTATAATTCTTTCATGCATTAGACCTTCCAAAATGCATTATCTCATATTTGTCCAGATTAAACTCCATCTGCCATTTCTCCGCCCAAGTCTCCAACTGACTATATCTTATAGTATGCTCTAATCCTCTTCACTATCTGCAACTCCACCAATTTTTGTGCCATTTGCGAACTTACTAATCAGGCCAGTTACATTTTCTTCCAAATCATTTATATACACTATGAACAACAAAGGTGCAGAACTGACCTCTGTAGAACACTGCTAGTCACAGCCTTCCACTCAGAAAAGCACCCTGTTATTGCTACCCTCTGTCTTCTCTGGCCAAATCAGCTCTGTATCCATTTAGGCAGCTCTCTGATCCCGTGTGACTTCACCTTTCATACCAGTCTCCCATGAGGTACCTTCGTCAAAAAGTTTACTGAAGTCCATGTATACAACATCCACCGCCTTTCCCTCATCTATCATCATCATCACTTCCTCACAAAACTCAATTAAGTTAGTGAGGCATGGATTTCCCTTCACAAAACCATACTGTCTATCACTAATAAGTCCATCTGTTTCTAAATGTGAGTAAATCCTGTCCCTAAGAATCTTTTCCAATAATTTCCGTAAGGTAACTTCCCCAAGATTAAATATGTTTGCTTAATATGGTTCAGTTCTTTGGTGAAATAACAGCGAAGGTTGATGAAGATAAAGGGATTGATATATAGACTTTCAATACAAAGGGGCACAATAAATCAAATTTATTTTCTATTGGGAACAATAATTTCATTATATAGTGAAAGACAGTGCAGAACTAAGTTGAACCGTCACCACAAAACGGGTACATGAATCAAAATTAATCTACATCAATTCACTGTAGACAACATGCTAACTTTGTGCTGCCTGCACAGTTGAATGTTTGTTGAATGAATCCTCACACCACTTAATGATGGTTTGCACTGCTTTAACCCAGTCTGGAAGGTACCTTATAGCTGAAGGAGGCACTGGCCTCTCCTGGAAAATGTGAAAGAGTGAGCTCCAGGTTTTCCTCACGAAGTATTGGACACATTAGTGAAGGAAGCAGAGATTAGATGTTTTGTGGTTGCAATGCCTAGGAGACTTTACAGAGGGAGCAAGTAGCTGCAGAGGTTAAAGCCAGTTTTTAAGCACCCAAGATTTGGATGCAACACTATAAGTTCAATGAAAGTGCACAAGTGATCAAGATCAGTGAATGCATCTTCAAATAACACATCCAATCAATTTCACACTAGCCTCCAACACTACTCAAAGCATCACACTCTCATCATTCATCTACCAACAAGCTCTATCAGTAAGGATTTACACTTAACGTTTACTTTACTTTCATAGTTTGAACTGCTGTAAGCCTCATACCCACACCTCACAGCTTGCACACATACCACAATGCAGGCATGACAATCATTTTGGTAGGGCTAATATCACTGAAGTTTACATTATCCTTGGGTCTGAAATGCACTATTTGGAAGTGTGGTGGAGGCTGGTTCAATTGAGGCATTCAAGAGAATGCCCAAGAGCGGCACAGTGGTTTGCACTGCTGCTTCACAGCTCCAGAGACCTAGGTTTGATTTCGGCTTGGGTCACTGTTTGTGTGGAGTTTGCCCATTCTCCTTGTGTCTGTGTGGGTTTCCTCTGGGTGCTCTGGTTTCCTCCCACAGTCCAAAGATGTGCCGGTTAGTTTGATTGGCTGTACTAAAATTGCCCCTTAGTGTCCTGAGATGCGTAGGTTAGGAGATCAAAGGGTAAATGTATAGGCATATAAGGGTAGGGCCTGGGTGGGATTGTGATTGGTGCAGACTTGATGGGCCGAATGGCCTCTTTCTGCTCTGTATGATTTCTTTGGTTCTAGAGCATTAGATGAGTATTTGAATAGAAACAATGTGCAAAGTTATAGGGGAAAATGGAGAGAATGGCATTAAATTAAAACATTCATTTGAAGAGCTGGTGCAGTCACAATGGCCTAATGGCCTTCATCTGCACCATACTGATCCTGTAGCAGTTAACTAATCTTCCTTCTCACACACTTACCTCTTTTTCAGGCTTTTGATTTACAAGATGCAGATGGTGTGAGCAAACATCCCCACCCGCTAACAACAACTTATTCTTGTGTCAATCTTGTCAGATAACCAACAGATGAAACTGGCCAGGCACTGGAGGTTTGCTGAAGAGACAGTAATTCCACATTCATAACTACCAGCTCAGAAGACAGTATGTATAATTCAGAAGTGAGCTGCAAACAAAGAACAAATTAGCACGGGAAACAGGTCCTTCAGCCCAACAAGCCCGCACCGCCACCCCGATGTTCCCATCTCTACCCGTGATCCCTGTCTATGTTTATAGATCTATGGATTAAAAACCAAATTTGAGACAATTTAGGGAGAATTTGTTTTGCCAATTAGCCTAAGAGCACATCTTTGGGATGTGGGAGGAAACCGGACCACCCGGAGAAAACCCACACAAGCACGGGGAGAATGTGCAAACTCCCACAGACACAGGCCCAGATCCATGTATCTGCACAGCACAGCGATAGTCACTGAGCTGTCGTGTTGCCCATCAAATGGTCCAGGTCAAGCGTACACTAACGATGTGAAGCACTGGGATACTCTCGAAAAAAAAATCCAAGAGCAGCCCTCTCACGACCCATCACGTATATGCCCCTTGTTAGACAACAAGGTGGACCAAAGCACCTGTAGGATAAAAACAAGTACATCAATATCATCTATTTACACACTTCCTAGGAACTCCCAAGGCTCATGATCCCTATTTTAAATCAGTTTTCTATACCCCTCCATTCCCATTCTGTTCATATGCCCACAGAGGGCAAGGATTGCGCAGTTCACCAAGGATAGTCTCACATAGGTTTTATTACACAGGATCTGGGTAAAATAACATACAGGAGAAGGTATCTTGTTGGTGCATTGGCAGGACTGTCAAAAAGCCCCTGGTCAATGACAACGAGAATGGAGAAGCCTAGCACCAACTTGGAACAGACCTTCTGCAAAGCTTAGAAATCATCTTTTTGGTGGTGAATTTGTGGAAATAAATCATAATGCATCATCTGATGATGATATCACAACATCCATCACAGAAGAAACAACATCCACTCAGCATCTGAGAATAATAAAGAAGCCATCATGGCTGTGAATTACAGTAGATAAAGGGGTTTATGGTTCAGCACTCTTTCCCCAAAAATTACTAAGATTGAAAATTACGAAGATCACACCCTGGGGTATATTGATAATTTCTTTGATATTTATCTTTTCGTATCTACCAGTGCCCTTGCTGGTGAAACAATCATCCCTAACAGGCTGAGATAACAGTCTGCATTTCAGACGCAGAGTTGATTCAAAGGTCATCTGCTGTTTTCCCAATGAATGCCAGCAGTCATCCACTCACCAGCTATGTTGCAGCCACTGAGGTAACATTAGGGGGGGTCAAAGATAGAATATGGACAGCGCAGAAATTCACAAGCGATGCTGAATTAATTTAATTTCGAATGTTTATTTTGACTTTTATTTTTCCATTGCAGCTAAATGGACTCTGTAAGGGTTAATAAAAGAGGGATAGTAAAGCAGGGAATGTTGATGAATGGGGAATTGGGGCTGTCATTACTGGTTTTAGTTTCTGTACTTCTTTTTATAATGTCCACATTTTAACTTGCAGTCTGGTTACATGCTTTACATACAGAACACTGATCATTTATTGCCAACTGATTCCAAAGCATAAAATCATGGAAACATATATGCCCCATTAATAAAGTCCTTGCATAAATAACAACCCTAACTTGTTGAGGTGAGTTGAATTTGTTTCTCTAATCCAACTGCAGTTATTTCTAGACATTCATGGGAGGTTGATACATTTATGTGAGGCTCAAAGCAGAGCAAGAAATATCATTGTGGGCAATTTGCAAACTTATGGCATTTCTCTTCCTCACTACAAATTGTTTTCTTTCATTACACCTTAATAATAATGGCTCGTCTTGTGGACTCACCATTATTTTGCAGCAAATTTTGGACAAAAGTATTGAAAGCAAAAAATCAAATCATCAATGACAGTCAGCAATCACCTTTAATTTTGTTATGGCGAAGAAGCCATGTGAAATGCCTGTTCACTTTTATCCAGTGTAGGATTTGCTGCAACCAAAGCACAAGTTTGATTCATTGCCTTTCAATACACATTGCTATTCCCATTCCACCACCAATGCACAAAGCAGCAATCCCACGTTTTCCTCCAGTTCTCTTCAAAGCGTAGATAAGCGTAACCAGGATGCGACACCCAGACATTCCCAAGGGATGACCTAAAGCTATGGCGCCACCTTGGACGTTTACCTAGGAAAACAGAATCAGATATAAGAACATAAGAATTAGGAGCAGGTTTGCTGAAGAGACAGTAATTCCACATTCATAACTACCAGCTCAGAAGACAGTATGTATAATTCAGAAGTGAGCTGCAAACAAAGAACAAATTAGCACGGGAAACAGGTCCTTCAGCCCAACAAGCCCGCACCGCCACCCCGATGTTCCCATCTCTACCCGTGATCCCTGTCTATGTTTATACATCTATGGATTAAAAACCAAATTTGAGACAATTTAGGGAGAATCTGTTTTGCCAATTAGCCTAAGAGCACATCTTTGGGATGTGGGAGGAAACCGGCCATCTGGCCCCTCAAGCCTGCTCTGCCATTCAATAAGATCATCGATTATCTTTTCATGGACTCAGTTCCACTTACCTGCCCACTCATCATAACTCTTAATTCCTTTACCGTTCAAAAATTTATATATCTTTACCTTAAAAATATTCAATGACGTAGCCTCAACTGCTTCACTAGACAGGGAACTCCACAGATTCACAATCCTTTGTATGAAGAAGTTCTTCCTCAACTCAGTCCTAAATTGGCTCCCCTCATTTTGAGGCTATGCCTCTTAGTTCTAGTATTATTGGAAACAACTTCCCTGTTTCTATATTATCTATTCCCTTCAAAATCTTATACGCTTCTATAAGATCTCTGCTTATTCTTCTGAATTCCAATGAGTATAGTCACAGTCTACTCAGCCTCTCTTCATAAGCCAACCCTCTCAACTCTGGAATCAACCTAGTGAATCTCCTCTACACCTCTTCCAATGCCAGTATATCCTTTCTCAAGTAAGGGGACCAAAACTGTATACAGTACTCCAGGTGTGGCCTCACCAGCATCTTATATGCTGCAACATAACCTTGCTGTTCTTAAACTGCACAGGACAAAAATCCATTTGCCTTTTTAATTATCTGCTGCACCTGGAAACCAACTTCTTGTTATTCTTGCACAAGGACAACCAGGTCCCTCTGCACAGCAGCATACTGTGATTTTTTACCATTTAAATAATAGTCCATTTTGCTACTACTCTTATCAAGATGGATGACTTCACATTTACCAACATTGTACTCCATCCACCCGACCCCCGTCCACTCACTTAGACTATCTATATCCCTTTGCAGACTTTCAGCATCCTCTGCACACTTTGCTCTGATACTCATCTTAGTGTCATCTGCAAATTTTGACACACTTGATTCCCAACTCCAAATCATCTATTTAAATCATAAACAACTGTGACCTCAACACTGATCCCTGAGGCACACCACTAGTCACTGATTGCCAACCAGAAAACAAACATTTACCCCCACTCTTTGCTTTCTGTTAGTTAACCAATCCTCTATCCGTGCTAATACATTACCCTTAACACCGTGCATCTTTATATTATGTAGCAGTCTTTTAGTGCGGCACCTTATCAAATGTCTTTTGAAAATCTAGATATACCACATCCACAGGTTTCGCAATGTCCACTGCACATGAAATATTCTCAAAGAGTTCCCTTCATGAACCCATGCTGCTTCTTGCCAATGGGACAATTTATATCAGATGTCTTCGTTGATGATGGATTCAAGCATTTTCCCTACTATAGAAATTATCAACCTTTTGTCTACCTTTTTTAAACAGTGGTGTCACATTTACAGTTTTCCAATCTGCAGGAACCACCCCAGAGTCCAGCGAATTTTGGTAAATTACCACTCTAACATTTGCTATTTCTCCTGCCATCTCTTTTGGAGCAATGAGATGCATTAGCTTGTCCAACATTACCTCTTTCATGATAATGATAGTTTCTAGGTCCTCACCTGCTATAGCCTTCCTATCATCAATTTTTGGCAGGTTATTTGTATCTTCCACTGTGAAAACCGCCACAAAATAACCTGTTCAATGCTTCAAACATTTTCTCATTTTCAGTTATTACATCCCCCTTCTTGTCCTCTAAAGGACCAATGTTTACTTTAGCCACTCTTTTTTGTTTTATATGTTTATAGAAACTTTTGCTAATTGTTTTTATATTCTAAGCTAGTTTACTCTCATAATCCATCTTAGCTTTCTTCGTAGCTTTTCTCGTGGGTTTTCTGTTGACCTTTAAAGATGTAGAAATCCTCTAAGTTCTCACTAATCTTTGCTACTTTCTATGCATTTTCTTTCAATTTAATTCCCTCCTTTATTTCCTTAGCTATCCATTGCTGATTATCTCTGTTTCTACAGTCCTTCCTTATCACTGGTATATACTTTTGTTGAGCAGTGTGAAAGATCTCTTTGAAAGTCCTCCACTGTTCCTTAATTGTGCCATCTTAAGTTTTTGCTCCCAGTTACGTTAGCCAATGCCTCCCTCATCCCTTTGTTGTCTCCTTTGTTTAAGCAAAAGACACTGGTATTGGATTTTACCTTCTCATGCTCCATCTGTATTTTAAATTCAACCATACTGTGATTGCTTCTTCCAAGATGATCCCTAATGGCAAGATCATTAATCACTTCTACCTCATCACACAAGACCTAGATTATGAGGGGTATAAATAGAGTAAACAGGGTTAAGCTTTTTCCCAGGATGGACTCGAATAGCATGAGGGGTCATGGGCTTAGGGTGAGGGAGGTAAGGTATAATTTGGATGCTGGAGGGAATTTTTTCACAGAGGATGGTGGGGGTATGGAATGCGCTGCCAAGTAAAGTGGTGGAGGCAAGTACTCTGGAGTTATTTAAGAAATACTTAGATGGGCACATGAACAGAATGGGAATGGAGGGGTATAGAAAACTGATTTAAAATAGGGATCATGAGCCTTGGAGTCCCTGGGAAGTGTGTAAATAGATGATGATATTGATGTACTTGTTTTTATCCTACAGGGGCTTTGGTCCACCTTGTTGCCTAACGAGGGGCATACACACGATGGGTTGTGAGGGGGCTGCTCTTGGATTTTTTTTTTTGAGTATCCTAGTGCTTCACGTCATTAGTGTACACTTCACCTGGACCATTTGATGGGCAACATGACAGCTCAGTGACTATCGCTGTGCTGTGAAGATACATGGATTTGGGCCTGTGTCTGTGGGAGTTTGCGCATTCTCCCCGTGCTTGCGTGGGTTTTCTCCGGGTGCTCCGGTTTCCTCCCACATCCCAAAGATGTGCTCTTAAGCTAACTGGCAAAACAAATTCTCACTAAATTGTCTCAAATTTGGTTTTTAATCCATACATCTATAAACATGGACAGGGATCACGGGTAGATGTGGGAACATCGGGGTGGCGGCGTGAGCTCGTTGGGCCGAAGAGCCTGTTTCCCGTGCTGTTTTGTTCTTTGTTCTTGTTCTAATGCCTTGCCTGGGCTTGTAAAATCTCACTTACTGTCCTGTCTGGGGACAATACATAGAGATGCATGTGTACATCTCTTTAACTATGCTAATGTTATCTCCACTCACATTGTCTGCATCTTTAAGATTTGAGTAGCAGGTTAGCTGTAAAGACTTGCATTCTAATCAGTATTTTGTAAACCTTGTGTGACTTTATATGCTCTTCTCTGATCAGAATCTTCCCCACACCTGACGAAGGAACACCGTTTTCGAAAGCTTGTGGGATTACTATCAAGTAAACTGGTTGTGAGACTTCTCACTGTGTCATCCTTAAATATCAGAGCAACACTACCTCCCTTACCTTCCTGTCAGTCCCTTTGAACATTTTGATATTCCTGGATATTCATCTCCCAGTCATGACCATCCTGCAACTATGTCTCTGTATTGGTCACCAAATCATACTTGTTTGCAATGATTTGTGCTGTCAACTCATTTATGTTGTTTTGAATTTTTTGAGCATTCAGATAAAGTGCCCTTATGCTAGTTTATTTGGTTATACGAACTTTCGGAGCGTTAACCTTTCATCGGGTGAGTGAGTGTTCGATTCATGATGAGGGCATATATGTAGACACAAACTCAATTACAAGATAATGGTTGGAATGTGAATCTTAACAGGTAATTGAGTCTCTATGTGTGCAGACAATGTGAGTAGAGAGAGGACTAAGCACACGTTAGAGGTATGAATTGTCTTCAGCCAAGACAGTTCCGTGGGGGTTACAGATAGTGTGACATGAACCCAAGATTGAGGCCATCTCATGTGCGGAACTTGGCTATCAGTCTCTGCTCAGTGATTCTGTGTGATTGTGTGTCGAGAAGGCCATCTTGGAGAAAGTTTAACCGAAGATCATATGACAACGTAGAATCGCTCAGCAAAAACTGATAGCCGTTTGGGGGGGGGGGGGGGGGGGGGGGGGGGGGTGGAGCGCGTGCATGCAGTGGTGGTGGTGTGTCTGTGCGTGTGTGTGGTGTATGGGTGTGCACATGATATATGTGTGCTCGTGTGTTGGTGTGGGTGCTGTGTGGGTGCGGTGTCTGTGGGGATGTGTAAGTGTGACTGTGTATGTGTGTGGTGTGTACATGATGTTTAGGTGTGCATATGGGTGGGTGGGTGCAGTGTGTGTATTGGTGTATGTGTGTGTAGATGTATGTGTGGTGTGCGTGTGGATGTGTGTATGTGGGTATATGCGTGGTGTGTGTGTATCTATGTGAGTGGGTGTGTGTGTGTGTGTGTAGAGTGTATGTGCAGTGTGTGTGTACATGGTGTCTGTGAGAGTGTAGTGTGTGTGAATCATAGAATCCTACAGTGCAGAAAGAGGCTCTTCGGCCCACTGAATCTGCACCGACCACAATCCCATCCAGGCCTTACTCCCACATCTCTATGTATTTACCTGGTAATCCCTCTAACCTAAGCATTTCAGGACACCAAGGGGCAATTGTAGCATGGCAATTAACCTTACCCACACATCTTTGGACTGTGGGAGGAAACCAGAGCATGTGGAGGAAACCCACGCAGACACGAGGAGAATGTGCAAACTTTACACAGACAATGACCCGAGCCGGGAATCACAGCCAGGTCCCTGCAGCCGTGAAGCAGGAGTGCTAACCACTGTGCTGCCATGTCTCCTCTGTGATGTATGGGTGTTTGCGTGTGTGTGATGTGTGTCTCTGGTTGTGGGTAGGGTGTGGGTGGGGCATGTGTTTGTGTGGGAGTATGTGGTCTGTGTGTGTGTGTGTGTGCGTGTGCGCGTGTGTGAGGTGTACGTGTGCATATATACGTGGTGGCTGTGTGCGTTTGTGTAGTGGTGTGGTGCACGTGATGTGATGTGTGTGTGGGCAGTCAGTGTGGGCAGTGGGCATGGACAGTGGGCGCGTGTGGAGGGCGTGGGCGCATGCAGTGGGCGTGGGCCATGTGCGTGTGCGCATGGGGCGTGCGCGCGTGTGGGGCCTGTGTGTGTGTGTATGGTATGCGTGTGTGTGCGGTGTGTGGTGTGTGTGATTTGTGTGTTGTAACTGTTGGTGTGTGTGTGTAATGTGTATGTGTGTTTTGTGTGTGTGTGTGTGTGTGTGTGTGTGTTTGGTGATTGTGTGTCTTGGTGTGGTGTGTGTGATGTGTGTGGATATGGTGTGTCTGTGGGTCTGTGTGTGTGTTGTGTATGATGTGTATGGATGTGGTGTGTGTGTGTGTATGTGTATGTGTAGGGATGTGTGTGGGGGTGTAGTGTGTGTTAATATGGTATCTGTGTGTTTCTGGTGTGTGGGTGCTTCTGCGTGCGTGTGGAGTGTGGTGTGTGGGTGTGTGTGGGGTCTGTGTGTGGGATCTATGTGTGTGATCTGTGTGCGGAGTGTGTGAAGTATGTAGAGTGTGTCTGGTGTGTGTGTACGTGTGTGGCGTGTGTTGGGTGAGGGTATGTGTGGTATGTGGGTATGTGTGTGTGCCTGTTGGTGTGTGTGTGTAATGTACATGTACGGGGTGTGTGAGTGGTGGTTGTATGAGTTTGTGTGTGTGTGTGTGTGTGTGTATTGGTGCCTGAGTGTGTGTTTGTGTTGTGGTGTTTTTGTTAGTGTGCTTCTGATTTATGTGTAGGTGTGTGTGGGTGTATTTGGTATGTGGTGTGTATGTATGTGGTGTTTGTGGGTGTGTGTGATGTGTGGTGATGTGGTGATTCATTTTGGTAGGACAAACTTGAATGTAGATTACAGGATCAATGGCAGGGTTCTGAGGAATGTGGAGGAACAGAGAGATCTTGGTGTTCATATCCACAGATTTCTGAAGGTTGCTACTCAAGTGGATAGAGCCATGAAGAAGGCTTATACTGTGTTAGCATTTATTAACAGGGAGTTTGAGTTTAAGAGCCGTGGGGTTATGCTACAACTATACCGGACATTGGTGAGACCACATTTGGAATATCGTGTTCAGTTCTGGTCACCTCACTATAAGAAGGATGAGGAAGCATGGAGAGAGTGCAGAGGAGATTTACCAGGATGCTGCCTGGTTTGGAGAGTAGGTCTTGTGAGGAAAGGAGGGAGCTGGAGCTTTTCTCTTTAGAGCGGAGGAGGATGAGAGGTGACTTAATGGAGGTTATAAGATGATGAGAGGGATTGAGAGTGGACATGCAGAGACTATTTCCTCAGGTGATGTAGCTGTCATTAGGGGGCGTAACTATACGGTTCATGGTGGAAGATATAGGAGGGATGTCTGAAGTAGATTCTTCAGTCAGAGATGGGGTTGTGCAGCACTCTCTCACTGCCTGCTGTGATAGTGGAATCGGACACTTTAGGAATTTTCAAGCATCATTTGATAGGCACATGGAGCATACCAGAATTATAGGAAGTGGGATAGCTTGATCTTGGGTTAAGTCATAGCTCGGCACAACATTGAGGGCTAAGGACCTGTACTGTGCTGTAATGTCCTAAGTTCTATGTGTATGCATGTGTGTGTGAGTGTGTATCTGGTGAGTGGGTTGGATGTGGGTGTGTGCGCGTGGTGGGTGGGGTGTGGATGTGTGAATATATGTGGTGTGTGTACATGTGTGGCCTGTGTGTTGTGTGTCTGCTTGTGTGTGTGTGAATGCATGTGTGGGTGTTTGTGTCTGTATGGTGTGGTGTTTGTGTGAGTGGGTGTGTGTGATGTGTGTGTGGTGTGTATGTGTCTGGTGTGTGTGTGTTGGGTGGATGTATATATGTATATATATATGGTGTATATCTGAATGTGGTGTGTGCATGATGTATGGATGTTTGTGTGTGTATGGATGTATGTATGTGGGTGTAGATGGAGTGTATGTGTGGGGATGTGTGGATAGAGTGTGTGTATGTGTGTGATGTATGTGGATGTGGTGTGTGTGGTGTGGATGTGGAGTGTTTGTTTTGGGTGTCTGTGGATGTATATGTGTGGATGCAGTAAGTGTGTGTGAGTTGATGTGTGTGTGCATGTATGTGTGCGGTGCATGTGTAGGGTGCGGATGTTTGTATGCGGTGTGTGCATACGTTGTATGTGTAGTGTGTGTACTGTATGGACGTTTGTGTATGTGGTGTGTGTCTGGGTGTCTCTGTGTGATGTGTGTGGATGTTTGTGTGCGGTGTCTATGTGTGCATACAAGTATGTGGTGTGCGTGCGTGTGGTTGTAAGGTGTTATGTGTGCGTAGTGTGTTTGTGCATAGTGTGTGTGTCTATGTGATGGCTATCTGAGTGTTTTTGTGTGTGGTGTGTGTCTCCAGTGTGTGGGCAGGGTGTGGATGTGAATGTGTCTGGTGTGTGTGTGGTTGTGATGTATGAGGTACATAGAACATAGAACATTACAGCACAGGACAGGCCCTTCGGCCTTCGATGTTGTGCCGACCAAAATAAAAAGCAATGCCCCTCCAAACTAAACCATTCCCTTCTCTTCCAGATACTTATCAATTAACCTCTTAAACGCCACCAAACTTGGCGCATCTACAACAGCTGCAGGCAGGGCATTCCACTCCCTAATCACTCTTTGAGTAAAGAACCTACTTCTGATATCCGTCCTATAACTCATACCCCTTAATTTAAAGCTGTGTCCCCTAGTGCTAGCTTTCTCCATCCTAGGAAAAAGGCTATCACTGTCCACCCTATCTAAACCTCTAATCATCTTATATGCTTCAATAAGATCCCCTTTTAGCCGCCTCCTTTCTAACGAAAACAACCTCAAATCCCTCAACCTCTCCTCATAAGACCTGCCCTCCATACCAGGCAACATCCTGGTAAACTCCTCTGTACCCTCTCCAATGCCTCCACATCTTTCTTATAATGTGGGGACCAGAACTGCACACAATACTCCAAGTGCGGCCGCACTAGAGTTTTGTACAGTTGCAACATGATGCTGCGGCTCCTAAATTCAATCCCCTACCAATAAAAGCTAAGACTCCATATGCCTTCTTAACAACTTTATCCACTCGACTGCCTACTTTCAGGGATCTATTGACACATACACCAAGATCCTTCTGTTCCTCAACACTATTAAGAGCCCTACCATTAGCCCTATACTCTACACATTTATTGTTCCTGCCAAAGTGCATTACCTCACACTTTCCACATTAAACTCCATTTGCCACCTCTCGGCCCAGCTCTGCAACTTGTCCAAGTCTCTCTGCAAACTATAACACCCCTCTTCACTATCTACCACTCCACCGACTTTAGTGTCATCTGCAAATTTACTAATCCATCCTTCAATACCATCATCCAGATCATTTATAAAAATTACAAACAGCAGGGGCCCCAAAACAGACCCTGAGGCACACCACTCGTCACCGAACTCCACGATGAATATCTCCCATCAACCACCACCCTCTGTCTTCTATCTGCCAGCCAATTCCTAATCCAATTAGCTAAATCACCCTCTATTCCACACATCTGCATTTTCTGTAGAAGTCTTCCATGGGCAAGACATACATACACCCACATATGCACCACATGTGCATATGTGGTGTGTGTCTGTATTTGTTGTGTGTGTGTATATGTGGTATCTGCATGTGTGTGATGTGTGCACGCATTTGTGTGTGGATGCATATGTGGGTGTATGTATGGTATGTGTGTGTGTGGAGTGTAGTGTGAGTGGGTGAGTGTGGTGTGGTGTGTGTGCGTTAGTCTGTGTATGGAGGGATATGTGTGTTTACATGCGGTGTGTGTTTGGGGTATGTGTTTTGTGTGTAGTGTGTGTATGTGTGGACTGAGTGTGTTCTGTGTGGTGTATGTATGGTATGTGTGTGGTGTGTGTGGGGCGTGTATGTGTGGGTATACGTGTGAGTTGTGTGTGTGCATGTGTGTAGTCTGTATGTGTGGGTGTGATATGTGTGGTAATATGTGTGGAGAGTATATGTGTGGGGGATGTGTGTGGGTGTGATGTGTGTAAATATGGTGTCTGTGTGTTTGTGGTTTGTGTGTGTGTATGTGTGGTGTATGTGTGGCATGTATGATGTGTGTGTTGTGTGTGTGTTGGTGTGTACATGCGTAGGATATGTGTTTGTGTTGGGTGTGTGTGTAGTGGGTGCGTGGATATGGTGGCTGTGTGTCTGTTTGTGTATGGGTGGGTATGTGCGTGTGTGTGTGTGTGTGTGTGTGTATGTACATGTATGAATGTGGTGTCTGTGTGAGTATGGCGTGTGTGATGTATGGGTATTTGTGTTGTGACGTATGGGTATATGTAGGGGTGTGTGTGTGGGGGCGTGTGTGTGGTATGTGTGTTGTGTGCATGCTCATGTTTACAGTGTGTGTGTGTGGGGGGGAATGTGTGTGGGTATGGTGTATGTGAATATGGTGTCTATGTGTTTGTGTGCTGTGTGTATGTTTGTGTGTGGGTGGATGTGTGTGTGGTGTCTGTGTTGTATGGGGCATGTGTGATGTATGGGTGTGTGGGTGTGCTGTGATGTATATGTGTGGTTGTATGTGTTGTGTTTGTGTGTGTACTGTGCATTTGTGTGATATGTATGTGGTGAATGTACATGTGAGGGGATATATGTGGGTGTGTGTCCATGGAAGACTTCTACAGAAAATGCAGATGTGTGGAATAGAGGGTGATTTAGCTAATTGGATTAGGAATTGGCTGGCAGATAGAAGACAGAGGGTGGTGGTTGATGGGATATATTCATCGTGGAGTTCGGTGACGAGTGGTGTGCCTCAGGGGTCTGTTTTGGGGCCCCGGCTGTTTGTAATTTTTATAAATGATCTGGATGAGGGTATTGAGGGATGGATCAGTAAATTTGCAGATGATACTAAAGTAGGTGGAGTGGTAGATAGTGAAGAGGGGTGTTTTAGTTTACAGAGTGACTTGGACAAGTTGCAGAGCTGGGCCGAGAGGTGGCAAATGGAGTTTAAGGTGGAAAAGTGTGAGGTAATGCACTTTGGCAGGAACAATAAATGTGTAGAGTATAGGGCTAATGGTAGGGCTCTTTAATAGTGTTGAGGAACAGAAGGATCTTGGTGTATGTGTCAATAGATCCCTGAAAGTAGGCAGTCAAGTGGATAAAGTTGTTAAGAAGGCATATGGAGTCTTAGCTTTTATTGTTAGGGGGATTGAATTTCGGAGCCGCAGCATCATGTTGCAACTGTACAAAACTCTAGTGCGGCCGCACTTGGAGTATTGTGTGCAGTTCTGGTCGCCACATTATAAGAAAGATGTGGAGGCATGGGAGAGGGTACAGAGGAGGTTTACCAGGATGTTGCCTGGTATGGATGGCAGGTCCTATGAAGAGAGGTTGAAGGATTTGAGGTTGTTTTCGTTAGAAAGGAGGCGGCTAAGAGGGGATCTTATTGAAGCATATAAGATGATTAGAGGTTTAGATAGGGTGGACAGTGATAGCCTTTTTCCTAGGATGGAGAAAGCTAGCACGAGGGGACACAGCTTTAAATTAAGGGGTACGAGTTATAGGACGGATATCAGAGGTAGGTTCTTTACTCAGAGTGATTAGGGAGTGGAATGCCCTGCCTGCAGCTGTTGTAGATGCGCCAAGTTTGGTGGCGTTTAAGAGGTTAATTGATAAGTATATGGAAGAGAAGGGAATGGTTTAGTTGGAGGGGCATTGCTTTTTATTTTGGTCGGCACAACATCGAAGGCCGAAGGGCCTGTTCTGTGCTGTAATGTTCTATGTTCAACGTGTGAGGGTAACGTGTGAGGGTAACGTGTGAGGGTAACGTGTGAGGGTAACGTGTGAGGGTAACGTGTGAGGGTAACGTGTGAGGGTAACGTGTGAGGGTAACGTGTGAGGGTAACGTGTGAGGGGTATGTGTGCTTGGGGTGTGCTGTGGGTTGGATGGCTGTATGCTTGATGTGTGGGTGTGGTCTATGTGGTGGCTGTGCATATGTTTGTATGTGGGTGGTTGGGTGTGTGTAGTGTATGTGTTGTATGTGGTGTCTGTGTGAGTGTGGAGTGTGTGATAAATGGGTGTTTGTGTGTATGTGGTGTGTCGGTGGAGGCTTTCTGCATGTGTGAGGTGTATGTGTCGGGGGTGTGTGTGTGTGGGTGTGTGTAATGTGTGGGGATGTGTGTGTGGGTATGTGTGTGTGTTGTGTTTGCACACGAGTGTGTCGTGTGTGTATAGGACTGTGTGTGATATGTATGTGGTGAGTATGTGTGAGAGTATGTATGTGGGTGTGCGTGAATATGGTGTGTGTGTGGTGTGTGTGGGTGTTTGTATGAATGGATGTGTGTGGTGTGTGTTGGTGTCTCTGTGTGTGGGATGTGTGTGGGATGTGTGTGGTGTGTGTGGGTGTTTGTGTGGTATGTGCGTGTGTCTGTGTGTGGAGAGTGTGTGTGTGGAGAGTGTACGTGTGGGGGGGTGTGTAGTGTGTGAATATGGTGTCTGCGTGTTTGTGGTCTATGGATGTTTTATGTGTGGCTGTGTGTGTGTGTGGGTGGGTGTGTATGTGTGCACGATGTGTGTAGTGTGTGTGTGTGAGGGTGTGTATATATGGTGTTTGCGTGTGATGGGTGGGTGTGTGTATATGTATGTGTATGTGTGGAGTATGCATGCGTGGGTGTTTGTGTGTGGTGTGTCTATGTTGTGTGCTTATTGATGTGTGTATGTGTATGGATATGTGTGGGTGGTGTGAATACAGTATGTGTGTGTACGTGGTGTCTGTGTGTGCGTGGTGTATGTATGTTTGTGTGTGTCAGATGTGTGGTGTGTGTGTATGTGTGGTGTGTGGGTGGAGTTTGTGGAGTTTGTGTGGGGCATATGTGAGGTGTGTAGGTGTGGGGGGGTGTATATGGGGTTTGGTTGTGGGTGTTTCTGTGTGATATGTACTGTGGTGTGTGTGGCGTGCATGTGTGTATGGTGTGTCGGTGTGTGTGTGGTATATGTGGTGTGTGTGTGGTATGTGGGCTGTGTGTGTTCATATATGTAGTGTTTGTGTGTGCTTCTGGGGTGGGGTGTGCGTGTAACTAGTACGTGTGTGTGTTGTGTGTGTGTCTGTGTAGATGTGTGTATGGGTGTAAGTGTCTGTGTGTATGGTACATATGTGATGTGTGGTGTGTGGCGCGTGTGTGGTGGTGTGCAGTGTGTTGGGTGAGTGTATGTGTGATACGCACCTGTGATATTTCTGTGTGGTGTGGGTGTGTTGATGTACTGGCTGCGTGTGTGTGGATGTGTGCGAGTGCATGTGTCTGTGTTGTATGTGTGACTGTATGGGCAGTATGTGTATGTGTGTAGTTTGTGTATGTGCAGTGCGTGTGTTTGTGGTATGTGTGAGTGGTGCGTGTCTGTGATATGTGTGTGTGGTCTGTGGGGATGGTGTCCATAGTGTGTGGTGTGTGTGTGGATGTATGTGTAGGTGTATGGTGTCTGGGTTATGTGTGGTGTGATGTGTGAGTGTGTATGTATTTGTGTGTTTGGGTGTGCACAGTGTTGGGTGGACCATGTGGGGTGTGTGTGCACGGGGTGGGTGTTTGTGTGTGATGTGTGTGTGTGGATGTGTGTGTTGGGTGGGGTGTGTGTGTATGTGGTGTGTGGGTGGAGTGAGCGCGGAGTGTGTGGGATGTATATGTGGAGTGTGTATGTGGGTGTGTGCTTGTGAGTGTGGGTGAAGTGTGGGTGTGTGTGCACGCGCGTGTGGTATGTGTGTGTGTTTGTGTGTATGGTGTGTGTGGGGAATGTGTGTGTTTGTGTGGGTGTGTGTGTGGTGTGTGTGTATGGGGAGTGTATGTCTATGTGGTATGTGTGTGTGATGTGTATGGTGTGTGTTGGTGGGTATGTGTGTGGTGTGTGTCTGTGTAGTGTGTATATGTTTTGTGTGTGTGTGTGGGGTGTTTGTGTGGGTGTGGTGTTTGTGTGGGTGTTTGTGTGTGGGACGTGTGTGGGGTGTGATCAGTGTATATGTTATGGTGTGTGTGGGGTGTCTGTGTGGGTGTGTGCATGTGTGGTGTGTCTGTGTGGGTGTGTGCATGTGTGGTGTGTGGGTGTGTCTATGTAGTGGCTATGTGTTTGTGGTGTGTGCGCGGTGAGTGTGTGTGTGTGTGATGCATGTGTGGGATGTGTACTTACATGATAGCTGTATGTTTGTGTGTACGGTGTTGAGTGTGTGTGGCATGTATATGGGGCTGTGTGTGGTGAGTATATATGTGTGTGGTGTGTGTATATGTGGTGTGTATGTGGTGTGTGTGTGTGGCATGTATGGTATGTAAGTGTAGTATGTATGGTGTGTGGATGTTTGGATGTGTGGTATGTGGTATGTGTATTTGCGGAGGGTGTCTGTGTGTGTGTGTGTGTATGTGGTGTGTCTGTATATGTAAGATGTCTGTGTAGTGTATGTGTGGTGTGTGTGGGGTATGTGTTGGTGTGTGCCTGTGTGTGGTGTGTTTGTGCGTCCATGTGGTGTGTGTGTGTGTGTGGTGGGTGTCTGTGGTGGGTATGTGTATAGTATGTGTATAGTATGTGTATACTGTGTGTGTGTGTGTGTGTGTGTGGGGTGTGTGTGTGTGGGGGGGGGGGGGGGGGGGGGGGTGTGTGGGAATTCTGATGCCAGTTACAGACACAGACCTTTCTTTATGGCAATCCTGTTGTGTATCTAGAAATCAAAGATACAGCATTACAGCATCACTGCTTTGAGTACTTAAGATGCTATGTTATATAATTCTCTGTAGCATGTAGCACAGTGGTTAGCACTGCTGCCTCATAGCGCCAGAGACACGGATTCAATTCCAGCCTTGCGTGATCATGTGGAATTTGCATGTTCTCCACGTGTCTGCGTGGGTTGTTTCCGGGTTGTCCAGTTTCCTTCCACAGTCCAAAGGTGTGTGATAGTTAGATAGATTGGCCACACTAAACTGCCATATTAGATAATACACACTAAATGCATTATCTAATATGCATTTTAGATAATACCTAAAAATGCATATTAGGGGGATTAGCCATGATAAATGTGCAGAGTTATGGGATAGAGTACAGATTGGGTTTGGCTGATATGGTCTTTCAGGGATTTGGTGCAGATTCAATGGGCTGAATGGCCTCTTTCTGTACTGTAAGGATTCTAGGATTCTATTAATTTCCACTGCTACTCCAGAACTCGTCATTCATGTGTTTATATAGAACAAAGAACAAACAAGAACAAAGAGCAACACAGCACGGGAAACAGGCCCTTTGGCTCAACGAGCCCGCGCCGCCGTCCTAACGTCTTAATGACATATCCATGACTTTAGGCTATGCCTATTATGGAAGATTCCCATATAGGGACCAATATAGGGACAATTTGTTACCCAATCAGCCGAAGAGCACATTTTTGGGATGTGGGAGGAAACCGGAGCACCCGGAGAAAACCCACGCAACCACGGGGAGAACGTGCAAACTCCCGCAGACACAGGCCCAAATCTGTGTCTGCACAGCAACAGCGATAGTCTCTGAGCTGTCATGTTGCCCATCAGATGGTCCAGTTTAAGCATACACTAATGACATGAAGCACTAGGCCACTCCTGAAGAAACATCCAAGAGCAGCCCTCGCACGACCTACCGAATGCATGCACCTTGTTGGTCAACAAGGTGGACCGAATAGCCTGTGGAAACAAATAAAGTATTTAAACAGTCCTCCTATATCACTCTATCTGCAGACCGCTCATGTGGCTGTCCAAGAGACCCTTAAACAACCCTAGCGTGCCTGCTCCCACCACCTTACTCGGTAGTGCATTCCACACCCCCACTACCCTTTGTGTGAAAAACTGCCCTTTAATATTTGTCTTATACATAGCCCCCCTCACCCTAAAGCCATGACCCCTCGTTCTGTCCTTTTGTAATGGTGGAAAAAGCTTACCACCATTTACTCTATCTATACCCCTCATAATCTTATATACCTCTAATAGATCCCCTCTCAGCTGACATCTTTCAAGGGAAAACAACCCCAGTGCATTCAACCTTTCCTCGTAAGACAGCCTTTCCATACCAGGCAGCATCCTGGTAAATCTCCTCTGCACTCTCTCCAGGGCCTCCACATCCTTCCGGTAGTACGGCGACCAGAACTGGACGCAGTACTCCAAGTGAGGCCTAACCAACATTCTATACACTTGCACCATCAGACTCCTACTCTTGTATTCTATACCCCTTCCTATGAAGGCTAACATACCATACGCTTTCTTTATCACTTTTTCCACCTGTACTGACACCTTCAGAGACTTGTGAACCTGCAACCCCAGGTCTCTCTGCGTCTCTATACTCCGGATAGTTTTACCTTTTATCCTATAACTCCCCTCTACATTATTCCGGCCAAAATGCATCACCTTGCATTTATCCGGATTAAATTTCATTTGCCATCTATCTGCTCAATCTACCAGCCTATCTATGTCCTGTTGTATTGCCTGGCACTGCTCCTTAGTACCCGCCAATCCAAGCATCTTAGTGTCATCAGCAAATTTGCTGATCACACCACCTACCCCCTCTTCCAAGTCATTTATATAAACCACAAATAGAAGAGGTCCTAGTACTGAGCCCTGTGGCACACCAGTAGTGACAGATCTCCAGTTGGAAAAAGAGCCTTCCACTACTACCCGCTGTCTCCTCCTCCCAAGCCAGTTCTCAACCCATCTACATACCTGGCCCTGTATCCCATGCTCCTTAACCTTTTCTATCAGCCTACCATGAGGAACCTTGTCAAATGCCTTACTGAAATCCATGTAGACGACATCAACGGCTTGTTCTTCATCAACCGTTTTTGTCACCTCTTCAAAAAATTCCACTAGATTCGTAAGGCACAACCTCCCCTTAACGAAGCCATGCTGCGTATCCCTGATCAGATCACAGTGCTCCAGATGCTCATACATCCTGTCCCTGAGAATCCTCTCCATTAGCTTACCTATAACTGAAGTCAAGCTCACCGGCCTATAGTTCCCTGGGTTATCCCTCTGACCTTTTTTAAACAACGTTACTACATTTGCTATCCTCCAGTCCTCTGGGACCTCACCTGTGTCCAAAGAAGAGACAAAGATTTGCGTCAGAGGCCCAGCAAAGTCATCTCTCACCTCCCTTAGCAGCCTGGGGTAAATGCCATCAGGCCCCAGAGCTTTATAAGTCTTTATGCTGCCTAAAAGCCCCAACACCTCTTCCCTCGTAATGATTATTTCCTTTAACGGGTCCTCAAATTTCTCAAAGCCGGCACCAGACATCAGGCCCCTCTCCCATGTGAATACTGACGCAAAGTATTCATTCAGGATCTCCCCCATTCCCTCAGGCTCTAAGCATAGTTCCCCTCCTCTGTCCCTGAGAGGTCCAATCTTCCCTCTAACCATCCTTTTGCTCCTTACATAGGAGTAAAATGCCTTAGGATTTTCCTTAATCCTACCTGCCAATGCCATTTTGTGGCCCCTTTTTGCCTTTCTGACACCCCTTTTAAGATCCCGTCTATACTCTCTATATTCTTCCAGTGCTGTCTCTGTCCCCAGTTGCCTAGATCTAACGTACGCCTTCTGCTTCTTCCTGACCAAGTCCTCAATATCCCTAGTAACCCACGGTTCTCTAATCCTACCTTTCCCATCCTTCCTCCTTACCGGCACGTGTCTTTCCTGCAAAGATTTTAGTTTTCCCTTGAAAGACTCCCACATGTACAGCGTCGACCTACCTACAGCTTATCCCAGTCGGTATCCTTAAGATCCTGCCTAATCTGGCTGTATCTAGCCCTCCCCCAGTTTAACACCCTCCCCTTAAGGCCGGCTTCATCTTTTTCCATTAATATCCTAAAGCAGACAGAGTTGTGGTCACTATTTGACACATGCTCTCCTACTACAACGTCAACCACCTGCCCTGGCTCATTCCCCAGAACCAAATCCAGTATAGCCCCCTCTCTGGTCGGGCTATCCACATACTGCTCCAAGGACCCTTCCAAAACATACTGTACAAATTCCTCCCCGTCCGCACCTTCCGCTCTGGGCACCTTCCAATCTATCCCAGGGAAATTGAAATCTCCCACTACAACCACCCTATTCTTCCTACACTTATCTAAAATGTCCCTGCATATCCCTTCTTCCACGGCCCGCGGGCTGTTGGGCGGTCTGTAGTACACACCCAACATAGTAACCTCTCCCTTCCTATTCCTCAACTCCACCAATAGCGACTCAATTCCTAACTCAGCCATACCACCCTCCTTCTGCACGGCTATGATGTGATCCTTAACTAATAACGCCACTCCCCCTCCTCTCCTCAAACCACCTCTATCATGCCTAAAACACTTGTACCCCGGAATATTCAATTGCCAGTCCTGCCCTTCCTTTAGCCACGTCTCAGTCACTGCCACCACTTCTAACTTCCTTAGAACATAGAACATAGAACAATACAGCACAGAACAGGCCCTTCGGCCTTCGATGTTGTGCCGACCAAAATAAAAAGCAATGCCCCTCCAAACTAAACCATTCCCTTCTCTTCCATATAATTATCAACTAACCTCTTAAACGCCACCAAACTTGGCGCATCTACAACAGCGGCAGGCAGGGCATTCCACTCCCTAATCACTCTTTGAGTAAAGAACCTACCTCTGATATCCGTCCTATAACTCATACCCCTTAATTTAAAGCTGTGTCCCCTCGTGCTAGCTTTCTCCATTCTAGGAAAAAGGCTATCACTGTCCACCCTATCTAAACCTCTAATCATCTTATATGTTTCGATAAGGTCCCCTCTTAGCCGCCTCTTTCTAACGAAAACAACCTCAAATCCCTCAGCCTCTCTTCATAAGACCTGCCCTCCATACCAGGCAACATCCTGGTAAACCTCCTCTGTACCCTCTACAAAGCCTCCACATCTTTCTTATAATGTGGGGACCGGAACTGCACACAATACTCCAAGTGCGGCCGCACTAGAGTTTTGTACAGTTGCAACATGATGCTGCGGCTCCTAATTCAATCCCCCTACCAATAAAAGCTAAGACTCCATATGCCTTCTTAACAACTTTATCCACTTGACTGCCTACTTTCAGGGATCTATTGACACATACACCAAGATCCTTCTGTTCCTCAACACTATTAAGAGCCTTACCATTAGCCCTATACTCTACACATTTATTGTTCCTGCCAAAGTGCATTACCTCACACTTTTCCACATTAAACTCCATTTGCCACCTCTCGCCCCAGCTCTGCAACTTGTCCAAGTCACTCTGTAAACTAAAACACCCCTCTTCACTATCTACCACACCACCAACTTCAGTATCATCTGCAAATTTACTGATCCATCCCTCAATACCCTCATCCAGATCATTTATAAAAATTACAAACAGCAGGGGCCCCAAAACAGACCCCTGAGGCACACCACTTGTCACCGAACTCCACGATGAATATCTCCCATCAACCACCACCCTCTGTCTTCTATCTGCCAGCCAATTTCTAATCCAATTAGCTAAATCACACTCTATTCCACACATCTGCATTTTCTGTAGAAGTCTTCCATGGGCCACCTTATCAAAAGCCTTACTAAAGTCCATATATACTACATCAACCGCCTTACCCCCATCCACCTCTCTGGTCACTTTCTCAAAAACTCAATGAGGTTAGTAAGGCATGACCTACCCTTCACGAAACCATGCTGACTATCCCCAATCAATTCATTTCTCTCTAAATAACTATAAATCCTATCCCTAAAAATTCTCTCCAATACCTTGCCCACAACAGAAGTAAGACTCACTGGCCTATAATTCCCAGGAAGGTCTCTCTTCCCCTTCTTAAACAATGGGACCACATTCGCTATCCTCCAGTCCTCCGGAACCACACCCGTAACCAACGAGGACCTGAAGATCAGAGCCAGAGGCTCTGCAATCTCCTCTCTTGCCTCCCAGAGAATCCTAGGGTAAATCCCGTCCGGCCAGGGGACTTATCCAACTTCAAACCCTCGAGAATTTCTAACACATCCTCCCTATCTACTACAATACTCCCCAATTTGCAACCCTGTACCTCAGTGCTCTCCACAGCTACATTTCCAGCACTCTGCGTGAATACCGAAGAGAAATATTTATTCAGTGCCTCACCAATCTCTTCAGGCTCCACGCACAACTTCCCACTGCTGTCTATGACTGGCCCTAATCTTGCCCTAACCAATCTTCTATTCTTAACATATCGAAAGAAAGCTTTAGGATTCTCCTTAATCCTATCAGCCAACATCTTCTCGTGGCCCCTCTTAGCTCTCCTCAATTCACTTTTTACCTCCTTCCTAGCTAATCTATAGCTATCCATTGCACTACCTGAGCCTTCAAGCCTCATCCTGACATAAGCCTCCTTTTTCTTCTTAACCAGCAAATCAACTCTTTTCGTACACCAAGGCTCTCTTACTCGTCCATTTCCTCCCTGCCTGACAGGGACATACTTATCAAGGACTCGCAGCAGCTGCTCCTTGAATAAGCACCACATTCCAGATGTTCCCAGTCCCTGTAGTTCCCTAGTCCAATCTATGCACCCTAATTCTCTCATGATGGCCTCATAATTACCCTTCCCCCAGCTATAACTACTGCCCCCAGCTTCATGCCTATCCCTATCCATCACTAAGGTGAACGTAACCGAATTGTGGTCACTATCACCAAAATGTTCACCAACTTCCAAGCCTAACACCTGGTCTGGCTCATTGCCAAGCACCAAATCCAATGTAGCCTCACCTCTAGTTGGCCTATCTACATACTGAGTCAAAAAACCTTCCTGCACACTTTGTACGAAAACTGACCCCTCTAAGGAGCTAGAGCTATAGCTATTCCAATCAATATTAGTAAAGTTAAAGTCCCCCATCACAATTACCCTACTACTTTCACTCCTAATCAGAATTGACTTCGCAATCCTTTCCTCAACCTCTCTAGAACTATTAGGAGGTCTGTAAAAGAATCCCAACAGGGTGACCTCTCCTCTCCTGTTTCTAATCTCAGCCCATACTACCTCAACAGACAAGTCCTCATCAAACTTCTTTTCGATCACCGTGATACAGTCTTTGACCAGTAACGCCACTCCTCCCCCCCTTCTACCTCCTTCTCTACTCCGAAGACATCTGTTCATCTGTTAGTTCATCTGTTTTGCCAGTCACACTCCTCGCATTAAAACACATGCACTGAAGACCCTCAGGCTCACTCTGATCCTCCTTCCTACCCTCTGGACTTACCCTGTCACCCATCTCTCTCCCACTCCCAGTTCCCTCTGTCTCCCCACCTCCCCTCCATATTAGTTTAAACCCTGCTGAAACACTCCAGCTAACCTCCCAGCTAAAATATGGGTGCCCTTCCCAGACAACTGTTCCCCGTCCCTCTTGTATAGATGCCCCTCCCTCATGAAGACTTCCCAATGGTCTATGAATCTGAAACCCTACACCAATCTCTCAACCACGCATTTAGTTGGAGTACCTCATTATTCCTTCATACTTCATATGTTCTTTGAGCTGCCAAGTCTTACTGGAGTATGCTTATATTGACTATCCTCTGTTCTAATATGGAGTCTTAGACGTTTACAGTATGGAGACAGACCCTTATATCCAATTTGTCCATGTCGCTCTCTTTTTTTAACCACTAAGCTGTTCCTACGTTTGGCCCATATTTCTCTATACCCATCTTATCCACGTAACAATCTAAATGCTTTTTAAAAGACACACCTTTATTTCTACCTCTGGCAGCTTGTTCCAGACACTCACCACCCTCTGTGTGAAAAAAAATTGCCCCTTTGGATCCTTTTGTATGTCTTCCCTCCCATCTTAACCTATCCCTTCTAGTTTTAGTGTCCCCCTACCTTTGGGAAAAGATGTTTACTATCTAGCCAATCTATGCCCTTCACTATTTTACAGACCTCTGTAAGATTGCCACAACATCTCCTACACTCCAGGGAAAAAACACTCCCTGGCAGGGGGGGGAGTTGCAAGCAGGTACGATAGCGGCCTTTAAGCAACAATTAGACAAATACATGAATAGGATGAGAATGGAAAGATACGGACTCTGTAGGTTTTAGTTTAGGCAGGCATCATGATTGGCGCAGTTTGGAACGCCAAAAGGCCTGTTCCTGTTCTTTATTCTATCCAGCCTCTTCTTATAACTCAAACCATCAAGTCCTGGTAGCATCTTAGTAAATCTTTATTGTACTCTTTCTAGTTTAATAATATTTTTTCTATAATAAAGTGACCAGAGTATTCCAAGCGTAACCTTTACCAATGTCTTGTACAATTTCTACACGACATCCCAACTCCTGTATTCATTGCTTTGATCAATGAAACCAAGCATGTTGGTGCCTTCTTCACCACTCTATCCATCTGTGACTTCACTTTCAAGGAGTTATGAAAGTGGAGTCACATATACCTTGTTTCTCTGAGATTCTTGTCCAATTCTTTTTTTCCAGGTACTGTGAAAACAAATTTTGTGTCTATATCTCACCTTTTCTGGGTTTAAACCCAGCTCCTTGACAACAGCAACTGATTGTGCTGCGAAAGCCTCGTTAATTTCAAATAGATCAACTTCATCTAGTGACCATCCAGCCTTCTGCACCTAGTAAATTTAAAATCAGTAAATGAAAATAAGAGTAAGTCAGTAAACAAAACCTACGGATTAGCAGCGATTTTACACAAGTTTCTCTGAATGTTGAGAATATTAATATAAAAGTAAATCTCAATTGTTGCAAAATATCTTATAAATATTGGTAGCAACAGTAAACTGATCATGAAATCTGCTGATGGAAACCAACTATATAGAGAGATGAGCCAGGTGCAAAAATAAGCTAATTTCACAATGTCACATCTTTTTTTTCCCCCAGGAAGCTGTGCACACTGAATTATTCTCACCATCATGACTGTGTGACCACAGCCAAGCAAGTCAAACTTGTATGACTGAAGCATTGCATTAGCAAAGGCCAGTGTGTATACATGAAATCATGGAACTGAGAAACTGAACAAAGAGAAATGTGTATCTACAAAAACATACAGAATTGCAGATAGTGACTGTGAAGAATTGCATCTGTATTGATTTTTGATTTTAATTTCTTATTATTAATAATATTACACAAGACCAAGCTGTTCAACACAATCTATTTCAACTTGGAATTCAGATTTCCTGGGATGTTTATCTGTCAATAACTGTATCTGAGTGTTATTTGTTGAAATAGTAGATGGTGTCAATTTACCATTATTGATTAAATGATGTAAAGATATTGTGAGCCTAGTCAAAGAGAAAAAGGAAGCATTTGTCAAAGCTTAGAGGCTGGGAACACACGAAGCAAGTGTGGAATACAAGGGAAGTAGAAAAAAACTTAAGCAAGGAGTAAGAAAGACTAAAGCATGAAAAAGCATTGGCCAGTAGGATTAAGAAAATCCCAAGGGTTTTTATACATATATAAAGAGCAAGAGGGTAGCCAAAGAAAGGGTTGGCCTACTAAAGGACAAGAAAGGAAATTTATACGAGGATCCAGAGGAAATGAGCGAGATATTAAATGAGTACATTGTGTCAGTCTTCACCAAAAGAGAAGGACTCGGTGAATGATGAATCTGGAAAAGGATATGTAGATAGTTTGAGTCATTTTGAGATCCGAAAGGAGGTGGTATTTGGGTTCTTGACAAATATTAAGGTAGACAAGTCCTTACAGCCTGATGAGATATACCCCAGAATACTCAGAGAGGCAAGGGAGGAAATAGCTCGGGCCTTGAGAGAAATCTTTGTATCCTCACTGGTTACAGGCAAAGTCATGATGTGGAGATGCCAGCGTTGAATTGGGGTAAACACAGTAAGAAGTCTCACAACACAAGTTAAAGTCCACGATCTGGATGGGGTTGTGGCTGGTGCAGACTTGATGGCTTCTTTCTACACTGTAAGGTTTCTATGATTTTTCTATGATTTCTATGAGAATTCCCATTTACCTGACAAAGGGGCAGCACTGCGAAAGCTAGTGGCTTTTGTTACCAAATAAACCTGTTGGACTTTAACCTGGTGTTGTGAGACTTCTTACAGGGGAGCTCCCAGAGGATTGAAGGATAGCCAATGTTGTTCCTTTGTTTAAGAAGGGTAGCAAGAATAATCTAGGGAGTTACAGGTCAGTGATTCTTACATCAGTGATAGGGAAATTATTGGAGAGGATTCTTCGAGACAGGATTTATTCCCACTTGGAAATAAATGGACGTATTAGTGAGAGACAACATGGTTTTGGGAAGGGGAGGTTGTGTCTCACAAACCTGATAGAGTTTTTTGAAGAAGTGATGAAGATGATTAATGAGGGTAGGATAGTGGGATGTTGTCTACTTGGACTTCCGTAAGGCCTTTGACAAGGTCCCTCATGGCAGACTGGTGCAGAAGGTGAAGTCACATGGGATCAGAAGTGAGCTGGTAAGTGGATACAAAACTAGCTTGGTCAAAGAACACAAAAGATAGCTGTGGAAGGGTGTGTTTCTGAATGGAGGGCTGTGACAAGTGGTGTTCCTCAGGGATCAGTGCTGCAACCTTTGCTATTTGTAATATACATAAATGATTTGGAGGAAAATGTAACTGGATTGATCAGTGAGTTTGCAGACAACACAGAGGTTGGTGGATTTACGGACAGCGATGAGGACCATCAGAAGATACAGCAGAATACAGATTAGTTGGAGACTCGGGCGGGGAGATGGCAGATGGAGTTTGATACGGACAAATGGGAAATAATAAATTTTGGAAAGTCTAATAAATAGGAAACATACAGTAAATGACAGAACCCTTAAGAGTTCTGATAGGCAAAGGAATCTGGATGTACAGGTACATAAGTCATTGAAAGTGGCAACACAGGTGGAAAAGGTGGTCAAGAAGGTATATCGCATGCTTGCCTTTATTACCTGCGGTAATGAGTTTAAAAACTGGCAAGTCATTTTGCAGTTTTATAAAATTTTAGTTAGGCTGCACTTGAAATATTGTGTTCAATTCTAGTTGTCACACTACCAGAATGATGCGGAAGCTTTGGAGAGGGTACAGAGAACATAGAACATAGAACAATACAGCACAAACAGGCTCTTTGGCCTACGAGTTGCGCCGATCACATCTACCAATCCACAGACTATCTATAATCCCCTATCCTATTCGTTTCCATATACTCATCCAGAAGTCTCTTAAAAGACCCTAGCGAGTTTGCTTCAACAACCTTCGATGGCAGCCGATTCCATTCACTCACCATCCTCTGAGTGAAAAACTTATCCCTAACATCTCCTCTGCATTTGCTTCCCTGCACCTTAAATCTGTGTCCTCTCGTATTGACCATTTCAGCTCCGGGGAAATAGTCTCTGAGAGTCCACCCTATCTATTCCTCTCAACATTTTATAAACCTCTATCAGGTCGCCTCTCAACCTACGTCTCTCCAGTGAGAAGAGTCCCAGCTCCCTCAACCTATCTTCATAAGGCCTGCCTCCCAATCCAGGCAGCATCTTGTAAATCTCCTCTGAACTCTCTCAACAGCCTCTACATCCTTCCTATAATGAGGCGACCAGAACTGCGCACAATACTCCAACTGGGGTCTGACAAGAGTCTTATAGAGCTGCATCATTACCTCCTGACTCCTAAACTCTATTCCTCGATTAATGAAGGCCAGTATACCATACGCCTTCTTGACCACTTCCTCCATCTGCAAGGCCGATTTAAGAGTCCTACGGACCTGGACCCCGAGATCCTTCTGCTCTACAACACAGCTAAGACTCCTACCCCTTATAGTGTACTCCTTCATCCCATTATTCCTGCCAAAATGGACCACTACACATTTATCCGCATTGAAGTCCTCTGCCACTTCTCCGCCCAGTCTTGCATCCTGTCTATGTCCCGCTGCAACTTTTGACATCCCTCCAGATCATCCACAACACCACCGACCTTTGTATCATCGGCGAACTTACTAACCCATCCCTCCACTTCCTCATCCAGGTCATTTATGAAAATGACAAACAGCATGGATCCCAGAACAGATCCCTGGGGCACTCCACTGGTTACCGACCTCCATGCAGAACAAGACCCATTCACAACTACTCTCTGCCTTCTGCCGGCAAGCCAGTTCTGGATCCACGAGGCCAAAGCCCCCTGGATCCCATGCCCTCTCACCTTCTCCAGAAGCCTTGCATGGGGGACCTTATCAAACGCCTTGCTAAGGTCCATGTACACTACGTCCACCGCTCTTCCTTCGTCAATGTGTTCAGTCACATTTTCGAAGAACTCAATTAGGCTTGTGAGGCATGACCTGCCCTTGTCAAAACCACGCTATTTCTAATCAGTCCAAACTTCTCCAAATGTTCATATATCATCCCTCAGAAGCCTCTCCATCAGCTTACCAACCACTGAAGTCAGACTTACCGGCCGGTAATTTCCTGGACTATCCCTGTTCCCTTTCTTAAAGATAGCAACCACATCCGCAATCCTCCAATCCTCCGGAACCTCTCCCGTTTCCATGGACGACGCAAATATCATCGCCAGGGGCTCTGCAACCACTTCCCTCATCTCCCACAATAACCTGGGGTACATCCCATCCGGCCCCAGCAACTTGTCTATCTTGATAGAATTTAACAGGTCTAACACATCCTCTTTCCTAACATCCACATACTCAATCTTTTCCGTATGCCGCAAATCTGCAGTGCAATCTTCCAGTTCACTTTCCACCGTGAATACTGAGGCAAAGTACTCGTTAAGCACCTCTGCCATTTCTTCTGGATTCACACAGACTTTTCCCCCTTTTATAATAGGACTTTTATAGGCCCTATCCCTTCTCTTCTCAACCTTTTACTTTTCACATATTTGTAGAAGGCCTTGGGATTCTCCTTAATCCTACCTGCCAATGCCTTCTCATGACCCCTTCTGGCTCTCCTAATTTCCTTTTTAAGCTCCCTTCTACACACCTTATACTCCTCTACATCCCTAACATCCCCTAGCTCTCTGAACCTTTTATATAGCTTTTTTTCCTTCTTAACAGGAACTAGGTTCACCATAACCTTCGTGCACCACAGTTCCCGCGTCCTACCAGAACCTCCTTGACTCCTCGGAACGTTGTCTTGCAGTGCCCCAGACAAACATTCCTTGAATATCCGCCACTTTCCTTCTATACTCTTCCCCAAGAACACCTCTGTCCAGTTTATACGTCCAATTACCTGCCTAATGTTTTCATATTTCCCTTTACTCCAGACATACACCTTCCTAGCCTGCCTGATCCTATCTCTTTCCATTGCTATCGTGAAAGAGATAGAATTATGATTTCCATTCCCAAGATGCTCACCTACCGTGAGATCATCTCTATACAGTATATGGTAGGTGAGGTCATGCTCACCTACCGTATAGCTTCCTCTCTAGTCTGAATGTCCACATATTGTTCCAAAAAGCCTTCTTGGACACTAGGTTGGGCCTGTACTTGTTGGAGTTCAGAAGGCTGAGTGGGGATTTTATAGAGACTTATAAGATAATGAAGGGGCTAGATAGGGTAGAGTAGAGAGCTTCTTTCCAGCTAGAAAGGAAACCAGAATTAGAGAGCACAGCCTCAAAATAAGGGGAGGGCAATTTAGAACAGAGTTGAGGAGGAACTTCGTCTCTCAGACGGTGGTGAATCTCTGGAATTCTCTGCCTATTGAAGTGTTGGAGGCTACCTTGTTGAATATGTTTAAGTCACGGTAGATAGATTTCTGATCATAGAACATAGAACATAGAACATTACAGCACAGAACAGGCCCTTCGGCCTTCGATGTTGTGCCGACCAAAATAAAAAGCAATGCCCCTCCAAACTAAACCATTCCCTTCTCTTCCATATACTTATCAATTAACCTCTTAAACGCCACCAAACTTGGCGCATCTACAACAGCTGCAGGCAGGGCATTCCACTCCCTAATCACTCTTTGAGTAAAGAACCTACCTCTGATATCCGTCCTATAACTCATACCCCTTAATTTAAAGCTGTGTCCCCTCGTGCTAGCTTTCTCCATCCTAGGAAAAAGGCTATCACTGTCCACCCTATCTAAACCTCTAATCATCTTATATGCTTCAATAAGATCCCCTCTTAGCCGCCTCCTTTCTAACGAAAACAACCTCAAATCCTTCAACCTCTCTTCATAGGACCTGCCCTCCATACCAGGCAACATCCTGGTAAACCTCCTCTGTACCCTCTCCAATGCCTCCACATCTTTCTTATAATGTGGGGACCAGAACTGCACACAATACTCCAAGTGCGGCCGCACTAGAGTTTTGTACAGTTGCAACATGATGCTGCGGCTCCTAAATTCAATCCCCCTACCAATAAAAGCTAAGACTCCATATGCCTTCTTAACAACTTTATCCACTTGACTGCCTACTTTCAGGGATCTATTGACACATACACCAAGATCCTTCTGTTCCTCAACACTATTAAGAGCCCTACCATTAGCCCTATACTCTACACATTTATTGTTCCTGCCAAAGTGCATTACCTCACACTTTTAATCAATAAGGGAATTAAGGGTTACGGGGAGCAGGTGGTTAAGTGGAATTGATCCACTTCAAATCTTACTGAATGGTGGGGCAGGTTCGAAGGGCTAGCTGGGTTACTCCTGCTCCTATTTCTTACATTCTTATTACATACTTAACAAATTCCTCAACATCCAAACTGTTAGCCCTAAAGGATTTCCAGTCAATATGAGGAAAATTAAAGTTTCCCACTACAACAGCCCTATTATTTCTACATCTGTCCAGAACCTGCTTACATATCCATTCTTCAACTTCCTGTGGGCTATTGGGAAGCCTGTAGTACATCCCCCTCATAGTGACTGCCCCCTTCCTGTTTTTGAATTGTACCCACAGTGTCTCATTGTATGACTCTTCCAAGGGGTCCTCCCTCTGTACAGCTACACAGTTTGAGATAGCCTTGTCAAGGAAATTGAAAAACCAAGAGAGATACTGAGGTTGAAAAACAGACTATGGATTGGGGTAGGAGAGTTTATATGAAGGAGAATATTTAGAGAGAACAGAATGGTGGTGAATTCAGGAAGCTGTAGTAAGGATAGTTGAGGAAATTGCAATTACTGAGAAGTCATTTTGTGGAAGCTGAGCTTTTAGCTAATAAGAGTATACACTGAATTCACGTACTGAAGATGAGAAGATTTCAGACTTGGTAAAGGTATACTATGAGTTGGATATGAGATCCATTTATGGAAGTGTTTAATGATACCTAAACTAAGTAAACTATGTAGTGTAAAACACAAGATGTTTCAGACAATGGATGCTTAATATAATCACAATCCAAAGTTACAATGCTGAAAGTGTGTGCTTTCCACTCTTGATTGTGAACAGTCATAGGGATTCTGACTTCTTGCTCCAAGTTTCAAGTCATTTTATACTTAGAGGTATGTGAATATTGGACTATTTGTGGAATAAATTAACAAAGGAGAATTTGTGAGAATGAAAAAATAAGTTGTCTATATTATGACTTATTCATAATACTGTGTGCAGGACAGCAATGCAAAGAGAAGTGAAAGGGAATGGCAGACTATTCCAGTTTCTCTATCATTGAGTGCAAAAAGCCTTGGCTGAATGGCAAAATAATTTTGGCTTTATCTTATGCTTTGCTGGTATTTAGAAGCAATAGGAAGTATTGGCCTTCTTACCGAGTTTAGGACCATGTACTGTCAACAATTGCCAGAACCTAGTGCCTGCTGCAACTGGAATGAGCAGACAAAGGAGGTAGAGGCTTGTTATGTCTCTTTTTCCTCTGTATTGCCCAGGGATATCCAGTGGGTAAGTGGAGCAACTATATCAACCTAACCGCTCCCTGCACAAAGAGGGAGAGCTCCAAGGAATTCCAGGGAGAATTTGTGTGTACTTTATTAATTGGACTTAGTTTTGGTAACACTTTCTTTTTCCTCTCCAAACATTTAGAATTCAATATAAATTTCACAGCATCATAACAGCACACCAATCACACACATGCATATAAACATTTTGGGGAGTTACTGATTAATTTCTCCTTTCCAGAAGGAGATACTCAGTCTCAATCCATCAAGGTAGCTAACAATTTGCTTCATATTTGGATACCATTTATTAAGCACAATCTTCATAGCGGCCATTTCAACTTCAAAGGAAAGCATGGACAAGGCTTTGGCTCAATTTAACGAGGGAAGTCCAAGGAGCAGGCTTCACCACATTTGTAATTAGAAAATAATAGTTATAATGCAGAAGCATAGGTCACAACCTTTCAAACCTAATTCAATGGTGCCAAGAGGACTGGAGAATTATTAATGATATCCCATTATTCAAGAAAGGGGAAAGAGATAAACAGGAAAATACAAACAAACTAAATTAAGATCACTGGTAGTGATGTATTGGGAACTATTATCACAGAATCATAGAAACCCTACAGCGCAGAAAGAGGCCATCTGACCCACTGAGTCTGTGCCAACCACAATCCCTCCCAGGCCCTACCTCCATATCCCTACAAATTTACCCACTAATCCCTCCAATCTACACATCTCAGGACACTAGGGGGAAATTTTACCATGGCCAATCACCCTAATCCTCATATCTTTGGACTGTGGGAGGAAACCGGAGCACCCAGAGGAAAGCCCACGCAGACACAAGGACAATGTGCAAACTCCAGACAGACAGTGACCCAAGCTGGGAATCAAACCTAGGTCCCTACAGCTGTGACGGTGCATTACTAACCACTGTGCTACCGTGCCACATATGTCTCTGCGGTGCAATCAGTTAATGTTCGGCTGTTAATCGAAAAGATAGTGGTTCAATCCCATTCAGGGCACATGGTAGCACAGTGGTTAGTATTGCTGCTTCACAGCTCCAGGGACCTGGGTTCGATTCCCAGCTTGGGCCATTGTCCGTGTGGAGTTTGCACATTCTCCTTGTATCTGCGTGAGTTTTCTCCGCGTGCTCTGGTTTCCTCCCACAGTCCAAAGATCTGCAGGTTAGGCTGATTGGCCATGCTAAAATTGCCCTTTAGTATCCTAATATCCGTGGGTTAGAGTGGTTAATGGATAACTATGTAGGGATATGGAGTAGGGCCTGGGTGGGATTGTGGTCGATGCAGACTTGATGGGCCAAATGGCCTCTTCTGCACTGCAGGGATTCTATAATTCTATGACTATGAGGGGTAGCATTATAAAGTTAAGATTTTACGAAACTTGGCAAAGTGGTAGGTCGAGACGAGGAAAGGTTATAGATTTCAAGATAATGTTGACAAAATGATGAATTAATGGTGGAAGACAATGCAGATTGTGAAATAATAGATTTCCAGAGGACTAATATGAAGATCATACAAATGAATTAATTTTGAAAAATGGAGGCGAGTTGAGAAATGTTGGTGGCCAAAGAACAAATTCTTAAAGATGGATAGACTCCACATAGGTTGCTTGGGTTTTAAGTAGAGGCATACAATATAAAAACAGAGAGATAGAACATAGAACATAGAACAATACAGCACAGAACAGGCCCTTCGGCCTTCGATGTTGTGCCGACCAAAATAAAAAGCAATGCCCCTCCTAACTAAACCATTCCCTTCCCATCCATATACTTATCAACTAACCTCTTAAACGCCACCAAACTTGGCGCATCTACACCAGCTGCAGGCAGGGCATTCCACTCCCTAATCACTCTTTGAGTAAAGAACCTACCTCTGATATCCGTCCTATAACTCATACCCCTTAATTTAAAGTTGTGTCCCCTCGTGCTAGCTTTTTCCATCCTAGGAAAAAGGCTATCACTGTCCACCCTATCCCAACCTCTAATTATCTTATATGTTTCAATAAGATCCCCCCTTAGCCGCCTCCTTTCTAACGAAAACAACCTCAAATCCTTCAACCTCTCTTCATAGGACCTGCCCTCCATACCAGGCAACATCCTAGTAACCTCCTCTGTACCCTCTCCAATGCCTCCACATCTTTCTTATAATGTGGCGACCAGAACTGCACACAATACTCCAAGTGCGGCCGCACTAGGGTTTTGTACAGCTGCAACATGATGCTGCGGCTCCTAAATTCAATCCCCCTACCAATAAAAGCTAAGACTCCATAAGCCTTCTTAACAACTTTATCCACTTAACTGCCTACTTTCAGGGATCTATTGACACATACACCAAGATCCTTCTGTTCCTCAACACTATTAAGAGCCTACCATTAGCCCTATACTCTACACATTTATTGTTCCTGCCAAAGTGCATTACCTCACACTTTTCCACATTAAACTCCATTTGCCACCTCTCGGCCCAGCTCTGCAACTTGTCCAAGTCACATGATCATGCTAGAACTTCATGAATCACTTGTCAGACTTCAGCTGGAGGATTGTGGACAATTCTGGGTTCAGAAAGATGTAAAGATCTTACGAAATGATACTAAGGAGATTGACCATTTTGTTACCAGGTACAAGTGATTTCAATTGTGAGGAACAACTGGAAAATTAAAGGCCGTTCTAGAACATAGAACATAGAACACTACAGCACAAACAGGCCCTTCGGCCCACAAGTTGTGCCAATCATATCTATACTTACCAGGCCATAGACCTATCTGTAACTCCCAATCCCATTAAATCCCATGTACTCATCCAGAAGTCTCTTAAAAGACCCCAGCAAGTTTGCCTCTGCCACCACTGACGGCAACCGATTCCATTCACTCACCACCCTCTGAGTGAAAAACTTACCTCTAACATCCCCTCTGTACTTGTTCCCCAGCACCTTAAATCTGTGTCCTCTCATAGCGACCATTTCAGCTCTGGGAAATAGCCTCCGAGAATCCACCCTATCTATTCCTTTCAACATTTTATAAACCTCTATCAGGTCGCCTCTCAACCTTCGTCTCTCCAGGGAGAAGAGACCTAGCTCTCTCAACCTAAGGCATGCCTCCCAATCCAGGCAACATCCTTGTATATCTCTTCTGCACTCTTTCAATAGCTTCCACATCCTTCTTATAGTGAGGCGACCAGAACCTGAACACAACACTCCAAGTGGGGTCTGACAAGGATCTTATAAAGTTGCAGCATTACCTCTCGACTTCTAAACTCAATTCCTCTATTAATGAAGGCCAGTACGCCATATGCCTTCTTAACCACATCCTCCACTTGCGGGGCAGATTTAAGAGACTTATGGACCCGGACCCCAAGATCCTTCTGTTCCTCAACACTGCCAAGACTCCTACCCTTGATATTATACTGCTTCATCCCATTGGTCCTGCCAAAATGGACCACCACACATTTATCTGCGTTGAAGTCCATCTGCCACTTCTCTGCCCAGTCTTGCATTCTATCTATGTCTAGATGCAACTTCAGACATCCTCCAGACTATCCACAACACCACCAACCTTCGCATCGTCGGCGAACTTACTAACCCATCCCTCCACTTCCTCATCCAGGTCATTTATGAAAATGACAAACAGCAAGGGTCCTAGAACAGGTTCCTGGGGCATTCCACTTCTCTTTGGAATGAAACGTTTTCTGAAACATTTTTTTACTTTACGTGGTTAGCATTGCTGCTTTACAATCTCAGGTTCAATTTCGGCCTTGGATGACTGTCTGTGTGGAGTTTGCACGTTCTCCCAGTGAGTGCATGTATTTCCTCTGGGTGCTTTGGTTTCCTCCCACAGTCCAAAGAGCTGTAGGTTAGGTGGATTAGCCACAACAAATGCATGAGGTTACAGGGATAGGGCAGAGGGGAGGATGCTCTTTCATAGAATCGGTACAGCCTTGATAGGTCAAATAACTTCATAGTGCACCCTAGGGATTCTACAGTTTAATTTCTTTCTTTTTTGGTTATCGTAGGATAATTCAGATAGTCACCGAATTTCTACAGTGCAGAAAGAGACCATTCGGCCTATCAAGTTTGCATTAAAATCAATTCCACCCACTTCCTATTCCGTAATTGCCCTGCTAATCCCCCTGACACAAAGGGGCAATTTCGTATGGCTAATCCACCTAACTCACACATCTTTGGAGCGTGGGAGGAAACCCACACAGGAAGAACATGCAAACTCCACACATTCATCCAAAGCAAGAATTGAACCTAGGATCCTGGTGCTGTGGGGCAGCAATGCTAACCACTGTGCCACCGTAAATATTTTGCTACACCTCTATAACAATATGTAATGTTGTAAGGCCTGTTATTAATGTACAATGCTGTGAAGGAATGTGTGTGTCTTACCGCTTTCCTTATTGCTGGTATAGGACCAGTTCCCATGATCGCAGGATCTAATCCAACTTGTGCCCAGGATACAATATGTGCCAATGACGCCAAATTTCTTTTAAGAGCTTCTGATTTTTTCATCAGAATCACAGCTGCAGCCCCATCATTTATACCTGCAGCAACAGGAATAGGAACCAAAATAACATCAGTCCAGTTCTTGCGATAGCTAATCATTGCTCAGGAGATGAAAACAACTAGGGTTAAGGTCCTTATCACCTGATGCATTAGCAGCTGTGACGCTCCCTGTCCCATCATTTAAAAAATACGGCTTCAGTTTTGACATCGCTTCATAACTGCTCCCATGACGGGGAAATTCATCAGTTGTTACTTCAATAGAGCCTGAAGAGAGATATATTTACATTCAGTTATATATAGATCAACGTCAACACTGAATGCTTAACACAGCACCTACAGGCACATGGTGACACAGTAGATAGCACTGCTGCCTCACAGCACCAGGGACACTGGTTCAATTGTCTGAGTGGAGTCTGCATATTCTCCCCGTATCTTTTATTCATTTATGGGATATGGGTGTCGTTGCTGGTCAGCATTTATTTCCCATCCCTAGTTGCCTGAGGGCAATTGAAAGTCAACCATATTGCTGTGGCTCTGGAATTACATGCAGGCCAGACCAGGCAAGGATGGCAGATTTCCTTTCCAAATGGACATCAGTGAATCAGGTGAGTTTTTGCAACAATCAACAATGGTTTCACGGTCATCAGTAGATTTTCAAATCCAGGTATCTTACTGAATTCAGATTCCACCATCTGCCATGGTGGGATTCGAACGCAGGTCCCCAGAACATTAGCTGAGTTTCTGGATTAATAGTCTGGCAATAATAGACTTACGCAATAAGGTGGATGAACTTGCAGCCTGGATTGGTGCTTGGGACTTCGATGTTGTGGCCATTTCAGAGAAGTGGATAGAGCAGGGGCAGGAATGGTTGTTGCAGGTTCCGGGCTTCAGATGTTTCAGTCAGAGCAGAGGTGGTGGTAGAAGAGGGGGAGGAGTGGCATTGTTAGTTAAGGACAGCATTATGGTGGCAGAAAAGACGTTTGATGTGGACTTGTCTGCTGAGGTAGTGTGGGCTGAGATTAGAAACAAGAAAGGAGAGGTCACACTGTTGGGAGTTTTTTATAGGCCTCCAAAAGTTCCAGAGAAGTAGAGGAAGGGATTGCAAAGTTGATCCTGGATAGGTGTGAAAGTAACAGGGTAGTTGTAATGGGGGACTTTAACTTTTCTAATATCGATTGGAAAAGCTATAGTTCAAGTACGTTAGAGGGGTCAGTTTTTGTTCAATGTGTGCAGGAAGGTTTCATGACTCAGTATGTAGATAGGCCAGCAAGAGGTGAGGCTACATTGGATTTGGTGCTGGGTAATGAACCAGACCAGGTGTTAGACTTGGAGATGGGTGAGCACTTTGGTGATAGTGACCACAATTTGGTTACGTTTACCTTAGTGATGGAAAGGGATAGGCACTTACCGAATAACAGTAGTTATAGCTGGGGGAAAGGTAATTATGAGGCTATTAGGAGAGATTTAGGATGCATAGGGTGGAGCAGGGAATTGCAGGGGCTGGGGACATCTGAAATGTGGAGCATATTTAAGGAACAGCTTCTGCATGTCCTTAATAAATATGTACCTGCCAGGCAGGGAGGAAGTGGTCGAGTGAGAGAACCATGGTGTACTAGGGAAGTTGAATCTCTGGTGAAGAGGAAGAAGGAGGCTTATATAATGATGAGACGTGAAGGCTCAGTTAGGGCACTGGAGAGCTATAAATTAGCAAGGAAGGAGCTAAAGAGGGAGTTGAGAAGAGCTAGAAGAGGACACGAGAAGACTTTGGCGAATAGGATTAAGGAGAATCCTAAAGCATTTTACAGGTATATAAATAATAAAAGATTGGTTAGGGCAAGATTAGGGCCAGTCAGAGATAGCAGTGGGAAGTTGTGCGTGGAGCTTGAGGAGATAGGAGAGACACTGAATGAATATTTTTCACCAGTATTCACGCATGAGAAAGACAATGTTGTCGGGGAGAATACTGCGATACCAGGTTGTAGACTGGGCAGGATTGAGGTTCATAAGGAGGAGGTGTTAGCAAATCTTGAGGGTATGAAAATTGATAAGTCCCCTGGGCCAGATGGGATTTACCCTAGGATTCTCTGGGAGGCTAGAGAGGAGATTGCAGAGCCTTTGGCTTTGATCTTCATGTCGTCGTTAGCTACAGGTATAGTGCCGGAAGACTGGAGGATGGCAAATGTTGTCCCTTTGTTCAAAAAGGGGAGTAGGGACCATCCTGGAAATTATAGACCGGTGAGCCTGACTTCTGTTGTGGGCAAAGTCTTGGAAAGAATTATAAGGATAGGATTTATAAGCATCTAGAGAGAAATAAATTGATTAGGGATAGTCAGCACGGTTTTGTGAAGGATAGGTCGTGCCTCACAAACCTTATTGAGTTTTTTGAGGAGGTGACCAAAGAGGTAGATAAGGATAAGGCAGTTGATGTAGTGTATATGGATTTTAGCAAAGCGTTTGATAAGGTTTCCCATGGTAGGTTACTGCAGATAGTTAAGATGCATGGGATTGAAGGTGATTTAGCAGTTTGGATTAGGAATTGGCTAGCTGATAGAAGACAGAGGGTGGTGGTTGATGGGAAATATTCAACCAGTTACAAGTGGTGTATCTCAAGGATCTGTTTTGGGGACACTGCTGTTTGTCATTTTTATAAATGACCTAGATGAGGGTGTAGAGGGTTGGATTAGTAAATTTGCTGACGATACCAAAGTGGGGGGAGTTGTAGACAGCGAGGATGGATGTTACAGTTTGCAGAGGGACATAGATAGGTTGCAGAGCTGGGCCGTGAGGTGGCAAATGGAATTCAATACGGATAAGTGTGAGGTGATTCACTTTGGTAGGAATAACAGGCATATGAAATATAGGGCTAATGGAAGGACCCTTAATAGTGTTGTCGAGCAGAGGGATCTTGGGGTACAAGTACATAGCTCTTTGAAAGTTGGCACCCAGGTTGATAAAGTTGTTAAGAAGGCGTACGGTGTGTTAGCTTTTATTGGTAGAGGGATTGAATTTAGGAGCCGTGAGGTTATGTTACAACTGTACAAAACTCTGGTGCGGCCGCACTTGGAGTATTGCGTACAGTTCTGGTCGCCGCATTATAAGAAAGATGTGGAAGCATTGGAAAGGGTGCAGAGGAGGTTTACCAGGATGTTGCCTGGTATGGTGGGAAGGCCTTATGAGAAAAGGCTGAGGGACCTGAGGTTATTTTCATTAGAGAGAAGAAGGTTACGCGGTGACCTAATTGAGGCGTATAAGATGATAAAAAGATTGGATAGGGTGGATAGTGAGAGCCTTTTTCCTCAGATGGTGATGACCAACACGAGGGGACATAACTTTAAATTAAGAGGTGGTAGTTATAGGACGGATGTCAGAGGCAGGTTCTTTACACAGAGGGTGGTGAGGGCGTGGAATGCCCTGCCTGCAGCAATTGTGGACTCGCCTACTTTGGGGGTATTCAAATGGTCGGTGGATAGGCATATGGATGATGTTGGAATAGTTTAGGTTAGAGGGTCCACTGGCCGGCGCAACATCGAGAGCCGAAGGGCCTGTATTGCGCTGTAATGTTCTATGTTCTGTTCTATAATACCACTAGGCCATCACCTCCCCAGTGTGGGTTTCCTCTGCGTGCTCCAGTTTCCTCCCACAATCCGAAAGATGTGCTGCTTAGGTGCATTGGCCATGCAAAATTCTCCCTCAGTGTACCCAAACAGGCACTGGATTGTGGCGACTAGGGGATTTTTACAGTAACTTCACAACAGTATTAATATAATAACCTAGTTGTGATAGGGATAAATAAACTTTAAAGAAACCTACCGAATGCAATGTCATTTTTGGTGTCTTTTTCACATGACAGCTACTCAAATTAAAACCTACTTCTTTTCCCAATAAGTGTGAGGAACTGACCAACCTCTGCACATCATGCTGTTCACAACCTTAATAAACAGGTCCACCCCCGTCCCAGACTTGGACCAAGACACACACAACGTGCGTAGCTTTGTAGCATGCTGCACATTGCCTCAGTACTGCCTTTAATTTCTGGCATTTACCACAGCTTATTCACCTAACCCGCACATCTTTCGACACTAAGGGCAATTTAGCATGGCCAATGCACCTCACCTGCACATCTTTGGACTGTAGGAGGAAACCCACGCAGACACAAGGAGAATGTGAAAACTCCACACTGACAGTCACCTAAGTCTAGAATTGAACCTGGGTTCCTGGAACTGTGAGGTAGCACTGTGCCATCATGCTGTTCTCGGACTAATGTTTAGCTGGAAATGTAATCATGACATCACACTGAAGACTGCATGAATGGCTAAGGTTCTTGACTATTATTTAAACTATAACCCACACATAAATCTAATAGACATTACATGAAGGCCATTGAAAAATGCACTAGATTGGAATGATTCCAGTGTGGGTCACCATATATATTCACAGATGTGTAAAGCATATACAATGAGAGTGAATTCCCATGACACCATTGCTTTCTCAATACTTAATTTTCCTTTCCTTACTGCTTTATCTAGGTGTATCCCGGACATCCATATCAAAAGCAGAGATAGTCTGCTAACTGCCACACCCTATTGTCTGAGATGACCTTAGGAGTATTCTCTGGAAACCCAAGCCCTGAAAGTCTCCTTCTGTGGGGCAGGCATACCCTCCTCAACTGAGCAGTTGGATGTCACTATCAAAGGAGATTTGGTGTTCCTATACAGCTTTGGAAAGTCTGTGATGGATTGTTACAAGGTCTACTATCCAACTGATGCTCCTCTTCGATGTTACTCATTCACGGACATGGACGTTGCTGGCTGGCCAGCATTTATTGACCATCTCTAGTTGCCCTTGAGAAGATGCTGGTGAGCAGCTTTCTGAATTGCTGCAGTCCATGTTCTGTGGGTTGACCCACAATGTCGTTAGGGAGGGAATTCCAGGATTTTGACCCAATGACTGTGAAGGACTGACGATATATTTTCAAGACCGAAAGACTTGGAGAGGAACTTGCAGGTGATGATATTTCCACGTATCTGCTGCTCTTGTCCTTCCAGATGGAAATGGTCATGGCTTTGGGAGGTGCTGTCTAAGGATCGTTAGTGAATTGCTGCAATGCATCTTATACATACTACACACTGCTACTACTGAGCACCTATGGTGGTGGTGGAATTGAATGTTTGTAGATGTGGTGCCAATCAAGCAGGCTGCTTTGTCCTGGATGGTGTCAAGCTTCTTGAGTGTTGTTGGAACTGCACCCAACCAGGCAAGTAGGGGGTATTCCATCACACTTCCGCCATGTGCTTGTAGATGGTGAATAGGCTCTGGGGAGTCAGGGGGTAAATTACTTGCTGCAGTATTCCTAGCCTCTGACCTGCTCTTGTAGCCACTATGTTTATGTGGTGAGTCCAGCTGAGTTTCTGGTCAATGGCAACTATAAGGCTGTTAACAGTGGGGGATTTAGTGATGGTTACACCACTGAATGTGAAAGGGCAGTGGTTGGTATGTCTCTTATTGGTGATGGTCATTGCCTGGCATTTGTGTGGCATGAATATTATTTGTCACTTGTGAGTCCAAGCCTGGATATTGTCCAGATCTTGATGCATTTGAAAATGAACTGCTTCAGTATCTGAGGAGTTGCACATGGTGCTGAACATAGGGCAATCATCAGCAACATCTCCATAATGGTCATTGATGAAGCAGCTGAAAATTGTTGGGCCTAGGACACTAATCTGAGGAACTCCTGCAGGGATCTCCTGGAGCTGGGATGACTGACCCTGCACAACTGCAACCATCTTCCTATGTACCAAGTAAGACTCCAACTAGCGGAGAGTTTGCCCCCGATACCCATTGATTCCAGTTTCGCTAGGGCTCCTTGATGTCACACTTGGTCAAATGCAGCTGTGACGTCACTCTGGAATTCAGTTCTTTTAGTAATAGAAACGTAGAACAGTAGAACACAGTACAGGAGCTTTGGCCCTCAATGTTGTGCCAAGCCATGTCCAAACCCAAGATCAAGCTATCCCACTCCCTTTTGTCCATGTTTGAACCAAGATGTTGAGGTCAGCAGCTGAGTGATCTTGGCAAAACACAAACTGGGCATCACTGAGCAGGTTATTGCTGAGCAGATACTGCTGGATAGCACTGTTAATGACCCCTTCCAAGACTTTACTGATGATCGAAAATAGACTGATTGTTTTCAATTCAACATCGGAGGTTGAGGGGCAACCTGATAGAAGTTTGCCGGGAGCCTTTTTCCCCAAGAAGGAAATGACAATTAGTAGGGAACATAGGCTTAAGGTATATAGGATTGATCAGATTGGATTTGTCCTGCATTTTGTGTAAGAACAAGAGATGCCTGAGAGCCCATCTCTTGAGGAGAAGGGGCTCCTGAAGGGAGAATAGGGTGCCCTGTTCACATCGCATCCAGCCACTGATGGATCCTACTATGGCCAGAGTGATATTGTCTAGATCCAAATGCATATCTGGCAAAAACCGCCGGACCCTGGTCTCCATGATGGTCGCAATAATTTCAATGGTGACTTCAATTCATTTGGTGCAGGTGCCTTCATCTGGTGATGGCTTTTGACAACCTTGCCTGATGTATACTTGCTTGTCTTTAGAACTCTAACATTTTTCTGAGGGCTGATTTTTAAAGGCTTCTTATCAGACCAAAACTTAGCAGGAGCCTGGCCTCTAGCAGTCCTCAGAGCATTTCTGTCTCTGCCTGCTGTAGATTCATTTCTGTGCTGTGCTGACCAGATGGCAAACTTGAGCATGCTGTAAAACTAGGTGCCACTAAAGTGTGTGTCTGTGGGTGAGTGGAGAGTGCACATCAACACAAAGTTTTTTTTCAGATGTTTTCTCAGTGTTCTGTGGATTGATGAGCTGGCTGGTGGCTTCTCTTGGCTTTTTTTTCCTGGTGGGTAGTAATGGAGAGAAGAGATAATTAGTGATTGGCTGAGGTGTTATGTATATTAAAGAGCATTCACAGTATCTGCAGGTAGATGAAGACTATGGATGGATCCTCACTGACTTGTTGGGAGAATACCAATCTCACCTTTGGTGCACGAATAGTCTGTCTTCACCAGTTAGCTCTGCCACCTGTTCCTCAAAGGGGGTAAGTGGGATGCTCTAGCATCCCAGCTAGTCTGGGATTTCTCCTTGTTGTGGCATCTTGACAGATACAGGAATTAGTAGGGAATAGAGGGATATCGGTCACAGAGGCAAAAAGTCTTTAGCAAGGTGCCATTTGTTGGCGCAGGCTTGGTGTATGTTCTTTGTTCTTCTTATCCATGAGACAGGCAGTGTGAGGTCTATATTGCACAACATGGTGGAAAGTCCCTATGGGGGAGGGTAGGAAGTTTGCGCAGGTAGATTGTGTTAGGATGACTGTTGAAAAAATGGATCTGCTTCTGCCATCTCTTCTGCCAGTGCATTCCAGGCACTTACTATCCTTTTTGTAAAAGATATGCCTCTCATATCTCCTTTAAACTTTCCCCCATATTGCAGAGCCCCTGGCGATGATCTTTGTGTCGTCCATGGAAACGGGAGAGGTTCCGGAGGATTGGAGGATTGCAGATGTGGTTCCTATCTTTAAGAAAGGGAACAGGGATAGTCCAGGAAATTACCGACCAGTGAGTTTGACTTCAGTGGTTGGTAAGCTGATGGAGAGGCTTCTGACGGATAAGATATATGAACATTTGGAGAAGTTTGGACTGATTAGAAATAGTCAGCATGGTTTTGTCAAGGGCAGGTCATGCCTTACGAGCCTAGTTGAGTTCTTCGAAAATGTGACTGAAAACATTGACGAAGGAAGAGCGGTGGACGTAGTGTACATGGACTTTAGTAAGAACATAGAACATAGAACATTACAGCACAGAACAGGCCCTTCGGCCTTCGATGTTGCGCGGACCAATATAAAAAGCAATGACCCTCCAAACTAAACCATTCCCTCCTCTTCCATATACTTATCAACTAACCTCTTAAACGCCACCAAACTTGGCGCATCTACAACTGCCGCAGGCAGGGCATTCCACTCCCGAACCACCCTTTGGGTAAAGAACCTACCTCTGATATCCGTCCTATAACTATCATCCCTTAATTTAAAGCTGTGTCCCCTCGTGCTAGCTTTCTCCATCCTAGAAAAAGGCTATCACTGTCCACCCTATCTAAACCTCTAATCATCTTATATGTTTCGATTAGGTCCCCTCTTAGCCGCCTCCTTTCTAACGAAAACAACCTCAAATCCCTCAGCCTCTCTTCATAAGACCTGCCCTCCATACCAGGCAACATCCTGGTAAACATCCTCTGTACCCTCTCCAATGCCTCCACATCTTTCTTATAATGTGGGGGACCAGAACTGCACACAATACTCCAAGTGCGGCCGCACTAGAGTTTTGTACAGTTGCAACATGACGTTGCGGCTCCGAAATTCAATCCCCCTACCAATAAAAAAAAAGACTCCATATGCCTTCTTAACAACCTTATCGACTTGACTGCCTACTTTCAGGGATCTATGCACAAATACACCAAAATCCCTCTGTTCATCAACACTATTAAGAATCCTACCATTAGCCCTATACTCTACACATTTATTATTCCTGCCAAAGTGCATTACCTCACACTTTTCCACATTAAACTCCATTTGCCACCTCTTGGCCCAGCTCTGCAACTTGTCCAAGTCTCTCTGCAAACTATAACACCTCTCTTCACTATCTACCATTCCACCGACTTTAGTGTCATCTGCAAATTTACTAATCCAAGTTATCTAAGGAGTTTGATAAGGTCCCACATGCAAGGCTTCTGGAGAAGGTGACAGGGCATGGGATCCAAGGGGCTTTGGCCTTGTGGATCCAGAACTGGCTTGCCGGCAGGAGGCAGAGAGTGGTTGTGGATGGGTCTTGTTCTGCATGGAGGTTGGTAACCAGTGGAGTGCCCCAGGGATCTGTTCTGGGACCTCTGCTGTTTGTCATTTTCATAAATGACCTGGATGAGGAAGTGGAGGGATGGGTTAGCAAGTTCGCCGACGATACAAAGATCGGTGGTTTTGTGGATGGTCTGGAGGGATGCCAAAAGTTGCAGTGGGACATAGACAGGATGCAAGACTGGGCGGAGAAGTGGCAGATGGACTTCAACGCAGATAAATGTGTAGTGGTCCATTTTGGCAGGAATAATGGGATGAAGGAGTACAATATAAGGGTAGGAGTCTTAGCTGTGTTGTAGAGCAGAAGGATCTCGGGTTCCGGGTCCATAAGACTCTTAAATCAGTCTCGCAGGTGGAGGAAGTGGTCAAGAAGGCGTACGGTGTACTGGCCTTCATTAATCGAGGAATAGAGTTTAGGAGTCAGGAGGTAATGATGCAGCTCTATAAGACTCTTGTCAGACCTCAGTTGGAGTATTGTGCGCAGTTCTGGTCGCCTCATTATAGGAAGGATGTAGAGGCTATTGAGAGAATTCAGAGGAGATTTACAAGGATGCTGCCTGGATTGGGAGGCAGGCCTTATGAAGATAGGTTGAGGGAGCTGGAACTCTTCTCACTGGAGAGACGTAGGTTGAGAGGCGACCTGATAGAGGTTTATAAAATGTTGAGAGGGATAGATAGGGTGGACTCTCAGAGACTATTTCCCCGAGCTGAAATGGTCACTACGAGAGGACACAGATTTAAGGTGCAGGGAAGCAAATACAAAGGAGACATCAGGGATAGGTTTTTCACTCAGAGGGTGGTGAGTGAATGGAACCGACTGCCAGAGGTTGTTGAGGCAAACTCACTGTGGTCTTTTAAGAGACTTCTGAATGAGTATATGGAAAAGAATAGGATAGGGAGTTATAGATAGGTCTGTGGATTGGTAGATGTGATCAGCGCAACTCGTGGGCCAAAGGGCCTGTTTGTGCTGTATTGTTATTGTTCTTGTTCTATGTACCTTAAGCCTATGTTCCCTACTAATTGTCATTTCTTTCTTGGGGAAAAAGGCTCCCGACAATCCATTGTATCCATGTCTCTCATAATTTTGCAAACTTCTATCAGGTTGCCCCTCAACCTCCAATGTTGAATTGAAAACAAATCAAGTTTGATCAATCTCTCAACATCCTTCTCTTTACCCTCTTCAAAGTCTCCACATTCTTCTCATAGTGTGGTGACTAGAACTGTATGCAATATTCCAAATATGGCCTAACTCAAGTTCTATTTAGCTGCTACTGACTTACTAATTTTGATACTCTATGGCCCTGATTTTACTAACACAGCCGCCTAAGGCTTGTAATATCATGCCTGAGGCCAACAGGGATATCAGGGAGACCATGCCAGTAAAATCAGGAACTATGAGTGAAGAAAAATGCACCAAAAACATACATGCACACTATTGTGCAAAGATTCCTCTTCTCCAGGTGGCACAGTGCCTTATGGTCCAGGGACTCCAGTTCAATTCCAGCCCTGCTCATTGTGCAAACTCCATAGAGACATTCTCCCTTTGTCTGAGAGAGTTTCCTCCAGGTGTTCTGATTTCCTCACTCACAACAAAAGTTAGTGGTCCTTATCCAGACCATAACAGTAGCTACACGTGTGTGGAGAGACTGGAGAAGCAGTAGTATTCTCCTTTTAAACAGAGGAAGTTGGAAAGAAATTTGATTAGAGATGCTGAAAATTTATGAAGAATTTGGTAGATGAAATAAGGAGAAGCTGGCAGAAGGTTTGATGAACAGAGGACACAGATTTAAGGTGATTTACAAAAGAACCTGTGGCAGCAGGGAGTTTAAATTTGCAATGCTTTCCCTGAAGGGATGGCAAAGCAGACTGAAAAGTTGTATTCAAAATAGATTTGGATCAATAATGTACTTGGAAGAGATATTAATGTCTTAGCCAATTAAAGAGTTATGGTAGGGGACTTAGAGGGAACTGATAAGAATTAGTGGTATAATGATAATACCCCTTTTAATTGTAGATAGTGATAAAAAGTTCAGTCATTGAATTGATAAGCAATATATACATATGTTTCATTATGTTGGTAATAAACAAAACTTATCAGGGCTATAATTGGGAAATATCCTGAAGGCAAGATGAGTTGACCACATCCTTTAGAGATTCAATTAACTTTACTGACAAGACCATGAAATACTAATGGTTTTATCAATTAAAGGATACCATGTGAGATTGTTTTAATGAAGATGCTTTGTGAGGCTGCTATCAAAAATAGAGACATGATGTCTAAGAGACCAGAGGACAGGCTTAGGGATGATACATTGGGGTATCCTACATAGATCAGGGTGGTTCAGTATTTTTTCTATTGGATCAATACGTAAAGTATGTTATTTGTAACACTTTGGATTGAGTCCAACTGTGAGCTCCAGAATTGTACAAACTGGGATGATTTTCTTCATCCGTTGGAGTGGTGTCTCGACCTATTGTATCAGGAACTGACCCCCTTGCTAGCAAGTAAAATAAAGACAATCTGTCAGTTAAGTATCTTGTGTTAATGTGTGTTTGTGTTAAAGTTAAATCTGGAAGATGAGATTTTGACAATATTCTTTGATGGTCCCAATTCTTTGAGCAAGTGAGTCAACAGACACAAGCACAGCAGCTCTCCAGGGAATGACTAACTGGCCAGTATAACAAAAAGGTGATATTTTAGTCACTAAAGAGACCCTTCTTTGGATGTTTCGAAGTGCAGTCCATTTGTCCCAATGGATGTACTGCGATATTTGACTTATTTCAGGAAAGGGTTTTTTAAAATCACTTTCTCTTTTTAGCTTGACGACAAAGGGACAGCTTGTTGAAATTTCACTCCTGAACAGACCTGGCAGATAGTCTAAGTGAGCTTTTCAAACTGGAGGCCTGTGACCAGTGATATGCCTCAGGGATTAGTACTGGATCCATTGTTATTTGTCATTTATATTAATGATTTGGATGAGAATATAGGAAGCATGGTTACTAAGTTTGCAGATGACACTAAGACTGTTAGCTTAATGGACAGTGAAAAAGGTTATTTCCGATTGCAATGGAACCTTGATCAATTGGGCCAGTGGGCTGACGAATGGCAAATGGAGTTTAATTTAGATAAATGCAAGGTGACACATTCTGGTAGACTGAACCAGGGCAGGACTTACTCAGTTAATGCTGGGCATGGAGGAGACTTACAGAACAAAGAGGTCAAGGGGTACAGGTTCATAGCTCCTTGGAAATGGAGTCACAGGTGGACAGAGTGGTATGAAGACATTCAGCATGCTTGGCTTCATTGATCAGAATACTGAATACAAGAAGTTGGGACATCTTGTTGAAGTTGTTTAAGACATTGGTAAGGCCACACTTGGAATACTGTGTACAGTTCTGGTCATCCTACTATAGAAAGGATATTATTAAACTTTTAGATAGAGTGCAGAAAAGATGTACAAGGATGTTACTGGGACTTGATGGATTGAGTTATAAGGAGAGGCTGGATATACTGGGGCTAGAAGGCTGAGGGGTGATCTTATAGAGGTCTATAAAATAATGAATGGCATAGATCAGCTTGACAGTCAATATCTTTTCCCAAAGGTAGGAGAATCTAAAACTGGAGGGCATAAGTTTAAGCTGAGAGGGGAGAGATACAAAAGTGTCCAGAGGGACAATATTTTCACACGGGGAGTGATGAGTGTTTGGAACAAGCTGCCAATGGTAGTAGTAGAGGCAGATATAATTTTGTCTTTTAAAAAGCATTTAGATTGTTACATGGGTAAGATGGGTATGGAGAGATATGGGCCAAATGTGGGCAATTGGATTATCTTATAGTTTTAAGAAAAAAGGCGGTATGGACAAGTTGGGCCTAAGGTCTTGTTTCCATGCTGTTAACCTCTATGACTCTCTGACTAAAGGAAAGACATCATGAGGAGAAGAGAGAGTTCCTATTCACTCTGGGAGAGCAACAAGCCCTTGTTTGATTCTGCGAGAAAGGTCAGACAGGCTCCTTGTGTGACAGGACTGATCCTTGTGTAATAGGATCATAAGTGAGATTAACTAAAGTGCACTGTTAAAATTTAAGATTCTGTGTTAAGGGCTGTGTCTATAGTGGTGAACAACACAGACTGAGAATTGTTTATATGTTTAGTTAAATTATAACTTTGTACTGTTTGTAATATTTGTTGTGAATTTTGTACTTTATGTTCCAGTTGAGCTCTTGGGAATCAAATCACTGAGAAGTAACAGGGAGTTACACAATAAATCATCCTTAACTGATCAAGTTGCTTTGATAATCGGTTGATCGGTAAGCGAGTGGCTTGTATCCAATAAATATCTCAGATACCCAGATTGAGTTGGAATTAAGAGCCAAAATGAATCACATGAAGACGAGGTGAAGTGGGTGTAGAGAACACTAGTTGAAGCAATGGGACTGTGAAAACGTGATCTATGCCAACTCAATCAGTTAAGCGAATGGGAGCGGATTCAAGAAAAATCACCTAGAAGGGAACACCAGCTTACTTTATATTTTAAAATTGCAGTCAGTCATCAGTGACCTGCAAAAATGAGTAGAATGGACCAAGGGTAAGAATAAATCTTTCCCACTTGATGGTACATTCAACCTCGATAGTATAAGCTGTCCAGAAGAATGCCTTGTGAACAGAAATGTTACCCTTAACTGATTGAGTTGTTTCATAATCAGTTAATCCACAAACAAGTGGCTTGTATCTAACAAATATCTCAAATGGAGTTTAATTTAGATAAATGCAGACTAAGCCGGAATTAAGAGCCAAAAGGTGTCATGTGAAGGCCAAGTGAAGTTGACGTAGAGAACACCGGTTGGAGCAATGAGACTGTGATACTGGATTAAATACTATCTGTTATTGTGCTGCCCATCTGACCAATCGGTCTATATTTTCCTGTAACCTATAAACTTATTCTTCACTATTGACCATCTTATCAATCTTGGTGTCATCTGCTTATCATTTTCCCACAGTTAGCATTTATATCATTATATATATAAAATAAACGTTAAGGGACCCTGCACTGAACATTGTGGTACACCACTGGAAACCAGCCTACAGTCATTCAAACAGCCTTCTACTACCACAATTTGTGTCCTGTTACAAAGCTAGTTTCAGGTCCATCTCACCAAGTTTCCTGAATTCCATATTGCTTCAAACTTCCCAATCAATCTTTCATGTGAGACTTTGGCAAAGGCTTTGGTAAAATCCATATAAACTACATCAACTACACTTCTCTCATCCACACATTTGATCACATTTTTAAAAATTTTATCAAATCTGTTATGCATGATCTCCCTCTGATAAAGTCATGCTGACTATCTTTAATCAACCCATGTCTTCCAAGTGGAGATTAATTCTCTCAAACATAGAACAAACATAGAACAATACAGCATAAACAGGCCCTTTGGCCCACGAGTTGCGCCAATCACATCTACAGGCCTATCTATAACCCTCTATCCTATTCGTTTCCATATAGAAACTCTCCTTCAGAATTTTCACCTCTCCTTCAGAATTTTCTCCAAGAGTTTCCCTGTAATTCCCATTGTGATTCTTGATTCATCTCTACCGCCTTCTTGAAAAGTGGAACCACAATAGCTGTCCTCCAGTTCTCTGCAAGTTCTCCCACGGCCAGAGAGGAACAAAAAATTTGTATCAGACTCCTTGCAATTTCTGGGCTCGCCTACCAGAATTGCCTGGGATGCAATTCATTGGGGTTTTGTCCATTTTTAAGCCCGTCAAAGCTTCCAATGTCAAACTGTTCCTCCTATGTCACCTCCTCACTTCCTATGTCAAACTGTTCGAAGTCCTCACAGCACCTTTTCTTGAATTCTGTACCTTTGTTCCCCTTTTCCTGACTGAAAGCTGATGAAAACCATCAATTTAACATCCTTCCAATGTCCTGCGGCTTCACAAACAGATTCCTCCCCTTGATGACTAATAGGCCATACTCTTTCCCTGATTAACCTCTTCCCCTTAGCATATTTATAGAATATCTAGGATTCTCTCTAATTTTGTTTGCAAGTCCCTTTTTGATGTTCCTTTTTATTCTTAATTGCTTTCTTAAGTTCCTTTTTGCACTTCCTTCATACTTCTCGGGCCACAATTGAATTGCTCTCTTTGTACTTGCTAAATGTCTTTCTCTTCTTCCTCATCTAGTCTTCAATTGTCCTAGTCATCCAAGTTTCCCTTCACTCTGACATTTCTTTTAGGAAACATGTTGGACCTGTTATCTCCTGTTTCTTTTTTGAATGTCCCCATTGCTCCGCCACAGACTTACCCACAAGGAGTTGTCCAGTTGACTTTGGCAGATCCTATCATATTTTAATAAAATCTAACTTTTCCCCAATCCAAACCTGTCTTCTGTAGGCACCTTTCTCCTTGTCGATAACAAACTTGAATCATACAGCATTGTGGTCGCTATTGCTAAAATGCTGTCCCACTGCCTCATTGAACACTTGTCTGCCTTATTCCCCAGAATCAGATCTAGCACTGCTTCATTACGTGTTGGGCCCTCTACATATTGATACAAAACCCCCCCTGAAAACATATCAAGAAATCTGCCCCCTCTAAACCCTTTACACTATGACTATGCTAATTTATGTTGGGGAGATTGAAGTCCTCATTTTTCCTCCCACCAGCCTCAGTATTCAAAGATTCATTCTTTGCCATTTCCAGCCACTCCAGCATGATGTCATAACCAAACACATCTTCTTCTCGCTCCCCCTGTCAGCATTCTGTAGCAACGGTTCCCTCAGGAACACACTGGTCCATTCTTCCATCACACCCAACACTTCACCCATTGCTCACGACACCTTCCCATGCAATCATAAAAGGCACAATACCTGCCCCTTCACCTCCTCCCTGTTCACCATCCCAGGGCCCAAGCATTCTTTTCAAGTGAAGCAATGCTTCATGTGCACCTCCTGTAGTCTGATTTAATGCATTTGTTACTCCCAGTGTGATCTGCTCTACGTCAGAGAAACCAAATGCAGACTGGGTGACCACTCTGCAGAATACCTTTGGTCTGCTCACAAGCAGGACCCAGACTTTCCTGTTGCTTGTCATTTCAACACACTATCTGCACACCTATCCACATGTCCGTCCTTGGCCTGTTATAACATACCAGTGAAGCCCAACATAAATTGGAGGAAGAGCACATCGTCTTCTGATAAGACACTTTATAGCCTCTGGACTTCACACTGAGTTCAACAATTTCAAATCATCTACTCTCTCCTTCAGCTCCACTCCATTTATTTGATTTCACTGCTGTGTTTGGGTTCTGCCTAGGTCACTCAGCTCCTGATGTCATTACAGTCTTGGTTCAAACATGGACAAAAGAGCTGAAATCCAGAAATGAGGAGAGGTGAGAATTATTGCCCTCAACATCAAATCAGCATTTGGCATCAAGAAGCTCTCGCAAAACTGGAATAAATGAGAACTGCGGGAAAATTCTCCACTGGTTGCCTAGAACAAAGGAAGATGGTTGTAATTATTGCAGATCAATCGTCTCAGTTCCAGGACACTGCAATGCAGCAGCGCTGGAAGTGCTAATTTATATGAACACTTTGGTACACTATATGTTTATGTTACATGAACATTATGACTTGAACTGCTTGCTCCACAACTAATTCACCGGTAACATTAGTTATCAACTCTGACAAACAAAATAATATAAATACAAAAATGGAAAATGCTGGAAAAACCCAGCAGTTCTGCAGGATCTGTAGTGAGAGGAACAGATTTAAAATTTTGAGTTTGTATGATTTTGGTTCAGAGCTGGAATATAAAATTTGAGATAAGTTTTAATGCCCCAATGTTAGACAGCAATTTCAGAACAGGAAGACAGGAGATTGAATACCTCTCCTGCAATTTAGTTCTTTCGTCCCAAAAAACACAGCTGATCATGGTCAATGTTGAAGGTCAAACCACCTCCCAAGGGAATCACACAAATACCTTTTCTGGATGGGACAGATACAGGAACAATTTCTTTATCAAAAAATCCTGCTTTTTGTGCCATCTCAGTTCTTTTCTGGGACTCCACAGCAAACTTGTCCTGCTCTTCCCGACTAATGTTCCATTTCTTGGCCACATTCTCAGCTGCAAAAGGAGAAGAGAAATAACAAAGTAAAACATTGTGCTGTAAAAATCATGATCAGTTGTTTTCCCAGTTGTGAATATGGAGATCATGGAGGGTATATAACAGATAAATTTATCAATATTGCTTTTTTTAACACTATTGGCCTTGGTCAAAATGTTTCCTTTTGCCTACAAACTTGATGTTTGTATTAGTACAGTCTGGCATACAAACACTTAATCAGCAATCATTTCACATGGTTTCTGTTTTAACTTACAGTTAAACTCTGTGGAATTAGTTCATTCACTGTGTCCAGTTAGCTCTAGTACTTCTATCTCCTTGAAAACACCCATGTGCTGTAAAACTCAGAGTCTACGGCCAAGGTGAAATCAATGATCATATCTGCTTCAACCACCCTCATGGGTTCCACATTATTATCACTTGCTATGTCGTCCCATCCCGGCTTTTCAAAAAAAAAAATGTTTTGGTCAACATCTTAAATCTGTGCCTCTTCATCCTTGTACCATCAACTAATGGAAAGAGCTTTTCTTCATCTACTTTAGCGAAACCTGTCATAACCTTGCATAATTCTATTCAAATATTCAAGTCTCCCATAGCTCCATAGAGAGCCATCTCATCCTTCCAAATTAATCATGTAATAAAACCTACCAATCATTGGAATCATTCAGGTAAATCTCTTCTGCATTCTCTCAATGACCTTCACATGTTTCTGAAAGTATGATGATCAGAAATGAGCACAATATACTGTTTGGGCTCTAAGTTCAGCATAACTTCCCTGCTTTGATGCTTAATGCTCAGATCTGAGAGCAAGGTGTGACATCCGATCCGCAAAAAAAAACTGAGAAACCCTGACTACATAAGTAAGAGGCTGGCATCATGTGGTATGGCACAAATTCCAACCAGCCCCAAGAGAGGAAGCACTCCAGTTCCCATCCCCTTCACAGGTCTCAGAATGAAAACTTCCACTCCCTCATAACATTTAAAAACTACTTGGATAATGTATTTGAAGTGCTATAATTTACAAGGCTATGAACCCAAGAGCCAGAAAGATTGCAAGGCTTTTTGTCATCCAGTGAAGATACAACTTCTTTGCGTGCTGTAAACTCCTATGATGTATAAGGTGCATTTTCTAAAGGTTGCTGCGATAACTCATGAACTATTGAACAGTTAATGCAGATTAAAGGGGGATTTAAAGTTTTACAAATTGGAATTATGCACAAGAAAATCACATATTGTGCTGGTGTTGTCTTGAAGTGTTTAAGGAAAAAAATTAGAATCTTTGTTTTAAATAGAGTTGAGGAATCTTCACTGCCAGTTCCAGTACATTTACATTAAATTTGTATCTAGTGAAACATGGGTTGTGAAAGAAAATAATCCTATTTCATTATGACAATAAAGTGAGATGAGAATTGATTCACTGATTAAAAAAATTATTTTTCCCCACCATTTTATTTAGGCTCTAATATTAGCTAGATAGAGCAAGGGAATGAATTACTTAAACTCTACATTTACTCCCCTTCCCAATCATCTTCTATTCATTATCAGAATGAAGCGGGAAATGGTGTCATTGCTTAAAATCCAGATCTTGGTCTTTAAAGTGGACTTGGACCTATTTTGTATCTGATAACAAATGTCAGTAAAGTCGTGCCATATTCTGTCAGATAGATTCCAATACAACAGCAAGACATGTGAGTAAAATAAATAAGTGTGTCATATGGATGGTTATATGCAAGATCAGTTACGGTGGATTAAGCATTTAATTTTTCTTTCAGTGCTGTGCCTAGTTAGTTGTGTTATATATTTAAGCAATTGTGTGATTGCTGTAAGAGCTGATCACATGATATCATTGGGGTGTTTCACAGGCTGCTGTTTAGTTTCATATTCTACTCTTACATATCTCTTCTAAAATATGGTGGCCAGAAATGCATACAATATATTATTTGGGGCCTAACTAAAACATTTTGAAAGGTTCAGCATGACTTCCCTGTTTTGGTACTCAATGTTCTTAGAATAAATCTTTGGTGTTATTTTGAGTTCCCATGTACAAACGACACTTTTTTTATTTATTTAAAATCCACTATCAAAGCACTGACACATGATTGACTTCATCATCGTCCAATCCCAAGACTAAAAAGATGCCCTCATTACCAAAGTGATGACTAATGCAGATGACTGCTGGACAGACCACCAGCTCATCTGGTCCTTTATGTCCACCAAACTTCACCAGAAGCAACGGAAGATGACAAAACAGCTCAGAAAAAGATCAACACTGAGCAGCTTCAAGAACCAAACGTGCTAGTGAACTTTCAACAATATCTTCTCCATAAGCTCCAAAGTGTTCATTTTAATGGAATGGAGGAAAACTGGAAAGAGCTGAAGACACCCATCATCTCAAACTGTGAAGAAACTATTGATTACAAACTAGGAAATACCAAGTCTGGTGAGATGAGAATGATCGTAACATCCAAGAAGTCATCGACATGAAGGGGAAAGCTATCAGTGCCTGGCAAAACAACATCAGCAAGGCAAAGAGGGAAGCTCACCAATCAACAAAAAACTAGGGAAATCAAGAACCAATGATGGACTGAGAAAACTAAGGAGCTACAACTCCTCACTGACAAGGACAATACTAGGGGCTTCTTCAGTGCTACCAAGGCAATACATGGACCCAACACCTGAGGCCTCAAATTGGTGCAGAGTAAGGATAGAAATCTGTTGAGACAGAAAGATGGAGAGAACACTTCCAAGAACTCCTGAACCATGACACAATGATAGAGGAGGACATGTTTGAAGAAATCCTCTAAGTCCCCATCAAAGATGATCTTGGATTCCCAGCAAGCAAGGACAAAGTCAAAGCCACTATTATACACGTGAAGAATGGAAAAGCCATGTTATGATGTAATCGATGATAACATGCTATGATGGTCAGCTGACTCAATAGACAGTGTAACCAATGGCAAAGTGGTATGATCTTCAGCTGGCCAGATATAAATAAAAAGCAGATGGATTGTATACAGCATTTGTGGCCCCAGGTGTGACATAATGAAGTATCTTTATTACACTTTTTCTTTGATTTACTTTGTGAAGTTAGTTCTTTTATTGCTTGCGACTGGAGTACCTCTACTGGATGAGCAACCAAAAGGAATGAACGGGATTTCAGCAGAGATTTTCACATCTGGAGAAGAAATCACCAGTCATCTCCATCAGCTGTTCCTGAAAATCTCAGACAGAGAAGAAATTCCTGCTGATTTCAGGAATGTCATCTTCCACACCATCTATGGGAAAGAAAAATTGGACTGTAAAAATATTGAGGAACCTTCTACTCTCCATCACCAGCAAGATCATTGCCCAAATCCTTGCTCGTCAGTATGGCTTCTGCTCAAACCATGGAACAGTGGACATGATTTTCATTGCTTGACACCTTGAAGACAAATACCAGGAGCAACATCAACCATTTGACAAAGCCCTTATTGATCTGACCTAAGCTTTTGACTTGATGAATCTGGAAGTGCTATGGAGGACCCTGTCAAAGGCTGATCATCCAGAGAAATTCATCAACATCCTTCGACTTCTTCACGTTAAGACGTCAGTGACAGTCCTCATCAACAGAAATAAGACAGAAATCTTTTAAGTCAAGATTGAAGGCAAGCAGGGATGGGTCATCCCATCCATGCTTCTTGAAACCATTCGATAATTCAGACTCCACTGCACTATAGTGCGGCAAGTTCCAGAAATCCACCACTCTCTGCTCATCTCAGTTTTAAATCTACCACCTCACAACCTATACCTGTGGCCTCTTGTTCAAGATTACCCCATAAGAGGAAACATTTGGTCTACATTTATTTCATCAATCCCTTTTAAAATTTTATCTCCCTTGATGAGATCCCCTCTCATCCTTCTATACTCCAGCAAGTGTAAGCCCAATCTATTTAATATCTTCTCATATGTCAACTTTTAACCCCAGAATCAGTCAGGCGAACTTCCTCTGAACTGCCTCCAAAGTGCAAATCCCTTTTGACTTTGCAAAAATTCAGGCCTAGGACTGTTTTACAACCCTTCTTGAATAAGGATATATTAAATACATTTACTTTTCCAATCTTTAGCGTCTCCTCAGATCTAGGGAAGCTTGATCCATTGGGTTGGTGATAATAGTGGTGTAAGGGATGTGTTAACCATAAGATTAAAGATTCAATACAATTCTACTGCTGCTCATGGCCCACAGCACCTATTATTGCCCAGACTGGAGTTGCTGGATCTATCCTGAATCTATTCCTTGTAACGTGCTGGTAGTGCCACACAATTCAATGGAGGGTATCCTCAGTGTGAAGACCAGATTTTTATCCCCACAAGGATTATAGCATGATCACTCTTCCCAATAATTTCATGGATACATCTGCAACATGTAAGAACAGAGTTTAGTATATGTTTCCTGCTTCTTGTTTCCCTCACTAACTGTTACAGGACCAACATGCAAATGTATCCTTCAGGAATCATAGAGGTTTACAGCAGGGAAACAGGCTCTTTGGCCCAACTTGTCCATGTCTCGCTTTTTTTTTGTTGAAACCCCTAAGCTAATCCCAATTGCCCACATTTGGCCCATATCCCTCTATATCCATCATACCCATGTAATTATCTAAATGCTTTTTAAAAGATAAAATTGTACCCGCTTCTACTACTATTTGTGGCAGTTTGTTCCATACATTCACTACTCTCTATGTGAAAAAATTGACCTTTTGGACACTTTTGTATTTCTCCCCTCAAATCTATGCCCTCTAGTTTTAGACCCTCTGCCTTTAGGAAAAGGTATTAACTATCTACCTTGTCTATGCCCCTCATTTTATAGACCTCTATAAAGTCACCCCTCAAACTCCAGAGAACAAAGTCCCAGTCTATTCAGCCTCTCCTTACAACTCAATTCAACAAGTTCCAGTAGCAATCCTGCTCTCTTTCTAGTTTAATAATACCCTTTCTATAATAGAGTGAACAAAATTGCACACAGTATTCTAAGTGTAGCCTTACCTATGTCTTGTACAACTTCAACAAGACATCCCAACTCCTGTATTCAATGAAATAAATGAATAAACAAATAAAAATCAAATAAACAAATGATCAGTGAAACCAGGCATGCCAAATGCCGTCTTCACCGCTCTGCCTATCTTCACTTTCAAGCAGTATGAATATGTACCCTAGATCTCTTAGTTCTGTAACTCTGCCCAACGCCCTACCCTTAACTAACTAAGTTCTGCCCCAGTTCAATCTACCAAAATGCATTTCCATGCATTTGTCTAAATTACACCCCATCTGCCATTCATCAGCCCAATGGTCCAACTGATCAAGATCCCATTGCAATTGGAGATAACCTTCCTCACTGCTACCATGCCAACAATCTTGATGTCATCTGCAAACTTACTAACCACACGCCCTATATTCTCATCGAAATCATTAATATAAATGACAAATAACAGTGGGCGCTGCACTGATCTCTGAAGCACACTACTGGTCACAGGGCTCCGATTTGAAAAACCACTCTCTACAACCACTCTGGCTTCTGTCAAGAAGCCCAATTTTGTATCCATTTAAATACCTTACCCTGGATCCCGAGAGATTTAACCTTATGCAACAACCTACCATGTGGTATCTTTTTAAAGGCCTTGCTAAAGTTCATGTAGACAACATCAACTGCACTGCCATCATCTACTTTCTTGGTTGCCCCTTCAAAAAACTCAATTAAATTTATGAGACATGATTTTCCACTCACAAAGCCATGCTGACTGAACCTAATCAGTCCTTGCATCTCTAAATGCCTGTAGATCATGAGTCTCAAAATACCTAACAACAATTTACCCACCACAGATATGAGGCTCACCGGCCTCTAGTTCCCAGGCTTTTCCCTGCAGCCCTTTTTAAGCAAAGGCATAACATTTTCATTCTCCAATCTTCAGGCACCTCACCCACGACTATTGATGATTCAAATATCTCGGCTAGAGGATCCGCAATTTCCTCCCTAACCTCCCACAATGTCCTGGGATATACCTCATCAGGTCCCGCAGATTTATCTATCTTGATGCGCTTTAAGACTTCCAGCAGTCCTTCTCTGTAATATGTAATCCTCTTAAGATGTCAATAGTTAATTCCCCAAGTTCCCTAACATCCATGCTTTTCTCAACAGTAAATAGTTATGAGAAATATTCATTTAGGATCTCATCCATCTCTTGTGGATCCGCACTTAGATTATCTTGTTGATCCTTAACAGGCCTATTCTCTCTCTTTGTTACTCTTTTGCCCTTTGTGCATTTGTAGAAGCTCTTTGGATTCTCCTTTGCCTTATCGGCCAAAACAATTTTGTGTCCCCTTCTTGCCCTCCTGATTTCTCTCTTAACTCTACTCCTACAGCCCTATGTCTTCAAGAGAGTCACTTGATCCCAGCTGCCTATGCATGTCATGTATCCCTTTCTTTTTCTTGATCACAGCCTCAACATTCCAAGTCATCCGACTTCTGCCAGCCTTGCCCTTCACTCTAAGAGGAATGTATTTACCCTGTACTCTGGCTAATACACTTTTGAAAGCATATCACTTACCAGATATTCCTTTTCCTTCCCAAAGATTCTGCCAATTAACTTTTGAACGTTTCTGCCTGATACCATCAAAATTGGCCTTGCCCCAATTTAGAATATTAACTTTTGGAACAGACCTATCACTCTCCATAGCTATCTTAAAACTAATAGAATTATGGTCATTGGTCCCAAAATGATCCCTCACCTGCCCCTCCTTATTTTCCAACACGAAGTTGAGTTTTGCTTCCTCTCTAGTCGGGCCATCCATATACTGAATGAGAAATTCCTCCTGAATACACTCAACAAATTTCTCTTCAATCAACCCTCTAATACTACGGCTGTCTCAGTCAATGTTGGGAAAATTAAAATCTCCGACTATTACTACTCTACTTTTTTGGAGCTATCTGTAATCTCCTCATATATTTGCTCCTCAATTTCTCGCCGATTACTTGGGGCCTAGAGTACACCCTATCCAAATGATTTCTCCTTCTTATTTCTCAGTTCTACCCATATAGACTCATTGGCTGAACCCTTGGATATATCCCTTTTCAGTACAGTTTGCTAACTTTGTCAGTAGTGATGTTACTAAGTCATTGTTGATGACAATGAAGCTCCTGTCCAGAATACATTCTGTGCCCTTTCCACCTTCAATGATTTCTCCAAGAAGAAGATAAATATATTTCTAATTTTAAATAAAGGATAAGGAGATATGGAAATCAGACGGGGTTAGAACATAGAACATTACAGCACAGAACAGGCCCTTCGGCCTTCGATGTTGCGCCAACCAATATAAAAAGCAATGACCCTCCAAACTAAACCATTCCCTTCTCTTCCATATATTTCTCAACTAACCTCTTAAACGCCACCAAACTTGGCGCATCTACAACTGCTGCAGGCAGGGCATTCCACTCCCGAACCACCCTTTGGGTAAAGAACCTACCTCTGATATCCGTCCTATAACTACCACCCCTTAATTTAAAACTGTATCCCCTCGTGCTAGCTTTCTCCATCCGAGGAAAAAGGCTATCACTGTCCACCCTATCTAAACCTCTAATCATCTTCTATGTTTCAATAAGGTCTCCTCTTAGCCGCCTTCTTTCTAACGAAAACAACCTCAAATCCCTCAGCCTCTCTTCATAAGACCTGCCTCCATACCAGGCAACATCCTGGTAAACCTCCTCTGTACCCTCTCCAATGCCTCCACATCTTTCTTATAATGTGGGACCAGAACTGCACACAATACTCCAAGTGCGGCCGCACTAGAGTTTTGTACAGTTGCACCATGACGTTGCGGCTCCGAAATTCAATCCCCCTACCAATAAAAGCTAAGACTCCATATGCCTTCTTAACAACCTTCTCGACTTGACTGCCTACTTTCAGGGATCTATGCACAAATACACCAAGATCCTCTGTTCATCAACACTATTAAGAATCCTACCATTAGCCCTATACTCTACACATTTATTATTCCTGCCAAAGTGCATTACCTCACACTTTTCCACATTAAACTCCATTTGCCACCTCTAAGCCCAGCTCTGCAACTTGTCCAAGTCTCTCTGCAAACTATAACACCCCTCTTCACTATCTACCACTCTACCGACTTTAGTGTCATCTGCAAATTTACTAATCCATCCTTCAATACCCTCATCCAGATCATTTATAAAAATCACAAACAGCAGGGGCCCCAAAACAGACCCCTGAGGTACACCACTTGTCACCGAACTCCACGATGAATATCTCCCATCAACCACCACCCTCTGTCTTCTATATGCTAGCCAATTCCTAACCCAATTAGCTAAATCACCCTCTATCCCATACATCTGCATTTTCTGCAGAATTCTTCCATGGGCCACCTTATCAAACGCCTTACTAAAGTCCATATATACCACATCAACCACCTTACCCCCATCCACCTCTTTGGTCACTTTTTCAAAAAACTCAATAAGGTTAGTAAGGCACGACCTACCCTTCACAAACCATGCTGACTATCCCCAATCAATTCATTTCTCTCTAAATAACTATAAATCCTATCCCTAATAATTCTGTCCAATACTTTGCCCACAACAGAAGTAAGACTCACTGGCCTATAATTCCCTGGAAGGTCTCTCTTCCACTTCTTGAACAATGGGACCACATTCGCTATCCTCCAGTCCTCCGGAACCACACCCGTAACCAACGAGGACCTGAAGATCCGAGCCAGAGGCTCTGCAATCTCCTCTCTTGCCTCCCAGAGAATCCTAGGGTAAATCCAGTCCGGCCCAGGGGACTTATCCAACTTCAAACCCTCGAGAATATCTAGCACATCCTCCCTATCTACTTCAATACTTTCCAGTTTGCAACCCTGTACCTCAGTGTTCTCCATAACAACATTTACATCACCCTGCGTGAATACCAAAGAGAAATATTTATTCAGTGCCTCTCCAATCTCTTCAGGCTCCACGCACAACTTCCCACTGCTGTCTGTGACTGGCCCTAATCTTGTCCTAACCAATCTTCTATTCTTAACATATCTAAAGAAAGCTTTAGGATTCCCCTTAATCCTATCAGCCAAAGTCTTCTCGTGTCCTCTCTTAGCTCTCCTCAATTCACTCTTTAGCTCCCTCCTGGCTAATCTATAGCTATCCATTGCACTAACTGAGCCTTCAAGCCTCATCCTGACATAAGCCTCCTTTTTCCTTTTAACCAGCCAATCAACTTTTTTCGTACACCAAGGTTCCCTTACTCGACCATTTCCTCCTTGCCTGATAGGGACATACTTATCAAAGACTTGCAGCAGCTACTCCTTGAATAAGCTCCACATTCCAGATGTTCCCAGTCCCTGTAGTTTCCTAGTCCAATCTATGCACCCTAATTCCCTCCTTATGGCCTCATAATTACCATTCCCCCAGCTATAACTACTACCCCCAGCTTCATGCCTATCCCTATCCATCACTAAGGTGAATGTAACTGAATTGTGGTCACTATAGAACATAGAACATTACAGCACAGAACAGGCCCTTCGGCCTTCGATGTTGTGCCGACCAAAATAAAAAGCAATGCCCTCCAAACTAAACCATTCCCTTCTCTTCCATATACTTATCAACTAACCTCTTAAACGCCACCAAACTCGGCGCATCTACAACAGCTGCAGGCAGGGCATTCCACTCCCTAATCACTCTTTGAGTAAGAACCTACCTCTGATATCCGTCCTATAACTCATACCCCTTAATTTAAAGCTGTGTCCCCTCGTGCTAGCTTTCTCCATCTAGGAAAAAGGCTATCACTGTCCACCCTATCTAAACCTCTAATCATCTTATATGCTTCAATAAGATCCCCTCTTAGCTGCCTCCTTTCTAACGAAAAACAACCTCAAATCCTTCAACCTCTCTTCATAGGACCTGCCCTCCATACCAGGCAACATCCTGGTAAACCTCGTCTGTACCCTCTCCAATGCCTCCACATCTTTCTTATAATGTGGCGACCAGAACTGCACACAATACTCCAAGTGCGGCCGCACTAGAGTTTTGTACAGCTGCAACATGATGCTGCGGCTCCTAAATTCAATCCCCGTACCAATAAAAGCTAAGACTCCATAAGCCTTCTTAACAACTTTATCCACTTGACTGCCTACTTTCAGGGATCTATTGACACATACACCAAGATCCTTCTGTTCCTCAACACTATTAAGAGCCCTACCATTAGCCTATACTCTACACACTTATTGTTCCTGCCAAAGTGCATTACCTCACACTTTTCCACATTAAACTCCATTTGCCACCTCTCGGCCCAGCTCTGCAACTTGTCCAAGTCACTTTGTAAACTATAACACCCATCTTCACTATCTACCACTCCACCAACTTTAGTGTCATCTGCAAATTTACTGATCCATCCCTCAATACCCTCATCCAGATCATTTATAAAAATTACAAACAGCAGGGGGCCCAAAACAGACCCCTGAGGCACACCACTCGTCACCGAACTCCACGATGAATATCTCCCATCAACCACCACCCTCTGTCTTCTATCTGCCAGCCAATTCCTAATCCAATTAGCTAAATCACCCTCTATTCCACACATCTGCATTTCTGTAGAAGTCTTCCATGGGCCACCTTATCAAACGCCTTACTAAAGTCCATATATACTACATCAACCGCCTTACCCCCATCCACCTCTTTGGTCACTTTCTCAACAAACTCAATGAGGTTAGTAAGGCATGACCTACCCTTCACGAAACCATGCTGACTATCCCCAATCAATTCATTTCTCTCTAAATAACTATAAATCCTATCCCTAATAATTCTCTCCAATACCTTGCCCACCACAGAAGTAAGACTCACTGGCCTATAATTCCCAGGAATGTCTCTCTTCCCCTTCTTAAACAATGGGACCACATTCGCCATCCTCCAGTCCTCCAGAACCACACCCGTAACCAACGAGGACCTGAAGATCAGAGCCAGAGGCTCTGCAATCTCCTCTCTTGCCTCCCAGAGAATCCTAGGGTAAATCCCGTCCGGCCCAGGGGACTTATACAACTTCAAACCCTCGAGAATTTCTAGCACATCCTCCCTATCTACTACAATACTTCCCAATTTGCAACCCTGTACCTCAGTGTTCTCCATAGCTACATGTCCAGCACTCTGCGTGAATACCGAAGAGAAATATTTATTCAGTGCCTCACCAATCTCTTCAGGCTCCACGCACAACTTCCCACTGCTGTCTATGACTGGCCCTAATCTTGCCCTAACCAATCTTCTATTCTTAACATATCGAAAGAAAGCTTTAGGATTCTCCTTAATCCTATCAGCCAACATCTTCTCGTGTCCCCTCTTAGCTCTCCTCAATTCACTTTTTACCTCCTTCCTGGCTAATCTATAGCTATCCATTGCACTAACTGAGCCTTCACGCCTCATCCTGACATAAGCCTCCTTTTTCTTCTTAACCAGCAAATCAACTTTTTTCGTACACCAAGGCTCTCTTACTCGACCATTTCCTCCCTGCCTGACAGGGACATACTTATCAAGGACTCGCAGCAGCTGCTCCTTGAATAAGCACCACATTCCAGATGTTCCCAGTCCCTGTAGTTTCCTAGTCCAATCTATGCACCCTAATTCTCTCCTGATGGCCTCATAATTACCCTTCCCCCAGCTATAACTACTGCCCCCAGCTTCATGCCTATCCCTATCCATCACTAAGGTGAACGTAACCGAATTGTGGTCACTATCACCAAAATGTTCACTAACTTCCAAGCCTAACACCTGGTCTGGCTCATTGCCCAGCACCAAATCCAATGTAGCCTCACCTCTAGTTGGCCTATCTACATACTGAGTCAAAAAATCTTCCTGCACACTTTGTACAAAAACTGACCCCTCTAACGAACTAGAGCTATAGCTATTCCAATCAATATTAGTAAAGTTAAAGTCCCCCATAATAATTACCCTATTACTTTCACTCCTGACCAGAATTGACTTTGCAATCCTTTCCTCAACCTCTCTAGAACTTTTAGGAGGTCTATAAAAGACTCCCAACAGGGTGACCTCTCCTTTCCTGTTTCTCATCTCAGCCCATACTACCTCAACAGACAAGTCCTCATCAAACTTCTTCTCTGTCACTGTGATACAGTCTTTGACTAATAATGCCACTCCTCCCCCCCTTCTACCTCCTTCTCTACTCCGACTAAAGCATTTGAACCCCAGAACCTGCAACATCCATTCTTGTCCCTGCTCTACCCAAGTCTTTGAAATGGCCACATCGAAGTCCCAGCTGGTCCAAGCTGCAAGTTCCTCCCCCTTATTGCGAATACTCCTTGCATTAAAGTATACGCATTTCAAACCATGCCCTACCCCACCCGTACGCTGCTGTGTTTTACAGCTTTCCTCTATGACCCCCTTACTCTCATCCCTCTTAGCACCCCAACTACTTAGGACCCCCCCCCAGAATCAGTTTAAAGCCCCCTGCATAGCCTAATTGGTGGATTTGGTGGATTTGAATTAGGGAGATATCATCCATAATCTAATTGAATGGTAGAACAGGGTTGAAGAGTTGAATTTGCCTGCTTCTGCTCCTAATTCAAGTTTCCGAGCCATATAGAAAAATTGGGAGGATGACAGTCTTGTACATTAAGATCTTAGTGTCAACATGAATATCACAGTCTTTGAAGACTGTCATCCGAAGCTGGCACTTGCAGATTGGATATGATATTCACCACGGAGAGTATTTGTTCATCAGCCAAGGAAGAGTGGTATGTGGTAGCCAGCACATGTTTACGTCTGATGTAATGCCATGAGAATTAATGGGGTCCAGAATTAACATTGAGGACTCTTAGGGCAATTTCCTTCTGACTATATATCATTTTGGGTCTTGCTTGCTAGGGAGAACAATACATATTCAAGGATGGTGATGGCTGTGTCTGAGACATTGGCTGTATGGTGCGATTTGGTGAATATGACTATGTCAAGTGGTTGCTCGTCTTATCCAGGGAATTATTCTTCCAATTTTGGCACAAGCCCCCAGATATTAATAAGCAGACTTTGCAGGATCAACAGAACTGGATGTGCTTTTTCATTTCTAATGCTTAGATTGGAGCCAGGTGACCTGTGCACTTTATTCCACAATATAAGAGTCACATTCCATCTCTGAAAGATCAAGCTTCCATAGCACAAATCTGTTAGATTTTACAGACTAGACTTTTATGTTCAAGTTCTTAAGAAAAGTCAGCCCTTCTGTAAATCCACAATATTTGAAGGTTTATTTCATTGGGTATGTAATGTTTTGTCATTCATACCCATTTTAAGGTGTTTCCACTTATCTATAATTTAACAAAGTCAAAAGTTGGCTATGGCAACACATAAACTAAGTAGAATGGATCAATGAATATTACTGGTCAGCCTAGCCACTTCCCTCATTCAGCATTCATGACCAATATTGCCATGCATTTGAAAAATATCAGCCATGATTGAATGGCAGCGGAGTAGACCCAATGGGCTGAGTAACCTAATTTTGCGCCCCTATGTCCTTAGGACATTTCAAAGTCCTTAACCACCAATGAAGTATTTTTGTAAAATAGTCACTATTGTAACATGGAGAAATGTAGAATCATGGAATCATAGAATTCCTACAGTGCAGAAGCAAGCTATTAGACCCATTGAGCCAGCACTGCCAACAATCCTACCCGGCCCAATCCCCATAACCCCACCTATTTACCCTGCTAGTCTCCCTCATACTAAGGGGCAATTTATCATGGTCAATTAACCTCACTCGCACATCTCCAGCATCTGAAGGAAACACATGCAGGTACAGGGAAACCATGCAAACTCCACACAGTAACCCAAGGCTGGAATTGAACCTGGGACCATGGCACTGTGAGGCAGTAGTGCTAACAATGTACCACCATGCTGCTCAGCATGCTCAAATAATTAGTACATTGCAAGGTTCCATAAATATCAGTTAAGATAAATGACCAGTTGATCTGTTTTAATTATGAGATTAGCTAGGAAACCAGGAAAGCTCCAATGATCTTCAAATAGCATCAAGAGATCTTCTATATTCACCTAAACAGGCAGATGCTGCTTTCTTTAAATGCCATCCTGGAAATACTGCACATTAGACCTCCTAAAAGTTCTAAAGAGGTAGAGGAAAGGATTGCAAAGTCGATCCTGGACAGGAGTGAAAGCAATAGGGTAATTGTTATGGGGGACTTTAACTTTACTAATATTGATTGGAATATCTATAGCTCTACCTCGTTAGAGGGGTCAGTTTTTGTACAAAGTGTGCAGGAAGGTTTTTTGACTCAGTATGTAGATAGGCCAACTAGAGGTGAGGCTACATTGGATTTGGTGCTGGGCAATGAGCCAGACCAGGTGTTAGGCTTGGAAGTTGGTGAACATTTTGGTGATAGTGACCACAATTCGGTTACGTTCACCTTAGTGATGGATAGGGATAGGCATGAAGCTGGGGGCAGTAGTTATAGCTGGGGGAATGGTAATTATGAGGCCATAAGGAGGGAATTAGGGTGCATAGGTTGGACTAGGAAACTACAGGGACTGAGAACATCTGAAATGTGGAGCTTATTCAAGGAGCAGCTACTGCGAGTCCTTGATAAGTATGTCCCTGTCAGGCAAGGAGGAAATGGTCGACTAAGGGAACCATGGTGTACTAAAAAAGTTAATTCACTGGTTAAAAGGAAAAAGGAGGCTTATGTCAGGATGAAGCTTGAAGGCTCAGTTACATAGAACATAGAACAATACAGCACAGAACAGGCCCTTCGGCCTTCGATGTTGTGCCGACCAAAATAAAAAGCAATGCCCCTCCAAACTAAACCATTCCCTTCTCATCCATATACTTATCAACTAACCTCTTAAACGCCACCAAACTTGGCGCATCTACAACAGCTGCAGGCAGGGCATTCCACTCCCTAATCACTCTTTGAGTAAAGAACCTACCTCTGATATCCGTCCTATAACTCATACCCCTTAATTTAAAGTTGTGTCCCCTCGTGCTAGCTTTCTCCATCCTAGGAAAAAGGCTATCACTGTCCACCCTATCCAAACCTCTAATCATCTTATATGCTTCAATAAGATCCCTTAGCCGCCTCCTTTCTAACAAAAACAACCTCAAATCCTTCAACCTCTCTTCATAGGACCTGCCCTCCATACCAGGCAACATCCTAGTAAACCTCCTCTGTACCCTCTCCAATGCCTCCACATCTTCTATAATGTGGCGACCAGAACTGCACACAATACTCCAAGTGCGGCCGCACTAGAGTTTTGTACAGCTGCAACATGATGCTACGGCTCCTAAATTCAATCCCCTACCAATAAAAGCTAAGACTCCATAAGCTTCTTAACAACTTTATCCACTTGACTGCCTACTTTCAGGGATCTATTGACACATACACCAAGATCCTTCTGTTCCTCAACACTATTAAGAGCCCTACCATTAGCCCTATACTCTACACATTTATTGTTCCTGCCAAAGTGCATTACCTCACACTTTTCCACATTAAACTCCATTTGCCACCTCTCGGCCCAGCTCTGCAACTTGTCCAAGTCACTCTGTAAACTAAAACACCCCTCTTCACTATCTAAGTCACTCTGTAAACTAAAACACCCCTCTTCACTATCTAAGTCACTCTGTAAACTAAAACACCCCTCTTCACTATCTAGTTAGTGAAATGGATAGCTATAGATTAGCCAGGAGTGAGCTAAAGAGTGAGTTGAGGAGAGCTAAAAGGGGACACGAGAAGACTTTGGCTGATAGGATCAAGGAGAATCCTAAAGCTTTCTTTAGATATGTTAAGAATAGAAGATTGGTTAGGGCAAGGTTAGGGCCAGTTATGGACAGCAGTGGGAAGTTGTGCGTGGAGCCTGAAGAGATTGGAGAGGCAATGAACAAATATTTCTCTTCGGTATTCACGCAGGGAGACGTAAATGTAGTTGTGGAGAACACTGGGATACAGGGTTGCAAACTGGAAAGTATTGAAGTAGATAAGGAGGATGTGCTAGATATTCTTGAGGGTTTGAAGTTAGATAAGTCCCCTGGGCCGGATGGATTTACCCTAGGATTCTCGGGAGGCGAGAGAGGCGATTGCAGAGCCTCTGGCTCTGATCTTCAGGTCGTCGTTGGTTACGGGTACTGGCCGGAAGACTGGAGGATAGCGAATGTGGTCCCATTGTTCAAGAAGGGGAAGAGAGACTTCGGGGAATTATAGGCCGGTGAGTCTTACTTCTGTTGTGGGCAAAGTATTGGAGAGAATATTAGGGAAGGATTTATAGTTATTAGAGAGAAATGAATGATTGGGTAGTCAGCATGGTTTTGTGAAGGGTAGGTCGTGCCTTACTAACCTTATAGTTTTTTGAAAAAAGTGACCAAAGAGGTGGATGGGGATAAGGCAGTTGATGTGGTATATATGGACTTTAGTAAGGCATCGATAAGGTGGCACATGGAAGGCTTCTGCAGAAATGCAGATGTATGGGATTGAGGGTGATTTAGCTAATTGGATTAGGAATTGGCTAGCAGATAGAAGACAGAGGTTGATGGGAGGTATTCATCGTGGAGTTCGGTTACTAGTGGTGTACCTCAGGGATCTGTTTAGGGGCCCCTGCTATTTGTAATTTTTATAAATGATCTGGATGAGGGTATTGAAGGATGGATTAGTAAATTTGCGGATCACACCAAAGTCGGAGGAGTGGTAGATAGTGAAGAGGGGTGTTCTAGTTTGCAGACAGACTTGCACAAATTGCAGAGCTGGGCCGAGAGGTGGCAAATGGAGTTTAATGTGGAAAAGTGTGAGGTAATTCACTTTGGCAGGAATAACAAATGTGTAGAGTATAGGACTAATGGTAGGACTCTTAATAGTGTTGAAGAACAGAGGGATCTTGGTGTATATGTGCATAGATCCCTGAAAGTTAGCAATCAAGTCAATAAGGTTGTTAAGAAGGCATATGGAGTCTTAGCTTTTATTGGTAGGGGTATTGAATTTCGGAGCCGCAACGTCATGTTGCAACTGTACAAAACTCTAGTGCGGCCGCACTTGGAGTATTGTGTGCAGTTCTGGTCCCCACATTATAAGAAAGATGTGGAGTCATTGGAGAGGGTACAGAGGAGGTTTACCAGGATGTTGCCT